>CM068756.1:5046100-5781100 GCA_035084275.1 Hydrolagus colliei
GATCGCAGGAGTGGGTGTTTGCTGTGGGTGTGTCCCTCTAGTAAATGAGATAGAAGAGAGCATAATGAATTAACAAATAATGTCCTTACTCCACACGCCACTGTTCACCAAGCAGTAATAGGAACCCAGTTGTTAATCAATCAGATTGTTTTCATGGGATAATCTTTTTTAAAAAGAAAATATAGTAACTCAATCCCCGACTTTATGTTGGGACACTGCTGTGCACAACTTGTTGCAGTCAATTCACTTTACACACATTGCTGTGCGCAATTGGCTGCTGCGATCGCCCACAAATATATACAATCAATTCACTTTACAGTATATTCTGTGAAGCGCTTTGAGACGTCTAAAAGACGCTATATCAAATGCAAGGATTATTATTATTATCTCAATGATATGCTGAGGCACTATATCAAATACAATATTATTTATAATATATTATAATCCCTTCATTTGGTATTGTGCCTTTCACATTGGGAGCACGTCTCAAAGTGCTTTCAAGGGTTTGATTATGAAGTGTAGTAGCTGTATCTGTAGTCAAAATATTAACTTTGTCTTCCTCAGTGTGGCTCCCCAATTTATATGAAATTAATTTCGCCGAACGCAAATTGTGACTCGCCCAATAAACATGGGAAATAATTTTAGCCAACATCAGTTGGAAGAGGCATGCCTTATTGTGCTAGTGCCAGACTAATGACATTGTTGCTCAGTGGATGAGGAAGATTAACAATCACGATACCAGTTTTTTATCTGATGTAAGTTTGCATAACCTTGCGTGAACAGTGGAATGACTCATCCAGTAGATTTGTATGATAATTTGAACCAAGCTTCACGAATTTGAATGAAGACTAGATCTGATGCTACCTTTACCAGACAGGCTATTCATTAGTTAATAGTATACAGTTTTCCTTTTATTTATTTTTAAAAAGTCACTTTGAATTCAAAAACTGAAATTGTTTTCAGTATTTTGTCAAGTCATTGAACTCCCACCAGGTATTGTTGCGAGAATGTTGAATTGCAGGAAACAAAACGTTTCTGTTGGAAATCCAAAATAAAAACAGAAATTGAAATCAGTACCTGAAAGTAAACAAAATAGTTTAACATTTCGTGCACAATACTTCACTAGAACTCATCGTAACTGTCCATTGTTTTTTGATGTCCACTTAATTGTCTTGACACTCCAGGTCACAGTTTCAGCTAGTTTCCTCTCTGACTGACCACAGAATACATTCATGAAAGACCCATGCATTTTGAACCAACCACTTTCCTTGTTTTTTTCCTTGCCACATGTGAAAACATAAAGTCTGAATGAACCACTCTGCAGCTTTTACTGCGTGAAATGTTCTTCACATATAGATTTGGGGAAGTATGACACTGAATCTTATATCTTGATGGCGTTCCACGACAGTTATAAATGCTTATCCATTTTAAGGGCAAATTCTCAATATACTATTGTATATCTATACATGAAATGGGAACCCAATTGTTAGTCGATAGGTGGATCGCTTTTCCAGACGTAATAAATAACTGTTTTTAAAAATTCTAAATTGGTCACTCAATCCATGATTGTTTGTGGGACACTGCTGTGTGCAATTGGCTGCTAGTTTTCGCCCAGAAAATACAGTCAATTCACTTTACAGTATATTTCTGTGAAGCGCTTTGAGACGTCACGAAGGTGTGATAAGGTGCTGTACCGAAGGGAAGGATTATTATGATTATTATTATTATTATTTATACTGTCTCTTTGTCCCCATTTCTCCCTTTTTTCCCTAGTGTTTCTCACAGCGGTAAATTGTTACAGCGTAAAAGCGGCGACGAGAGTACAGGACATTTTTGCTGCAGCCAAACTGCTGGCTCTGGCTCTCATCATTATTGTGGGCTTCGTGCAGATCGGCAAAGGTGAGTGCTTCCTTATGTTCTGGTTATTACAGATCTTATTGAGTAAATTAGGAGACAGTTAATAAAACCTATTATTCCAGCCGGGTTAAATTTTGCGCAAATTAAGATGGAGGTAAAATATGTATAATCCTGTCTACAATGGGCAAGCCTGAATTTGCTGAGCGGAGGCGGCGAGCAGAAGAATGGGGACAGAAGATGATAGAGATTATGGAGGTGCGTGAGCATGGTGGTATTTAATACATTAATTTGAACCATGATATTTGCAGAATGGCACAGGTTCATCGACTATAATTATATTTTGTGGATGGTGAATGATGACTTTGCTATTCATTGTGATAAGAATTAAAAATCGCTTTAATTGTTCACCTCTGTATTTCTTTTTTGTTGAGTGGTAACAGAATAAGGGTAAGTCTAGCTGCAGTGAACAGTTTAATTGCCTTTGGCATGTGGAGTCCTGCAGCTCAATCGTTAGAGCATTCGCCTCACAAGCGAGAGACCAGGGTTCAGTTCCCAGCAGGGGAAATATTGGTCAAGTTTTCTTACTCCACACGTCTCTGTTTACCTAGCAGTAAGTAGTTGTTAGTCCAATTGACAGATTGCTTTTCTGGGGGTAATAATTACTTTTTTTAAAATTAATTGGTCTGTTAATCCATGACTGTTTATGGTACACTGCTGTGCACAATTTGCTGCCACTTTATGCCCACAAATATACTATCAATGTACTTTACAGTATATTCTTTGAGATGTCGTAAAGACGTGATAAGGCGCTATATTAAATACAACTATTATTACTAGCATTTACAAGATCTATTTGCCTGAACACAGAAACACAGTTTTACAAGGTAGGTTACCAGGGTCAATTATCTTGGTACAGTATTTGACGCGCGCCTTTGCTAATGCTGTTCAGCTGTTATCATAAAGGCATTTGATGATTCTATCCCATAATTTTCATCATGTGGGGAAGCACCTGGCTTCCACTTACTGCCTTCCCACAAGGATACTTAACAGCCCAAGGTCTCTCTCTCTCTCATTTCCCCCTCCCGCCCCCCCACCCCCACCCCCACCCCCACCCCATGATTTAAACTTCTCATGTGATCTCGTGACTATCGGGTTCTGTATTTATTTCCATGGCTTGTTGTTGAGTACCTCAGGAGGAATGACTGTGGACTGTTCCATTGTGTGCAGGCTTCAAATAACTGTATGTACACAGTTTCTGTCATCTGAAAACGTTCTCATAGCATGGACTGGACGACTGTATCTTATTGAAAAACAGTGACAGCTATTGTTTTTGGTGGAGGGTGAGTGGGGGATATCCCAAAACTGTATCCATAAATACAAATGAAATATGTTTGGTTTGTCCCACAGCCCTGAGTTGAGGACAGAACAATCTGTAATGTTCAAGCTGCAATAACCCGTATAACTCACATTCTGTCAAATGAACAAGCCATGTTACTCGTGCACAAATCTATTTGTCCTATGGTTACAAAACTCCAATTCTGCCTTAAATCTATGACAAGCTTTAAGCCACCGATGATGCTGCTTTCACTTGTCAGAAGTTCTTTGAAGTAACAACTAAACTTTGCTTTTTGCACCAAGTCACTAAAACATAACAGTAGTTTCCAAAGTCGTTGGAAGTTGTTACAACTGCAATAACTTGCCCAGAATTTATCTTGGACTGGCGTCTGAATGGCTGGAAACTGCTCACTTAAACCAATGCTCTTTTGCGGCAACAGAAATAAATGATTTGCATTTTCCCATTTTGCTGTCGCTCAATCCATAGCCTAAACCAGGTATAGATAGATGTCTGTGTGTACAGCAACTGAATGTTAGGTAGATTTTAAGATTAACCTCACTGGGCTTGGCATGGTCTCGTGCCAGTTTTATACTGCAGCACATTTAAGCATTGTGTGGCAACTAAGAAATACTGATTGAAATCTAATATTTACACATACTTTGCATCTGTATGTCAGAATTTTAAGGAGTGTCTGGAGGAAATGGCCTTGTTATAATGCTGATGATGTTCTGCCCAGTGCATCATCTTGAAGAAGGCCATCCATGCAGAAGTCAACTTCTGAAATAATTCAACCCAAAGAGGCAGGAAGCAACTGTAAACCATTAAAGTACCAGTTCACCCTTCCATGGTCTTGAAGAAACTGACCATCCCATTGGGATCTCTTCATCCCAAAAGATTGACACCACCCTCTCCCGTCCCCCGGTTATCGTCCCCATACAATTCTGGGCCACTTTTCACTCACTTATACTGCCCTAAACTAAAGCAAATCAAGTGAAGCAAAAGAACTGGTGGATTGAAGCTGGCTGCAAATAGGGCAGATGTGGATCCAATTGCAGTAAAAGCCTGTTTATCCTTGACCTGACCAACCATAACTTCCGTATAACCAGCACCTATTAAAAAAAAGTCCCCAGTCCCCATTTGAATAACCATAATCGCCGTGGTGCATTTTTTTTTTCATCGTATCAATATTTCAGAATGCTGCTACTAGTCTCTGAAGGTGGCGCTGCTGTTTTTTTTGCCTTGCATCGTTATTTCGGCTTGCCGCTAGTAGTGTTTGAAGGTGGCACTGCCGGTTTTTTTCCCCTCACTCGCCAGTGTGGAAGATACATACACCTCTACTCCAGTATCATGGCTTCAAACCGGACATCTATTGTACCAGCAAAGGTGATTTTTAGGTGAATAACAAAGGTCTGTTCTGTCATTATTTAGTCTTATTAATATGGTATGTGTTAAAATACCGTATATCTCCGCATATAAGGCGCACTTTTTTGCACGTCGGAAGATCTCGAAAGTTGGGGGTGCGCCCTATACGCAGGTACAAGAAATTTTGAGCCTCGGAAATACAGTAAACAGGAGGGGCGGCCGGCGCGCTGTCAGCCGGGGTTTGGTCAGTGTCCGGCGGGGGTTGGGGGGAGCGGGTGACGGGGCTTTGGCCTCGGCCGCCCGGGCAGCGACAGCAGCAGCGGACTTCAGTGCTGTGCCTGCTGACTGCCTTCTGCCTAACCCAGTCTGTCTGCCTCCCTCCCTGCCGCTCTCTCTCCCTGCCTCCCTCTCTCCCTCTCTCTCTCCCTGGCTGCCTGCCTGCTTCCCTCCCTCCCTCCCTCCCTGGCTGCCTGCCTGCCTCCCTCCCTCCCTCTCTCCCTCCCTCCCTGTCTGCCTCCCTCCCTGCCTGCCTGCCTCTCTTCCTGTCTGCCTGCCTGCCTGTCTCCCTCTCTCCCTCCCTGGCTGCCTCCCTCTCTCCCTCCCTACCTACCTGTCTCTCCTCCCTTCTGCCGGCAATATCATTGAAAATGCTTCCGGTTTTTTTCTCACCAAGAAAAGGTCAAAAGTGTGGGGTGTGCCTTATACGCGGGTGTGCCTTATTCGCGGAGATATACGGTAAGTTAATTTTTTGGGGGTTGGGTTTTTGGCGTCGGATCTGCCAGAATATCCGGCATGTCATTTAACCGGCACTGGCCAGGTCCTGAGGGTGCCGGATAAATGGGCTTTTACTCTACTATGAACCTATAGAATAGCTGGCAGTGGTAGTGACTAAGGAAGAGCTAAACAACCTGGTCTTTGCAGACATGGAATGGCAAGGCAACTTTCTCCGAACACCGATGAACAGATGGGAACATATGCAGATTATTCTGTGCTGAAGAAGAAAGTGTGGAATGTAGCCAATGCTTCAAAGTCATGGCAGTTTGCCAAATGGGATTATCTTTTATCCCTCGTCCTGTTTGCGGCAATATAGTTTTGCCGATACATCCAATGCATGTAACTATGAAAGTTTTATCAACAGTATCACTGTATCTGCTGATTGCATCTTCCTATATGTCCCAAATCCTACCACTTACCCTGAGTCTTCCAAACTATGGAGGAATTAGTGCAACTTTTTACTTACCTGCTTTACGAGGAGAGCCTTCCCAACCTCTTCCAATGCAATTTTACCAGAGTTTAACAAATAAATCAGTTTGCCCACCAGATACATATCACCAAATGTATCACCAAATAAGCAGAGTTCTCTAAAACGTGAGTATATGAATCTTCCCTCCTCTAAATACAGCATCACCCCAAGGAATAAGCATATTGGCATGGATCTGTTGCAGAAAGAAATAATGAATTGTTCCTAAAAAAAATGGGTGGCGAATCTCATGAAATGATCAATGTAACCAAAATTTTCTGCTTTTATCAATACTGCAGTAGTAGTGCCAAGTGTCATACAGTTCTATAGGTTCATAGTAATTATTCTACACCGAAGTGACAATCTCAGCAGGCTGACGCATGGATATAAATATTGCAAGTAAGTTTGAACCCAAAAATATTCAGCCATTATCATTTACATGTAAATGTCATGGAATAGTTACATTCTCTGATTATCAACTTGATATAATCTAGTTTACTAAGAAAATTACATTATCAGCTTCACACAAATGGAGCCATTGTAACGTGCAAAATATTTATTACAATGCTCTATCAGCACAATGCTCCCATGTTGCAACTTATTCCCTCTTTTAACACAAACCAGAAACAACTCAAGGTTGGGACCTTCTGATAATATAGAATTGAAGGAATGTTGTTGCAGCAGATTTTTCTAAGCTTTGCTTTAATCAGATTAGTTAGAAACCTGCTGGTCTTGTGTAATTACTTGTTAGATCAGAGTTAAGCTGAAACGTATTGAAATTTATTAACGTGATCTGAAGTTTACTGTTTTATGATTACCTGCTCTCATTCCCCCCCCCCACTGTGCCCTGCCCTCACACACACACACACACACACTGCACACAACAACAACTTGTATTTATATAGCACCCTCCACGCCGGGCGGTGCCTCACACTTTCTGCAGGACAAATTTATTTGTGTCTTGAGCACGGGTAGTAAGTGTGAGCAGCATATTTTTCTGAAAAGTGCTATATCAACTGCAATTATTAATGTTTATAGTCCACCCCTCCTGTTCACCTCACCCCTAACCTTCTGTTACCTATTCCCTTTTTGTGAGAATCACGTTTTCTCTTCAACCATAGCTTCTGCATTCTCTTGCTTGGAGCTCTTTTTCTTTCCTTCCCTCCCGCCCCAGAAATACTTGAACTGCACAATGGGTCAAACAGCATCCAATAGAGGTAAATACTGTAGGCTGACAATGCACGTCAAGTTGGTTTTGTTTTGAGAGAGTATTCCGCTCACTGCGTTTAACTCCCACTTCAAACAATGCTGTCTGTAGCTGGCTTGGAAAATCGCAGGCGTATTACTTCAAGTGAATCCTGAGCTACTGAAGGTACTTTAGATGTTGGCATTCGAATATCTTATTTTCCGAATCCCCACTGAGATTGTGAATTTAGGAATGCTGACTTGCGTCTGAACCTGTTGTCCAGGAAACCACAGGAGGACCTGCATTTGCAGCCTGATTTCAGATTTGTCTGGATGCTCAGTCAGCTGCTAATCTCGTGATTACTTTATTTTCAAGTTCCTGTTCTTATTTGTCAAATTTTTGTCAGTGGCAGCGAATTGTTACAGCATTTGCCTCGCAAGCGAGAGGATCCGGGTTCAGTTCAATTGAGGACAAAACCTTAGGCAAGTTTCCTTTACTCCCCACACTCTTGTTTACCTCGCAGTAAGTAGGAACCCAGATCGCTTTTTGTAAGCAACAATCCTTGCAAAAAAAATACTCAATCCACAAATGTTTGTGGGACATTGCTGATGTGCACTTGGCTGCCTCCTTTTGCCCACTCAATTCGCTTTACTGTATATGCTCTGAAGCGCTTTGAAACATCTCGACGTCGTGATAAGTGGCTATATGAAATCCAAGCTATTATTATCAGACCACAGATTGTTTGGTTTAACATTGAAGGTGTATCGCGATACACCTTCATGACTTGCCACAGGGAAAAGGAAGCAAATTCTTAAATATTTTGATGAAACAAGAACTTTTACTTTTATCTGTCGCACTGAATCACCTTTGTGCTTGGGTCACTTTCTTGATTATTATTCCTTTCTGAAGAGAACAGCTGTCATTAGTTCCTTTTTCCTGTCATTGCTTGGAGTTGAGAATAAATTAGGTTGGACTTCTGTTGCTTTCTTTTTTTTAACAAATCTTTCAAAACTAAGGTTGATCAGAATCCTTCATAACCCAGGCACATCGCTGACGAAATTTACTTAGGCATGCATCCAGTTGGAAAAAAAATTGTTCCCACAATGTTAGCTGAAATTATGATCTAAATTATAGTATGTCAAGCACTCTATGTTTCTTTTAGTTTAATAGGCACCATGTTGCTGTGAAATTCTTAATGACTCGTAAGAACAAGACAGCAATTGTTAATCTGGGCCTTTATCAAATAAAGTGCATTTGTAACTTTTTTTTAAAAATAACTTTTTAAATTGTTCAAATACACGGATGGTATTGTTCAGTTTGTGTTTTCCCATAACCTCGTTTGGTCATGAACTGTGGAGGAATGAAAGCTTTTGTTTACGGAGCTGAATATTGAATCGTTTCTAATTGCAAAAAGGGAATTCAACCCAAGCGTTAATGAGATTTTTCTTTGCATACAAAACTCACACTTGTGAATGAATGAAGGCCGAATATTAGGCTTCCTACCATTCACAGTATACTACAAATGAGTGAGCGTTTCTGCTGGGTTTGGGCCAGTAATGAGCTCTCCCTTGCTGTCACTTGCTGCTGCTGAAAAGTAAAAACACAAGGATATACTGTACTAGGGCTAAATGGCCTGTTTCACTGGTATTGTCTATAGCAGGGTAGTCTAACTAGCGGCCCTCGGGATTTCAGCCATTTGATCTAGCCCACTCTTCCTCCATAACCTGTAAATGTTATGTCCTTTAAGGCAAACACAAAAATATTGCTTATGCAGTCCACGGACATTCCTCAAATAGGACATCTGCCCTCAGCAGCCATAAGATTGGACCAACCTGGTTTATAGAATTACACAGAGGGCTGCAGGCTCAACTTCTCTGTGACCGTGTTTATACTCCACATGAGTCTCCTCCCCTCCTAATTCCCTCTGTTCTCCCTCACGTATGTATCAAGTTTCCTCTTAAAATCTTTGATGCTTTTAGCTTCAGCACAACTTCCACGTTCTCACAGTCTAAACTCCCTTTTGGGTCTACCACAAGCTAATATTTATTTCCTCTTGTTTTGAACTCATCAAAAAAGTGAGTCGTTCAGCAATGACACAAATGCGGAGCTTTCAATCAGTATTTCTGGTTAAAATACCTTCCTTCTGAAACTACACATCTGCCTTTCAAATTATAAAGATTCAGATTGGTAAACAGAAATGCAAATCTCATGTGTTGAATACAGCCAAGTGAGCATTCCCTCTAAGCATGGAATATCAAATCAAAATGCAAAAGATAGATGCCTGGCAGACTTCCTCATCCATTGCAACAATATACTAGTCACTTAAGATATATTTTCGGTGTTTGGCGAAATTGTCATTTTGGATTTCACTTGACTAGTAAAGTGTGTTCACCCTATTGTGAATAATTTCTATATTTGGTCACAGTTGTCAACCTTGCAATATATATATTATGTACCAACAGATGTTGAAGTCCAGTTCATCTTTATTCAGTTTGGCTTTTGATTTGGCTCATAGTCTACAATGTTCATGAATTCGTTTAAACAGCTTGACCCAAATTCAAAAATAGTTGTGACTGCTCATTGCGTGTGATGGTTGGGATCAGTCCATTTGCTCGATGACAAGAGAATATCCCCCTTTGGTGATGAATCAAGCCTTTATATTTTACTTTGTGTACAATCGCATGACAGGTTGTTGGATCTGTTTTCCATTGAGGTGTGTGTATGTATGTGTGGGATATATGTTGCGTGAAACTCTCATTGTAACTCAAGCTTGCTGTGTGAAATATTCAGGTTTCTTGTAGAATACCTTTTACTTCAGTAGGCAGACACTTTCGCTTGAAAAGAACCTTTTTGATTCTAAAATTGCAAGATCATGAGGAAGAGTTGGCATTTTAAGGTATTTTAAAAAAAAAGAGTAAAAACCTGTACTTAAATTGCACAGACCAACGGTGAAGTTTAATTATCTACCAAGCTGCGGCTTGTGTGTGTGTAGACTATGCTGTAGTTATGTGTCTCATCCATTTTGAGATTGCGGAACTTTGTTAACGGATTAAGTATCTCATCTGCCACCTTGCACAATGCCAATACCACGCTGTGGTGATTTAACCTGCTCTGTTACACCATTGAAACAAAAAAAATTCAAATAGTTTTAGTTTAATTATAATTATAAAGTCTCACTCAGTGTTTGAAGAAAGTACCTTTCGGAAATCAGCATGTGACTGTTGGTGGGTTTGTTCACCAGTCCCACCCGTCTACTTACCAGTTATTTTCAGTACTGTGAAACAGAACTGCATCTTTAAGATAAAAGTTACTCAAATGCACTGCACACAATTTGCTAGCAGTAATAGCAGCTGAACTTCAAAGTCCTGTATTATTTAACTTGCAAAGCCTTTTGGAGTCAAAGCCTTGCTTTGTTCACTAGATTGGCTGAAACGAAACCTTCAGTCATTAATACAGATTAGGTCACAGTGGTGCAGCCGAACTGTGCTGATTTATAATTACAGCTTCTGTTTGTTATACTTGATCCACCAGTGAGTTGACTTACTAAGCCAGCCAGTGAGAGACTGGGACAGTATTTTTAAGAGTCTTTGATTTGGTCACTCGGATCCTGCTGCGTGGGAGACAGTGATACTGTGACCATAACAAAGTGTTGTATTGTATCTCAGGCTCAGTTCATATCCTGTGTTGATTTAAAGATGTAAAGTGAATAAATTGTGGTTCATTCATACAGAGACTTGAGAATATCAGCACCATATGATGACGTTACTAAAACAAAATACAATTTCCCCAGTGTATCGGAAAATGTCAGAATGCTGTCTGATTGGAATTTTATCTTTGTTAGCTAGCAAGTCCCATGGCTCTTCATTATAGTAAGACTCAACCAAACACTAAAAAAAACTGAAAACCTCAAAATATTTCACCCATATCAATGAACCTAACGTACTCTTACTTGGAGATGTGTTTTCACTCTGCGCCGTACTAGGGGGTTGCTCACATTACAATAGATTGTTAAAGATACGTTGCTATTAATGAAACGTTAAACCAGGTTCCTATCAGCCTGTTTGTTTTGTGGACATTTATGTTCGCGGACCACTATTCAAAAAGAGAATGCCTTTTCTCAACAAGTTTTAAATGAAGCCATTTATCAGAGATACAAGGTATACCTCTGATTCTTGAACCAAAATGGTTCTAATACACCAGGGTGTGGATTACCCAAATTACTGAGATAGAATAATAATTGCTTTTCACACAGTTCTTTGATTGCAATCTCGAGAATACAAAGGCCATTGACTTCTCCACAGTTTGCAACCGTTGTTTTGTTCCCTTGGTTGCCTTCTGACGTGAAAGGCGCTACACAAATGTAATTTGTTGCTGGAAGTAATTGTGCCCGATCCAAATGTTAGGATGGATGATGTGATAGTGACTTGTTAGTTACAGTGACGCCTTTTGGATATTAAGAAGCTTGGAATTCACTTGGGTATTAAGTGCCTTTAATGTTTGGTGCCAAAAAGCAGTGTCGAAACAAATCCCATTGCATAGTGTTGCCTCCTCTGCAAATATACATAATTACTTTGCGCTTCATGATTTTAATAAGAACAATCCTTACATTTGCTATTGCGCCTTATCACGTCATTGAGACGTCTCAAAGTGCTTCACAGAATATACTACAGTAAAAGCCTGTTTATCTGTGTCCCGATCAACCGTAACTTCCGTATAACCGGCACCTCAAAAAAAGGTCCCCATTCAATTAACTGGATTTTATCTGGCCCAATGTATTATTATTTTTAAAAAGAATTGCTTTTGGGTGTTTTCAGCTGAATATCCAGCACGCGCTTTAAGATAAACGGGCTTTTACTGTATGAAGTGAATTGACTGTATACTTTATGGGTGAAACACGCCAACCAGTTTTATCATAAATAATAATAGTTGCATTTGATATAGCGCGTTTCAACTCTTGTAGAATTCCTAAAGGGCTTCACAGAATATACTGTAAAATTAAAATGAATTAACTGTATATTTTGTGGATGAAACGTGGCAGCCCACAAACAGTCGTGGATTAAGATGACCATTTATCATTTATTTTTGAGGGATTATTATCAAGCATGTGGAGTAAGGAAACCTGCCCAACGTTTCACCCTGCCTGGAAGGCAATTGCTCTAACCACTGAGCTACAGGACTCTAGGTATAATTAATTTTCTAATTATACTTGATCTGAAACATTTGTGGAAAGTGTAAGGAGATGCATATGTCTGACCAATTTAAACATCAAAGTAATTTGGAAAAAATAAATTGCCTCTGTAACAGGCATACATTCCATGTCTCAATTTTGGCATCCACTGAACATTTAAATTAGAATAAACGGAACGACAATCAAACTAGATTGTGCTAGACTTGAGTAGGCTAATGAACATTCATCGGACTGTTATATCCTGGAAGTGACAATTTGCTTATTCAGCAGTAAATCCACTTGTCTGCAATCCTGTGCAGTTAGAGCAGGTCAGGCTTAGGGAGATGGCCTCAAGGTCTGTGGGAGATCAGCGCTCTCAAGCAAACAGGAGCAAAGCTGTCAGAAGGGATTTTTACACCACAAGCTCAGGGTGCAAAACAATTGGCCAAAGCATTTCGCTGGCCGAGCTACCTTCTCCTCATCGCAGTTACATCAGGTGCAACAAAATTGTGTGTTAATTGTGTATTGTTTACAGTGATTGCACAAGCAAATAGGTAAGGGTGCTCAGGTTGTCTAGCCTCAAGAGCTGTGCTGATGTACAGTACTTACTTGAGATTGGAGCATTTAGCGATGGAGTGTAAAGATGATCCGACCAAGTTATAGCTGAACGCATTTCAGTGTCAGGACATGCTGCCTCGGTGAACCTCTCTGGACACTTTGTGCTCACTACCTACCACACCTGCGTCTGGACTGAAATATAATCTGTCTCAGTTACGAAAAAGAACTTTTTTTATTTTGTTGGGAGGTCCCGCGAGTTTCACCTGGCCAGCAAATGTTGGAACGTAAATGCCGCCGAATCATTGCTGATGGTGCCGGGGATTTAAAGTGTAACAAAAAGCATTATTTGAAAATGCGCGGAAATGCCATGGTCATTATTCTGTCTGTGTTGGTGGACTTTGACAGGATAAATTACTGTAAAAAGAAGTATCAACTGAGTTAATTGACTGGAACAATAAAGTTATGCCACATTATTTTGAGAGCCATTAGGAGCCAGTTGGAGGCTGCCCGAATCTCTCTTCTTTCGTATCATGTTGACCAGGAATGAAGCATTTAATGCTATTTTTGAACATATAAATTCATAATTAAATCCATTTTCTTTCTGTTTACTTGAACAGCAGAGTTGCGTTCAATAAGACTTCCGGCATCTGCAGCATTTTGCGTATTATTCAATAAAACACTTTCCATTAAGGTATTTGATGAGAATTCCATCTTGGTTTCAACATCATTGCTACTATTTATGGCTCTCATCAGTGAGACGGTAATTTATTTGTTTACCAGACTGTCTAAGCACGAGGGGATGAACAGATTAGAAATGACTTAACTTACTTTAACATGAGTGCACTTCATTTCTTATATCTTTTATCCTCCCTACCCCCGCTGCTCCTTCAATTATTGGGGTCCATTCTCTCAACACAGCAAAGGTAGAATTCATTCCAAACCTCTGTTTCCACATTTCCCATAAATCAACTTCTTATAAATTATTTATTTGCAGCACATCAGTAACAAATGGCATTCTGTCTTTTAACACGCCTTGTGTCCCCGTTACCAGTGTTTCTGTGTTCTCATTTAGGGACTTGGTAAAACAAATGGGAATTGTGTTGCAGTGACACTTAATGTAGTACTACTTAAACTTAGACTGTTGATTTATATTTTTACTAATCCTCTCTTATGTTTTGTACACCAGTATGAGGGTGGTACATTAAAGGGGAAAGAATGTAAATGGGGAACGTTATCTGTTCAAAGTCTTAGCCTGGTTATTATCCAAAACTCTGCAGCTTGTATCCTCCCTCGTGCAGGCTCCACGAGCCTATCACCGTCCTGCATTCAGAGCAAAAGGTTGAGTGTCTGCCCTAGTTGATTGGTTTGCCCTTCCAAGTCCTGCCGATGAGCCAGTCTATCATCGGCAGTGCCCTGACTAACTCGTGCCTCTCCTTGGGGAGTGGAGGAGATGAGTGGGGTCTTATTGGAGCTGAACTGGTTCCAGGCCGGACATGTTTGTTAACAGAATGTTGGAATCAAACCAGCAATGTGGCTATTACGGGAGTCCGATTCCTGAGCCAGCCAGGCCCCCACAGTACTCCAGGGAACTGGAGTGAATTTGACATGGGTTTTTTAATACCAGTGAAGAACTGCCTACTTTTTATTTGCTTGTTATGGACAACAAATATGTTCAGGGTGGTCCAAACTCCCTGGGAAAGCGTAAGACTCGAAAAGCAAATTATATGTCAAAAGTTTGTGTTGCAATGACTTGCAGTTGTAACCAGAGAGAGAATTGACCGGGACATTAGCTTATCTATGCTTCAATATTTGTTGGGGATATATGTGTGGGTCTCTAGATTAGAAATAATGAGAAATTATGAAGGTGCATGTGGATAGGAATTTCTTCCAGATCTAAAATAGTAAAATCACGTGGAACATTAATTATAAATTACAAATTACTAAATCTAAAAGTAAGTATCTTGCCACATAGTTGAAAGGTTATGAATAGTCTTACCAGCCTATTGCTCTAAATGTTGATTTGTTTAAGGAGGGAGAGATTAGTGGAAAGCAAATTCAGCGTGGAACACTGCTTTGAAGTTGGGAAGTAAAATGTGGGGCGTGCCATTTGGAAACAATTTATAGAGTCCTGAATGATGAACTAATCTGAAGGATTAACTAAATTGGAGAATCTAACCACCAGTGGTTAGAACACTCATTTTGCAAGCATGAGACCAGAATTCAATTGCAGGCAAATTTGGGCAAGTTTCCTTACTCCACACGCCTGATAATAATCCTTGGGGGAAAAACCCAATAACAAATTGGTCATTTCAATCCAAGACTGTTTGTGTGACACTGCTGGGCGCAATTGGCTGCCACGTTTGGCCCACAAAATAATAATAATAATCCTTGCATTTGATATAGCACTTTTCACGTCTTCTAAACGTCTCAAAGCGCTTCACAGAATATACTGTAAAATAAATTGACTGTATATTTGTTGGCGAAATGCGGCAGCCAATTGCGCACAGCAGTGTCCTCACAAACAGTCGCCGATTGAAATTACCAATTTTATCATGTGTTTTTTTTTGGAGAGATTATTATTAGGCTTGTGGAGTAAGGAAACTTGCCCAGGGTTTCACTCTGACATGCCTGGATTCAAATAGTCAATTCACTTTACAGTATATTCTGTGAAGCGCTTTGAGACGTCTAGAAGAGACGTCTACTATATATAACGCACTACTATATAATTCTCTTTTCAAATAGGAGACACTCCATATCTGAAGCCCGAACATGTGTTTGACGGAACAACCAGAGATGTTGGGAAAGCTGTCTTGGCTCTCTACAGTGGCCTCTTTGCATATGGTGGCTGGTGAGATTATTGTTTGGAATTACCGATTTCTCTCGTGAACAAATGCCGTTTTCTGTGGCACAGAACTATTTTTGCAGCTCATTTCCCACTTGCGCTTCAATTTAGCGAGAAAAAAAACATTTGACGTTCCAATAAACGTGATTTTTTTTTAATCAGCTGTTAACAAGAACTTTTTGTTCTGATCTTCCGCCAATCTTCTGTTCGAATGCCACTTGCTTTGTCGAGGTCCGGTGTGTGAGTAGTTGGTTTTTGCTGTAATCCCACAAATGTCAGGTGTATGAGCAGGACTACGGATAGAACAGATGGTGATTATTTT
The DNA here is from genome assembly GCA_035084275.1 of Hydrolagus colliei. Lineage (NCBI taxonomy): Eukaryota > Metazoa > Chordata > Chondrichthyes > Chimaeriformes > Chimaeridae > Hydrolagus > Hydrolagus colliei. Next base: position 5,061,971 of record CM068756.1, read on the forward strand.
CTGCTTCTCCTTTGGTCTTTTTTTGCTCAATTACTATTTCTTTAAGGGTGTGTCAAATGGCCAGGTGTTAAACCGAGGTCCAGTCTAGCCTGTTCAGCCTGACACCAAATTTCCCGTGGCACTATCCAAAAAGAGGAGAGGGTTTCTTCCAGTATCCTGGCCAGCAATCCTACAGATTAGTTAATCATTCACTTCACGGCTCTTTGTCGGACTTTGCTGTGCAAAAAATTAGTTGCTGTGTTTGCCCACCAGTGCAGTCACTACACTTGACCGCAATAGCCTGTGAAAAGTTTGAGTTATGGTTGTGAGCGTTATATGAAGTGGAAATATTTTTCTTATATGTATTGTTTTAACACATGATCTGAGATCATGTGGTCTCAGAGGCTTGGCATGGGCTGACGAGCACTAAATCCTGCCGACTACTGGTCATTAGTAAAATATCTGAATTTTGCAACCTAAAATTGTGCCAATTAAGCTAATTTTTCCCCCCTTGTTTTTTCAGGCAGAAAATGTCTTTCCCAACTCAATTAAAAATAAGCACAAGCAAGCATTTTTTCCCCAGACTATACAGAAAATCATTGTTCTAAATGGTCAGATTTCTGTTGCTTGCGCAATGATTTTTTAATATTGGAACTATTTTCTGGAGCACTGCTGGTGGTGCTTTACTTAAAAATGATCCTGGGAGGTAATATAAAACAGGAATTTGAGAAAATTTAATCATTTATTGGGGTTCGTTCTCCCTTTGAGCTGAATAACATTTAACTGTTTAAAAGTATCACTTAACTCAGTTCGTATACACAATGCTCCCTCTAACTATGTTTTCATTGATATATATATTCTCTCAATCATTGCAGGAATTACTTGAATTTTGTCACTGAGGAAATGATTGAACCATATAAGTGAGTACAGTCATTTTTGTATATTTACTAAGGCTGTCAATAAAGGAACATTAAAATAGGTCTTTAATAATAATCCTTGCATTTTGATATAGCGCTTTTCATATCTTGATCAACATCTCAAAGCGCTTCACAGAATATACTGTAAAGTGAATTGACTTTGTACAGTAAAAGCACGTTTATGGCACCCTCGGGACCTGGCCAATGCTGGTTAAATTGCATGCCGGATATTTGGCCGAAAACACACCCAATTTTTTTTAATTAAAAAAAATTGTACCGTATAAATTCCAGTTAATCGAATGGGTACCTTTTTTTTGAGGTCCCGGTTATACGGAAATTACGGTTGATCGGGTCACAGATAAACGGGCTTTTACTGTATTTGTGGGCGAAATGCGGCAGCTAATTGTGCACAGCAGCGTCCCACAAACAATTGTGGATTGATGTGACAAATTTATTATAGTATTTTGGGGGGACGGATGATTATTATTAGGATTATTATTAGGAGTAAGGAAACTTCCCAAGGTTTCGCCCTGACCTGCCTGGAATCGAAACACAGGTCTCACGCTTGCTTGTAAGGCGAGTTCTCTAACCACTAAGCTGCAGAAATACCCAGTTTAAAATAAATCACCTGAATTTCTTTTTTAAAAAAGCACACACCAAACACCACACAGTTTCTTCTGTTTTTTTGGATAATTACTGTTCAATAATTTTAATAATAGTCCCAGTAGTCCTTTGCGCAATTGGCTGCCGAGTTTCGCCCACAAATATACAGTCAATTCACTTTACAATATATTCTGTGAAGCTCTTTGAGATGTCTAGAAGATGTAAAAAGCGCTATATCAAATGCAAAGATATTATTATTAGAATACAGTCTCTTCAAACTGTATCATGGGAGGATTATTAATTATTAAGGTTTCCAGTGCATTTGTCAATGGGACAATGGCAAAACAATAGCTTCTCCTCTGGGAATTTTGAAGGAAGGAAAATGCCTGGAATATATCTTTGAACCTCCGGTGCAGAGAGCAGCAAGTTTTAAATACTCACTGAAGCTGGTTTGAACTGTAGTGCCTTTTTTAGGCTGGGTTTGTTACTCTGAGACAGCAGAGAGTTCCAAATATCTCTTCCCTCCCTCTCTTCCCTCACCCAATAAATCTGTGTCGAAGAGGCATAGTTCCTATTAGCTCATGCTGCAATCTTTCCTCGAACTCTGCGGTTGGAATGTGTCCTCTTTGATATGTCAGAGGCTGAAATTTGGTACACAATCTATTTTGATCTCCAACTCGAGACAGGTGACACTGGGGGGGAACGGAGAGGAGAGAGCGGGGGAAGGGGGATCTTAACCAGATATCTATCTGTGGCTTTATCCCGTATTTATGGTATAAGTGCCACAAAAAGGGCACTGTATCATATTTTAGCACAAGAATTGAACCCAGCCCAAACGTGATTACATATACAGTACGTAGAAAACTACCTTTGGCTCTGCCTTCTTTCAGCATGTGTTTTAAAGTGCTTGCAAGCTGCTTAAAAGCAAACCGGCAAATATGGGATTGCTTAAAGAAATTAAACAACTTGACACCATTTTAAAGCCCTAAAGAAATCTCACAGAAAACAAATTGTAATGTCTTAATCGTACAGTATACTTAATTTAATGTTGAATATGCCACTTAATACGCTCCTCTCCATTCCCCCAACTTACGCATTATTTGTCAGTTCACAAGCAACTTTTTTGGGGGGTCCACTCCCACCCCCCAAAAAAAACTCTGCTGGAGATTTCAGCTCCCAACTTTCCTACTATGGACAAAATCAGTTATTTTGTCAGTGCGGCCACAGCTGTTGTTGGGGGTAAAACTAATTTGCAATGTATGTTGCATTCAATTTGCCTATTTACTATCAAGCTGAGGATTCTGCTCACTATCTTTGAACAGCAATCTGAATTGCCGTCAGAATATATTCGCAGGGGGATGTTTCTCCTGGTGTCCTGGCGACCAATTCCTCCCGACAAATTGTTCATTCACCTCATGGCTTCTTTGTGGGAACTTTGTGGGAATATGAACATAAAATGGATGCCACATTTGCCCCCCCCCCCCCCAAAAAAAACAATACCCATTGCATTTATCCGTAATTAGTACGGTAATTGCTTTGAGCCGTTTCTGCGGGATTAGACACTTTAAAAATGTAGGTTCTTTTCTTTCCCATTCTTTGATTTCCCAAACTTGGCAATGATGAGGGAATAGCGTGTTTGCCCAGAAAACTCGCTCAACAGCTCAACAGCCTTCATAGCAACTACCAATTGTCATTGCTTTATCCTTTAATTAAAAAAATCAACAACAACATTTAATGCTTGATTGACAACATTTGGCAACGGCGTGACAGGTGAACAATGAGTTTCTGTTTTCAAAGTCTCAGGGTACTTTTCTCCTGCCGTTTAGGAGCAGGAACATTATCAGTCGGTGTCAGGCATTCCGAGACACTTAACAAGAGCTTTATATCAATGCATGTTGTTGTTATCCCACATTCCCATCGCCTTGCTTCCTCCCTTGCCTATTTCAAGGAACACCTGAAGATCCTCCTCTTCGAATGTGTCTTTGGCCACATTCTCTGCGCTCGACGCTCCCTGATCCCAACCCCCACCCCCTGCTCGAGTCCCAATCCCTGACAATTCAGCACCTTGGGACATCCTCCCGACATGAAAGGCACTTTACAAATGTAATTATCTATTGTATGTTGTATTGCAAGTATATCCGTGAGTGGAGGAAGTAGTTTTGTCTTTGTGGCTCTTTTGGAATGAGAGCCAAGTCCTTGTTTAGGGGTACAATGTATTTGTGTGCGTGCACAATGTTTAATGAGTGTGTATATATGATGTTCATGAATGCAGCTTCTGAATGTTTACACTTGTGAACTTTGGACAGAGTAGAGCAATAGTAACTTTATCAAAATACACAGTTTTAAGCCACACGCTTAGTCCTGCCTTGCAACATCTGTTGATAACGATACCAGGATTGCTTTGCCTCCTGTCTCAATTTTTAGGAAACCTGATGCATACATGAGGGAGAAGGGAATAGAGGGGGAGGCAAAGGAGGAGGTAATTAGGATAGGTGGAAGGCGGGTGAGGAGAATGACCAAAGCACCAATTAGTTGGTCTGAACCATCTGTTTTGGTGCCTGTAGATCTATGTAATACTAAAACTTAGAAACGTGATGTGAATGCTACCAAATGTGAAAGGTTTGGCCCGCACTTTCCTTCAGTAACTTACTCTCTTCTTCAGGAATCTACCTCGTGCTATCATCATCTCCTTGCCCATAGTGACCATTGTGTACGTGCTCACCAATCTGGCGTATTTTACAACCTTGTCTCCAGAGAGCATGCTCCATTCTGAGGCTGTTGCTGTGGTAAGTGAATGGACATGTTATTAAGCCACCCATTTCTTCCTAACTATGCCTGACAACGAGACAAAATGACACATTATTGAATTTAAGTCACTTCACTGCCATATATTGTCAGACTTTTTTCATCCTATTTTCCTTGCTATATTTGCAGGATTTTGGCAACATCCATCTGGGTGTGATGGCCTGGATTATACCAGTGTTTGTGGGACTCTCATGTTTTGGATCTGTCAATGGATCTCTGTTCACATCATCCAGGTAAATTATACTGAACCTGATGGCTCGCAGAACTATTCATTTATTCAAAGCTTTATTTGGCCTGACATGTTCAAAGATTAAAGATGCTTTCTGAAGTAACACAGCATTGTTTGATGAGGGATCGATTCATAGTCTACATGTTGGTCATGCTGTAATGTGTCACCTCGACCTGTAAAAATCAGACTGTGAGAGGAAACCTGAGTTGTATTTGATCCAAATGCCAGGGTGAATGAACTGGTCAACATTCAGGTTTGGGACGACTTCCTGGCATGAAAAGCACTACACTTTATCAGGCCAAGCTCCAGAGTCCAACTAACAGGATATACAGCAGTGCAAATTTCTAAAGAAAGGGAGTACCCGCCTGCGTAAATAAGCTTTTAAATTACATGATGTATTTTAGTCTGTGAAACCGCAGGCACAAAACCCACACTGCACTAAGTCCTCAGTGCATGCAGATGGGTTTTATAAGGACTTTGAGAAAATGTCAACAAAGGTCAAGTTGAATCAAAAAGTGCTTCAGAAATTTAGTTGACGTGTTGCTTCATCCAAGAATCTTGATGTCTGATGTTCTGAAGATTCATTGTTACCGTGCCTAACCAATATAAGTAGATTGATTGTATATGCAGCAAATGCTTATCTTCAGTGTTTGAAGTCCTTTGTTGTTATCTGCAGGTTGTTCTTTGTTGGCTCACGAGAAGGTCACTTGCCCATTCTCCTCTCTATGATACACCCAAAGCACTATACCCCGATGCCATCATTAATATTTACTGTGAGTATCTCTGAATCCTAGTGCCAAGGGGCAAACAGTTACTCATCACAAAAGCTTGCATTTATAGAGTACCTCACACATTAGGAAGTGCTGAAACATTTAACAAAAATATAATAATAATCCTTGCATTTGATATAGCGTCTTATTACGTCTTTGAGACGTCTCAAAGTGCTTCACAGAATATACAGTAAAGTGAACTGACTGTTTTGCAAAAATATAGTTCATTACAAATCAGAGTGGGTGTTCCATAGGCAGTTATTCCCAACCTAACTGTTCAGGGCCTTGAGATGTCCTCCCGATGTGAAAGGTGCTCTATAAATGTAATTTTGTTGTTGTTGTTATTGTTGTTGGAGCAGACTCCAAAACCTGAATCTGTTCTTTATAGTTTATTCACACAGCTCTTATGAGCTGCTCAATTACCTTATATAGTAATTTCGTACACCTAATCAACATAGGGCGGGTGTCAATGATAGACTGGTTCTTCTGCTTTTGGAACCTTTCGCATCATCTTCAGATACCACAAGGACAATGAGGTAAGTACAGTTTGAACAGCATTGCCCGAGACCCTTACACTTTAACATCCAGTGACCTATGCTGATTGAGTTGCTGGCTGCCGTCCAGTTCATTGTTCAGGATGAAAACCAGCTTTGCTGGCACTTGCCGAACCTGTACAATTTGACTTATCCTTGCATTTCCTCACCTTTGATATAGCGCTTTCACTTTACAATGTCTCAAAGTGCTTCACAAGATTTACCATTAAGTGTAGTGATTATGCTTAGGTCATTGCGACAGCTAATTTGTTAGCGACAGACATGCGACAGCCATGTCCCTCAAACAGCCATTAAGCGAATGACCAATTTTGTTTATAATGGAAGCAGTTTCCTGGATTGTTAAATGCTTCGCTTGTATCTCTTTGCATATCGTTAATGGAAGAAACATAAGGTGTCAAAAACGGTTTCCTGAGATAAATAAAATTCACATACAGTTTTTGGCAACGTACGAGAGTTGTCTCATCTAAGTGCCAAACAAGATCGAATAAAGTAAGGCAGAATAATAATAATAATAATCCTTTCATTTGATATCGCGCTTTTCTCGTCTTCTAGACGTCTCAAAGGGCTTCACAAGAATATACTGTAAAGTGAATTGACTACATTTGTGGGCAAAACGTGGTAGCCAATTGCGCACAGCAGTTCCCCACAAACAGTCGTGGATTGAGTACCCAAATTATCATAGTTTTTTTTAAAAGTTTATTATCAGGCGTGTGGAGTAAGGAAGCTTACCCAAGGTTTCGCCCTGCCGGGAATTGAACCCAGGTCTCTCGCTTTGTAAGGCGAGTGCTCTAACCACTGAGCTACAAGAATATTTCCTAATCATATGTGCCCGGGTGAGAATAGCAGCCTTAAGCATGGCAAACACGAGGTCACAAGAAACTGCAGGTTGACATGGCAAATTAAAGACTTGACCTTTCGAGCACTTTTCGTGACCCTGGTAACCAAAGTATACACCCATATTGGATTCTTCACCAATTGCAACAAATCAAATTTTAAGAAAAAGTTTCTGATCCATCAGAATCCACAACTGATTAAAAGTGCTGATTTGCACAGGATTGTAATTGATTTAATTGTTGGGGGTTTATGGACATGTTTGCAACTGCTCACTCATTTCACGCAGGACAGTTACTCAAGTGAAAGAAAAATTGTCATACCTTCAGTCTGGGATGATTTAAAGCCAAGTTCCCATGTTCTAGTTTGTTTATTACATTTCAGATGTATTGCTTAATTTGGCATTGGAAACAGACTGTAACAGATCACAATAACATCTGTTTTGAAAAGGGAACAATCTTTCTGTCCCAGCAAATCTCTCCAGTTCAACGGGGTTCACTACAAAAGCTGAGGGTGTTTTGAATTGAAGTGGATACATAACTGATCAGTAAGCACACCAAACTTCCACAAGACCTGCATGTGTTATGGTCACTTTATACCTCCAGTCCACAACAGCTCCAACGCACAACGATTGCAACTTTGAGCTAACAGGGCCTGACATCAGCAAAATACTTAGTTTCTGGAACCATTCCAAGCGGACAACTTTAAAAATGTCCTGCCATTAATATTGGATTTAGCTACCGAGCGGAGACAAGTCTCATTGCTCAGCTTGTGCAGGCTGATGCTCACGCGTGTTGCTCCATTGACCTGAATAAATTAAATGTCAAAACGTCAATTGCTTTGCCAACCAGAAGAATGAGAGGCCACAGCTGTTTGTGGGGTTGCTGCTGTGCGTAAATTGACTGCCACGTTCACCTACAAATATATAGTCACTGCAGTTTATAGTGAAGAGCATTGAAATGACTCAACAAGTGTGATAAGGCACCACATCAAATGCAAGGATTATTATCAAATGTGAGGATTTATCGCTTTGTATTTAAGTAATACAGGTTCCCCACCCCAACCGCGCCCTCGATAACCACGAAACTCACGCATCCACGGTTTGCTAAATGTGACAACCCTTGCGAACCATGTCTTATAATCCTTGCTTATCCACGGGTTTTAACACTAACACTAGCGTTTAACGCCAGGACCCAATTGCATCAACCAGCCTCGATGTCGCTTCGCGCTAGCGTATAGCACTAGGACCCAGTTGCGATGTTGCAATCAACCAGCGACAATTCTTCTCTCTTAGGATTAAGGTAAATACAGTAACATGAATTTATTGTCGCTTCTCTGCATCCCCCCCTCTCTCTCTCTCTCTCTCTCTCTCTCTGTGCAAGTGGGCCATAGAGATCTGTCTCTGCGATTCACCTTTTCTCTGTTACACTTTCTCTTCCCCCCACCGCACCCCTCCCCCACCCGCCCTTCTCTCTTTCACCTTCTCTCTCTCTCTGTGTGTCTGTGGGAGATCAGTCAGTCAGTCAGTCAGACAGCCTCGCGGATTGCTGCAGATCCTGGCAGCCAATGCGCCCAAACTTACTCCCCCTATCCCCATGTATGTTATAACTGTACACCTCTGTCACCACTCTATTTCACCTTCTCTTCCCCCCACCCCATCCCTCCCCCACCGCTCTTCTCTCTCACCGTCTCTCTATTTCATCTTCTCTTTCCCCCCACCCTCCCCACCCCCCTTCTCTCTCTCATCTTCTCTTCCCCCTCACTCCCCTATCCCCATGTATGTTACAACTGCATGTGTTTTTTTTGTGTTTAGTTCTACGAAACGCGAACTTATCCCCATGTTTCCCATAGGGCCCTGTATTTTCCAACCGCGATTTTACCAATCGCGGAGGTTTACAGGAACATATGCCCCGCGGTTGGGGAGGGGTACTTATATATGTAAAAAAATTAATGGGAATTTTTATCTTGTTATATTTTATTTCTAATCACGTTTTCTTTCTCTGTTTTCCAGTGTTTGATGACTTTGCTGTATGCATTTTCCAATGACATCTTCTCTGTCATCAACTTCTTCAGTTTCTTCAACTGGTTATGCATTGGGCTGGCAATTATTGGGATGATGTGGCTACGTTATAAGAAACCTGAGTTGCACCGACCCATCAAGGTAAGCAGATTGGCACAATCCCAAACTGTTAATGCTTGGTTTTTTTATTTTAAAAAATAGTGGTGGGAATATTTCTAAAATTCTTCAGAATCCAGCATATTTTAATAAAAACTTACATTTATACAGCACCTTTCACGTCGAAAGGACGTCCCAAGGCGCTGTACAGTTAGGTAGGGACAAGAGCAGGGAGGGGGGATGGGGAGAGGCATGATGAAGAAGAGTAGGAAAATTGATTGTATATTTGTGGGCAAACATTTTTAAACATTTGAAACAAAAATAATAATAATTGAACTGATGAGGTGCCAAGCAATTTTATGTTTACAAACTATTTTCTGTCTTTGTTTCATCTTCTAGGTCAACCTCATACTTCCGATCAGCTTTGTCCTTGCCTGTGTCTTCTTGATTGTTGTATCCATATGGACAACACCTGTGGAGTGCGCCATTGGATTTATCATAACCCTCTCCGGAATTCCTGTCTATTACTTTGGAGTCCGGTGGCAAAGCAAACCCCTTTGGCTCCTGCGAATAATCTGTACGTACGACCTCAACAAGAATAGCTAATTTGTTTAAAAAAATCTGATTTAAAGTGGAAGATTAATTGCATGTCTCATCCTGTGTGTTACCTAGAACCTAGTCCTGAAGATACGTTGGTTCAGAGTATGTCAACAGTGTGTTTGTGTATTTCTATTGCATAAAGACTCAAATCAACAGGTAATTTATCTGCTGTGAGGTGAGGTGCTCAGTTGAAGGAATGCTTCATTGCTTTCTGTGGACAATGGCATCTAAAATATCAGGTTGATGGAATTTGCAGCCATATCAGCAACATTTTTGTCTGTAAAAACAATCACAGCAACAAATGACATTTGTAGAGAGCCTTTCGTGTCAGGAGGAGTTGACACTGGACCAAGGAGCTGGGCAATCAATGATTTAGACCCGAGCTAGGGGTTGGGATCTGGAGGGTAGGGGTAGGAAGGAGAGTGTTTGAAAAGGAAGATATGGTCACTATTATTGACAGTAATTTTGTGTAAAGCACTTTGAGAAGTTGTAAGATGGTAAATCCTTACACCAAATGCAAGGATTCATCTTAATTTTTATAATAGAATATTAGCAATTCATATTTTCTCAGGAAATAACTGTTTTTTTGGGTCTCCTTTTTTTGCTTCTTGCAGGTTCTGTGACCACCTTCAGCCAGAAAATCTTGGAAGTGGTACCTCAGTCTGATTAACAAAATTAGAGATCTTCATAGAAAAACGCACAAAAAGGTTCAATCAAAAGGAAGAACTGTTACACTGTCTGAGGTCAACCTTTCATACTTAAAAACATTTTCGTTCAAGTTAGGAAACAGATGAGTGGGAAAGCATCGGATATTTTCTTCAGTAGAAAAGGATTTTAATATTACAAAGCTGGTTCTGTGAAGTGCCAGCAGTTATTTTTTAGTCCCTGTGTATGTCTTGTGTGCATATGAGATTGGTTGTGCATTTTAAGGTTAGAATCAGGATTTGCCACACAACTTTTTTAAAAACAAATTGTAGATCAGAAAATTAAGATTCTGAAATATTCTCGTGCCTGATAGCCCTACCTGCTGAAATACCCTGGGGTGTAGAGAATACTGACATTTAAATAGCACATGAGACGGCTGATGTTTCTTTTAATGATGTTATGGATATAGAGCCAGTGATAATAGTGCTTACACTGCTACACTTCTTTCTCTTCATGAGTTAGTACACTGGAGGAAAATTGGGATTGGAGTCGGCTTTGCCAGAGAGATGATACAAGTATTATGTGACCTTTAGATGTTTGTTGTTTCTGATAGAAGCTGGGTTCATGAAATCCAAGCACTGTCCCCCCTCTTGTCAATCTACCTTGTAGATCTTTTTATTTTGGATTAATCATTTAATAATTAAATATGTACAATGCAGAGGCGTACGGCCACATCCACTAGTTTTACATGTTTATTTATTTTATTTATTTTTAAATTGCAATTTTCAACTTAATCTCATGAGCTTGCAGTGTTCTTTTTTTAAAAAAAATCAAGAATTAAGGAATGGCTATTGCTTTGTGCAACCACCACCCCTCCTCCCTTGTCGATGTCTCTCTCCAGTTCACTATCTAACATGCTGTGCGGAAAATGTGGAGATCTAGTACATAGTCGGAAAATCTGATACCTAGTGAGATGACAAGGAAGCTGTTCCACTTGGAATTCAAACAAATAATGCGAAAATATAAAATAAGATCCTTCAAACAGTAAAAGAATACTTTCTTTTACCATAACAGCAGAATAAGAGGCATTCAGTCCATTAACCTTTGCGAAGATCTTCAGCAAATTATATTAGGTCATTCATGTTAGGTTGCAATTCAGAATAACATTCCACTTCCTTATTTAACAACAACAACAAAATTATATTTGTACTGCGACTTTCACATAGGGAGGATGTCCCAAGGCGCAAACATACATATTTAACATATAAAAGCTCCTGGAACAGTAGCGCAGTTAAACTGCAACAAAACACGTTTCTCTTGCCCTTTCCTACCTCTCTGACCTGTTGACTTCCTTCCAGCCTGCCCACCCATTCCGTTCAGCAGGCTCCGGTCTGCTCCCTTTCTCCCGCCCAACCCACCCTACTATCAATGGCCGGGCTTTCAGCCTCTGCCCCCACACTCTGGAACTCCATCCCACAGTCCCTTTGCCTCTCTTCTCTTGCCTCTTTCAAAGTGGGTCTCAAGGCCTCCTTTTCAATCGTGCCTTTTGCTGCCCTCCCACCTCTCTCTCCCCCCACCACTCTGCCCCTCCCCAACCACCCTGCCCTTCCCCCGTGCTCCAACCTTTGACTGTTCAACTCCTCGGGACGTCCTCCTAACATGAAAGGCGTTCTATAAATATAATTTTGCTGTTGTTTTGGGCGTTGCCAAAATCCAGCTCTGCAGAATTGCAAAGACAAGGAGCACTGTACTCATCTGTTTGAGTCAAACTATCCATATTCAGCAAATGTATTTATTGGTCCAAAATAGTGAAAAATTCCAATTGGTAAGTTTTCCTTCGAGGTAGGGTTGTCAGAATGATTCTGTTACATAATTTCCAAATTATGAAGCTTTGAAAAATGGCTTTCAAAATCAGGAATATTTTATTGAATAATTTGCGTGAAGTTGGGTGGCATCGTTCCATAATGATGACTTGGTCTCATGGTATTTTGGTGACTGTTTCCAATATATTTTAACTCTGTGCTGTCATAAAGGGACCTAATATCTTATCACATCTATTGCTTATTCCTGTTGTCAATGTTGTATGCTTAAAAATGTAAGGCCAATTGCAGATGTTTACCAATAGGATGTAGCAGCGGATACCCAGCCAATCGTAAAATAGAACAGAAACATCTTTTGTACATGTGAATGTGAGCTTTCCTAGTTTGTGCACAAACAGTAACAATTTGACACCGTTTGCAATTGGAATTGCCTCCATTAAATGATTTTGGTAGCTTTTTCCTGGATGTAGGCAAGGGAGAGGGGATTGACTACTACTTAAAGTTTCCATTGTCTTCAGTTGCTTCTCTTGATCCAAGATAAAATATTTAAAACAATTATGCACACTGACACTCACATGTATCGTGTACATATTGGGAGGAAGGTGGGTAGAGAAATTACGCGTTACGTTGCACTCAGTAAGACTAAAATTCTGTCTTTTAGAGCTATGGCTCAGGACACTTCTGGAACAATTGCATACCTATACTGGAAACTGTATCTCTTCTATTTGAATGTTCTGTTAAATAGTATTGCGGTTGCATTAATTGCTTATGGTCTGCTTTCCCAGCTGCTCTATGTGTATGTATTGTATTGGCTATTAAGTAGGAGACTCTTCCTGATGTGTGCTCAGACTTAACTGGGTTAGTGGTAAACTGCTAAAAGATTTAAATATAATGATCATTACCTTAATAGCTCAGTGGAAAGTTTATTCTTCCGCTCCCTCTCTTCCCCCCACCCTTTATTATTATTGTTTAAAAATTAGTTTTCAATCCGTTGATCAACAGTAAACCTCCAGTTTACTTCGCGTATTGTATATTGAACTGTTTCATGATGTCAGATGACGGTTACATTGCACCATGTTTTGTTATCACACAATTTATGTTTGGTATCTCTTCCATTGGATGTTATTTGTCAAATTCCAGGTCATTTGTGTGTGTTTTAGTATATATTGCAGTGTTCATTTTGTTTTCTTTGTTTAACTTATGACTATTACTGCTGATTGCTGGGATTTTCAAATGAAACTCGTTTTTGTCAACCTGTGTAATCTATACAGTACTCCACGGCAACCCATGCACAAATTATCTTTCTTTGGAGACACTCCAGTTGAACTTGAACTGAAAAGAACAGAAATCTTTTGACACCCACAAGATGGATCGCTCAGAATTCAATTTATTTTCACCATCTGAGAGAGAACACGGTCTTGTGGAAGAATGCTGAGTTTGAATTGTTTTGAGTGGAGTGGCTTCGCCCCTCCCCACTCCCAGTTCTGCCAAGCAATTTGTATTTCTGAACACTTGGTGCATACAAAGAAATCCATGTGGCAACGTTTCTCTGTTGCATCAGCAGAAACGGGGAAGTATTGTGCTCTGCCGCATTTGTTTCTTTGGATTTATAAAACCACTGCTGTTTTTTTGTGTTTATCGACAGACAAAATTGTATGTTTTAGTATGTCCAGTTCTTTTGGAGAAATTATGCACGAGAACACTGTGTTCTGATTTGTAAGACACCACTTTTTTTTTATTGTTGTTCAGTCGGTCACAGGCGCGCTCTCTAAAAATGGTGAACGCCTCGGCAGAAATCAAAATAATTTGAAATTTGCAGACAAATAAAGACTTCCATGTCGTTTTGCACCAGTAACTCTGATCAAAGGTTGATTTATTAAAATGCAGCACCATGTTTATGTGGTCAGAGTGCCCTTTGAGGTTTCAGATCAGTGCAGCACATTGTCAAATCTGAACAAGTTTACTGTTGACAGTACAGTGTAGACATTGTGAGAATTACTTACTCTAGACCTTTGAACATCAGTAGTTTGCAGAATCTGTCTTTGATAGATCGAGGGCAAAACCAAAATTGACGTATGAACAGTGACGTAAAGCATGAAAAAGCACATCAATTACATGGGCAACCTGAAGGAACAAAGCAAATACTGTACTTGCACGTTTGGCTTCATTCAAGTAGCCTGGAGTAATAATGGTTCCTGTTGGTTAGCTGGTTGAGCCACATCGACAAGCTGTTGGTGCCTGAAATTTTCATTTACTCTCACCTTCTAAGACTATTTTGATTTAATAAAGTTTAAGGTTGTGCAGGAAAATTATTAATTTTGACAGCAAGTTTTCCCTTCAATCCTTTAAAAAGAACCGATTTCCAAATGAAAACCGAATTGAAATATTTTAAACCAGGATTGAATTTAAGAATATTTCACAATTCTGCAGAATCTCACATTTTATGTCAATGTAGTCTGTCTTACAGGCTGAGACTTTGGTGGAATTTCATAACCCTTGTGAGATGGGAAGTTAAAGACTGCTGTGCAAGATTGGTCTGTTTAAATAATTGGGTTCAAGTCCGAAACATAAAATACCTTTTTTTAAAAAACTTATTAACAGGTGATTAAGAAACACCAACTCAAAGACTCTTTAGTTCAAAGATAGTGTTATTCTTTCAATGTTTTCAGTGAAAAATGCTTCGATAGAGTTTGAGAAACTAATTTAGTATTTCTTATTGTCATGTACATTGATTTATTTTTGTGCATTATTTAGTTAAAGATATTTTTCCTCTGTAGTCTCCTTTATGTTGTAAAATTGTGTTTTTTCCCCCTTTTTTTAAAAAAAGTTTATGTAATCCGTGACCTGTGTTTAAAATACTGTGCTCCCACTTTTATACATGTTGTAAATAATTCTGAGTTGAGTATTCAAGTGCCAATGTTGAATGGCATGTAGTGTCATGCTTTTTACACATTGCATGCTGCATACCCAAATCCATTTAATTGTTACATGAGTGTAATACCCCCACAATTTTGGGATTAAGCTGCTCGTTTTGCACTTATTTTACAGAGTTTGGTTCAAGTCGTTGCTTAAAACATATCTCTCCCACCCCCCCCCAAAAAAAAAAAATTGGTTGTGTGTCGAGTAGATTCTCTTAAGTCCATAAAAATAACTCTGGATTGGCAGGAGTTATTTTTGGATGGATTTAAACAATCAGGATGTGCAAAAGGTGACAAAATGGACAGAAATAGAGAAATTATAACAGACAATTTTAATGTACCCCTTGTATTTCCAGGACCTTGCATAGCATCTTCTTTGTTATGGCACATATTAAGATAACTTCCTCTTCCCCCATTTTTTTTTAGTAATGTACTTGTTCAGTGGATTAGCCACCTCAATATTGCAATGGTCCACACCTTCAGTTACAACAACAACTTTGACTTATATAACGCCCTCCACTCCGGACAGCGTCTCAGAGCGCTATTAGTCTCTCCCTTTTGGAAGAAATGTATTTTGTATTGCTGGTTATTTCCAAAGGGCTGTTTGTACGTAACCTCGTAACCTTGATGAATTATAAAACAATGCTTCTGTATTCTCTGATGACTTTGAACATCTTAGATTTGATTCAGTTTGATTTGGCTATTTCTCTGCAGATCTGAAAATCACAGTTAAAATGAGAAAACTACGCCTGTGTCGTATTCCAATGTTTTGTTGAACTGCTAATGAAGTAACTCCTGAGTTCTAGAAAATGCCCTTTAAAAATATATAGATATATATATATATATATATGGTTGGCCTGCTTTCTTCTATGTAGATTTTTATTTCCTGTGTTTTAAAGAAAAAGTTCAATAAAACTACTGAGATAGGATTTCTGTAGTTTTTGACTTATTCTTGCACTCTATATCTTCAACAGCAACTTCCATTTATATTGTGCAGTTCACACAGGCAGTGTCTCAAAGTACCATCTACCTGTATTGTTCAATCTTCAGGGTGATTTGAAGGAAGGTTAATGTTTTGCTTTCTCATATTTAGTCTCACTTTACAGTGCAATGGCAATAAAACAGCGAAAAAGCAAAGAAATGCATCCAGTCTGATTGCCACTGTAAAGTGGTATAAATATCCTTGAATACATTAAATTAAATTACCAGTTTGGAATGTGGAATACATTAACAGCAATAGGGTGCAATATTTGATTCCTACAACACTGATGCAACAACACATTAACATCTGTCACCAAATCTCAGTTTCTTCTCCTTCCTTGGCCACTGTTGGTTCATAGCACCAAGGTGGGTCAGCCTAGAAGCTGGATAAGACAATGCAACAGACTAGACAACAGTAAAAAAAAAAAAAATTGTTCCAAATTCAGTCGGCTCTTTCTCTGACTTGGATGCACTGGTCTGACCGACAAAAATGAGGTTAATTATTGGGCATCTTTTTTGACCTCAATACATGAGCGAAAAAGCTGGGTTAATGCGATAATTACCGTAATAGTCATTTCATTTTGCATAGATGTGTCACTCCCTGATTTTGCTGGTTGGCATGTACTTTGTACTCAACTGAATGTGTTCTTTCCTTGGTCCTTGGCACTCCTTAAAGGGGCTTTATGTGCCTTCTGATACTGTTATTCTCCCTGTTATGACGCAATCTGCCAGCTTCCCTGTTGCAGTTTAATGGAAGAGAAGGGCAGCAATGCTACCCAGATTACCAAGCCAACAACACAACGACAGAATTACACTTGTATAACGCCTTTCATGGCAGGAGGATGTCCCAAGGCGCTAGACCATTGATTCTGCTTTAACTCAACAAGGAAAAATTTGAAACCCACACTGCTCTTGAAAATGGCACGATTGAAAGCTCATTCCTGCACTTAGGGACATGACACAGGTGACTGTAGAAAAAGAAAGGGGAATTTTTTTGAAAAAATTATAATAACCCTTGCATTTGATTAACCATGTTATGTCTTCGAGACATCTCAAAGCATTTCACAGAATATACTGCAAAGTGAATTAACTATATTTTGTGGATGAACTGACAGTCAATAGCAGGCAGCAATGATCTAAAAACAGCCGTGGATTGAGTGACCATATTTTTTTAAAGGAATTATTACCCCCTGGCAGAGTGATCTGCCAATTGACTAACACCCAAGTTCCAACTTACTGCTAGGTTAACTGGGATGCGTGGAGTAAGAAAAAAAACTTGCCCAACATTTCACCCTGGCCGTGGATTGAACCCGGGTCCTCTCGCTTGTGAGGTGAGTGCTTCAACCAACACGCTGCAGGACTGCAGAACAAAGAAAATCAAAGTGACATTCATAAAAGTTGCTGTTTACCTCGAACCTGGCACATTGAGCCGGAACTATTGACTACAAAGATTCTTTTATCTATTCATATTTCCACCACAATGTGTTTCCTGCTTCAAAAATCATTTCCTCTCAAACGATTGAAATCTGTATTGGTGCCGTTTTGTGAAATTAAAGTCAGACTGCCTTCATAACAATGTTGCAAACTCATTGAAGTGAGCCTGGAAATGGTTGACATTTAGTGGTTTATTGCATGTGAGTTTAAATATACTCAATAAATTAATTTGGGACACAAGCTGTTTTGTGTTCAGTGCTATTTTCCCTCGAATTATACCACCTGTCACTTATCTTCCTACAGCTCTGTTACAGCAGTTCACAGATTCCATCTTGGATAAAAAGGGACAAAGAAACTATTTGTCTCGATGTGAATTAACTCAAATTCACGTATTCAAGACAGAATCTGCTTTTCCTGCATTATCCTGCAGCTAGGAATGCATATAGCAACTTTTGAAATTCACTCGAAATTCCCTCAGTCTTATCATTTCTTAAATATTTCTCTGGGGTAATCCATATGAAGAGTTCAATGAGGGAATAAATATTTCCACCACTTTGTAATACAGTATAAGAAATGATTGAAAATTGCAGAGCCAAGCGTATTTAATTATTCTTGAGCTATGGCTATGTCATACTTCGATGACATGTTATATGTGGTTCCTTTACATTTCACTTCAGCGTAGTAATAATAATAATGTACTTGCACTTCATAAAGCATCTTATCAAGTTGTTGAGATCAAAGCGCTACACGGAATATAGCGTAAAACAAATTGTAAAGTGTATATTTTTGGATGAACCACAGAAACCAATTGCAAACTGTGCCACCAACAGTCGTGGATTGAGTGTTTAAATTATTATTAATCGATTCCTCTTATAGCTCAGTTTGGTTGTTCAGTGATTTGAGCAATAAAGGCCATTGAGAAGCTAGGGTTGATCCTTGGTGTGTTAACATTTCTCTCAGCTGCATTAAAGCCAAAGCAAAGTATGAAGTATCACAGTTGGCATCAGCAGCCTGGGTTTGGAGAGTACAACATCCTCAAAAGTGTCAGCAGTGGTCAAGCAACATAGGCAGCACTAGCTGCAGATAAGTGTACGACATCAATAAGTATTTGTTGCTCAGAAAACACACACACGCAGTATCCTTATAAATAACGTGAATATCAAAAATATATGAAAACTCAAAAAGTGAAATGTAAAAACTATTAATTAATTTTGAAGTGTCAATATGAGACATATGGGTTCAAATGGGGTGGGTAAATTAGCCTGAGCCGCTAGTTGGCGCATTTTGCTTTAAAATTGAAATCCTCACTTGACCGTATGATTAAGAGGGGTTGGTGGTGTATGGAGCACAATCTTGCCTTAACAAGGTACACTGTGTAGTCCAAATCAGCTGACACTAATACTGCTGCTTAGGCTGCTCTGTGTCGCCCACTTAAGTATGAAAAGGCTGAGTGATTCTAATTAGTCTGCCCGTCACAACCAGAATAGGGGAAGATGAAAGGGAAGGGTCAGTGAGTGCCAAGGCAATAATGTCAAGGCATTGCAGGTGGGAGGTGCTCTTGAATGTTTCAAGGCATTGCTCCAGCCTACCCTGCTCTAAAACGTGGTTAGAATTCTCAATTTTCTTTAGTGTAGAACAGATGCATCTTTCATGTTTACACACAAATCCCCACCGTCCCCTCCACCTTCCCCGATCCCAACCCCAGCTCGGGTCTGAAACATTGACTGTCCAACGCCCTGGGCCGTCCTCCGGACGTGAAAGGTGATATACAAGTGTTTTGTTGTGGTTGTTCTTGCTTGGACTTTAATAATCCTTGCATTTGATATAGCACTTTTCACATCTTATCGACCTCCCAAAACGCTTCGCAGAATATACTGTAAAATGAATTGATTGTATATTTGTGGGCGAATCGTGGCAGCCAATCGCACACAGCAGTGTCCCACAAACAGTCGTGGATTGAAATGACCAATTTTATTATTGTGTTTTTTTTTGGACGGATTATTATTTATTTTTAGGCGTGTGGAGTAAGGAAACTTGTCAGGGTTTTGCCCTGACTTGCCTGAATTCGAACACAGGTTTCCCCAGCTTGGTCTCCCCAGCTTGCAAGACAAGTGCTCTAACCACTAAGCCACAGGAGCTGCCCTGAGACTGCTGGGTGGGGGGGGAGGGGAGAGAGACAACGGGGATGGGGGGTGCGAGAGAGAGACGGCTGGGGGGGGTGAGGAGAGGGGGAGAGAGACGGCTGGGGGGAGGGGAGAGAGACGGCTGGGGGGGAGAGAGAGGGAGAGGGGGAGAGAGACGGCTGGGGGGAGGGGGAGAGAGACAGCTGGGGGGAGAAAGACGGCTGGGGGTGTGAGAGAGACGGCTGGGGCGGGAGGGAGAGAGAGACGGTGGGGGGGGAGGGAGAAAGAGACGGCTGGGGGGGTGGTGGGGGAGAGAGACGACGGGGGTGGGGGGTGCGAGAGAGGGACGGCGGGGGGGGGGAGAGACGGGGTGGATGTGATAATATACAGATAGATAGAGATGGGGGGGATGTGAGAGAGGAGAGGGAGAGAGACATAGAGACACACAGACAGAAAAACACAGAGATGGAGAGAGTGAGAGACACAGAGAGAGAAAGATATTTACCTCCTGAGAAGATAGGCCCCGAATGCGCGCGCACTCCGAATGCGTACTCGGAGTGTGCGAGCGCATGCGCAGTACGAAAAACCTGAAAATATCGATATTTCGGTATATCTCGATATGAGCCCATCGATATATTTAATCGGAAAATTTTCCATATCGACGGACCCTACTTTACAGTATATTCTATGTACTTTGAGGCACGTCAAATATATCATAAGGGGCTACACCAAATGCGAGAATTATTATTTATTATTGCACTGTATTTAGAATCAAATTCTTCCATGTACTATACTGTGGAACAGGTGTAAAGTATTTAGACTTTATTCCAGAACTGTTACACTCTGTTGTTTGTATAATCTCAGTTCATAATTAACTGGAAAAATAGAGTTGGGTGTCATCCACGTACATGTGGAAGTTAACCCCATGTCTGCCGATGACATCACTGAGAGAGAGCATGTAAATGAGGAAGAGAAGGAGGCCAAGGATGGATCCTTGGGATACCCCACAGGTGATCGGATGGAAGTGAGAAGAAAAACTATTTGCGGAGATTCACCCAGAAGTGCGCTTTGAGGTGCCTCGGAGATGTGATAAGGCACTACATCAATTGCAAGGATTCTTATTAATTAAATTACATTTTGCTGGAGTTCAAAACACAGTGTTGGGTCCCGTTGATTGAAATCTGTAGCTGCTTGGTGAATTGTTGGGGTTGTCATCCTTTGGATTAGATGTTAAGTCAAACCAAGGTCCCATCTCTCCGTAGGTGGACTTTAAGGATTCCATGACACTATTCAACACGAGAAGTGAGCTTCTCTTGGAGACCTGACTTATAATATTTCAGGTTACAGTAGACCTGAGGTTGAATCTTTTGTGTTCTCCGGGTTTTTAAACCTGGAGTCCTATGTTGAAAAGGCTTCAACTTGCTCTACTACCCGAAATGCCACTGTAGTTTTGGATTCAGAACTTCAAAGCCCCATAGATTTCAGGAGAAGAGCACCGTTCACAGGAAACTACCCAGAGTCTTACCGGAACATCAGGAAGGATGGAGAAATCAAGCTCCTGACGTAGCAACATGGTGCGTATCTTACAAAAAGAAGCTTGAATGTGGCTAGAACCCTTGTTATCTTCTGCCATTTCACATATGCGTACATCAGAGGAAAGTAATGTGAGAGAGTATGTTAAAACAGAGACGCAATTGAGACTAAAGCACACTTTCATAGAGCAATTTGTGCCAAATAAAAATACGAATACGGTCATTTCTGTGACAAGAAATAATCAGGATAAAATAATGAAAATTTGAATGGAGCCTATAATTGAAGTTATAGTTCTCAGATCAAATATAAAGCCAACACCACATTAATATTACCAGTAATATTAGATGTAGGTGAGCAATATTAAATGCTAAAAAAATATTTTTAAGGCTGTAATTCTCTTGATTAATTTAGCCATGATGATAGTTGTTTATTTTTATGTTCTGAGAAATGGCAGTAATTTTTACCCGTGTAAAGAACAATTTAGTTTGGCTCAAATTTTAGACTCAGAAATATTTTCTCAGCGTTTAACAGACCGGACAAATTAAGCAATGGTGAGGAGCTAAATTCAAGTAATGACCCATAAAATTAGGAATTTAGAAGTTTTCCCCCTGAGTAACTATTAACAGCCCTGGATTAGGTTTGTAAAACAAGCAATCTTGCCCTGAGGGAGGGATTAAGGTCTGCTGACAAGGTTTTGCTGTTAGGTAGATGCACAGAGCATATACCGTTCTACTTCCAGGTCAATGCACTAACATTTCAAAGTATGGGAAAAAGAGTGCTGGCAAAATAAATTGTATAATCTATTCTGAACCTTTTGGAAGTGTGTAGTTGATTGAATTACAAACAAAAGTTAAATCACGCAATAATGAATGAGGTTTATTTAAGAATTCTTCGTATGCTATATAATAGGAATTCAACCTATGTAATCTGCAATGACATCTGTGTCATATTTGGCTGCTGTATACAGTTTATAAACTGTTACTAAACTGTTAGCCTTTGAGATTGGAACGTCCCCTGCATTTTTCGAAACACTCACTTTTTCTGTTGTAACCCCCAAACAGACGGCCTCTTTTTCTACCACAAGACTTCCTTTTGAAAAGATTTATGTAAAATATTCCTTTACTCAGAAGCACGTGGAGAGTTATGGTAGCACGAGGGTGCTGAGCTCTTGTGATAAGCACAGACTTGCCTCTACCAGCCTGTACAGTATCAGTAATACCGTAATAGTCACCAGCTTTTCATAAGATCATAAGAGACTCTTGTTTGAAGAAAACCCTTTCAGCCATTTCATCCCACGCTTCCGGAGTACTCTACCACCCTTGCATCAAAGCATCAACATGCTTTTTAAAAATTAGTCCCGAGTCTCCTGGCCTCAAGCATCTTTCCCAGTAACCTGGCCCAGGCATTAATTGTCTCCTAAAGAAATACTAATCTGTATTGTAAGCTGTATCGTGCCTATTTTGAAAGTCCTAAACTTGTGCCATCTTGTTCTGTCTCTGTGCACCCGAAAGTATTATTCTGAGTTTACGTTCTCAATCCCTTTTAAAATCTTGTCTATGAGGTGTCCTTTGACAACTGCTTTCAAGACTGTAGAGCTTGAATGTGTGAACATTGCTCATAGCTCATTCTCCCAACACGATCCCTCCGAAAAAAAACACAATGATAAAAATCAGTCATTTCAATCCACGACTGTTTGTGGGATCACTGCTGTGTGCAATCGGCTGCCGCATTTCACCCACAGAATATACAGTCAATTCACCTTACAGTATATTCTGTGAATCTTTGTCTCAAAGATATGAAAAGCTCTATATCAAATGCAAGGATTATTATTATTGGGGATCATCACCTCTGAATTTGCCTAGTGCTGTTGTAACAACTACAACACCCCCAGCCCCCCCGAACACACCATTCACATTCTGCTTCAGGCAAAATACCATCTTGCCGAAGGAATTGAGTGAAACTTTATTTTATTTTGATGTTTCTTCACCTCAGCCTCTTCTTTCAAATGTTCTTCCTTCCTCTCTCGTAGGAGAACAATTGTTCATAACTTGCGATTGTTGATAACTTGTCCCCGGAATGAACATTTTCACATGCGAGTTCAATTGATTCTCAGGGTATTTCAAACAGCTATTTTTCTTTATCTCCGAAAGCCTTTAAAACAATCTACGGTTTCTCCTGTTTGTGTTATATAGAAAGCCAAAACTTGGCGTTTGATCACAGTATATGGAAATATTGTGTACGGACTGAAAGTACTGTATGGTGTTTATTTAACTAAATTTAATTAAAGACAAATACACCCTCACGTTCAGTTCTCATATCTAGTAACAAATCAGCCTCCTCAGCATGTTCTCAACAATGAAGTGAACACCGGCAAGGTTCAGCTGTTTTCAGCAAGAAGATCAAAGTTCCTTCACGGTTGAAAACAGGAAAAAAAAGAACATACTTTCAAAAGAGAACCATCAGGATGTTTATCCCAAACCCGATAATTCAATCATCAAATGTTCTGTTTAAAAGTCAACTGTTGCCTTTTCCACAATTGGGTCAAAAGGAAGCTACCTCAGGAAAGCTGAAGATTTCAAAGCGTTCTCAGAACCTTTGTGTTTACTCAATTAGTATGGAATATTCTGGGAAGTTTAATTATCGTGGCTAAATAACATGGCTATTGCTATTCTGCAATACATTGACTGTCCAGCGCCTTGGGAGATGTCCTCCGGACGTGAACGGCCCTATAGAAATGTAATTTTGTTGCAGTACTGATGCAATTGTTGAATTGCTATTTTATTCATTAATATCGTACAGTACGTTTAGTTTTCCGATGGACTACTGATGTGCAAGTTAGCATTGACTCTTTACAATGTTGCATTTTCCAGACATTTTCAATAATGCCGTTGATCTAGTGGATTCTTATCACCGTTTCAGGCTCTCCAACCGACTGGTGTTTACCATGATGGTACTGATCTGTTTAATAACCATTGCAACAGCATCATCTGTGTTCAGAATACGACCGTATCACAGAATGAAATCTTCCAGCCTTGACTTCACACCGTTGCCTTTCCATGAATGGTTCTGATTCAACAGTATGACAACATGCTGCATTTAAAAATAGAAAGATAAAGCGAGGTTCCTCAACCTCCAAAAATATCAGTTTGGCTATCAGACAATCAGGCGCCATTTAGTCACATCTTGTAGCTGAGCAGGGAGTGTAATGAATATAGTGGACATGGCTTTCCACAGGGAAAAGAGTAGTAACTCCCATGTTTCCATTTCAGAATCACATGTGCAACCAACACAATTTGTTCTTTGCTCCCCAACAAAACACAGTCACCAGACTAATGCGAATCCTATGAAGTGCTCCCGATGTGAAAGGCACTATATGAAAATGCAATTACCATCATTATTATTCTTAATATTATTTTACTAGGTTGTGCCTATGGATCCTGGTTATCATATAGCATAAAGAGTATAAAACTATGCCTTAAATTTTCTTAATGTTTTCTAAATCTCAGATCAGCCGAGATTGAATTATTTATATTATTTGCAATGTTCCTCTCCACTTTCTCTCTCTTTTCCTCTCTCATTGATCGGTTAGCATTCTGCTGTCCGTTCCTCTCTCAAATCCTCGCTTTCTCCCATTTGTAATTTTTCTCTTTCTCTTGTTCCGTGTCCATTCTTTCCTCAGTCTGCTTGGGGTCCTGTCCTTCCGAAAAGCCTGTGCACATGGTAGCCAATTGCCCAGCGCTCACATTGGAAATGTGTGAATATATACATCAAAACACTCGCTATGATTGTGTTATCTCCTCGCTCACTCGACTTCCTCCCCAAAGCAAAACTGGTGACTGTCTTGTTTAGGAATGGGGAACTAAACTTGATCTTCCCACTAAGTGGAAACCTGAGCTCATTCACTGAAATTGATGAGAATTGTATTGCAAATAAAACCCGTCAGTGTTGTAGCTTCCTTATTAAAAGTTTGTAGGGTGGGCCCGTTCTTCTCACGGAAATTCTGTACCTTCAACCCCCTTCTTACGTGTGCATCGGATACTTGTGGGATATGCATATGAGCCAAAAATGTATGCATTCTGGGCAAAGACTCGCCATGTGGAGTCCAGTAGCTCAGTGGTGAGAGCACTCGCCTTGCAAGTGAGAGACCTGGGTTCATTTCCAGGCAGGGCAAAACCTTGGGCAAGTTTCCTGATTCCACACGCCTGATAATAATCCCGCAAGAAAAAAACCCAATGGTAAATTAGTCATTTCAATCTACAACTGGTTGTGGGCCACACTGCTGTGGGCAATTGTTTGTTGCGTTTTGTCATATATATGGATATATATACACACACAGTCAATTCACTTTACATTGTATTCTGTGAAGCGCTTTGGGATGTGATAAGGCGCTTTATCAAATGCAAGGATTATTATTATGTGCAATGTCAAGTGCACGTTTATGCCTCCACACATTAATATGAGAGAAAATAGATTTCTGTCTATGTTGAGGCTAAGTCAGCAAAGTGAATTCATTTAAAAACATTGTACTTCACAGCTGAATGCTCATTTAGAGCATTTTAAGGTTTTGGCACCACTGTGTTTATTCGGTCTGGAGATGATTGCTTCATCTGAATCCTGTTGTATTTACTAAATTGGACCAGGTCATACAGTTGTGAATATTTTGTTGATTGATTGATTGTAGTATTGTGCTGGTCAGGATTTCCAACGGTTCCTATTAGTTTCTGCAGAGCACCAATGATTGTCTCTTGTACCTATTTTTCTTTTTTTTGCACTACAGACAGAGGCCATTTGGCCCATCATGCCTGTGAAGGCTCAATGAAAGATCAATCCAACTACCGGTAGTTTCATTACCCCACTCTACCCCATGGCCCTGCAAAATATTTCCTTTCCTATTTCCCTTTTGAAAACTACTTTTCCAATCTGCTTATACTCTATCTAAATGGTTAAAGGTTTGGGCATGGAAGCAGTGTTGAAGATTGAGCAAATTTAATTCTTAAAGTATCTCAGATTATTGGTATAAAAGTAAGAAAATGTCTTAACCCATCTCACCTCTGTAAATACTAAGCCTCCATTAGTAAGTGAAATGGGAGTGTTGCATGTTGACTGGTTTTCCGTTCCAGCTCAAGGTTTATTAAGTATTTTTAAAATTAAGAAACGTGGCTATGTATTGAGGCAATCACTGTATTGAAACGTTTGTGCTTGTAGTTCCAACAAGCTGAACTTCAAATCCTCATCTTGTCACAGAGAAGATACAAAGCAGTATTTCTCCACAGAGGGAAAGTTAATACCCAGACGATCATTCTGCCAGTTCAAGTGATCATTAACAACACCATATCAAAATAATTTCCTGGTGCCTTGGCCAGTAATCTTCCAGACTGATTGACTCCAAGGCTAATTGTGGGTTATTGCCAGATAATATTTGCCTGACATATTTGCCTACAAAAAAAGTAACTAAATTTGACAGTTATTACTTGCTCCACCCGATGTGAAAGGTGCACATTTCACATGCTCTATAAATTTTGTTGTTGTTGTTGTTGTGGCTGTGCTTTGAGACGTTCAATGCAATAAGCAAGCAAGTCGAGTTATTTGTTTACTCCAGGGTCAGTTCACGCAGCAGTTGCCTTTGGCGTGTCAAAACAAACCCGGAGGTGTTTTATTTCTGGTTATGATAACCAGGTGTCCACAGTGTAAATTAAACTGGCTTATTCAGCAAAGACTGTAAATAAACTAAAAGTCTAACTTCTTTATCACTTAGTCCTACTAATTATAGGATGTTGTTGTGTTATCTCAATGTTCTGATATCCTCAGTGTTGGCTGACATGTGCTATATAAATGCACGTTGTTGTTGTTGAAACCAAATTTCTTGATCAATTTCACCCAATCGATCTGTGAAATCTTGCTTGCAATCCATAACTCATTAATTCAGAAGAGTCACTTTTCAACACCAGAGGTTTACTTACTGTGTGGTGTGTGTGTGTATGATACCATCTGAATCATCTTATGCTTCTAACTTTGTTGTTGTATGCGTAACTTACTATGCTTCATAATACAAAAAGCCTGGGGCTTTAAATAAATAAAGCCATTTTTAAGTGGCATTTCGGGAAGTGATTTAGCTCATATTACAATTCCACCTTCAAATTAATTTCACATACTTTAATTTCATAAATGATTGGAGATAGCATTGCAATATTGGCAATGCTTGACAAATAAAGGCTTTCAATTGGAGCCAAGCTCTGCCCACCCTGATCTCTGAAAGGATTCTCTGAGCGGTCGGTGTGTGAGAAAGTTACAGATGCATAACGCTCACTATCAGTTTTGGCCCAAATCTGTTGGGGGAAGGAGGATTTGTTGTGTGCTTAAATGTGTATGTTTCTTAATTTTAAAAATAAGGTCCCTTCAAAGAAATAGACAACAATATACTGCACTTATATTTAATTATTTTTAAGCGAGTCGCACTTTTCCTTCAAATCCCTCAAAAGGGAAAATCCGAATCAATGAAAGCTCTTTTAGGTAGATGAAATTCATCCACCTTTGGCTGTAAACAAAGTAAAGGATATGCGTTCTGAAATTTGCTTTGCAGTTGTGACCTAGCAGACACCGCCTCCCTGAGGATAATGTGCAATGTTGCACTCTACCCCCCCCCACCACCCCACCCCCCCAGCAATGATTGAATACAGAAATAATGACACCATATGCAAAATACATGCAGTAGTTTGGATTGATTATCACCTATTCCTCAAGCTTATCAACCAGCAAACAACATACAGTGATGCAGAGAAATTATCCTCATAAATGTGATGCTATTAGACACCTCGCGTTTAGATAGCACCTTTCGCATGGGGTAGCCTCTTGAACAATAATCCTTGCATTTGATATAGCGCTTTTTCTCGTCTTCTGGACGTCTGAAAGCGCTTCATAGAATACACTGTAAAGTGAATTGACTGTATATTTGTGGCCGAAACGCGGCAGCCAATTACGCACGGCAGTGTCCCACAAACAGTCATGGATTGAAATGACCAATTTTATTATTGTGGTTTTTTTGGAGGGATTAATATTAGGTGTGTGGAGTAAGGAAACTTGCCCAAGGTTTCGCCCTGACCTACCTAAGGTTTTGCCCTGACCTGCCTGGATTCGTTATATGTATAGTCAAAGAATTGAGCATAAATGTTACAAACAGTTTGAAATAGAAATTGGTGGAGGACACTAAGCACTCTGCAGGGTTTACTGTAAAGTAAAAGAGAAAGGAATTTCCCCCAGTGTCCAGCCCAACAATCCCCCAGATAAAATTGATCACTCAATCAATGTGCGACATTACTATGCACCAATTGGATGCTGCATTCGTTGTATGAACATTGTAGTAACCATATTGTAGTAACCTGTACTGTGTTAATGAATCTCCCACAAGTATAGACATGCCATTTTATAGTATTCTGTGAAGTCCTTTGGGACATCTCGATGACAAGATGGAGCCCTATATCAAATGCAAGGATTATTTACTGCATATTTTGCAAAGCGTTTTGAGATACAGCTTTGTTTTTACATGAAAAGTAACTTAAGCTGCTTCAGTGAACAAGTAGTAAATGTACGGAAGAGGCTCCTAAGAGTGACTACGGTGTAAGCACAAAGTTGATTCTTTCCAGAACAAATTAGATAGATCTCTGTTACAAAATAATATCTCAGGATCCAGTATAGAGTTTGGGACACCACATGCCAAATGACTGCCAAGATGGTGGAAGATGAATCTTGAATGGACTTGAATGTCTTTCCTTTGCTTAGAAAATTCTTCTGTTGTTATTGAATAGCTCTTCTATGTTTAGATGATCTGCGACCAATGAATAACATGAACATGTACACAGTATAGGTGACAGGTAATCAGAAAAGTTAGAGCACTCGCTTTGCAAGCGACAGACCTGGGTTCGATGCCAGGCAGGGCAAAACCTTGGACACATTTCCTTACACCACCCGCCTGATAATATTCCCTCATAAACGAAACAATAATAAATTGGTCATTTCAACCGACGACTGTTTGTGGGGCGCTGCTGTGCCCAGTTGGCTATCGCCTTTCGCCCACAAATATACAGTCAATAACACTTTACACTATATTCTGTGGAGCACTTTGAGGCCTCTAGAAAGCGTGAAAAGCGCTGCAGTACTGTATATCCAAATGCAAGGATGAATTTATTCTTCTTCTGAATATTTATTGCTATGGTCTGCAGGGGTGAGCGCTGGCCACTAGGGGGCGCGCAGTTCCTACTGGCTCCCAGAAGGCGCAGTGACAGGCAGTGGCCACCCAGGGGGCGCTGTGTGTGGAGTCACGAGTTTAAACTCCTGACATGGCGCCGCGGCCCCGGCTCCCAACACTAACGTTACCGGGCGGAAGGGGGCACTGTTAGCGGCTCTGGTTACAGGCGGGTGTCGGGGCCGCAGACAGACTAGGCCCGGCAGGGTGGGCGGCAGCCAGAGCGAGAGAAAAAGAGAGACAGAGAGAGAGCGAGAGAGAGAGAGAATGGGCAAAAAGAACAAGAAAGAGAAGCCGAAAGGCGCGGAGAAAACGGCGGCTAAAATGGAGAAAAAGGTCTCGAAGAGATTCAAGAGAGAAGAGGTGAGGGTCTGAGGGGGGGAGGGTCTGAGGGGGGGAGGGTTTGAGGGGGGGAGGGTCTGAGGGGGGTGAGGGTCTGGGGGATGAGGGTCTGAGGGGGGGGGTGAGGGTCTGAGGGGGGGGTGAGGGTCTGAGGGAGAGGAGGGTCTGAGGGGGGGAGGGTCTGAGGGGGGGTGAGGGTCTGAGGGGGGGTGAGGGTCTGAGGGGGGGAGGGTCTGAGGGGGGGTGAGGGTCTGAGGGGGGGTGAGGGTCTGAGGGGGGGTGAGGGTCTGAGGGGGGGAGGGTCTGAGGGGGGGTGAGGGTCTGAGGGGGGGGTGAGGGTCTGAGGGAGGGGAGGGTCTGAGGGGGGGTGAGGGTCTGAGGGGGGGGTGAGGGTCTGAGGGGGGGAGGGTTTGAGGGAGGGGAGGGTTTGAGGGGGAATGGTCTGAGTGGGAGGAGGGAGGAGGGTTTGGCACGCGGGGAGAGGAGATGAGTGTCCTGGGGAGAGGAGGCCAGTCTGATCCTCTCTCTAAGCCAGGAGATGTGGCTTCATCTTCACCGTCACATGGTGTCCAATCACTGGGGGGTGGGGGGGGGGGAGCAGGGAATCCTCCCATTCAGCTCCTGTTCACCCCACAATTCACCTCCACAACCCTGGCTGGACAATCGATGGGAAAACTTGTGCTTTGGGACAACTTCCCAACAGGAAAGCTCTATAAACTTTATTGTTGTTGTTGCCAGGCTGCAATATCAATGGCAAGCCACGCGGTTTTTGGCGTGTTAGACTCCACCACACTGCCCCCCTCCAAGCCTCGGCTCTAGCCAACTTTCGCCCTAATACTTTCTGGAATTTGGTAATCAGGGTGCGTTCCTCCGGGAAGAGAGAGCGCGCGTTCCACTCCCACAGTCTGGGATTTCCATGTGTAGGTGGGTTGCATAGAATTCGCTTGCTTGGTTTGAAAACACTGAAGCAAATGGTGATGGGTTTCCGTCTGTGTCAGACACCCGGCTGACACCAAAAAATGGTTCCAGATTTCACAAAGTGAATCATTCTTGACAAGCAACGGAGGGAACATTTAAACTCTGAAGCCAATGTTGATGTCTACGTTGGTTTAATGGCCAACAAACAAGGTTACTTGATTGTCTCTCTAGCAATATTTGGTTTCACATTAATCTCAATTTGTGAAGTACAGTATTTCAAAAAGTTCCTTTAAATGAAAAAAGTTTTTAAAAATCAAATAGACTTGTACTAAGAAATTATTAGTGACAAGCAGGGTACCAAAAGAATGGATGAGATTTTTGGGGGAGGTGCTATTCCACCCTATATTATCCATCTTTGGAATAGATATACAGTAAAAGCCCGTTTATCCGGCACCCTCAGGACCTGGCCAATGCCAGTTAAAGCGCATGCTGGATATTCGGCCGAAAACGACAAAAAAAAAATAATTTAATGCGTTTTTCCGGATAAATTCCAGTTAATTGAATGCGGACCTTTTTTTGCGATGCTGATTATACGGAAGTTACAGTGGATCGGGTGCTGGATAAACGGGCTTTTACTGTAATAAGATTTAGGGAAAAACAGAAAGACAAGACTTTCCACAGAGCTTTCCGGAAACCACAGAGCTTTGGTGGAATTAAACAATACAGAAATTGTCCCGCTCAGGTTTCCTAATCTGTGGCAATGGGTGTTGATATTGCTAATATTGATCCCAGATATAATACTGTTGTATTATAATACTATTGTTATATCAAATGCAAGGATTCTTATTAGTTCCAATTGAGATCCTCACAAGGAATTGATAGACTTTTTTTCAACTTAGGAAGATCTAGAAAGTCTGATAGATGAATTCAGACAATTGGATGCAAAAAAGACACAAGTGACAGAGGTGTCGTGTTCTCCTCCATCGCCTCGGTGAGTAATGCAAAGAGCCACGTTTTTATTATTTCAGTGATAGTTTTGCAAAACATTGTGCCAAGCTCTATAATATCAGAACATACTTATATTGGCGGAAATATAATTTCACACTATCCGATTAGTTCATAACAGCGGATCACAAATGTCTGCCAGTCACAAAGCTTAAAAGAAGAACTTTTGGAAAATGTTTAAACATATCTATGAACTGTGGTTTGTTTTGCAAGTGTTGGCGAACTGAGTCACACGTAGTGCTGGACTATATTCAGTCCTGCTGTTTAACAGTGTTGCAGTTTTTTTTAATATAATGAGATGCTTATTATTGTAGTACTCCTGATGTAAAAGGCGCTATACAAGTGTCATTTTGTGGTTTGTTGTTGTACTGCTGCACAGTGTTATTAAATCCTTTTTTGTGTTTTTCAAAGATTACATGCTTCACTGTCTCCTTATCCTGAGAAAGATGAACTGATCCTCTTTGGGGGCGAATACTTCAATGGACGAAAAGTGAAGTATTTTACAGTTTCATGATCTTTGGCATAGTTATGGCTTTGCTCTGTATATTAGAGATTGTGGTGGAGTTTTAATATGGGCAAGGTGATAATGTAGTGATAATGTACAATATTCATTTACACCGTTGGTTAAGTGTGAAAACCTCAGGGTGTTTACAAAGTCCTGTTACGCCTATTATTTTTTCTACAGTATACTGACCAACAACTGAAACTTGTGGAAGAATGATGATAATTATATTTAGAAGTACTTAATTACAAGTACAGTATTTAGAGGATGGGTGAAATTGATCAGTTACCATGTTTGGTGCAACATCTTTTATTATTGGCTGAGGAGAACACTAAAAAATCAAATCAAAACACTCTAAAATTGTGGGCTTTCATGTTGTCTCATTTCTCAATGATGTTACATTATTGAAATACCAAATTCCAATAATTCCTATATTACAAGGAATGCATCCAGCCATAAACAAGTTTTTTTTAAAAAAAGGATAGAATCATAGAATTGTACAGCACAGAAGAAGGCCATTGTGTATGTGCTGGCTCTTTTAGAAGAGCTGTTCAAATCAACCCCACTCCCTGCTCACCCCATAACCCTGCAACCTTGACCTCCTCGCAGAATTATCTACTTCTCCCTTACAAGTTGTTACTGAATTGCCTTCCCCCACCCTTTCACTCTTACAGGTTGTGCAGTTGCCATTAAAATACTGACCTTGGAAGAGAATTGTGGATCTGATGTGTAACTAAAATCTGTATACCACACAAGCAACCATGACAGGCTACATTGAATAAACATTCAAACAGCCTACATGTGAATAAGGAATGATGTTCCATTTTCAGAACTGTTATGGCATAGTTGGCTGACACAGCTCTGTTTTTTGTTACTAAACTATATATTTATTATTGTCTGTGCTCAGCAGAATCTTGATTAACAAACATAATAAGCCAGGCAGATAATCCACAGAATATTGGAGGGTTTGATTATTAAATGCAGGCTTGTTATTGCTTACCTGGTGCAGACATTTCTCTACAACGAGCTATACTTGTACAACATCAAGAAGAACTCGTGGACAAAGTTGGAAATTCCAAATGCACCCCCTCCTCGCTGTGCCCATCAGGTAAATGTGAATTTCAAAACGGTAGCATCCAAACGGGACTGAGTCTGTGATTTTTGGCACCTTCTAACTGACAGAAGTCCTGTGGAGCTCCTGTAGCTCAGTGGTTAGAGCACTCGTCTTACAAGTGTGAGACCTGTGTTCGAATCCAGGCAGGTCAGGGAGAAACCATGGCCAAGTCTCCTTACTCCATATGCCTAATGATAATCCCTCCAAAAAAAAATAGGTCATTTCAATCCACGACTTTTTGTGGGACACTACTGTGCCCATTTGGCGACTGCGTTTCGCCCACAAATATACACAGTAGTCAATTCACTTTACAGGATATTCTGTAAAGCGCTTTGAGACGTCTAGAAGACGTGAAAAGTGCTATATCAAATGCAAGGATTATTATTATTATATGATGGGTTATAAGTAAATTGCTAATCCTTGTATTACCTCTGCCACATCCCCAAACCCTGTCAGTTTTTCATTTGAAGTTTGAGGTGAACATATGCCGAGGACTTGTTTCAGGTTTTTAAAACCATGTTCAATTAGTGGTCTTTGAGCATAAACATTTGTAATGGGTTTGGCAGGACCCAAGTTTGACTTCATAGTAAGTACCTGTAGTAATATTAAATAAGGATGCCACAAAAATGTTGAGAAGGTTACGTTATTGTGCATTTTTTCTCCCCTGATAATGCACATTTAGTTGATGTGACCTATTATTACACAAGTAATTCTGCATTTATTCTGTTATCTTCAGGCTGTGATGGTCCCTCAAGCTGGTGGGCAGCTCTGGGTATTTGGAGGAGAATTTGCATCTCCAGATGGTGAACAATTTTATCATTACAAAGACCTGTGGGTGTTGCATCTGGCCAGCAAGACGTGGGAGCACATAAAGTAAGAATTAACACCTTGTTGTAGTGGGTGGGGGTTTAGGTTTGGAGAATAAAATAATCATGTGAATATTTCCTCCTTCATACAGAATAGTTCTCGTTAAATTGTGACCAGTTAGTTTGGTGCAAAAATGCTGCTGAGGTCCTAAAATCAAAACTCATTCCAATGCAGTTGATGTTGTGTCCTTTAAACTGTCCTCCAGTTCGTATATACATTTCCTGCATGAGTCTGTGACATGACCAAATCAATCTTCAACTTTCAGTTGATTTAAGAGCTTTTCGAGGCTGGGCTCAGTCGATCAGGAGGACATCGGGTTTGTTTGAAACATATCCGAGTTAAATTATATTTGGGCTATTCCAAAGGGAGGTGATGATGATAGTATAGTTCAACCTTCTGTGAGTGATAATTAAACCGGTTTCTTTGATCTTTTGGTTGTCCATTGCTCAGATAAATGTTAAATTAGATTAGAGGGTTGAATTTTACACACAAAATATACAGTCAATTCACTTTACAGTGTATTCTGTGAAGCGGTTTGAGACATCTCAAAGGTGTGTTAGGCAAATGAAAGGATTATTATGGTTGAATAGAGATTTGGTTGCAGAGTGGTCTTATACTCTTGTTGATTTCAGGTAATTTACCAGGTAACTCTCTGATAGCTCTATCTGCAGCATGCTTCGATTCAGTAGCAGAGCAGTACCAAATTATGCTCTGTTGCTAATAGCAACAACACAACTGCCTAGTTCCTGGCCGTGGGTTTGCCTGGTGTTTTTTTTAAAAAAAACAATTTCTCATTTAAATTGTATTATTATGATGAATAATGCCAGTTGCATTCTTTAAGTGAAAGGTTCATTGGATAATATCAGCACTTTGGGGATAAACAGATTACGTTCTTCAATAATGTAGCTTAGTGGTTAGAGCACTCGCCTCACAACTGGGAGGACCCGGGTTTGATCCCCGACAGGGCAAAACACTGGGCAAGCTTCATTACTCCACACCTCTGTTCACCTAGCAGTTAGTGGGAACCCGGTTGTTAGTTGATTGGCGGAAGGCTTTTCAAGGGGTAATGATCCCTTTTTAAAAAAAATCAAAACGATTTGGTCACTCACTCCACGACTGTTTGTGGGACACTGCTGTGTGTAATTGGCTACTGTGATTCCCCCCTCAAAATATGCAGCCATTTAACTTTATGAAGCTCTGTGAGAATCCTGAAGAAATGATAAGTCAAGTCGCTATATCAAATGCAAGGATTATTATTAATGAAAGCACTGCATCTAGCTCAAGAGTCACTGAATTGAAAATTAATTTCAAATTAAACCATCTGGGTTGCAGAGTGGTCTGAAATCAGACTTGATGTGAAAAGCGCTATATCAAATGGGGTGGGGGAAAAAAGGAAAAAGGTGGGATGGAACAAAAAGAACCTGGAGGAAGAAAATGAAACTTTCGAAGGCTTTGAGGTAGGATGATTTGAGGCAGACCTTTCTACTGATTACAGGATGTGGTATTGGATACACTCAGTGGGATCTCCAATAAGTAGTGACAGCACTAGAGTATTGCTGCTATCTGAACAAACACCTTAGAACCCAAGCAGTTCTTTCACTGGAAAAGTGGGGATTAGCAGGACCCTTTTGTAGTAAAGGGGATAAAAGGATACAACCGATAAAAAGTGAAAGAGGGGAATAAAATATTAATTCACTCACTGCTGCTTTTATATAGCTATTTGAAACAGCTTTGCTCCACTGTGCAGATAAACGTTTGGATATGTTATGATGGAGATTGCTGCTATTGGAGTTTGCACCTACAACACAATGGACCCAAATTGCAACCATTGAATTGTCACCAGTGTAAATCGACCCAGTTCAGTTCGGTTCCACTCTGATATCAAACGCACACCTACTGAAGCTTGAATTGCTTTCACTTCTATTTATTAAAGCCGGGTCGAAAATCAATGCATAAATGATCTAAATATAATTGAGATGTTTGTTGGAAAGAGAAAGCCTTCTTTCTCTTGGTGCTCAAATCCTTCACCACTGGGAGAGGTTCTATACTCGATATTATATTAATTTATTTGCTGTGCTTGAATGAAGGACTTTAAGTAGGTTTGGCTGAACAGGCTGCTGATGTTAAAATAAGATTATAAACTGGTATCAAAACTCTAGCCTGGATGCTTTTTTCCTCCATAAATCTAAGCAAAACTAGTAGCATAATATTTTCGTGGATTACATATTCTGTACTTCTTCCAACGAAACAACTGACTGCATTTTTTTAAAAATCCAGATTTTTTCATTTTTATTCTTTTGGAGTAGTTTCTATATTTATATTTGAATAATATTGTTGATGCTTTGGGGTGTCTCTGATGTCTAACATTGGACTGTGTTGCACAAATTTGTGATGCTCTTATATTAATAACCCTGTGTAAATTATTATTGTTTACGGTATGTTAATAAATTTATATACAGGTCTTATAATTATGAAATTTATTGCAGAATTGGTCAATAAATTAAAATAAGTTCTCTGACAAGCAAATTTTAAGTATTTGAGCTAGAATACTTTGTCAATCATTTAAGAACCTGCTGGGAGCTGCCTCTTGTTGAGAGAGGATCAGGTCTACAGGAGGTATGTGGGTGGTCAACAGCCCCGAAGACTTGTTTGGTTGGAAATAAAATAACACAAAAATAGCCTGTAATTTCCTATGATTCAGAACCCTGTTCCCTTTGGCTGTTGAAGATTACATACATTGCCATCAGCTGCTTGACAATGCTGAACTAATTGCATTGTTCATACGGAACAGAAGCCGCTGAATGTGGCTACTTGTGTTACCAGCGTGGAAAAATAAACATTCTAAAAATCAGATTTTGCAATCGGTTAAAAATTGGAATCTGTAAACAAAAGAACGATAACTCACAAGTGATTGCTGTGTAACATGGACGCAACATTTTCCCGTTTGAAAAGCGTGGTCTGCATTTCAAGCGTAAAGTCGTACAGTATATTGAATAATTTATTCTTCACAGGTTTTCTGTTAAATAGAAATTAGATATAATGTTTGAGAACGTTTGACGTTGAACAGAGGATATAGGCAATCGCCTACAAAGCCACTGCATTTTACAGTACATCCTGGAAAGCACTTTGTGGCATCCTCCAGATGTAAGAAACTCTATATTAAATGCAAGGGTTATTCATATTATATTCACCATGCTTTTTAAATAGAAACTCTGTCATTTGGGTTTGGGAAAATATTAGAAACTAATATTCTCATTTCAGTGATACTGATTCTTATACATGTCCCCAAATCCTGCAGAGCAACTTGGGTGGCAAGGAGTTCCAACTGATATTTTGTCATTTACCGCATCTTTGCCAAAGGTTAATGACAGCCAGGAGGGTGGTCATAGGCTTTAACAATGATACATTGCAGCAGTTCCAGTAGGTTATAGCTGGAATGATGATTCTGGTAATGGGGCTTAAATTGTTCAATGAATAGATGTCCTAGAATGACTTTGACAGTTAGCTAATTTTTATTATAACTAATATACATCAGCAAGAGTTGGTCTCAGTCAGTCTGTATTGTTCTGCTGGTTTTCCCCCACACATGCTGGAAGATGAGCAATTTGAGTCTTTAGGCAGTCCTACCTGTATCTCAAACCAGCAATCGTAAGCTGATAATAAGATCTTACAAAATCGTAGAACCTGACAGCACAGAAGGAGGTCATTCGGCCCGTTGTGCCCATTCCAAATATGTCTGTCGGGAAAAGTATAATACGTAAGTAATTGGTCTTTGAAGGGGAAGGAAAAGGGCATTGCAGAGGAGAGAATGCTAGATATTTCTTTCCTACGTTGTGTTGACCATGATTTTGTTATTTGTATCAATAGAGCAACAGGTGGACCATCAGCTCGGAGTGGACATCGAATGGTTGCTCGCAAAAGAGAAATCTTAGTGTTTGGTGGATTTCATGAGAGTGCAAAGTAAGTTGCTTTCTTAAAAAACGTATTGTTCAAATCTTGGAGAGGAATTTCACTCTGTGTTACATGTGGTTGAAAATACAAATGTGTTGCAACACGTCAAGAGTTAGCAGGTCACTTTTGAGATAACAAAAATGTCTTCTTATTTCTATTAGGGATTTTGTTTATTACAATGATGTTTACTCGTTTAACTTGGATGTGTTTACGTGGTCAAAGTTGGCTGCCAGTGGGACAGGGCCCAGTGCTCGCTCTGGGTGTCAGATGGCAGTGGCTCCAGATAGCAATGTAGTTATATATGGAGGTTACTCTAAACAGGTGAGTCATTCACATCAAGACTCTTTTACTCCCACTTGTTTAGTTTAGCATTACATAACATGTAGCACAGAAAAAGATTGTGTTGTACCAACAAAAACGACGTTAAAGTTGGTCACATTAAAATATTGCTTTTTTTAAAAAAAATGAAACATGAATCACAGTTATCTAGATTTGATGGTCATACTATTATATGTGGGAATGTGAAAATGCAATCAATTAATTCCATGTGCAGTAAAACCCCGTTTATTTGGCACCCTTGGGACCTGGCCAATGCCGGTTTAAGCGCATGCCGGATATTCGGCCGAAAACACCCCCAAAAAATTAAAAATGCCTTTTTCCGGATAAATTCCAGTTAATCGAATGCGGACCTTTTTTTTGATGTGCCGGTTATACGGAAGTTACGATTGATCGGGTCACGGATAAACGGGCTTTTACTGTACATTTGGCTTGAACGTGTTCATATTTTCCCTCACCAATTCTCTTCCTTCTGTTACCCCTCTCTTAAAGGTGTTTCAAATCTTTTATCTCATTGCTGATCTAATACTTCCCAAATGGCCTTTGTTCATATGGCAGCCTCAACAATGACTGTCTGCAGTCTCCTCAACATAAAGGGTGTTACAGCTAAACCTGATTTTTGTCCTCACTGGATTCCCAAATAAATGTGCCTTCCAGCAAAGACTACTAAATAGCGATCAGGAGCACATCACTGGTTGATTTCTTCTCTTTCCCCCCTTTCCCCAATCTACGCAGTGCCCCTGCTGTTTGTTGCCTGTCTGAGGCCGCTGAATTTAGCCCAAACTATCAAATGGAACCTTCCTGATCTGCATAGCTCAGCTACTCACTATATAAGATTGTTGAAGCCTAGGGGGAGCTCTGTGACAATATTTAAGAAGTTCTAATTGACATCTCTAAAGCGGCAATAAATTAAGGTTATAGCTTATTTTCAATGTCCCAAGTCAGCAAAATTTAAAAAAACGAATGTAACATAATTTAGCAGCAGCAATAAGTCAGCAATTTGTATGATCACTTTTGGCTTCACTGTGTTCCAGAATGGATTAATGGATTAATGTTATAATGTGTAATAAGAAATAAAACCTGAATTTGCAGTGTTTGTAAGACAAACACTGCAAATTCAGGTTTTATTTCTTATTATTTATTAGCTTATTTATTATGAAATGTTAAGGCTAATTTTTTGCCTAAGAATTGACTTAACATGTTTTTAAGGAGATAAGGTTTTGTACCATCTAAAATACATTTCATATAATAATAATCCTTGAATTTGATATAGTGCCTTATCACAACCTCCAGGTGCTTCAAAGATATACAGTTATATACGCATGATTTTTAAATTTTACTGTAGGATAGTATTGTATACTGGAATTTTTTCTCTCTCAGAATAATCTGATTTAAACTTGAGGCTAGTTTATTGATTTGGGTTAAAATATGAGAATGAAAGTAGATTGGTGAAATCATAAGGGAATAAGTACCAGCATTAGTGATCTTATTCACTGTTTTACAATAATCTTGTTACTTCAGCTTTGAATTGAACCTCTGCACAAATGGCCAATGACTAGAGCCTTTAGCTTTATACTTTGACGAATCCATGGCCAGAAAGTGTTAACTGAATTCTCAGTAATTCCTAAGAGGAGGTCATGTTAGTTTGTGCAGATCCTCACACTGATAGTCCCTTTGTGTCGGCCAGGGCGTTAGAGAATAGAAATCACTGAGGTGAAACACCATCTACAATCATAAACAGCACATGTGACACAGCCGACAGAAGGTAACAGCAGGTGTTATTTATTGTATATCCTAATGATGATACATTTACAGAGCCTCCTGCTATTCCAATTGTCTCGAATACCTTCCTCATTAACCTTTTTCGCTTGGTATATACAATATCTAGATTCTTCACTCCTAATGTCTGTTTTTGAATGACTTGATGCACATTCGTGAGCAAAGTTAGTAATGTGCATTACAATGATAGGATCAGGTTTTGTGTAATGAGGTCAATTTACAGTTTCGAACCTGTATTAATGACATTACAGTGATTTA
Organism: Hydrolagus colliei; assembly: GCA_035084275.1. Lineage (NCBI taxonomy): Eukaryota > Metazoa > Chordata > Chondrichthyes > Chimaeriformes > Chimaeridae > Hydrolagus > Hydrolagus colliei. The sequence goes on from CM068756.1 coordinate 5,102,140, forward strand.
AAACAGCTTTTTAAAAAAAATGAATTGACGATACAGCATTCCTGAAAAATGCAATGAAATTTAAACGGCAGCAAAATCTCAAACGTAAACTCATAATCTTGTTTAGAGATGAACTTGAACAATGGATCTAGAAAATAAAAAGAATTGATTTTACAGAATGGGCAAAGTTTGCGTTCCCTATCTTTTTGTATGCCCAAAGTTCTGTTTGAATAGATGTTGCAAAGGTTACCTGAAAAGATGCCTTAAAGCATTGCTTGTGAAAATCTTAAATGCACATATGTGTGTGTGTGTGCTTACATTAAATGGAACACAGTTTTTCAGTTAATCTGAAAATGAATTGTACTGATTATCTTGCCATATTCATCATACAGAGAGTGAAAAAAGATGTGGAAAAAGGCACTGTTCACACTGATATGTTTCTGCTGAAAAATGAGGGGAAGGAAGGACAAGGTATGTTTTTATATACGTGTGTACGTAGCAGTAGAAATTATTTCCTAGTAACTGAATGCTTCAGAAATAGGATTGTGGTTGTTGCTACTGTAGCCTCGTCATAAACACTTTTTATAAGTATTGAGGTAAAAAGCACTAATAACATCGTATAGGAACTTCCAGATTAGTCACTGTAAGAAAATCATCCTGAATTAGGTCACTGACTCCACAAAGTAGCACATGTGTAAAAGCTGCAAAAATGCACTTTTGAATAGGCCATGTGTGCAGTGAACCCTGCTTGAACTAAAGTGAAACTGCATTAACAAGCTTTTGGGTCTTGCTAATCCAACTCCCACCCTTATCTTTATCAAAGATAAGATGACAAAATAGGGTTGGGGTGTGGGGGGGGGTGGGGAGTGAAACGTATTGTTTGAGCAAATTGAGGGATAACAAAATCAGATCTTCTAAACAGAAAATTATTTGTCCTTTCAATGTACAAAGAGCAGATACAAGCACACAACCTAATTTTCACCAACTCAATATAATACCAAGATTGCCACAGGGGTTGTCTCAACTCCGACATTCCATTGCTACACGTGGTACAGAGTTGAGTTATCTCAGACCTAAGGAGACCCGGCTTACTTAACCAGTGCAGCCAGTTATTCAAGGCAATGGAGCAACAGGGAGAACAATTAACCTTTTTAATTTGGTTTATACAAAACGATTACAGCCAGAAGGTTCAGCAGACAAGCATGTCATTTGCTATAGTGATATACAGTATAAATAATGAATTACTTCCTGTGTTCATGTTTGGAATTCATCAACTGACCTCACACTGATAGGAACAATAAGTACCCAATTTCCTTTTTTTAGAGAAAGGTTTATATGCACAGGCCCTCAGTCACTTTTGCTCCATTTCTCTTGATAGTAATTGTACAAATTTAATTTAAACTTAAGGTTCAGGAATCGCACAAAGCTACAAATTAATTGTCAGAAATTCCCAGATAAATATTGTCTACTTTTTTCCCTGCCCATCGGTCTTTTTTTGCGGAAGAATTGCTCTGACCTCAGCCACACTCATAGTACTGATGATTTCAGTATAAAGGACATTTTACCCATCACCGAGTATCACTAAGTAAATGAGCTGTGTGGAATGCCAATGTGCTGTCTTGACCAGAAATGCCTGGAGTTTGATCCCTGGTTTGTGCTGAGCTAGCTGATCTTAGCTGAGACATTATTGGTGATATTACAGTTTGTTTTCATGTCCCTAGACTAGACTAGTGCGGCAGAAATTGGATCCGTTTCACAAACTGATTGTTGTACATTGATCTCTGTCAACCCTGTGGGTAAGTCTGAAAGTGTGTGCTAGTGTCGGGCAAGAAGGGAGTCTGCTTTGGTTATTGCGGATTCCAGCGGGCTCTTAGTTTGATTCCTGTCCAGGCATGAAAGTGATGAACCATCAGATTATAGAATCACAAATCAACTCACCATCTTCAGGAAAAGAGATGCAATAGATTGCAAAAATGATCAACTCTAAAAGTAAAACCATTATTCCATTCAGTTTTAGAAAGTTAAAACTTGTCATCTTTGTCAGAAAATAATCCAAAATGCTATGCTTCCTGTATACAGTAATACAAATAGTATCTCATATGAAATTGCCTTGTTGAGCTCATTCTCAAATGGATTTTCTTTTATTCCTCAGATAAATGGACCTGGGTTCGCACAAACGCATCAGGAGTGAAGCCGACCCCACGATCAGGGTTTTCTCTGACTATTGGCCCTAACAATAGGACTGTGCTTTTTGGTGGTGTGTATGATGAGGAGGAAGAGGAAGATCTTCAAGGGGAGTTTTTCAATGACATTTATTTCTATGATATGGTGAAGAATCGCTGGTTTCCGGGGCAGTTGAAGAGACACAAAGGCGAAAAGAAAAAACGGAGACGTGCAAAGAAAGGAGAGGGAGACGGGGTGGGAGAGGTGAAAAACGATGAACCTGAGGGAGTAAAAGAAATCATAAAAGAAATTGTTGCTGAAGATGGTACCGTGATGATCGTTAAGCAGGCAGTAGCTAGTTCTGAGGCCAAACCAGACTCTGAGGATGATGAGGAGGAGGAGGAGGAGGAAGATGCTGAGACTGCCAGCCTGATAGAGCCATGTCCCAGGTCAAATGCCATGACAGCTATTAAGTGCGGCATACTGTATGTATACGGTGGGATGTTTGAGGTGGGAGACAGGCAGTTTACATTAAACGACCTCTACAGCATCGACCTACACAAAATGGATGAATGGAAGGTTCTGGTGGAAATTGACCCAAGTAAGTATGTGCACTATTTGGTTGGTTCTATGTTTTGTTATTGGGCCTGATTTCATCTGCATTTCATGTCGACATCCAGTCAATCAATTTAATGTGCTCCTATAGTGTGTGAGGGAAAAACTGGAAAAAAAAAGATTGAGCTGAGGAACTGTTTGTTGTGAATTTTCTGGTAATTCATGTCACAAGTTTTATTCCACTGGGTTTAACAAGCTCAGGAGCTGTGATTATACTGTAGCAAGATACATGGATAATATTGGAAGATGTGTATCTGGAAAATATGCCGAGTACTGACTAAAAACTGACAACTCTGGTCCAAAGGCACAGCCAATTTACGTTCAATGAATATTTGCATTTTTAGCAGAATATTGAAACATATAGTTACGAAATGCTTTGAACTCCCATTACATTACAAAATCTTCAGTCTCGCCAATGTTTAATTAAGATGGAGATTTCTTTTTTCCATTGATGAAAAAGAAGAATATGATTCAGGTCTTTAAAATGCTGAACCACAAGGGTAATGCAGATGCAGGCTATTTTTATTTTCTTTTGATTATGAAAGTAGATCTTTTGAGAAGTGAGTACAAAATCAGAGGCTCAACCTCAGTAAATATGCGTGATTTTTAATGGTATTTAAATATTTCACAAGAAACTTTATTGATTCACCTAGATGTGCATATGAATGGTCAACCTTTGTTATAAAAATCAGTATCGCAAGGCACATTTTCACTTGAATTTTTAATTTGAGAAATTTCCAGTTTAGATCAGGAAGTGATTTATGCATTGGTTGGTTCATTGAAGCCCTATTACACAAGCAGGCAGTGTAAGATGCCTTGATCTGTATTCCAGTCCTTCACTGAGGAACTTCAACTATAATCAGCAGCTGTTTCTAAAGTCCTTGCACCATCTGCCTCTTGAACTGAATCTTCAACAAGTTCATGTTTTGAAAATGCTCTTGTAGGGCTTGAAGTTGATGGTGAAACTGACATCATACACTCAATGAGATAGATTCAAGAGCATCAGCCTTTTTATCTTGCACGGTTGTTCTCAGCGAGAGACCATATTGAGATCCTTTGAGTCATCCTCTCAGCTCTTGGAGAAGCCTGCAGTTTCACTTAGTGTTTGCCTTTCTTCAGAGACCCAGGAGTGGTTGGAAGAAGAGGAGTCAGAGGAAGAGGAGGATTGTGAAGGAGCTGAAGGAGGACGAAGAGGAGACGAAGAGGAGGGAGACAGCAGTGAACAAGAAGGTAATCATATGCACTATTCTGAAGGTCTAAGAAACGTGTCCATCAAGTTATTCTTTTAAAAGGTCAAGTGGTTTGTAAATTCTCCAGTCCTGTTAGAGGATTTGCCCATCCTCAGTTTTACAAGGATACTCACCAACACCATCTGCTGTCAAGTGTTCGAACTCATGTGCTATTTTGCCGTGGGAAAAATTAAATTGAAAATCTATCACATCACCATGTGGAGAAGTGATTTATCCCTCAATTTGGAAGGGCCACATGTATTAATTGTTCCCCCATTTATTGTCGAGGAAGCGGTTGGCCCACCAAAATGAAGAAGGTCGACTCAAATATTTGGTCTCAAAATTCTCGGGGATGGTGAAAGTCGGATGTTTCAAGGCCACAGAACACTGTTGAATTTGCAGGGCTATGGAGTAAGAGCAGGGTTATGGGACTGGTTGGCTAGCTCTCAAAGAGCTGGCACAGGCAAGATGGGGCGAATAACCTCCTTCTGTGCTGTAACTGTCAATGAAATAGCAGACGAGCAACCTATAGTATTTCATAATTTTGTGGAATGGTAATATCATTGCAGCTGTTGACATTATAACTCTGTAACAATCCCTTGTTTTTGCCTTGATAGAAAATGACCACCCTCCTGTCCAAGCAGTAGAAGCTTACCCCGAATACTTGTCCAGGACCGAACCTTATTGGATAAAACTTGCCAGAGACAATATGGGCCAGGACGTGAAAGAGAAAAAGATTCTAAAAGTTGCACAGGCCATGGCAAAAGCTTTTTATGATGAAGTTTTTGATAATCAGAAGTAAAGGGATGATAAACTCTGCCATTGCTCATTTATTTGTGGATGGGAACTGTTGCTTGTGGTTTCAACTGCAACCTTGGCAATTAGACTTCAATTAATTCAATGAATTGTATCTCTTTACTTTTCTTTATTTTGTAAACTTTACAGCGAATGCCAGACACTTAAACGTATACAGTTCCTCATTTCCGCCATTTGTGCTTCTTTTGAATGTGTGTATGTGGGGGGGAGTATATTTAAGTTACTAAGGAATTGATTTTAATTTTCATTTGCTGCAGAACATATCTCCAAATCCAGTTATAGCAGAGTTGCTGGTTTTAGTTTTCCAGCAATCCGTTTCTTCTCTTGACATTGTGCCCACAGGTTCTTAACGCCTTTTCCATTCAATTTGTTTCCCTGGTGTCCTAATTCTGAATGATGAAAATGAAGTCCTATGGTGCTTTTTTTAAAAAAAAAGTATTCTTGTACCAAGGAAAAATGTTTTAAAAACTCCTCTGATTTAACTATCAAAAATTTTGATTTTTTTTCATGTGCATTCCTGCTGGTGTTCTTGCGAATAATCCCCTCTGGATAATATTATTCATTCATTTCATGGCTGCTAGTGGGACATGCTGTGCGGAAATTAGCTTCCACATTTGTCTACAAATACATGGTCACCGTAATTTACAGTAAATCCTCTGAAATGCTTTGACAACTTGATAAGGCACTATGTGCAAAGATTTTTTTTGTATACCTCAGTACTGTATAAGTATAAGTAATAATAAAAAGTTCACACAGAATATGATCACTATCTTTGATTGATTGAAAACCGCGAGAAATAGGAAAAAATATGTGTAGTGTACGTAACTTCATTCAGGCAATTCATGATAATATCCACATTGATGTGACTGTAATGTAGCTTGCTTTTCTATTGAATTTCTGCTCATGTTATCAAAATTCTTAAAATATCTCCCTTTTGCATAATTTCCGTAAACATTTGCAAGTGTATTAACAAATCTGATCATCTCAAAACATTTCATCTTTTTATTTTACCAGTGGGGTAACTTTACTGTTTACTTGTTCTAGCAAATGAATTCCAGGTGGAAAGAATAAACGCCTCAATCACTAATTTGTAATTTGGGTAATATGATTCAGCCGGAGTCTATTTGTGTTGTGCAACTTGTGAAGAAGGTTTCTGTGGACTTTCTGGTTCATTGCTTGAGGAGGGAGGCGATGGTTTCTCCTCCACGCAGAAGGGAAATCTGCAAAGACTTTGCAATTGTTCCAAACTGTACCATTTTTCTTTCTTAGTGGTTTGGTTGATGTTTGTTCCAGTTGTACAGATCATGCTGCTTTGTTGGGTATGGCAAGGGGGCAGTGAAGCAGTTTACCTTGTGAGGGAAAGAGGAATAAACTGCTGCTGATTGCTGGTGGCAAAATCCCACTTTGATTGTTGGTTTATGTATATTTTTATTGTCTTTCTTTGCTTCACCCTGTCCTGGATTAATGGGGACAATATTCTCATGAGCTCATCTCAACCTAAGCTTCCTGTAGGCCCATCCGGCATCCACCATGCCAGTTCCCACTCTTTGTCAGTTCCCTGTTCAGCATTTGTGTGGTGGGGTGAAATCAAATTCACATTTTCCAACATTATATTCAGTGCACAAAACTTAACAGTTTCTAATCCATCTGCCTGTAAATACTGATAAAGGATGCCAGACCCTAATTATTATCAAGGGGAGCAAATTCCTCCTCCTTCACCTCTGAAGAAATAGGTCTGTCTCCCTCACATCACCCGTAGCAAGAAAATAACCACTCATTTCCAAACGCAAATTCACTTTCTTTCTCACTCCTGTATTTTTATAATTACCACATCCCACAAGGGACGTTGTGCAGTCTTAGTGAAGCCAAAGACAGTCTCCTGATGTGTCAGACAGGATTCCAGAGGTGTGATTAATGTTGGGGCTGATTCAATGTTCTCAACCTCTTAATTTCTGTATTATCATAAGGGAAAAAAATGCAGATTGACCAGAAAACGATTTGTATTACCCTGTTTCACAAACTGGGTTAATGATGTGAACTCCAGGCTTGTGTCATCATCTGTTCCAGGCAGAACTTTTAAATATAGCATTTATCTAAAAGCTCTTCCAAACACTTTGTAGTCAATTAACTTTCTCTATAAAATGCCAGTTAGGCTTTCACCCAAAAAGCATCTGCATATTTTCTCCTTGTTGTACCGTGTAACTGGCAATTTAAACGAAGACCAAAAAGTAACACTTTGTATTTTGCAGCCTTTATTGTTGTCAAAGATCCACTGAAGTACTTCCTCAAGCTTTTGTCCTTTCAACAGTGTCTTAATATGTCTCCAATGGCCCATTATGTGGAACATTAGAAAATGTTCTCCCATTATTTTATCTGAGAATGTCTTTTTCCCTCTGAAATAAATCCTCAAGCTCATGTGGTTTGAGGTTAGAAAGGAAATGAGTCATCTACAGACTCAAATCTTAATTAAATAGATATTACCTTCCTATCAAAACTGACGGTGAATGATGGTCTCTCCACCAATATTCTATAAAAGCAAATCTATTTTAATTTCTCTAAGACGCAGAATTATTGATCACCTAGAATCAAATCATAGCATTCAAAAAAAGTCTGATTTAATACCTTGGACTTCACGTAAGTGACAATCATCCCAGTCAATACACACAAATCTTTCAAGTGAAGAATTTAATCAGAAGATTTGTTAAATCTTCTGGTATCTCCCCGACCTAACCTTTACACCCGCATATGTTTTTCATCTGTACTGTCATTCTGATTTGCTACTTTGCCATCATCTGCTAACCTCATGTGATAAACGATCAGGAACTCCATTGCATTATCTTAAAATGTTGCTGCCAAAAATCTGTAGGCTGGTTTGTTTCTCATCTAGAAACTCATTGCCTGTTGGTTGAACGTTTTGAAATGATAAAGTTTTCTATTGACTCTTATTTCTGAGGACACTTCCTTATTTTTTTTAATTAAATTGCACTTGTGATTGATATAAACCTAACCTAAAAATCACCTTCATTCTTTATTCACCCTGCAAGGGTGCCAAGCCAGCAATGTGAAGCAGCTTGGAAAGTCCTCCCAGCGTGAAAAGTGCGTGTGTAAATTTGTTTGAAAGTTGCAGTTTGATAGTGGCTGTGTGAAATAATTAGACAATTTAAATCCATCAAGGATGAGACACCAGAAGACGATATAACAATTATCCCTATTTTATTTCTGGAATTTTGCTTGAAATACTCAAAGGAAACAAAACGTTTTCCAGTGTCTGATGTTCCTCCCTCGACAGCCTCTGAAAGGACAGGTAGAAAAGTGATGGTCACCTCCATAGCTTTCTTCACGGCTATTTTTCAGCCTGTTCTTTGGTGGTGCTGAGGCTAAGTGGAATCTCTCCTGATTTTGCATTCCTCCTATTTACTAGACTTCAGACCTCTTCTCTGGACTTTACCTAATAACAGAACCAGAATTGGAAGTTTGCACTCCGGAATTAAGCCATCCAAATGAGGAAATTATCTGAAGCTGAAACTAAGAACTAAATTCATTGTAATGTGTTGCATTCAGACAAGTTGCATCACCAAAAAACCCTCTCCACTCATAGATAGTATTGGATCATCGCAGATGTGAGATTTGCCAAGGCATGTTTGATCATTTGTAAAATGGGGGAAATGTTTCAAAATCACTCCTAGCTGTGATGGAAATCCAGTTGTTTTAAATGCTCTGGTATTCTCTGCTGTTTCAAGTTGTCCAGCTTCCCAAACAACTGGGAATTCTTCCTCAGAACAAGATGTAAGTGCCTCATTAAACAATGGAGGATCAGTCTCATCGTATCACATTAATTAACAGAGTCGTCTCTTGAGATGAGGTAGGTAATAAAACAGTGATTACAAATAGAAAATTGGAGCTGTAGGAATAGCAGAGCTCAAGGTGAAGCGCAGGAAGCCTCGAAGAAGTGCCTTGGGAGGTAAAGGTCGGGGCAATGGGAAAGAACAAAGGGAAGATCCATTGTAAACAACAATGAACATGCTATTCCGGTTGGAACTACAAGACTTAGTTGGAGCTCTGCAGCTCAGTGGTTACAGCACTCGCCTCGCAAGCGAGAGACTTGGGTTCAATTCCCAGCAGGGCTTAACCTTGGGCAAGTTTCCGTACTCCACACGCCTGATAATAATCCCCGAAGTAGAAAAAATGCAATAATTTGTTCATTCAATCCACAACTGTTTGTGGGACAATTGTGGGCAATTGGCTGCTGCGTTTCGCCCACCAAATTTACACTCAATTCACTTTACAGTATATTCTGTGAAGCGCTTTGAGACATCTAGAAGACGTGAAAAGCACTATATCAAATGCAAGCTTTTAAAAAATTATTATTGCAAGTATAAATTTACATGAGTTGGATATTGCAATACTTTGGGAATCATCACCAGACAGTGAGATGCCAGATGCAGAATAGGGTGAATATTATTGTTCTCCTTTGTCTCCATGTAATGTTGGGACATCCTCTTGACATAAAAGACCCTATACAAGTGTAATTTTGTTGTTGTTGTTTACTCTTTGTGAAACGGGATGTCAGGAGCTATTTCTGGGGATCTGCTCTGCCAGTGATTTCTGAGAGGTTTGCAGAAACGGGCTCAAATACTGCATCCTCCAATTTTTCCCTCCTTCTCTCGTTCCCTTCCTCCTTGTGGGGATAGTGAAAGGGGCAACAATGTAGGTCAACAACAAGATTAAGAATTTATCATTTAGACTCAGATTAGGAATTTATCGTTTAAAAAAAAAACAGGGGCATAAATCCACAGAGTACCCATTTTAACACTGTATTTTAGATGACCTTTCCATTGTTCTGTTGTTTCAGTTTCATCACAAACTTCCTTTGACAGAATGCTATTTTGGGAGTGGGAGAGATTTTAGGATTACTGTCAGATGATGGACAAAATGGCCCACCTGTTTGCTGCAACCAAACAGGATTGGTCAAATCCTCTGGGAACCCTCCTGAGTGAATGGTGGGAAAGCAACAAGAAGTAGAAAGCTGAAGCACAAAACTAGCAAAGCCCTCTTTCCCCAGGTTTATGAGTCATACGAGTTAAAAGAGCATTGAAGATCAACAGCCAGCAGCGTGAGCTATTGGAATGTGACCTTACAGACATGTGTACCAAATGGCAAAATAGGCACAAATTGATCGCTCCCCATCTAAAATTAAGACGGCAACGGCTATTTCTCTCTTTGCCAGTCAGTGGAACTCACTGTCTCTGGGTTGGTTTAGTTATCATCGAATCTGGAGTTCAGTCACTTTGGGAGGAGGGGTAAGGGATCACTGAGCTGACAAAATGTAATGTATCATCCAGAAGTTTTTCTGTTGCCAGACATTCTTGGGGCAGCTGTGGATAAAGTCAGCAGTGTGGATTGTCCTGTCCTTGTGGATGTAGGATACATGAAGGCAAATGACATTTGTATACTGGGGTCAGGGGGAAATAATCGATCAACATTTTGCACACACATGATTCTGTAGTAAACGTCACATCACTAAGATTGGAAAGGGAGGAATATTCAAGAAGCAGGGCATTTTCGATAGATGGAGTGAGTAACTGAGAGATTAATATGAGAAAAAAAGACAAAGAATTGAGGTAACTTAGAGGCATTTCTTTAAAATTAAATCAGAAAGAATATAATTTATAAGTCAACATTCCCTTTTTGAAGCATAAAATCTTCACACATTACCAGAGAGTAAACGTCTGCTTACATGCAAAAAAGTTTTTATGTTGAAAAAACTGACAGATTCATACCATTTAACTGTACTTCATAAGTCACAAAAGGCAACAATTTGTCTATCATGATAGGCATTTTTGTGCTGTCTGAGGCAAAGTGTATATTTCAACAAAGTTTTAGTTTGCATGTTATCAACTGCAGGTAACTCTGTGTCATGCAGTGTTCAGCAGAGTTTTAAACAAACAGAAGCTGTACATTGGACTGAATGTTGGTGAGTCTTCTCCAGCTGGCTATTGTACACAAACAGAATTGTGTATCTGAGGTCCATCCACTTAGCTTCAATGTGCTGATTTCACACTGCAGTATCCCATCTCCAACATGTACATTTCACATCAACTTCAAACAACCAAAATACCAACCAGAGAAGTCACGCGGAATGATCCAGGATTCATCTGTAAAAGAATTACTGCAGTACAATTCAAATGTTGTAAAATAAATCAATTAGGGTGAAAACATGCACATTATTGACCATATATTTAAATGGGTAGATTTAAGGGCTCAGAAATCGGAACATTTGTCATATGTAACATAACTTTGTTGATGCATAACTCTTAAAACCTTGCACCAATTTACACAGCTTTTGAATTTGAATAAATTTCAATTTTTAAGCCAATTTAATTTCCCCTTCCAAAAGGTTAGAAGATTAGTAAAACATCACTGGTAGGGTTGTTTTCATAATCAATTAGTCCAATAAGGTTTGTCTACTGTTTAATGATGCAGTACAGTTTTTCAGTTAAATTCTAAGCGATTCTGATGAGTGATACCTTCTCTTAAGATGATATGTACAACAATGTTATAATGGCCTTGCAAGCTGTAAGGCAAGCTTGAAAGGTCATCCACTACCTTTACTGCCATTAGATGGATTATAGACCACATAGCTCATCTCAACACACAGTATGACTAAGTAGTTTAAAGGTAGTTTCTGCAATTTCAATTTCTGATTTTTCTCTAATAAGAAAGTGAACTATTATGATTGTTAGACGTACAGTTACATCAATATGTGTGCACAAGATTCTGACCATCCTAGAGAAATCAATCCGTGTGTATTTTTTCTCAGTTCTTATTTCCTCATTGCAAGGAATGACTTTTAACAGTTACTATTACACCTGCCCATTGATACTCTCTGAGTTATCATTTGTAAAGTTGGCTGCTACAGTATATCTGGTGTTACTTATATTATGAGACTGCAGTATGTGATTATCTGCAATTCATGGAAGGATATAGGAGACAAAATTAAAATGAGCAGAGGTCCAGGTGGAGAATATACACCAGTGTCCCATATCCATGTTGTGTCATTCTATGTCATTCTGTGTAAGGTCTTCTATCAATTACAAAAGTGTTCAAATATATAATTCTCTGCTTTTATCCTCGGGCACCTTGGGACATCCTCCAAACATGGGCATATCATTCAGGAATTATTCTATTCCAGTGAAGTAATGTATTAAAAAAAATGAATGCCAGTGTGGTACAATTCCAAAAAAAACCTAAGAATTAGGAGTAAATAAGCACGAATAGATGGAACTATTTTATGCAAAACATTGAATAAATAATTAACATTATTAGGTTCAAGAAACAATCAGACATGTTTCTGGGGAAGGGAATTGAGGAATGGTCTGAGAAGGCAATGGGTGATCCGTGGCTGAGCTAAAGGGAAAGTTTGTTTGGTCAATCGGGTTGTTTGCATTCAAAATACAGTCATTACAATTTACAGCAAATCTTCTGAAGAGCTTTGAGATCTCCTGACGTGAAAGGCGCTATATCAAATGCAAGGATTATTAAAATGTATTTTTGCATTCCTAAACTACAGAAGCTTGAGTTTATAAAAGGTATGTTTTCTGTTCATTGATTCAATTCTGACTCCAGTATAAATGGTTGATGTACGTGAAAACATTACGTGAACATCAGTGAAACAGGATACTTTTGATACAAAGAGAATTTTTTTTTAAAAAAGGACAGACTGTGAGTAGTTTTGTGATGCACACATCTCCTGAATAAAAGGTATCACTCTTCTCCAATATAGAGCTTAATGATCATCACGTGATCGCCTTAATATTCTGATGAATTAAAAATATTTATCAAAATGTAAGGATCCTGCTGAGGTCAATATCTAAATTCAGTCATGAAGAAAGACATGATTGAAATGTTGCAATCTGAGTGCAAAAAAGCCGCCCAGATAAACACTTTCCAAATGGTTGAAATAAGATATTATTCACACCATTGTTCTAATTGTTTCTGATGATTCTAGAATAAATGTCTTAATTTGGGCAACGCTGTAATTTGTATATTTAACCTCAAATCACAATGAACACTGTAAAATAAACACTTAAAAGACTAAATGAACTGTTGCTGTATTCACAATCGATAGTGGAAAATCTAGCCCTCAGTTTTTGGGAACATCTACTCCCAACATAGGTAAATAGCAATTCTCATACAAGTGTAGCTTCAGAATACAATACGGCTGAATAGGATACTCTACCCAAAGGGTTATCAGCGGAAGTGGAAGAACGTCATGCACTCATTGAGATCAAGTAGGTTAAATCGAAAAAGCTTCACTGCTAGGATGATCCAAATAATTCACAGCACTTCAAATTTGATGAGTTAATTGCACGGCTCCAGCAGTTTTGTTAACTTGGTGATTTTTTTTTGTTGTTTTCCTTCGTTCGTACATAAGTTTAAAAATTGCATTCAAAATGTTAATTTAGATGAAACACACACAAAATAAATATTTCATCCAGTACAGTGAGAAGCAGAAATCTTTATACTGTACTTCTGTATTAAATTATACTTGCAGTACTGGACCTCACTGAAATAAAGCTGAGTTTAAGAAGGATGGTTTTCCAGTTTAAAAATCTATAACATGCATAAATGTAATTTATGCCAAGCACCTGTAGCATACAGGCTATCTTACGAACAAGTGTCATAACTGCTTATGAGAGCAATTTCTGTGTTTTTGCTTTCTTATATCAGTTCATCTCTCATCAATGCTTTTAATTTACTTTTAGATCCATGTAACTATTTAAAACTAAAAATATGTACACAGAATAAACAAACTATATCATCCGAGGATTGAGTAACACAACAGACACCTAAGTCCTGTGAATGATCGTCACTTATGCACTAATCCTTGTTTTACACTTGTTTGTAACACTGGGTAAATACCCATACAAGTCCAATTCAGACAAGGCGAGTCTTTACCAAGCCTGAATTTTGCTACATTAGTTTTGACTAGAAACATGATGGCATCATCATAAGTGATGTCCACCCACTTTCGTACATACCTCCTCATGTAAAAAACAACCCCCCACCCCTATTAAGGTTTCAAAGCGACCTTGCTTTAAGTTTCTGTTCAGAAATAATAATTTTCCAATTAACATTATCAGTGAATTCAAAATATTGATGCTGGGCAGTCAGATACCAAGGAGAACAGCCTGAAGTTGCCCAGAATTTTAGAATTGTCCTCCGCTGAATCAACTATTTTTTGGAGATGGGGGTGTGTGGGTGGGGGTGGGGGGGGAGGGGGGAGAATTTTAAAAAGGGACTAGATGTAAAACAAGTGAGATTCAAGAATTAAGTGACCAAACTGCATGAAAATAAATATCTATCAGTTTTGGACGGCAAACACATCAGGGAAACCAATTACTCCTTTTGAAAATGAGTTTCTCCTAATTTTGTGGATTGTGGCGAATGCTAATTTGGAGTTTTCTTTTTTTAACAGCCTAGAGCTGGAAATACAAAACCAAAAGATCAAATTGAAATGCGATCTAAAATATCAGGCGAGTATGCAAACCAATATTCTTCCCCATGAACAGAGCTGCTTTGCTGACGAGTTTCTGTGTTGAATGAAGAATGCACGAATCAATTGTGGATGGTGTTGGTTCACTCCTGGGTTTCCTGTGAGGGAATTGATGTCAAAAATGCTGGAGCAGTAACACTCAAACGGAAGTATGAGAGTTGAACTCCTATCATCTCTCTGCAAAGGATATTACAACCTCATCATTCCTGAAGCCTTAAATACCCGATGGCTGCATGACAATACAGCAATAATCAGTTACATTCTTGAGTGTAATAAATAATTACTACAGCTGGAAAATAAGCTGCCTTGGGACATCCTCCAAACATGAAAGGCGCTATATAAATGTAAGTTTGTATTATATATGGCTTCAGAAATGCCGCTAATTCATTGATCATTTTGTTCAAATGTTTGCACCTAAATGGCTGTAAAAAAAAATTCCTTCAAATTAGGGAAAGCTCATTTTCAACAAGATTAATACCTGATCAAAGAAACATTTTTTTCCCCTGACAGTCTCTTTTTGTTGGACTACTAAGGCAGAAGTTACAAACTCTCCGGATTTCTCTCTCCTTTCCCCCTACGTCAGATCTCAAAATGTGTCCACCCTATTTCTATTTGCAAGATTTAAAATCCCAAATAATAATTTCTCAACCATTTCAAAACGTGTTAGACTGGAGCTGAATTGAATAGTATGCGTTGAACTACAAAATGTAACCTGCCTTGAAGAAACAATCGAATGCAAATCTTCGGATTTAATTGAATAAAATAATCCCGTTTTTGGAAGACCCGTTAATTTCCTTTATTTCTAACTGATTGAATTTGTATATTGTTTTAACCGCTGTAATTGTTTTTGCAATACTGAGATAAATGAGGAATTATTATTATAGTTTTGAAGGGTTATACGATCATAGGATTACAGCACATATAAATGCCGTTCAATCCTTTTTGTTCCCCACTCATCCACTGGAGCTAACTTCTGTATTCCAATGTAGTTCCCTGCTCTTTCCCTGTACACTGTATAAGAGCTTCCTCTTCAAATGCTTACCCAATTTCATTTTAAATGTAATTCGGTCTAAGCCTCTGTTGTCACTTATGGCAAAGAATTCCATATTCTAATAACCCTCTGCATGTAAACTTGATTTCTAACTTCTCCCTTGAGTAGGCCAACAAAAGTGATACTATAAGATACAGTATCTGTAAGTACATTCAGAGTAATTTCTCATTGATAAGAAAATGGTCTTTTAGTCATCTTGAATTTCTTGGAAGTAATAACTAAGGTAATGTTCCCTTCCTCCTCTCATATCTACAGTTCTCTTCAAACAAGGCTTGTTAAACTTTGAAGTAATGGGAAGCACATTTCACCATTCTGTCATGCCATAGAGCGATCTATTTTATTTATTTACCATTAAATATGACTAAAATCCAGTACTGTTATCTAGGAAAGGCAAAATGTGAAGAATTTGACCATGTTCTCAGTAAAAGCTGACTTCCGATTGAAATGCATCCATTCTCTCTAACAGTTTTGTGTTTCCCTTGTTAAGTTGACAATAGGCATTCAAATAAAAAAGTGAATAAACAAAATGGCGACACCGATGTTTAGCAAAATCACCATAGCAACCAGGATAGGATTGGAGCCCTGGAGGAGAAAAGAAAAAGAACATTATGAGACGTGTAAATCAGGTCATTTTTAACTACAGTACAGACAAGATTCCAAATAAATATGTCTATCTGTCACTCCCGATTTGTTTATCAGTTTTTAAGAAGAAAATTCACCCAACCTAAACTGCATCGTGGTACGAATGATGCACCTTGGATAGGGAGTTTCCATTAAATTAGTCGTGCCCTCCCTTCATGCATAATGGCAAGACAATTATTCTCTCCTGCGATTTCCCAACATAGTGTCAGGATGTCTGGGGATGCGCAGAACCGAAGCCAAACCTCTCCGGAGGGAAAGAAATCAGGGCAGAGTCAATCTACACCACTTGTATACACCTTTCAGTGCCCTGTTCAACAGCTGCATATGTGGAGGCCTAGATTCCTGTAGGAATTTAGATTAAGCTGCTAATGCAACAAATTGAACCTGAGCCGAGATTAACCAGCCCACTTTAGTCAGCCTTTGACTCTACAATGAAAAGGATTCTGTCTACCTTTGTTTGGGAAGAATTATGTCCGGCTTTGAGGAATACATGCTCTTGAAAAACAAATCCTCTAGTTTTGTTTTAGCTGTTTCCACAAAATTAGGTTACCGTTTGAGCTATTTTTCATTTGAAGTAATTTTATCCAGATGCAAGCAATTCCATTCACTTCAGATTCCTCCACTTAATACAGAGGATGTCATGAAGGTATAAATTGTTGCTAGGTAACTAACTGACAAAGAACAATGGCGGTTATTGTAATGGATCAGCAGATCCCAAGCGTTTGTTCCGAGGCACGGGAGCAAGTCATGGTTCTGCTTTTGATAACAAGCGAATGCCAGGTCCCTGAAACAGACTCTGTAGCACTGCGAGGATTGGCTCAGTGTGGATATATAAATTGCCCATTGGAGATCATAGAATCATACAATCAAAGAATTTTACGGCACAAAAGGAGGCTATTCGGCCCATCTAATCTGTGCCGGCTCTTTGAAAAGAGCAATTCAATCCCACTGCCTCGTGCTCTCCCCATAACTTAACAGACCTGTTCTCCCTAAATAAACATCTAATTCTCTTTTAAAAGCTGTTATCGAATCGGCCTCCACCACCTTTTCAGGCAATGTATTCCAGATTCGAACAACCCGCTGAGTGAAAACATTTCTCCTCAGCTCCCCTCTGCTTCATTTTGAAACTATTTTAAATCTGTGACCACGAGTCACAGATTCGCCCACCAGTGGAAACAGTTTTTCCTCATTCATTCTGTCCAATCCCCTCATGATTTTATAAACCGCTATTAGGTCTCCTCTCAACCTTCTCTGTTCCAAAGAGAATAAACCTAGCCTATCTAGCCTTTCCCCATAACTGAAGTCCCTCAATCCTGGTGCCATTCTAGTAAACCTTCTTTGCACCCTTTCCAATGCCTTAACATCCTTTCTACAGTGTGGTGACCAGAATTGGACACAGTACTCCAGCTGAGGCCTAACCAAAGTTTCATAGAGGTTAATCAGCACTTCCTGACATTTGTACTCTATACTCCTATTTATAAAGCCTAGTATCCCATATGCCTTCTTAACGGCTTTGTCTACCTGTCCTGCCATCTTCAAAGAGTCACTAACACAAATCCCCAGGTCTCATGAGATGGGAATTAAAAGAGTGCAAAATGTAATTTGTGATCAATGCCTCAGAGTTGGTTTTCAATTTATCGTGGATGTTCAAAAAGTAACCACAAAAATCCCTCAAATTCAATCTAAGGCTTGAATTAAAGAACAGTCAGCTTTTACACATTGGTCAATCTATCAAACCAGCACACCCTGCAAAAGTCATAGCATGGTTTAAACCTGCCGCATTGGGTTTGATGATATCGGTGCTAAAACTTATTTTGGTGGGGGGCACATCAGGACTCTTTTATATCATTGCCTCCCTATTGCACTTCTGCCTTCACCATTGTTTGTGATTCTGACTCCCATGACACACCTACACCAAGACCAATGACTCATCACTTGAATGTGAGCTGGGATACTCAATTACCCTGGGAAACCTTTTTATCACATGGGTGGTGAACACTCTACAGACCCCACAAATGTTGGTGAAAAGTCGTTTGCAGGAATAACTTGTCAACAAATTTCATTTCTTTCATTCCGAGCTTTTCGTGTTACTTTTAAATCCGGCACTGCACCCCCTTTGCCCTCTCCTCCCCATCACACTGACTCAGCGTGTTGGGACGTCCTCCTGACGTGAAAGGCGTTCTACAAATGTAATGTTGTTGTTGGTTGTTGATAATACTCACAAACTTCAAACCAAACCCTGAATACCAAACCTCCACAATCTAGAACCCCACCACAAACCCATGTCAATTCCTAGTTACTGGTCAGCTGTGTGTCAGTCGGCAGGACAGAGGAATGGGTTCTAGTTACAAGACAATGGAAGGGGTGGGGTGGGGGGAATATGTATGGAAACAGTTCCTCATAACCTTCCCAACTCAGTGTAACATTAAAGGAGACCATCTCCAATTCATATGACTACAAATACTTTAAGATTATTCCGTCTTTGTTAAAGGGTGTTGGAAGCACTGCAGGCTGTCAAGTAGATATTTTGTTTGTTCCAACCCCCCCACCCCCACTCCACCCAAGCCCAACTCCTCTGGGCAGCAATTTATTTCATGCAATTTTATCTGATTTTTTTTTCTCTCTTTCTACCAGCAAAATTGAGTTGACCTTATCAAAGTCTGAAAATGTAGTTTATCTACAGTGTAGACCTTTATAGGCGACTTACTGAATTAGATTTATACGAAATCATAACTTCCTCTTCAGACTGTAGAGCAGTTACTGACTTTGATGATGCACTATTGTCATGCCTTGGCGGTTGAGGCTCCAACTTTACATTCACTCTGAGGTTCTCCAGCCTCTGGACATTGGTCTCAGAGGGGGATGTGGATTTGAAGTTCTCTTTATTTTGTGATGCAGCCCTTAGCCTCTGAACTCCGTAGCTAAGAAAGTCTGGGTGGTAATCTTCCATTAGGTTCTTGGGACTGAGGTTACTGCAGTGCTTTTCCGAAAACGTGTCTTGCACGTATGAATCCATGCGTCTAAGGGGTTTCATCTCCATTTCATAGTTGCTAAACTTTTCTTCGTCCTGCTCATGCAGCCTGTTCCCTGAATGATTATGTGAACGGTATGATGTCCATGAAATAGTTGGCGAATCCGTCTCTCTCTCCGTGGGCCTGTGGTTCGAGGAGTATTTGCAGCCACTGCCTCTTCCCCTGATCTCCTCAGACAAGGAAGGTGTATTTGAGAGGCTGCTTCCTCTGCTGCCTCCCTTACTGCTGCCGCCCGACTGCTTCTCGTTCCAGTTAGTTGACCTTAGGTACTCGCCCCTCCCTCCTTCGAGTAAGACTTGAATGTCTTGACCCTGATCGTTTTCGGAATCCAAGTGTCTCACCAACCTCGAACTTTTATTTCTGTACTTTGGTGGGGTGGCGGCTGGTGGAGTCAATGTCCGGCCTGGCACAGGGCTGTTCTCTGGAGTAAAATCCGGAGGTGTTGTTCGCTTCCTGTACAATTCTGGACTCTCTTGCTGGGCTAGACTTTCCGACGAGATCCTGTCTATTTCATTGTCAGTTGAGTTCTGGTGTTTTGGCCTCTGATACTCAATACCTGACGGGGTTAAAAGAAGTCAGTTAGGGCAATTCGTAAATCCTCGTAAATATTTGCACTCCTGTAAACACATCATGTCTGATTTTGAAAGAAACTCAAGCAGGAAATGGTTTAATTATTGAGCAAGACAATCATGCATATTTTCTGCCCTGTAACAAGACTGCTGGTGCCCATTAATTTTTTTATTGTTTAATAAATGGAGGTACAGGTAATAGTTTTGAAATCCATAGATATTAGTCTTGGTTAAAAACAGTTACTCCCAATCTGAGAGTCTGATGTTTGTGTCTTGAAAAATGCCGTAGATATTCACGACAGCACAATCCCGCTGATTTATCACCCATTGTGTAAAGTTCCAGTCTAAGTGAACCCATATTGAGTAGTTCATCTATAACCTTCCTTTCTGTAACACACTTTGTTTCCAAGCATACTATAAGCGAGAGATTCCAAGCATACATTGCCCATTACTTTGCTGAAAACAATGCACTTCAGGCATTCAAAATAATTCATTCAAAATAAATAAAAATTATTTGGTCACTTAATCCATGACTGTTTGTGGGACAACTCTGTGTACCATTGGCTGCCGCGTTTCACCCACAAAGTATACAGTCAAATCATCTTACAGTACATTCTGTGAAACACTTTGAGACTCACGAAGACATGACAGGCGCTTTATCAAATACAAGGATTATTATTCATTAGGCCAATGCTGAACTGTAATTCCTCTGCAGACACTGCAGGAAGGAAGAGCACTACTCTCTTGTGATAAAACAACTGCAGGCTAATAGCTATCGGGTAAGTCAGACTATCTACACAGGAAGAGTGCTGACATCCCAAGTAATCAATTACAATGTGCCATTTTGTTGGGAAGGGATTCACGTGATGATTTTCCAAGTACTGTAATTGAAAATGTATGATGTCGAGGAAGAAATGAAGGTATGCAGTAATCTGTTCAGTATGATTAATAACACGTGTAGTGTAGTGGATGCTTGTAGTCTTAAGAAAATTAATTCTTAGGCTACAAGCAGCTACAATGTCGATTTTGGATACATGTAAAGGAATGGCTATTCAGCAGGAACATAAACTGACTTTAAATATAGAGCATGAACCTTTTTATACCTGCAGAGTGTTACTAATTTGTGGTTGAATGTTGTCCAGGTATGTCTTGCAGCATGATATTAACATAATGCCAATATTTTGAGTATCGTTCAAATTGTAATATTGGCAATAAAGTATAAAGAATTTGAAATGGTTTACACTGATACACACAGTTGCAGAATGTGAATTTAAAATTATTTTCACAGGACCTTGCTGGAGTAAATTAGCTGCCACATTTGCTTCCATAACAACATTCAGTTCACTGCTAATTAATCTCAATCAGTAACGTTCTTCAAGAAGTTCTCTTTAACTGAAAAGCATTATGTGAATTGTTGTTGACAACAAATGCGGTGAAATTTGCTGTAAAATATATCAAGAATCTTTCTTTCTAATTCATTTAAGGTCAGTGTGATTTGTTTTAGAATTATTGTCTTTCAACTGTAATTAGAATTATATTCTATTTTATCACTTTGATATATTTTCCAATTTTTCCCTTTCGTCCATATCCTTAAATAAAATGTCACGCAGGATAGTAGTTCAGTTGATGTAGGGCTGGATGTGAGAGTAGAAGATTTGTCTTGAATTAGGTAAGCCAAGCAGTTCTACAGTAATCGAAAACATTTTTGATTATTGATCAACTCAGCAGTGCGATGTGGAGGACTGGACCTCTTCTGGAAACCCTACAAAGTTAAAGGCATATGGGTAGGACAGGGCAAGCTGGAGAAATACTGTACAATGTGCAACCAGCACTATGAGGTTACCTTTAGCACTGTGATTTCGTTAGAACGTAAATGTATATGGTTTTTCATATAGATTCTGAAGCTAGCATCAATAATTGTTTGAAGCAAAGTGTTTATTGCATCAAAATTAAATTTCAAACTTGTGTTATTAATAAATTGCGGATGCATATGTGTCAGAGAAGGATCATGTGAAGGCTGGGGAAATGATATTGCTTTGCATTGAGTTCATTGCTCAGCATTGGTTAGATGGGTTTGTTATTATATCAGGCTATTTCCAGACTGTGATACTTGTTGAGAAAATTCCCAAAACACAGCACATACTGAATGGAGAAGACACCGTTATGAAGCCAATGCGAATTCCGTAGCCTTTGTCAATCCAAGCCACATCTCCCTTTTAATAATAGTGTTGGACCAAGAATGGTAGGTGAATAAATATCATTACACAAAATTAATGTGGAGGAAAATGGGAGATTTTGTATTTGCTTCTACATTAGCAGCCCCATTAGGCTCTGTCCTGTCTGTTTCTCATACTTTCCATTTTAATTGGTGAATTACGTTTTCCATTGCATTGGCAACATTAGAGAGAATGGATGCCTTGTAAATTTCTTATTTGATTGTTTGATTTGCACATGCAGTATGTAGACAGCAAATAAAGAACAATGATTCATGCTTGTTAATTACTGTTTGGCAGCCAACAGCAATACAATGAGTGATTTAATGAAGGCTTGTCTCATTCTTGATGAAATTCATGAATTCTTTCCATATACAAAGTAGCAACGTAATTCACTTGGGCCTTTAATGTGTATGAGATATGGGCCATTCAATCTCAGGGAAGAACCATTATAAGTCACTATCAACAGTGAGATATCCTCCAATTGTGGAAAAAAAAGTTCCAACAACGTTACAGTGAAATTTTCTATATCACACCCATGTGTGTTTCAGACGAGCTATTGCACAAAGTCGATAGCGTTTATGCAATGAATTTCTTCAGTTCTTGGCATGGCCGCAAGATTTCATACTGATGGATGACACATTACCTAAAGTGAAGGGATGGTGGGAGAGAAACTGACAATAGACTTTCCCCATCCGAAACCATCCGAGTTACACAAGAGGGAAAAAACAACTCTTGGATGTTTTGGAAATTCAAGGATTCAATCAATTGTTTTGTAGAAGTCAGGATTTTGGTTTTCACCTGTCACAATATGGGGAACTTTATCAGCCCCTCCAAATAGTCCTTATTATCAGTTTACCAATGTGTCATGTGCAACTGAAGATTACTTTACTCCAGATGTTGTTGCAGCAATCTCAGCAGTATTTAGTGTAAATAAACATTTTTACTATGAAGATACGGGTGGGATTAAACCCATCTCTGTGACTCTCTGTAATGTTTTGTACTGACATAGGCAGAAATCTGGAATTGCAAAACATTGCAAAAAATGGATTCAGTTCCTTTGTAATGATCCATTACTTACCCTTGGGGTTACAGAGTCTAAGAATAAAAACTACCTTGTTGTCTTGTTGATAAATTTGGAACCAAGAGTTGGTTATTCCCATGGTACTGTCTAAGCACTAGATTTAATACAACAACAAATTGCATTTATATACTGCTTGTCACAAGAGGAGGACGTCCCAAGGTGCTGGATATTCGACGGTTTGGACCCGAGCTGATGGTTGAATTTTTTAGAGGGGTGGGAAGAAGGTCGAGGGCACAATCAAAGAAGAATGCCTTGAGATGGACCTTGAAGGAGATGAAGGAAGGGGTGTGGTGAATGAACTTCAGGATGGAGTTCTGGGATGGTGAAAAAACGAATCTTCGAGAAACTATCCAAAAGTACCATCTATCAGCAACAATAACAAAAGTACATTTGTATAGTGCCTTCCTTGTTGGGAGGACGTCCCAAGGCACTGGATAATAAGTACATGAAAATAAAAATCGCTTTCAAAAAAAATTATTTTTCACATGAAATAAAGCTCTATATTATTATTTTCTTTTCAATTATTAAAGAACAATATAAATGGCCTCCAGTCCACCTTAAATTGATCAGATATAGGAGGTGGCATGACACCCACTCTCGTTTTAAGTGGAAATCGAACAGAAGGATTGGGAAGGTCTGAACTGAAAAACGTTTAATATTTCAAGAGTACCGGTTTTGAAGCTGAAATTTACAATGATTTTTGTGTTCTGTGCTGAACGTAACAGAATCAAATAACAATGGTTTTGCACAACTGCAAATAAATTGGAGCTTGTTTAACATGGGAAATGATTACCATTTGGCATCGTAGAATGGATTAAAAATCGATTTTACTTCTGATGATTTTCATAAAACAATTAATTCATAATTCCAGAAAGCTGCTTTTAAATGAAATCGCTGCTGGTTATCCAGGTGCAGGTGTAACTTACTGACCATTGCCTGGGTGCTGGATGGAGGGTGAGAACTCTTTGGCAGTGATCCTGGCAAGCTGACATTCCTCCTGAGCTTTCTGAGCAGCTGCTACAGCCCCCTCGGACTTTGACTTGGCATGTGCTGTCCTGCGAGGAACATAAAGCAACAAATCCTTTCAGAGAACATGCCAACAGGAGAGACAAGGGAACAGAGAGAAATGGAGGGAGACTGGGAGAGGGTAGGATGAACAGAGGGTTTCCAGAGTAAAACACTGGCAAGGACCTGTTGGGCCAAGCAACTTGTTTTGGAGCAGTAGATTCTAATGTAATAAGGTACGGCTGTAACCAGGTCTAGTGATAAAATCTATGCAATAACTTCTGAAACCTATAAAAACATTGTGTTCAACTTATTCACAATCAGCACCAACATCATGCATTAATGTAATTTTGTTGTTGTTAAGTAGCACCCTTTACATAGAGTAAAGCGTCGGAGCATATTATAGAGATGATGCCAGACGCCACACAGGGTGAGGTATTTCAAGGTTCTAGCTGTCTTCATAAAGGATTTAGCTCCAAAAAAAAGGAAAATGACAGTAAAAATATTGTTTTATATTGCAGAGCATGTTAATCTAATGTTTTTATGTTTCATTGAGCTTTTGAGCAAATTGATTGGGGCCTATTGAAAAGGACAATGGCATTTTTGATAGAAATCTGTTCACGAAATGATGTCATCACAAGGCAGCTTTTTATTTAATAACTTTAACACTGATGCAGGCCCTGATAAATGGCATCTCATTCCCCAGTGCTCATTATTTTACCATAAATCGTTAATGTTTTGCTTAGCAATGGAGGAAAGAGCTGAGTAAGAGGGAATCGGTGAGCTGCACAATTAGATTTGTGGTGACTGTGTAGATTCTTGCGTCTGACTAGTTCTGCCTCAGCTGGTAAATCTTGCTGTAACCAGGTCTGTAGTGATAAAATGCTGGACTGGGAAGAGGAATTAAGCTTTATTTGGAATGCATGTGCAAATATCAACAAATAAGTCAATGCTTTGGGATAATGTTGCACAGAAATGAAGGATTTTCAAAAAGTCATGATAAATTATTGGATATAAGACTGGTCTCATATTCTGAAAATGTGAAAAATATATATTTATAATGGATTCTTCAGAAAACATGATTTGATTGGATGGTGAGGAGACATTAATCCACGTTAGCAACCCGCATTCTACAAGCACACAATTTAAATTTAAAAATTCTACCACAACAGTTTCGATTCACTAACAGTCATGAAGAATGACCTGGGATATTAGGTTTATGCTGGAAAAGAGGCCATCAGCTAATTAAGCAGGAGGAATTTACTCTCATTCCCTTACTGCAGAAAAATAATCCATTGGGTTATTCATTATAGTCTTAATGGGTATCAAAATATATTACGCTTATTATGAATGTATCAGCATGTTTTATGCTAGAAAGGGGTAATGTATTTAGAGTACATTCACTAGCTGGAAGTCCCCTATTCGCTGCAGTCATTAGTGAATTCAGCATTCCTTCGTTTTTAACTGGGACTTTCAGCTCACAGACCAGTATGATACCATAGTGCAATGCTGGTGGGGTGTTGCATTGTCAAATGTGCTGTCCTTTGGACGAAGACAATAAGAGTTTTCCCGACCTCCATTGGCTCTGAGTGGATTGACTTCCAGATCCTTTGCCTACAAATTCCCTCATATCATCCCCTGTGACCCCCACCTTCTGTAATTCCCTCCCTCAACCTTTGTTTCTCACCCATTTCTATCGGTTTACAAAAGTGACCTAAAAATGACTTCTTCTTTTGTGCCTTGATCACCCCCTCCCTTCCTCAAGCTCTTGCTCAGTGTCCAGTATTGGCTCTGCAAAGTGTTCTTACATGTTTCTCTTTCTGAAGGGCGCCATCTGAATACACGTGGCTGTCGTGCCTTGGTATTGATATTACTATAATGGAGTATTGCAGCAATAAAAAATTTGAGTGGCATATTTTCTAAAAGAAAACACAATAATTTTTTTGGGAGGGGTGGTGGGGGGTGGGCGGGGGGGAGAAGTAAAATGGAATATAGTATGCTCCTCAAAGTAAGAGATGTCTACGGTCGACAAAGGCAGTTTATAGCATACTGGAAACCTGGAAACACAGAGAAAGATGAGTCCAGAATAAAAAAACAATAGTGTCATCCCTGTTGCTGTAGATAGTTTAAGTGATGTATTGAAAATGAATTGCCTCCCACCTCATTGAACTCATTGCTTGCAAGGAACTATTTACAGTTTGCAATGTCATGACACTTCTCGAGGTATTTAATCTTCTGGAGCAGGTGGATACTACAATTGACTCCCAAAGATAAGCGGACCGGAAGCCTGAGCACTGTCATTTCAAGAAAATAACATTTAGAGTACAGCCTGCGTTACTCTCTCCAGGTGGTCTCTATACTTAACGCTTAGACCTCCGACGGGTCGGCAACCATTTCTGTCTGTGTCACCCGACTAATCCTCTACCTTTTCATTGTGGTGCAATGAAGATTTTAATACGTGCGTTTGTCACAACCTACTTCATCACATTCAAAACATCTCAAAGCGTTTCAGATAACAAGTCATTTGTAAAGTGTACTCAGTGTTGTTGTATAGGAAAACAGTAATAAAGCTATAAAAACATTATGATACACAGTATATTGCTGTAATATTATGTTCAATGTTAAATTAAAACATGCACAAAGGCTGCAGTTTACTCACCAGTACTCTCCCAGTTGCCACTATTTTTCTTTCTATTTTCATATAAATATTTATCTTCCACTATTACACAGCCAATTAATAGATAGAAGATGGATGATTGACAGCATCACATAGCAGCTAATAACCCTGTTACTCTCTTAAGGGTTAAACAAGCACCCAATATGATACTCCAGATTAATTAAATAAATGAAAATGCATTTATCCTGTTTAAAATATACAAAAGAAGTCTTTATGTGCCCAGGTGTGTGCAAGTCCCTCTGCACAAAGCAAATGTTCCCAATTTTTCAGGCTATTAATAAGCATTGGGATTCGCTGCCATGGTCAGAAACTGGTTGGAATCTGTATCATACATTTTATTCCATTGAAATTCCTATCAACTCCATAAAGCAACAACACTGGTTGTTCTTCTGCATGATGATATTCACCAGTTCTCTCCACCCACTCTTCTCCTGTGGGTGTTTAACTCTGCTTTTTTACTTTTACTGGGAAGAATCACAGTTAAGCCTGATTCTGTCTGGAGTGGATTTTCCCAGTGTACTTCCAGCAAGATTGAAAACCAGGGGAATCAGTTGCACATTAACAAGTGTGTGCTTGGGTGGCATTAGATAATCAGAGAAGAGAATTTGCAATGTCCATACTTAATGTGCAACTGTCAATCCAAGCATTGTCACTCCTAGCTGGTAAACTCTATCTAGGATTGACAATCCCGGTGAATCCCTACGCTCATTATCAGGGCATTTCAGTACAGTGAATAGTTTGACACCAGTGTCAAACCGGCTCCTCGGGCAAGAACCATCTGGAGTCTTCTTACACAACAGATGTAACCCAGAACCCAGCCTCTCCTCTAAGACATCCTTCCAACTAACCTTCTGTTTTTCCTTGGTCAATAAATGATTACGTTGCACAATTTGCCTACGATCCACTTGTGAAATGCTCTACAAGACGCAGGCTTGAAAATGCACCAGGGTAGAAACGCATAATCTGTTGTTGTTGTTTTTAATCACATGTGGGTGCTGTGGAAGATTACACAATAACCTCATGACAAGGTTGGCGTTTCTGTGAGCTGTCTCTTATCGAGCTGCATTTTTTTTAACAGAAAAATTATACAACGGAACAGAGAGGAGGAGGAGGAGGGTTTAACAAACAAATCCCTGCAGAAACAACCTGCAGTAATGGACTGATTTTTGTCTTTTGAACAAGACAAAAGACAATTTTTCGAAAACACATATCTTAACAAGAATTTTCAACTGATGAACGAATGATTCAACAGGACTACAAGAACTTTGTACATTATTGAACGACATTTTAATGTCAGGATTCGCACTCCCCATCTTATTTGCAGCCTTTCTCCTTTCGGCCCCGTTGTGATTATCATGTTCTGTTTCCCCTGCTGGTCAGCTATTGCTCCAGGTCTTCAGTGTGTGTTTGTCCCAGGATATTTGCAATGAAATCCCTGGCCTCCAGCCAAAATAATCGCTGCCACACCTGAAATCCTCCTCCTCACTCTAGAAACTGACCATTTTTTTATCCCTCTCCGATTTCATGTGTTGATTTCAAAATCTGGTGGCACGATTCAGTTTGAAACCCTCTCTGAATAATAATAATAATTATAATACAGTACTAATAATCTTTGCATTTGATATAGCGCTTTTCACGTCCTCTGGACGTCTCAAAGCCTTTCACAGAATATACTGTAAAATGAATTGACTGTGTATACCTGTGGGATAGTGAAATGTTGAAGTGTATTCCAGATCAGTTTGATTTGTGTGCTAGATAGTTGTTTCCATTTCTTGCTAAGGCCACCTCTAATCTCCTGCTTTCCTGTCCACCTACAGAATTTTCAGGTTTCCACATCCAGAATGCTTATCACGATCTCATTCTTTTCCAAGACTATACCCAACACACTCTTCCTTCCCCTCACCCCTACCTCCCCTCCCCCCCCACCCCACCCACCCACTTTCACTCGCAAGAATAATCTCTACATAACATTTTGAAACATCCACAAAGATATTTCCTTACACATATATAGTATATATAAAAAGGGAAATTAAATGATTAATTTTATATTATCTTTTTCATTTAGATACTCACACAGGTGAGGCAAACGGACCTTTTCTTTATTCAATGCATTTTTTAACTAGACTCCAACCAGGCAAACAACAAATGCAGCCGAGAGGAACGCTGCATCAGAAAACTCGTAGAAAATGAGAATAACCTTTGTGCCCCAGTTCCCATACTGAAAATGTATTTAAATAATTCTAGGCAACACCCTGTGATAAATTACTCAGGCACTGAAATTTGATGCAGTGAGAGTGATTCGCAGCCAGCAGACTGCAGTTATACTGCTGCTGCTTCTGCGTTGTTCTCAATTTGTGCTCAGTCCAAATGAAAGAGAGCCCCCGGCACATGTACAGGGGAGGGGGCTATATGCACAAGGTTTATATTGTTGTCAAAGAACTGGGAATGTGTCTGGCTCTATAAGGGTGGCTCTACCTTTCTATCACCACCCTTGAGTCCAGGAGCTTTCTCTGTCTTGACGGATTCCCTGTCAGACATCTAGTCCTGGATAAGAGCCAAGTTTCTCCAGTTGAATGTCGACTAGATCCAAGTCCTCCTGCTTGGGTCTCATCAACGCCTCCTCAACTCAGATGCTGAGAGCATCACTATTCACAGATATGCTCTCCACCTCACCAAGCCTGTACGGTACCTTGGTGCCTTGTTTGATACTCAACTGTTCTTTAAATCCTTTGTATGTGGCACAACATGTTCTGCCTTCCCCCACCTTCACAACATTGTCTGCCTCTGCCCCTGCCAATAAGCCCAATCCTCGCCCAGCTTCATTGGCTCCCCATCTCTCAGGGAATGGACTTTAAAATCCTCAATGTACCTTCCTACAGACCACATTCTGGCCTCGCTTACATTGCCTCTCATGCTGATTCTTTGGATTCCGCTTGTGATTTTTGTGTACCACTTCATTTACAAGATTATAAACTATAATCAACATGTCGGTATCCTTTACAAATCTTTTGATGCAATTGTACTTTTAGACAAAAGGTTTTTTCTGATTGTGTAAATGTAAACACTCAGCTGCGAAAAACCTCCACAAACGTATTTTGAATGATTCCTAGATGAATTGAAGTGAAAGTCATATCCTTTTTGAACGCAACACAAGAGATTAAAACGCAATTTATTCAAACCATAAATTCCACAATGATTTCTGTTTCATGATATCCACCTTCACGTGAGGAAAGGCTGCAGAATTGTAATGGATACGTTGTGTGCATCTGATTGTTTGAACTGAATTACAGCCTGGCTAGGCTGCCTGAACGGGACACTGTATTTGAAAGGGTAAAAGCTGCATGTAAAATCGTATAACCAGTCAGTCTGCAATTGAATTATCATCCATTAGGCTCAGACTAAAAGCCCACAGGGACAGCTCTCAAGTCTATCTATTCCGTATCCATCCTCTCCTTGGTCATATATTAAACTGACCTTCACTGGAATAACTAACATCTGCTAAATGTCGTTACCTGCAAATTCATTCTGACAATCAGAAATGGAGTCTAGCTTTATTTTAATACGACGTTTTTTAAATTATGCATTTGTTTTCTTAACAAGAGTTAAATTGTACAGTGCTGAATTGTACATTACTGATCGAATTTCACAACTTTAGGGATAGTTAAAATAGTGTATCGTGCTGTATTTGTCTACAAGACGTAAGATTCTACATGAAGCGGTAGAACAGCCCCTGATGGTATAATAAATAATCCTTGCATTTGATTTAATGTTTTTCATGTCTTCTGGACGTCTCAAAGCACTTCATAGAATATACCGTAAAGTGAATTGACTGTATATTTGTGGGCGAAACGCGGCAGCCAATTACGCACAGCAGTGTCCCACAAACAGCTGTGGATTGAAAAAAGATATACACTTCATTAAAGATGATATCGCAGGCAGATGAGGTAATAAAAAAGGCAAAAAATTAATTGCTAGTTTCATATCTAAACATAGAATACAGTAACAAGGAGGTTAGCTTGATCTTGTACAAAACCATATCAAACGGAGGACTTCACTGCCCAGCCTTTAGTCCTGCAGCATTTTTTTTTAAAAAAGCCTTTTGTTTAAAACCAAATACAGTACTCACTGTAACAACAGTATTTCTGATTGTTACAGTGTCTGTTCCAAGTTAGGATTTGCATATTGATAATTTGATTCATATTCTTTTGTTTACATTGCATTTGCAGAAAAATATTTTAAAGGTGAGCTCCTTCTTATAGAGACGTATAAAGTCTCAAATCCTTAAGAGATCACTGGGCTGTGATTTGCTACAAAACATTTTAAAGCCTTTCATACTCACTCGAGCGTTCGTTTGTAATTACTCATTTACCTCCTCCTCCTCACACCTCTTTTTCCCACCGCTGGTGGGACTGTCATTTCTTAATAACACTGTTAATTAATTGTTGTCTCATTAAATAATTACACTCCTCTAATCTAATGGTAATAATTGACTTTTCTAATTGGCTTCTGAAAGCAAAGGTGATTATTTTATTGGAGTGAAATGTCAGTGGACTCAATATTACAATTATAATCAATGATAACTATTTAACATGAGATTGTAAGTTAATGATGTTTATCACCAGTGAGAGTGAACTCATATATTATTCTGATGAGACAATCAATAAGCATCCGGTGATGATTATCAAATTGAGTGAGTTACCAAAGTTGCCTATTTTTTACCTCCATGTTTGTTTGCTTTATAGCTAAAACCATCTCTGGTTTGGCAAAGCCCCCAAATTACATGTGGCTTATTATTGTCAAATATGTGCCTACAGGATTCCCCTCACAGGCTTCAATGTGCACTAAATGAACTGTTCTGTCATGAGTTGAATTTATTCCTCAATTCACCAGACCTTTCATGTGAACAGTGCATGTGTTAAACCTTGGCAATAACATTCAGGGGCAGTATGAAGATTGGAAGCTTTCATAACTGGATTTCAAGAGACCCATTTGCTTGTTAGAATATAAAAGAAAGCCGTCAAAGCACTGATTTACTTTTAAACTGATGGCTATAATTACTAGATCAGGGTTGAGGAGTAACTGCACAAGCATTAGATTGCTCTCACTTCTCAGTAAGACAGTAACTAGAAACCATGCTTCTCTCATTTTGACCTTGAAGTCGTCATAAAGACGGATGACCACAGGGTATCCAATTTCCCTGCTCAAATACTGGAGGTGTAAGTAGATGTAAGTAGGTGTTTTGCAGTCTTGTTCAACTGTCTTATAAGAATCTCAAGAAATTGTGCTCAATGAACCTTGTCTCCTTCTATTCAAGTCTATGTTTTTATCGTGCTTGGCATGTAGAACCACTGCTGCATCTACAGAAAGAGGCAGAAAGGTTTAAAAGCCCTTTATATCAATATTCAGAAATGATTGTTACTGTTTACAGCCTTGTTGAAGCACTGCCCTCGCTTGAATAGGATTCCAGCCAGGTTATCCACAGTGCAAATGTTTCCAGATTCACAATATGTACCAGTGGGTGCTCTGTGGCATTTGTACTGCAAGAGATCACACTGGTAAATGTTGCAGTTTTAGAAATATTCATATTTTGAATATTTTTTCCACATAATTAATCTTTGAGAAATACTAGTTCTCCACACATTACATTGAATATAAATTTGCAGATTTGTATTGTGAACTGGTACATTTTCTCTGGTCCCGAATCTATCCTTTGCTTAATTCATTTCAGTGTTTGGTAAAGAAATGCTGTTTGTTCGTATCAGTTTGCTATAATCGAGCTTCCATTCTGGCAGTTCAGTGCTGGTTCACTCATATCTGCATTGTCTCCAATCCCAGGAGCATTTGTAAGCAGAAGCTTGCTAATCTTGCCTCGAGCATAAATTTGCATCGATGATCACTACAAGCTTGGAGAAGTATTAAAATGGGCAGCTTTCCCTTCATTAATACAGTTACATTTGGTTGGAAGGAAATGGAAAACCTTACCTCAGATTACCACTTGAGATGCTAACCTGGAAACATTCCTTATTCCATGACAACAAAAGAAGACTTTTTTTAGTAACACAAAACTGGATTTTTAATAATAGCAACAAGAATTATTTTTTGAGCAAAGCCCAATATGAATTATACTATTGCATTTGTATCACAGCAATGCAAATCAACGTGTTGGCCCATCTCAATGTAGTCTTAACATCCACACTGTTTGTGGGATACTACTGTGCGTAATTGGCTACCGCATTTCGCCCACAAATATACAGTCAATTCATTTTACAGTATATTCTGGATGCGCTTTGAGACATCTAGAAGACGCGAAAAGCACTATATTAAATGCAAGGATTATTAGCATTTATTCTTATTTGTACTTTTGCTTGAGGCTGAATTTTGTATTCGTTTCCTATTGTATTCTATGCTCTGTCCAAAAAAAGGGCCAATTGCTTCTAAATTCTTCATGCTTTTAAAACCCTTTAAGGCAAGTAACTCTCGCATTCAATTTTATTATATTTGGATTTGTGTGTTGCCAGAGAAATAATTTAATGGGAAGGCATTAATTTGTTACAAATTGTCACGGTATACTAGGGTCCAGCGATATATCGGTATATTGCTAAAATCCGATATAATTTTCATATCGATACGCCGATATAGGCATTTCAAAAATATCGATATATTGAAAAAGTCGATATATTGGCATGCTCCTGTTGCTCCAACGGTTGCACACGCCATGTTCCCTGCATTGCCAATACAGTATATGTAACTTTACTAGTCTCGGGCATTCATATGTCACCTAATATTTCCCTGTGTCACAAACCATAGCTTTCAAGAGTAGAAAGTGCAGTATTTGGGAAAGGAACATTTTGCCCACAAAACACAGTCACTACATTTGACAGAATATCCTGTGAAGCGCTTTGAGACATCTCGAAGACATGATAAGGCGCTATATCAAATGTACAGATTATTATATTACATTGACAACTTGCCAATGCCAGTACTGCACAAAAATAGAACTAAGGCAGTTAAACCTCTTGCTTTTGGAATTGTTTCCAGAAAGCAGCTTGCTGGTAGGTGGCTCAGTTATTGCTGCCGGTTATTTGGTATCTGAGTCACTGGGTCATAGGTAAATTCATCCGCCCACAATTCCCACAAAGCGAAGGAAGCAGCACTAATCAGATGAGGGGCATACCCAGGCGGAATGGCGCTGAAGAAGAGAAAATCAGCAAGCAACTTAACCTGTATAATTATTGGCCCTCCAGGCTGGCCCTAATTTAGTTTTTAGTAACTAAAGAAGGTGAACACTGGGTCATTAATTCAAAGAAACACTATCTTGTGTCTCAATTTTAAAGTAAAAACAATTTCATACTGGCACTTTTGGAGAAGGTAATTTTTAAAAATTAATTTGAATTATTCTCCAATAACTATTTCTATGGTTTCTCCTCACAGTAAATCCTATTTTGCACTTTGAGTCATCCTCCTGACATGAAAGGCCCTTTATCAAATGGAAGGATTATTATTATTTTATTCAATCGATAATGATTTCTCCTAAATGCAAGTGATTGTGCATGAACACTGTGCAATTATTCTTTAGTCATGATTTTTTTCACGGCAAATTCATCAAAAGCACATTGCCATCAGTCAGTCACTTTTCATTTCACCAACCATGCCCAATAATTGACATTAAATGTAATTATAGCAGCGACAGTAACAGTCTAAGCTTCAACACAGAAACAAAACAGCTTCAATTTATTCTTTTTCTCCACAAAAATCATTAAAACGCTTCATGGGAATAAATTCACTTCAAAGAATGTGTCATCATTTTCCCCCCACAGGAATCATAGAAAAATGTCACTTGACCTTTTCATTCATTTGGCTGCAGCTCTTATTTTCAAATAAATATCAATATCTTCCCGAGATGCCTGTATATTTGGATGCCACAGTTTGAGAAACTGTTCAATTGTAACACATTTACTGTGGATTGTTTGCTCCCAAATTTATAGTGTCACTTGGAGTAAATGAGATTATTTTCCAACCAGTTCTGCATTTCATGACGTAAATCCGGCTCTATTTTGTCGACTGCAATATTAACGAATTGTCAGCTCACAACACAGACGAGCCAAGGGTCTGGTTCCATTCGTAGCACAAGCCATTTTGTTGATTTGTCTCATTAAATGCTGGAGAGGTACAATATTAATGACTCTTGGTAAGCAGTTCAATTCCCTGTGCAGTTTCTAGTATATTTCTTGTGCAGCTATAGGGAACATGTATTATGCTTGGTATACATCAGTTCAGCTGCTTTACCTTGATCCTGATTGGGAACCAGTGATTTGCTGGACTGTATAGCGCAATAGGAAGCCTACAATTTCACCTAGTCTTACTTGCAGGGTTGTTTGTCTTCGATTTTAAAATGGGGCAGAACTGCAGAAAATTCTGAAATTCTGTAATGAAATGGAAACCGGTTACTTTGGGAAAAAAACGGAGGGATACCAGTTTCTAAACTGAGACTGGATTTACGTTTACACAATCTTATTTTTAAAAGCTCAGTACTGTACTGTGCTGAGAATATTCACAGTTCTAATTGGCATCCTGTTTCCGTGCTTTCTCATTGAAATATGTCCACCTTTCACCTCCCTTTCTGCTCTTACCTCTCGAAATCTGTAAAATCGGAAATCAAGTTTGCAGTAATTTTGCAGTTAGGTGTTATTCCTTGGGGACTGAACGAGGCTTACAAGAAGCTAATTTACTTGTGATATATTGAACAACAGTTACCAAGACAAAGAAGGCTTTTATCTCACTTCTTCAGGCTAGATTTAAAACTGTGTCTGCACAAGTAAAATGTGGTGATTAACAGCAGCAGTTTGACCCAGTGGCCCATCTAACCATGCCAAGAGATTATAAGAAACACAGATCACCAGCGGCTTGGGGATCACTAACTCATCCATAGTTCATCCACGTCCCCAAGCATTTCTGACGTGCTTGCCACGACAAATGTATAATTGCTTGTAGGTTCAGTTGATAAGGATAGAGTAATAGAAATTACAAAATTGGATAAGAGAGAGTCAGATGATGCTCTCGATAGTTTTTGCATGAACGCAAAGTACCAGCAGAATTTACAGAACTATCATCTTCCTAAACAGAGATTTCCTGAGGATAGTGCCTGGCGCAAGGCGAAACGTTGCAGAATGTGTATCAGTACTGAATGCTGAAAGCGCTATTCATATCTTAAAATAATATGTAGCTTAAACAAAGACTCGGAGGGACTAAGGATGTCATACCATTGTAACCTCTGCTCCAAGTATCGCTACCATCTCAGGTAGATTAGTCAGTTGAATTCTACAAGGTTCTGCCACCACATTTTTGACATCAAGAAAAATATTCCTATTGTTTATAAAACAGTAAAAATTCGCTTGGTACTGGAAGTAGGAGAAGGAAGTTTAAGTGCCCTGAGACACTACCCGGCGTGGACAGCGCTGGAAAAATATGACAAAAACAACAAAATTACATTTATAAATCGCCTTTCATGTCGGGAGGATGTCCCCGAAATATGCAAATTGTTGTTGTTGTTCATGATGTCTCCTTGGTTGTGAGGAAGCAAAGCCAGGCAGGTGACTAGGAATGTATTATTGATGGTCAATTCACCTGTTTGGCTCATTTATGAGATACAGGTAGACCCCGCTTACCGAACGCCCGGTTACCGAAACTTCACTATAACGAGGGTTTCTATTTGTACCATTTCTCCGCTTAACAAAGGCTGCTTTCGCTATAACGAATGTTTACACACACTTTAAATCTCGCGGGCTTCTCATGCGCAGCTTCTCATACACAGCTTCTCTCTGGTTGCCCCAGCAACGCACAATCAGTCTTTAGCGTGCCTCAGTTAATCAATGCAGCCCCTCCCATATGGAAGGAGCTTTAGCGGCAGGATGCTTTGTGGCTTCAATAATAGTAAGTCGAGATGGGGGTGGGGAATAGAGAGATCGGTGGGGGGGATAGAGAGGAGTGGGATAGAGAGATAGAGAGGAGTGGGGGATAGAGAGGGAGGGGCAGGGGGATAGAGGGGAGGGGGGCTAGAGAGGGGGGGGATAGAGAGGGAGAGGAGGGCGGGATAGAGAGGGAGGGGAGGGGGGTATAGAGAGAGATAGAGATGGCGGGGGGGATAGAGAGTTAGAGAGGGTGTGAGGGTAGAGAGAAAGCGAGGAGGGGTAGAGAGAAAGAGAGGAGGGGGTGGGGTAGAGAGACAGAGAGGGTGGGGTGTAGAGAGAAAGAGAGGAGGGGGAGGAAGAAAGAAGCGCATCCCGAGTCCGGAAATGCCTGGGCCCAGGTTGCGATATTTCAGTGCGGTGACTGTGCACACCTGGCCTGGAGCAGGTAGGATTCGTGTTTTTATTCCTGCAATTTTTGTCACATTCCAGATTCCAGAACTCCGGACTTTTGGCTGTTCAACCTGTACACCGAAAATGTTGGCGCTAGGAACTGCTAGAAACTAAACTGATGGTAGCAGGGAAGCTCGGGTTGGGGCAACGTTCCAAATAGAGTAATATAGTTAAACTCTCACTTAACAAAATTTTCACTTAACGAAGGGGTTTAAAGTCCCTCCGTTAAGCGGGGTCTACCTGTATTCATTCCAGACTTAGACATATAGTATATGGAAATCTTATCTAAAACAGAAGTTGCTGGGAATTCTCAGCAGGTCAGGCGGCATCTAGGGAGAAAGGAAAGTGTGTCAACATTTTGGGCCCATCACCTTTCATCAGGAGATCTGACGAAGGGTCGTGCACCCAAAACGTTGACTCACTTTCCTTTCTCCCTAGGTGCTGCCTGACCTGCTGAGTGTTCCCAGTGATTTCTGTTTTTGTTTCAGATTTCCAGCATGTGCAGTATTTTGTGTTTCGGAGATCTTATCTGATTGCATTTCCAGATGAGAGCCACTCCACGTGGTGAAACAGTCGTACAATCCTTTCTAACATTCCCTGATTTAAAGGCCTTACTGTTGCCTAGTCACTGATGTTCCAATGTTTTACATGTTCTCCCCCCTACAATAACAATACCTGGCAACTCAAAGTACAATAATTTGATTCATTGAGCCATTCCAAAATATCAGCCTCAAGCCAATAAGAATCAAATGATTCAGCTTTAAATTGAATTTCTTTGTGCAACCTGTTCAGCAGGAGGGAGACAGTTCCAATTTTCGCAGATCTGCTGAGTCAACGCATTGCATTGATCCATTTTTACCAACTCACTGGGTAGAGGAATTAATAAAGACTGTGGTTCAGAGCTGCTGATGTGGGTCTGTGGGGAAAAGCTGAGATATGAAGAATTTGACATGGAGTGGTTTGTTTTGATGAGATGCCACTGTTTTATATTCAAAATTCCTTTTCCCAGCCTTGATTTGTAAAATTACCATCTTCTGCTATTGTTTTACAAATGATCAATTGACAATCTTCGAAGAAGAAGCAGGAAACCGATTGGCCTTTCAGAAACCAAGGATTACAGACAAATGCTCCCTCGTCTGACAATATTCAAGGATACCGCTTGTTCAGAACTATAATGTAGAAATCCTGACCAGAATACAAAAGATTTTGGTTAATAACTTTGAAGCTACCATGGTTTTACTGTTCTATTGAATTAGTGAGGAAAAAAATCACATTTTAACTTGGATCACAAAATACATCACCAAATCCACTGAATCTCATTGAATCAGAATTCTTTACTCATGTGTAAAAACTTCTGGATTTGTAAGCAAATACTGGAAGCAGTATAATAAACTGTCATTCTTAAGCTTTCTGTTCCTACATACGCTAACATTAAAATCTATTTGTTTTTCTTATTCCATTAACGAATTGATGCTATCGTTCTCCTTACACACGTTACCTCAACACAATGTCAGGTGTTAATTTTATGTGATTGCTAGAAAGAGATATTGTTCATCCAAATGCTAGTGATTCAAGATAACCCAACAATCCTGTAGTTAACATGTATTCATATAGTTAATACACTTTAACACTTTTCATGCATTGTACAGTAGGATCTATGCTTAAGTAAAACATACGCAACCAGTTATCGAATGAGCATTTGTCAACCTGATTGGGTAAAATATCTCACTGCACATGACTGAACACTCCCCCCAGTGGCTGACCTCAACTCAAAACGCAGTCTTCATAATATCCTACTTGCTTAATGTGGCAACAAAAATTAGATACAAACTAGGAACATCACAAAATCCTAGTCATAACCTTTATTATACAAATGTATAGATATAACAACATGATAATCATGTTAGGGCTTGTTACGGACACGAATAAATACTATACTTGCAATAATTGTTTTGCTGATAAAGTATAGATGACCCATTTATTGCACCCCTATCTTAACCAAGCTGTCTAAATCCTTCTTTGGAGAAATGGCATCTCGAATAATGCCATACTTTCCTAATATTGCATCAAAGTTTCCATTGATATCATGAGCCGAAGACTGAATACGGGGCTCAAAATAATAACCATCTGACCCAGAGTTAAGGGTGATGTCCCATTAGATCCTATCGTAGAAGTGATGGACAGAGACAGCAGAAAGGCACATACACAACAAAGGTTTGAACAAATCTTTAGCACTGCAATTTGCTGTATTATGTCACCGTCTTCCAATTTCCCTCCTATACATCCAGTATTCTATAAATTACAGAATCAGTTTGTACTATCTATGCTTATTAGAGTATGAACACCAACTAAACCGTGTATCTCCTACTGCAAATCAAAACTCTTTGGGGTTTTTAATTTTTGTTGTTGCTGATAATAATAATTATATCGCAAACTTGGTGGCTAATTGGAACATATCACTGATTCTGCATTCAGACCTTCAGCTGGCAAGTTCTTGCTGCAAATCCTTATTGTCCATCGCCCTAATAAGCTTCTCTCCTCAGGTCAACAGGTTTGTGACAAGTAAGTTATTGGCTAATACCTCTGCTTCATTTGATTAGTTTGTCTCTTGGAAGAGAATTCTATATCTTCTCATTTGCCATTGTAGGATTTTCTTGACTCAAAGAAACAAAACACTGCTCTTTCAAGCCAAATCTAAAGGAAAAATGAACATAAATGGGACGTCAGTTAAAATTTCAGATACTGACAAGTTATCTGTTGTGGTTTGGGCTTCACTTCAGTGTGATTTTAACTCATAAATCAAAATGCTTTCAACTAGAATTAAAATCAAACCTGTGTGACTACCATTATGAAAGGCACGAGCAAGTTGGCAGTATTACTTACAAAAGCCAATGTTTTCACTGGAACAGAGAAAGTTGAGAGGAAACCTGATAGAGGTGTTCGAAATTATGCCAAGTAAAGGGGGAGAAATTATTTGCACCGGTCAGCGTTTATGTAAAAGGCATAATTTTAACAGCATTACTATAGGTGGAATTTTGTTTGTAAGTTGTAAAATTCTACTTCCACAAAGTCATCTGATGGAATCCATTGTGTTCTTTTTATTCCTCCTGAAAATGGGATTCTTCACCTTGAGTGACAAATATTTTTTTTTCTACAGATTGAAAACAGTTGAGATCTATTTCTTCTGACAGATGCTAAGGGTATTATGGCAGTCTCAATCCAAAATCCCACGAGATGCAAGACCATAGCAAAAACTTGCCAGGATCTCAGTCGCTTTTGAAAATAAATGCATGAATTAACACGCTGGAAACATGAACTGTTTCAGCTCATCAACAGATGCACACCCACATGAGACAGCTGCAAGCAGAAGCAAGTCTACTAATATTGAGAATAATGTTGTACACTGAACAGAAAACTTCATGTTAGACTGTTATATCAGTGCAGTGGCTCATTGAACCAGTGATACAAATTTTAATAATAATAGTAATCCTTGCATTTTGATATAGCGCCTTCGAGACTTTTTAAAGCCAAAATTGGGCCAAGTTATCATGCATACATTTATATTTGAACAGACACAAAATAGACTTGCCCCCACCTCCACCAAATCAGACACCACAGGACCTATTACCGTTGCAAAAGCACTATGTGAATCAAAGTACCACTGTGCCTAACTCGTTAATTTATCTGTGAAAAACATTTAAAAACAAGGAGATGCGAGATGAATTAATTCAACTTGTATCACAGCATTCCCTCAGCAAAGCAGGTGGATGAACAGTTCACATCTGTTCTTTTCTCTCCTCCCTCCCCTTCCCCTCTCTCCTCACCTTGTTGGCCGCAGTTTTTATCAACAAATTTCCATATTTGCTTTGTCAGGTTATACATATCTCCTTATTGTAAAATTTGAGTGTGGATTCCATTTCAACAGTCTATTTATGGGATTTCCATGCGTAGGTGGGATACAGGGAAATCTCAGTTTGGTTTGGATACTCCTGAGCATGGTGATGGATTTCTGTATGTGTAAGATCAAAAAAAGTGATTTGGCAATTCACAGTAAAGGAAATGGCAAAAAAAAAATCAATGGAAAAACATAGCCTGCATGATAATTCGACAGCTGATCCTGAATGTTTCCTGTTGAACTTCCTGAATAATGTTTGAACTTAACCTTTGAGTAAATAATGAGTAAGGGTCTTCACCACTACATTGTCCAGTGTCTATAAATAGAGGGGGAAGTTGAAAGCTTTAAAAAGAATTGTAATTCTTTTTTCATACATCTGTTGGGATGTATGCAGGTTATACACAAATCAGTAAAAAAAAGTGCCAGCTGTATACTATATTACTATACCAATATAATGAAGTAATGCAACTAATTTCAGTTTGGTGTGGAATCTGTTTTAATGGTTCCAGAACCCAGTAGACATTTTTACTTCCAGTCAAGGGCTTATAGGCTATCCCTTCCACTGCTGACACCTTCTATCGTTCATATTTTCACAGGTTTAGGTCACCCATAAGATCCCTTGATTTGGTTATTTGCTTATCCGAATCCAATTGTTCTATGGGGCTCTGTAAACTACTGTATTCATTTGATCTGAGTTACCAGGTACATTTAGTGCTTCTTACCTGGACGCAGCGATCTCAGCTTTCTGTTTGGCGACAGCTACAGCTCTCTCTGCTGTTTCCACCGATCTGTCCACCTTGTCTCGGATCTTACTCGTCCGTAAAGGAATTAGGTTCTTCCTCTTCCCACTCACTAACACATTCTGTTTATATTTGCCTTCCTCTTTCGTACCATCTGGAAATGTTGTACATCCATAACCATGCCTCTTGTTGGTCAACCACTCCCCTTCGTATTTCAGGCCGTCTGATCGTTGGCTTGCCCCAAAACCAGAGCGTTTGTCATGCTTCCATTCTCCTATGTAGGTCTCTGTTGTTGTTGCATCTATGTCGTCTTCAATGACCGACAAATCTGTCTCGCCCTCACCCAAGCTCATGGTTGAGTTGATGTCGCTAGCAGTGGAACTGACTGTACTCATCCCAGCTTCACTTCGGAATGAGCTCTGTTTGCTTCTTTGGCTGGCCAAGGAATTTTTAGACTCAGACTTGCGGAGTTTCAGCCCACTCAGAAGAGACCGGCGAAAAATCCCTTTCTTCTTGTTTTTACCTGCAACGAGATCAGTGTCACTATGCATAGTGAGGACAAAGCCCCCTCTTGATCCTGCAGGGCTTCCGGCTGGAGTGTCTGGATGCATAGCTGTGCCATTACTGTGCTCACTTCTTAGAGAGTTAATAGAAGTCCTAAGTGGGGACCTGATAACAGCAGCAATTCCATAAGGGACACTCTGCCGAATACCATATCCATGCCGTATTCCTCCAACCCACTGTCCCAGGTAGGTACCTGTAACCGAAAACAGATCACTTTAAAAATATTTATTACATTCATAGTAATCAATAAGTTTGCTGCCAAATATATTCACCATCAGGATCTACGTGCACAAGACACCTACAAATTCATCACTGTCATCCGAAACCGACAGTAGAGATATTGAGTGATCCATCACAAATCTTTTGTTGACTCTTCCTCCCCTTCAAAACGGCACATTCATTATTGAATAACAGGCCAACCATAAGTATCTACATGCTTATGTTTGCAACAAATACCACAGCTATTCTGACTGAAATAGTTTAGATCACAAGAACAAGAGAGGCTGGG
This sequence comes from Hydrolagus colliei, assembly GCA_035084275.1. NCBI lineage: Eukaryota > Metazoa > Chordata > Chondrichthyes > Chimaeriformes > Chimaeridae > Hydrolagus > Hydrolagus colliei. The sequence goes on from CM068756.1 coordinate 5,144,836, forward strand.
GTGAAGAGGGCTCTTTGTCTAATTTAATTGTATTCTTCTAATAGATAGAACTTGTGAGAGAGATGAGAAAGAATCTTTAATTTAAACCTTGGAATAATCGATGTGTTTGGAGAGTTCACGGTAAAGGAAGTGGCTGAGATTTTTGACAAACAAGTACAGTACTATGGTTACCGCTCGATAGTCCAAAGGTTCGTCAGTCCGAAGCTTCCCCTAACCCTAACCCTAACCGTTGGACTAATGAACCTTCGGACTATCGCACCAAATGTTCGGATTAACAAACCTTATTTAATTGTCGGTTCGGACTATCGAACGGTAACCATGGTAACTGCCCCGGGTATAGGAAATTTGTATGTTCGGACTATCGAACCTTCATACTATCGAGTGCCTCCCGTGCTATACATGCAATTTTATTGCATATCAGGCCTCTATTGTGAATTGGAACTCTTGAGATATGAGGCCAATTAAGCAGATCACAGTTGGAGAAAGAGTGTGACCTATATCACGTAGATTTCAAGATTTGTTTTTTAAAAAAAGTGATGTGAATAACAGCATCCACTCTTCCCATTTGCTTAACGTCAAAATAATAACAGACTAATGTAGTCTTCAACATTATCCTTTTGATGTATGTCAGATAGTAAATACCGTGCAGGCTGGTAAAGTGACATTCTGTAGCAAAACTGTGCAGCGCTGGGTGATCAATTAGAAGAAGTGGGAGACACTGTACTGTACTCTGAAGCCTCTCTGGAAATTACTTCCAATTAGATTTTATGGACATGTAATAATTTCCACAAATGCAAGTCTGCATCATTAACTTGTTTTGTACAACCATTACTGACGATTAGCTCTGACGAAGGAATTCACAGTGTACATTATTTAGCAAGGCCGTGTTTTTGTGCAGTCCACCATTGACTCACTTCTGTGCTTGCATTGGCACCCAGATGGACTAACTACCACGTAGATACACAGTAACTCCCCAAACTACAATTTTATCCATTGTCACAACTCCACTGAACATTGACCTGTTGTTTATCAGCACAGAACATTTTGTTCTGTAACTCTCACAATAACTACTGGTTTGATATCTGCATATTGATCCATTTCCTCTTTGAAGAAGTTAACCAACTTTGCTGCTATTAGTTTGCTGGCAATGTGTCCCACATATCCACTATAGAGTAGGGGAAGGAATCGAAATATTTTTTCAATCTCTAGTCGCTGATAATAATTTCTAGTCTTGGTTATTCAAGGAAAGTATTTATACTGAATGTGTGTGTGACTGCTATGTTGGACCTTGAATAAATATGGCTAGCATTTGGAGTAAAAGTTAATTGGTTGCACTCTGCTTTTTGTAAGATGAGTATTGTATATATACAGTATTTGGATCAATTATTTCCAATGAAAGCCATCTCAAATTCCAAATAACATTTGGAATTTTGCAAAAATACTGGAAACAAAGTGGGTGCAGAGCCTATTTTCTGAATTGAGTACTGTATTGCAAAATCATATTGCAAAATATTACCAAAGTGTTTGTGTGACCTGCACACGACAAAAAGAAACCACAGTACTTCCCCAGCTTTTTAAAATCAAACTCCTGAGTAAATAGGATAATATTATATCACCTCTTAATCTTTAGAAATCAGTGTTTAATATTGTTTGGGGAAGGAGAATTTTAGTTGACTGAAAGAATTGTCTCTTGTTGTTTGAGAAAATAGTGTTTCCTGTGATGAGAACTGGGTGCTCTGTCTGTACAGTACTGTATTTAAAATTAATTTTCCATTGAAGTAATAACAAGATAAACCCGTTTGTCATTTTTTTTCATCAACATATTGCTTCCAAGGCATATCTTCGGAACAGGATCTGAGCAGAATAAATCTTGTGTAATTGAAAATAGTGTTCTTTTGCTGTACTGAGAATGTCTTGCGCACAGCATAAAGAATATGGGTCCTTCCGAACTACAGGCCCAGTTTGCAATGCAATTTAGAAAAATGTCTTACCGCTCCACTGTCGGCTATGGCTGTTTTTTAGGGTATCAATTTTCAGTCCTTTCGCTTATAAAGGATATTAAATTTCACCGCAAAGCCTGACCTAATTTGAGCTCATTTAGTCAGACTGCAGACTCACTGATTCTGCTCACACATGAGGAATGGTTCTTTGCACCAAGGGCTGGAAGGTAACTGTCTGATACTAGTCGAAACACTGCTAATATTTCACTGACTTTACATCAATTAACTTTAACTAACATTCCCCATTATTAAGTTGAATGAACACATGTTTGATTTTGCTTGACTTCCAAGTATTATAGCTAGATTTTTTAAGTGTTCAAAGCAATGTTGAAAAAGTTTGAATTTTCACAAACAGTCCAGCTGAGATGAATATACTGTATTACACAAAACACATTTTGTCACAACAGATGTCATTGCCCTGGTAAAATAACACATTTACTGCATCTCAACTCCTGAGGCGCAGAAATAATGGTGTTACAGGACCTTTCCAAAGCCTTTGCTAATACCAATTGGTATCCAGGCAGTAAAGAGTATATCATTGTTGCTAAATTTCTACCTTTGCTATTTGCTGTGCACATTGGCTTAATCTAGGGTCACGTTTGATGACCTCGCCAATATCAACAGTTCATTGCTTACAACAGTAAAGTCTGAATTACAGCCAAGCTTGGGTTATGAACCTGAGTTTCCTGATCTATGGCACTCTACACAAATAATCAACAACATTGTACTCCTGGATCACAGCATGCTCACTCTTAAAGCATTCGGTTTAATACTGTTCCTTCTATATATTACAAAGAAGCAAACATTGTATCTTTTTGTTGGTTAAGTAATGCTTCCAGTAAACAGCCTAATACGCAATTATAAAGTAATTAATTACTCACTGAAAAAATACTGTCAATTTTGCTTCTGACGCTTTTAATATGTGTACAAATAATCCAGCTTCGAAAATTACCTTACCACCTCAAACATAAGCATGAGTATATCATTTTCAGTAAGTAGGAATGGAAGGCAATTTGAAATATGATGACAGTTCTACCTTTTGGAAGTACTCCACTCAATTCACTTTCATTAAGAGAAAAATTTCGTTACATTTCAGTGGCAAAGAGTCCATGACACTATTTTAAAGAAGAGCAGGAGTTTCTCCTGGTGTTCTGGCCAATATTCCTGCTTCAATCAAATTCACCTCAAAACAATGTAATTGGTCATTGTTGTATGTGTGATGTTGCTCGAACAGATTAGCTGCCTACCCAGTAACAGTAACAACACTTCAAAGCCATTCAACATATGAAATGCTTTGACATGTATTGATGCAATAAGGCATTATGTCAAGCACAAGTGTTAATAGTACAAAATACTCCTGCTTCCCAGTCTACACAGATCTGCGAATACTGTGAAAATAAATCATTTATTGTTGCCCTGTAAAAGAGCAAAAGGCAAGAATGTTGATGAAGAAATGCTTGAAGGCCATGCCTTAATCATTATAATAATAATCCTTGCATTTGATGTAGCCTCTTATCATGCCTGAAAACATTTCACAGAATATTTTGTAGAGTGAATTGACCGTGTACTGTATTTTGTTTCGCCCACATAATATACTGTCAATTCACTTCACAATATAGCCCCAACATAAGCTCACTACTATCACTCCTACTAAACTAATGAAACATTTTCTGAAAGCAATAAGGCCCATTTCAGAAAACTAGGCTCCTATAAGCCGTCATCCAAACTGAATTCCAAGGACCATCTGAAATAGTTCCTATCTAAATTACAAATAACTCGAAGGAGCGAAGGAAATTGGTGAAATATCTAAATGGGTTTAGCTGCGAAGATATTTCTTTCATTTGGGAAAATCTGCAGTCATCATACATTTTAATAAATGAGAGCCAGGGCAGCAGTGGGGCGCTGCAATTGGCCTCAGTGGCCTGATAAACAAGGCGGATAAATGAACCAGGTTTCCCTATCTTGACTGTTATTCAGTGACCCCTGCTGCAGCGGTGTGTCTATGTGGGTGTCAGGAAGGCCCAGCTCAGGTGAACGAGCTGAACAGGCGAATCGATTCATTTGCCAAACCCCAAGGTGCATACAGTACTTGAAAGAATGGCCACTTAGAAGGGATACCAGAGGGTAACCAGCAGCCGTGAAATCTTGCACTCAGGACAAGTAGAAGGAAAACAAACGGAGTTCACAGGCCTTCAGTGAAGACGGTAAGAAATTGGCAGGGAGAGAAAAATTGATCTCAAGTACAATTTCTTGATGCTCAACTGTCTGAAACAACAAGGTCAGTGATCTTCCTTCCTTTCTAAAAACGAAGTACATTAAAATTAAGCACTCAGATTTTATCCCGCCTGAAGGTCACTGTATAAATGCAAGTTGTTGTTGTACATAACATAAGAGTACACCGAGTTCTCTCAGACCAATGGCAGTATTAAAGCACAGCATATTTAATGGCTTTGGTTCTATCAACAAAGTGATGGTCAAAGGCTGTTTCTAAGTGCTCCTGGCTCAATTTTTGATTATAAATTTGTCTTGTCGTGCTCTGTCAGTTTTATTTCTTTATCTTTCAATTCCCCCCCACCCCACCCCCACTCAGCCACTTCTCCCATGAGGGCTTTGTCTTCAAACCACCTCCTCCAGCTGGCAAGGCTGAGCAGTGCAGCTTAAGACTTATTCATCACTACATGACTGGCTTGACAGAAGTGTGCTTGTAGCATAATGAGATGGGCTATGGCAGTTCTTCTCCACTGTTCTGAGTTGCTGAGCCAATTTGCCAGGACAAGAACTGAAAATCTCAAAACAGCTGTGACGGGCACTTCTAGGATTCAGCTCCCTGAGTATCTGGTTTGAGAAACCAATATTATTACCATTAAACTATAGATCCCTGTAAGATTTTTTTTGATGTGTTCTTGCTCCTACACTTGTATGACAAACGGGCTGTCTGAGAACGCTGACAGATTAATCACACCAGTGATATCACACCACTTAGATTTGGTTTACAGAACCAAACAGTCAGCAGAAATACGTGAACAGTTCCAACCCAGAAGGAAAGTTCAAGTCAGTATTTTGCTGAAAGGGAGCTTGCCGTGGTTCTGAACAGTATCCGGTCCCTTCTATCAGAAGATACAAGCAAATGTTCAGCATCAGGAATTATTCTAGGTGCCTCATTTTATTTTTCTCCTGCCAGATGTATCATTTTAATACAGAACCACACTGAATTCCATTGTGTTTCAACAACAACTTGCGTTTATTTAACGTTTTTCACACAAGCTAATGTCTCAGAGCACTTCACAGGGATGATGTCGGATGCCAAGCGAGGGATTGGGGATGGAAGTGATACTAGGCGTAGTTGAAGAGACAGGATTTCAAGACAGATAGAGAGATAAGCAAGACAGAGGGAATTCCAGAGGTTGGAGGCATAGTTGCTGAAGGCATATCCAAATTGCAAATGATGTGCAGCAAATCCTTGTTCATTGAACAGATTGGGTGAGCAGAAGAGGTAGAAGAAGATCACAACAATGGGGATGTTTCAGAGCATGAAGGGGTTTGTGAGTGAATGTAATAACCTTGAACTGTATCTCTCTGCCTCCACCCTCTACTCCAGGACCACTGTTGTCCTGATAGATTGCCTGCCAGACATCCAATCCTGGATGAGAGCCAACTTTCTTCAGTTAAATGTTGACAAGACCGAGGTCCTCCTGCTTAATTCCCATCAGCGCCTTCCCACCTCAGGCACCAACACCATCACAATTCATAGATGCACTCTCCACCTCACTGAACCAGTAAAGAACATTAGTGTCTTGTTCGATCCTCAGCTGTCCTTTAAACCCCATAACCATGCTTTCACCCATTCAGCCTTCCACCACCTCCCCAAAATTGCCCACCTCCACCACTACCTCACTCCTCATTCATGCTTGATTATTCTAACTCCCTGTTTGCTAGAATTCCTAACTCTTCCCTCCACAACCTACAGATTAGTTAGAACCATTTAATATTAGAATGATGTAAATATAGTACAACAAATACAATATGCAATGAATTAGGTTACAGTTCATGTGCACATTTGATGATTCAGTTTTGTTGCTGCATATTTGCAGGCACACACTGTACACCACACATGATGCAGCATATATCTTCCCGTACATTCTCTAGTTTTTAGAGGCATCCAGATCACATAGAAAGTCAACCCAGGCGAGCAAGATTACTTAACACACCTGCCATTTGGCAACTAGGTATCTGTACTAGTACATTCTTAGCTCAAAGGAGTCATTAAATGGGTGAAACACCAGACCAATCATGTATCATACAGTATTTGTCACAAGAATATCACACTTGTGCCTCACTGATGAGATTTTATGAAATTTACATAATTGCTTTGGATGTTTAAAAACATATGAAGGGAAATCAACCAATTTGTTTTATGAGGATGATGATCCTGCAAGAAAAATCACTGCTTTTATTGACAAAGTATGGCTTTATTTCGTACTGATCAAAAGGATTTTGCTCTTGACTTATACTATAGAAAGCTTCGAATTATTGCTTCATACATAACAGACAATACTGTACCTATGAAAAATTAATTTTCCATACATACATAAGCACTTATTGAAAGAATACTACTTTGTCTATTTGGCGTAGTGTAAAACACAGTGAATTTTTTTTGTATGATCAGCTTGTTATATGTTTTTGAACTAGTTAAAGTTTTTAGAGCAGTGGATTTGCATTAACAAGAGATTTAAATAGTGCATAAGGAGGTTGAAAATTATTTGCTTCAAATAAATTGCTAGCAGCTTGCCATCTGTAAAGGTGAGCCATTAATCTGCTGACTAAACATGCATTGTGTGTATACACAATGGAATTCAGTGGGTTTTGAAAATTAATCAGTGGAAGAGGTCAGGAATGTTGGCGAGTGATTTTTATGTGGGTTCAGTCGCTAATTTTGTTTTGGTAAACTACTGGGTCATTTTTGTACCCATTCGTTAATCTTTACATCACATAAGAGCTGAAATATTTTAAGGGAAGAATAATGTTTTCTGTTGGCACCTTGATGTTCAGAAATAACGCATGAGTACATGCTGGACAAGTGCACGTGCAGCATTTGAAGTGGTATGCACTCTATAGCTGGAGAAAGTCATTGATAAAGACCTCAGAAAGAATAGCCACAGGTGTGTAAGCAGAAGATGGGGAGAGTGGGAAACACAATGGCTGGGAGAGTGAGTAGCACATCAGCATACACTGTTCCAAACAGGCTTCTCCGATAAATCAATAAGGAGAGCATTTATTAAACAAACTACATTAAAAAAAATCAAGTGTAGATATGGTGAGCAACCTAGAATTGTGAATACTGTATAATCCAATGCTAATATGTATAAAATATTCCTGAAATAATAAGTTACATTTATGTAAGTTACACTTACATAGTACATAAGGCTATTGAAAGGCCAATGGGACCTTGGAATTAATAACTAGAGGGATAGAATATAAAACAACAACAAAATTACACTTGTAAAGTGTCTTTCACGTCGGGAGGACATCCCAAGGCACCGGAAGTGATGGAGACGATGTTTGATTTTCACAAAATCTTGATTGGACCACATTTGGAGTATAGTGTCCATTTCTGGTCTCCACATTATAGGAAGGTTACAGCTTAAGTTTATGGGGATGAAACCAGGGCTAGCAGGTTACAGCTATTAGGATATACTGGATTGGTTGGGCCTATATAGCAAACTCTAAATGCTGTAAATGTAGGCATTGATTTCATAGCTATTGTTCAACACATGTATTATGCACAGTTATTAAATGTAAAACCTATTTCTAATTGATACAGTCCAGCACTGCAAATTCAAACAAGTGATTTCTTCAAATTTGAAATCCTGTCAGTCATAGACTTTCTTTGAAGCCAATTCTATTTGTTATCAATTCAAATCGTTTATTTGGAAATGCAGTGATGACCTCCTCCATTAGTCCTGTAGTAGAAGCATTCCCGAGGGAAGTACTAGGCCATACAGTCCAGAAGGTTATAGGTTCCAATCTCAATTAGATAGTTTTAGGATCATGCTTGGTGGTGTGATGCCTCTTCTCTTCCCCCAACTCCTTCCCCACCTACACTGCCCGCAAGTTGAATAGCCTGCCAACCCACACTCTCAAGCTACATGCACAAATCCTGGTAACCCACAAAACCATATCCCACTGGAAAAAAATACCCAGTATCTTTGGAGAAAGAAGAAAATTGTAATAGGAAGCCTGTCAAGGAGGATCATTCTCAATGATAAATTATTCTTTTGTTTCGTTAAACATGAAGCAATAACGATTCTCATTACAGTGCAATATGAAATGACATATTATTCAATATTATCTTGAGCTACCTGTTTTGTTTATTGGGTATATAACTGGCTTCAAACTTCAAGTTTAACAACCATAAAATAGCAGATTTCTATGAATGCAAAGGCATAGATATTTTCAATACAATTTAAGATTATTCAACTCTTTGCAATACATTTTTTATCCCATGTTTACTATAATGATTACCAAGGGCTGCAGCATATTATTGAAACAGAATATTTGAATCTATGCTATATATATATATATAAAAATTCTTTAATTTTGCAAAAGAAAAGTTGCAGACAAATTATATCAATGCATTATATGCAAACGCGGTTTATTTCTTCTAAGAAAATGCCATATTTTATGATGATTGCCTCTTCCTCTTTTCCTCAAAAATAGGAAGTGAGGGCATTATATGTGGAGTGTATTTTTAAAAAAATCTGAAGGCTGTTTGTTTTCTGTCAGTCTGCAGCTAATGGTTACTGCTGGGAAGTACTCCAGTGAGTGAGTGAGTGCTGAAAGGAAAGCAGAACCATGGGATTTTACTGCAGACATGGTGAAATCAATGGACTGCAATTACCAGGATGCTTTGCCTGTTTCCACACACACCAAGGTGGTTGTAATGTAACTGCTGATTTCGCCAATTTAATGCAATAGTAGATTGAATGTTGGAGTGCCGGGTGCCAGTGTGGAACCTATGCTGCAGTGTGTAGATAATCTGTTATGTTCCTTCGGATCCAACTTGCTACATTGAATTATATTTTGCAAAGAGCCAACATCCACCCTATTTGTTAGAATTCAAAGCTATAACGTGGCAGAGTGAATCTGACCTGGTTTATTTTTGCTGACTTCGTTGTTGTTTTTTAAAGAAAAAACACAAGCCTCTGTCTTGGATGCTATTTCCTTTGCAGAAGAATGTTAGGATTTTAAAATATATATATCTCTAATTAAAATTGAATGGAATACACCGTTTTGGGGTTAAATATATCAAGATTTGTTAAATATCCTTTAATGTAACACCCCCAACAATCTGCTGGCATTATGTTAGTACAGAAGTGGGTGTCTGTTCCTGCTGCTAGTTCTGGGATCCATATGCTTCCCTTTGCACAAATGTTCCAACATGCCTCAGCCATCTCGCTGGTTTCCATTATGATAAAACGACCAACTAGTCAGTCTGTGGCACACATTCTCTCTAAACCTGTAAAATATTAATCATTTTTATTCCTGCATTCGTTGTTTTTTTTCACAAATCCTCTATGTACCTCTGTGGCCTTGCAATTGTAGTGTTTTTTTTTACAAGGGTGTTGGAAAATAAGGCTCTTACGCTAGCCCATTTTGTTTTTACTGATTAATACACAGAGGCAACAGATTCACTGTAAAACATCTCCCTCCTGAGTCTTATGTCTGTTTACAAAATCCTCTTGCGGGGATGAACCTTCTTCAATGCACCTGAACATAATGGCTGCACCATCTCTACAATTCACTTAATAATGCAGCACCACGTGTATTCTTACTCCACAATAATTGGTGCAAATGCATTTTTTATAGCAGTAAAATCTGCAGAATCCGAGTTTATGTTATTACAGCCATCATAAATACAAAAACCAACTCACCAGTGGCCAACTTTGAAACATTGCCTAGTCATCATCACTCTAACATGATACCTACTCCTTTTCCTACAACTGTGTACCTTTAATTTATATTCTCGCTTAAAAAGTTTCTATATTTATGTGGCAATCATAATCTCCTTTCTTTGCTACTTTGAATGTTTGTTTTTACATTTTCCCATCTCATGGTTTGCAACAGTACTCAGTTTTCTGTTTGTGTTGTGAACTTCCTGAAATCTAATGTTATTGGCAAATATTACTATTTATTCACTTGTTGTGAATATATACAATACAGGTACTCATGGTAAACAGCAATGCCTTCCACAGCTCCACTTCTTTGACAAGGGAATAGTGATATTTTTATAGTTTGTCTATAAATTTCACTTATATGAAATTAATATGGATGTAATAAACCTGAACAGATGGAATCAGATATTTGTTGAAGTTTTTTTGACCTGTAATAATAATAACCCTTGCATTTTGATATCGAGCTTTTCACGTATTTTGGACATCTTAAAGTGCTTCATTGAATATACTGTAAAGTGAATTGACTGTATATATGTGGGTGAAACGCGGGAGCCAATTGCGTACGGCAATGTACAATATCCGTGTTATGCTCTTGTTAAGTAAGTCACTATTTCTCACTATCTACAAAGGTTCTGCTTACCTCAGATTTGATATTATATCATGTCAATAGTGGGAGCGATCTGCAGATTTGGAAAGCCCAAATATGTCATTTTGCAATTCAGATATGGAAGCAAGCCAGAGAGGCTTCAGGATTGTAGGCCAATCCTAACTCCTCTACTCTATGAGTCCATTCTAGGCTATGTGAGATCTGCACATTGCAGTAAAACCCTTGTTAAAATAACTACCTCAAATCCAAACCTATTGGCATGTCCTTAATATTGAAACATCCCAATATTATTCCATGAATATCATCAGTAAGACCCTGGAATCGTTCCTTTGATTAAAAATAATCCAACTGTATGTTATTATCACATCTATGCATATGCACACACACACACACACAGATACACACACCCATCATAAACTTTTCTTCTCCTACCTCCATCTCTGTAGGTTTCTGTGCCATATCCATCTTGCAGTCCATTGCTCCAGGTTCCCTCGTATTTGGCTCCACTGGCCGTACTCTCCCGAACCCCATATCGTCCTTTGAATCCATGGCTCCATTCCCCCTGGTAGACCCATTTCCCTTTGCTCTCCACTCCGATGCCGTGTCTCTTGCCTTGCGCCCAGGTCCCCTGGTAGGTGTTGCCGCTCGGCCAGGTGTAGACCCCCAACACCTCGAAGCCATGACTCCAGGAGCCCGAATACTCCCCTTGGCCTTTGGGGCCGGTACAGATGCCATGTCCATGAGCCCTGCCATCCTCCCAACCTCCACAGTAGGACCCTCCATCATCAAAATCGAACCTGCCCCCTCTGGACATGCATGAAATGAGGATCACTATTCACTACAAGAAGGCGTCTTGACACAAACTAAAGAGGGCAGGCAACAAAATATATATATATATATAATTTTTTTTGTGGGAGCGGGGGTGGGGGGGGGGGGGGGGCGTGTGTGGGGGTGATGGGGGAAGATATACACAAAATGTAAAGAGAGAAATACACACACATACACACACACATATACACTGGCAAATATATCAAGCAACGCCTTTGGCAGAGGCAAGGTGGGCAGGCAGGGCAGGCAATGGCTCCAAATCCAACCCAATAATAATGATAATAATGATAATAATAATAATAATAAAAAAGGGAATCAACGATCCAAATAGATCAGGAAAAAAACATCCAGTCATCTGGCATTCAACCTCCCGCGATGGTGATGATTGTACAAAACCTCTGGCATTTTGAGAAGCAAAATTCTTCCTGCAACGAAGAAACGACGAGGTTGAGGATAGTAGGTAGGGGAGGATTACGCCTTTTGGCACAGCAATGCGTCTCTACACCTCATGAGAAAAACAACAGACCTGATTTTTTTCCGATCTTGCAGCATTGCTCTGATGACTGGATGGAGGATGGATGCTGCTTGTGGTGGTGGTGGGTTTTTTTCTGTCTGTCTCTCTCTCTCTCTTTTCCCTTCTCCCTCTTCTCCTCTCTCTCTGCAGGTCCAGGTCTGGATGGAATGAGTCTGCAGAGATGATCTCTCTTTTTTTTCTCTCTCTCTTTCTCTCTCTCTCTGTGTGTCTGTCCGTTTCTCTCCTTCTTCCTCCCGAGTCTTCAGGTCTCCTGTTTATAAAAATCCTGTTAAGAGGCAACAGGGTTTCGACTCCAACCCTCTTCTCAATGGGATTGAAAGGGCAGGGACTTGCGTAATGTTCATGTAGACTTAGAAAATCCCATTGCTTGGATCAGTGAGTGACTGCTGGAGAGAGAGAGAGAGAGAGACTTGGCTAATCTCTCAACGCTGGGATATTTTTACACCTTCTCACCGGCTGTGTGTGTGTGTGTCTATGTGTGTGTGTGTGTGTCTATGTGTGTGTGTGTGTCTGCTAACTAGACCAGTCTGGAGCTCAGTGTTGTCATTTGCATCTCGTATTTACCTCCCATTTGTGCACCGTCCTTTTCTCTCTCTCTCTCTCTATCTTTTGAAAAATACAATGACACGCTATGTACGCTTCCTCGCGTAATTCAATTAATAACAACGTGAAAAATTTACATATAAAGCCAGCGATCCGGGTACGTGATTTATTTTTTAACTCACTCCCACTCCACTCTGAAGACTAAATAAAACGCGGCTTGCTGAGTTTAATTAAATGTTACGGAATTTCTTCCGGATTTTTACCTAAATTTTTCTCTTCTGCTGGTCAGTGATTTGTGTCATCCCTGGTTTGCTGAGATCGTTGTCCAATCGACTTAACATTTCACACAGAATACAGCTCAGTGCACATCAAGGCAATTTGCCATCGTCTTTGGGATCAGTAACACATTTCCCCCTGTTCATTTTGTGTTCATTTTTTGATCCAATGCAAACTATTTTATCAACTCCCCCTGACATACATCTACACAACTTCTGGCTGCAGTGTGTGTGTGTGTGTGTGTGCCTGTGTACATGGACATAGTTGAATGATATATGGATCAATAAGAACAGACTTAGCTTGAGCCACAATTGGCTTTTTTTTGTCATATATATATATATATATATATATATATATAGTTAGGTGGTTGTGTTCTGGTTACTGACCTGCACAGAACAATTTCTTCAGCCCAAGTCGGTTAAAACCAAGTCGGTTTTTATTTACTTTAAACGAACTAAACATTAAAACATACACACACACACAAAGAGAGAAAGTGGGGGTTAATACTCAGTCTGCCTTAGTGTTGTTGTCCTGCCTGTAACTCAGCAGTGAGTCTAATTAACTCTACTGTTTCCCTTCCGGCCCATTGCCAGCAAATCAGATCAGCATCTCCAATAACAAGTCAGTCATCCATAGGCACATAACACACACATACACACACACACACAAAGTCATAGCGTGCATCAGTTTCAGGTCGTCCACCCCCCGTTTTGTTTCAGGAGCAAATGCAAGGATTAGGATTATTATTCTAACTGTCTGTGTGTCTGTCAGCGCTTCATTCTGGGTTATGTGTGTGTGTGTGGTTTTTTTTTTTTACACACCAAAAATAATCAAACCGTATCGTGTATATATAATGCAATCTGTGTTTGTAATCAGGCTGGGGTTCAGGTTGAAGGATAGGACGCTTCGTATGTGACAAGAGCAGGAGTTCTGTACTGGAGAGACACCATCTGGACACAAGCCTTCTTTACAACTCTGTTGAATAAAATGTCAATTTCAGACAAGAGTAGGAGGCGCGGGGAGAAGTTCATGATTGCACATTGTTAGGATATTTATCAGCGGTGGTTGGGGAGGCGGTGGTGGGGGGGGGGGGGGGGGGAAGAAGTCAAATAAAGTGCAAATCCTTCCTGAGAAAGGATCCTGTTTAAAAGGTGATAGGAACAGATGATGTATTGGAAATTGTCAACTGATGTTTGTAGCTGTGAGTCAGCTGGGCGCTCATTGGTAACACTCCCATGACTGAAGGTTGTGGATGTTGACTTAAAGAGTCCTGTAGGTCCTATTCAAACTTGTACCAACTCAACAACAAATGCAACAATTGTACTTGTATTGCGCCCTTCGCATCAGAAAAACGTCCCAGGGCGCAGAACAGTCAGGATTTTTGGGGACCGGAGCTGGGAGTTGAGGTCAGGAGGGATGAATGGTAGGGGTGGGGAAAGTGGCCAATGGCTCGGTTGAAGAGGAAGGTCTTTAGATGGGACTTGAAGGAAGCGAGAGAAGGGGTGAGGCAGAGAGATTATGGAGTCCTGTGGCTCAGACCTGCGATCGGGAGACCAGGCAGGACAAAACCTGATGCAAGTTTCCTTACTCCACACACATGATAATCATGCCTTAAGAAAAAAATAATTGGTTATTTCAATCCATGACTGTTTGTGGGACACTGCTGTGTGCAATTGGCTGCCGAGTTTCGTCCAGAAATGAAGTCAATTCACTTCACAGTATAATCTGTGAAGCGCTTTGAGACATCTAGAAGACGTTAAAATTGCTATATCAAATGCACAGATTATTACAAGTATTATTTTGGGATAGAGTTCCAGATTGTGGGGCCAGAGATGCTGAATGCCTGACTAGCAATGCCGTACACACGATTATTTCTATAATTTCACAAAGTTAGGAACTTCAATCAATCAAAGGTAGACAAGTTTTATTAAAGCAAATTTAACCCCTGCTCCAAGAAGACAAGTTGAATTTACATTTACCCAAGACCAGAAAGGAGTTGTTCCTCTTTGTAAATGATACTTAACTCCATAGAATGGACCAACACCATTCCAGTGAAGTAGTAGGAGCGAGTTGAACACTGCATTGATAATTGAAGCTCAATGCCAACTCATTACAATATCTGATCATTGTAGTGCAGAATAAATACCCCTATGTATGAGATTTGTGTTGATAGTTATTGACCCCAATGGCATGCAATGAGTATATGTTACCAAAAATTGATGATATATCACAGCAAGATTGAATATACTGTATGTATATAGTACAGTACATTATAAAATGACTTCTTGCCTTGCAATAGGGACAATCTCAGATTGTCTTAAATTAACTTAAGTTTCCAAAAAGTTAAGTGATGCTTGGATTTTAAGAAAAGGATATGCATCTTAAAAATGAATGTAGAGCTCCTTTTCCATAGTCATTCAATTTTATAAAGAGCTGCAACAAACCACAAATGTCAAATGAGTATGATAGCGGAAGAAATCAATGAGGAATGGAGCAGGAAGAATAAACCCCTGATCTGACCAGATCGTTGCAGCAACTCGATTTTGTTCTCTCAGTTCAGCAAACCTGAAGGGTGATTTGTGGAAGCTGAATCTCAAAGGCTCAAGGTTTAGATTACACAAATTTATTGCAAAAATATTG
This sequence comes from Hydrolagus colliei, assembly GCA_035084275.1. Classification (NCBI taxonomy): domain Eukaryota; kingdom Metazoa; phylum Chordata; class Chondrichthyes; order Chimaeriformes; family Chimaeridae; genus Hydrolagus; species Hydrolagus colliei. Next base: position 5,160,217 of record CM068756.1, read on the forward strand.
AGAATCACATAAAGTAGTTCCATTCTTTTCATAATTGATAAGTAATAGTAATGGATATTTTGTTGGTTATTTCTTTTCAAATTCATTGATTTTATGCACTATCAGAACTAACGCAGAACATTGGAACACAAGTGCATTTGAAAGCAGAGCAGTACACATGTTTATTCCTACAATTTCACAAACAGTTACCATTTTGTGGCAAGTTTTTATTTAATCACATATCATTTTAGTTAGTCACATATTAGTCACACAAAAAACCACAATAAGAAAAAATTGGTCATTTCAATCCATGACTGTTTGTGGGACACTGCTGTGCGCAACTGGCTGCCACATTTCGTCCACAAATATACAGTCACTTCACTTTACAGTATATTCTGTGAAGCGCTTTGAGACGTCGATAAAGATGTGAAAAGGGCTATATCAAATGCAAGGATTATTATTATTATTAAATCAATGATATGTAACCATGATCCTGACCCAAATCACTTTCCATTTCCATTTCCATTCTCCTCATTCTCTCATTCTAACTTTGCACATTTGATAAAATACGTACATTACAGTAAGGTGTTTTTCACATTTATTTGTAAAATTATAGAAAATACATCATAGAGATATGTGGTCCATTAAACTGATACAACAACAACAAATCGCATTTATATAAGACTTCCCAAGCTAGTGGACAATTAAGGATTTGAATCCGAGCTAGGGGTTGGAATCAAGAGGCAAAGCGGGTGTCACTGGAGGTGGGATGATGACCAAAGGCACCTTCAAAGAGACAGGCCTTTAGGGAGGCAAGCGAGGATGCAAGACAGAGTGCTTTAGGATGGAGTTCCAGATGTTGGGGGGCAATTTGACTGAAAGCCTGACCTCTGATGGTGGATTAGAATGGGTAACTGCAGTGGATTCCAATTCCCTGCTCGTTTCCCTTATCATGTTATATTGTAAAAATATTGATTACAGAAGTACCTACTGTATAATTCATAAACCGAATGCTAAATCTTGCTTTGCAAAAAGCAAAAACGTAACTCAAGTGTACTGTTCTTATCCTGTTCCTATTTGAAAATTATTCTTTCCACGTCACCGTTTTGGAGGTAACAGAGTCTTAAAAATATATTCCAAGCAAAATAAGGCACAGCTTTGCAAATGGAATCCTAATCACTGTGATCTTTAATTTAACAATTGTTTCGGTTCCAATATTCTCCATTTCTCATTGTCTATTACTTCAAATGTATAATTTCTATAATTACACAGATTTTGCCTTCTTAATACTTTGTTTTCATCAAACAATTCCCTTATGAATGGTGGCAATGGGTCAACTTTAGCTAACTGGGCCAGCTCAGCACTGTAACTCCACTGAAGATCGTCTAATTTGTGAAAGTGTCTGTGAAGGGTCCCAATTTGTAAAGAGGTCTGATATTGATCCTCTGTTGTTGCATCCATTTCTGCTTTTGATGGCAGCTGGTACGTGCCATCCAGAGACGCTAAAACAAATGAGGTCTGAGTGTGGAAGAATGGAAAGGGACAGACTGTCTTACACAAACCAATGAAGAAGAGTGTGGGAAAAGTGGTGTGAACAATGTGTTTGTAAAGTGGGGTGACCCTGTGATCTCTGACTTCCAAACCCACTTCGCTTGAGAGGAAGGGAAAAGAATAATTATAACCAGTGCAGAATATGAATATGTCTGCAGGATATTCGGTTTTATCACCGCAGATGACCCCAGTTTCCGAAAATCTCTCCACAGCTGTTGCTTGGAGGATATTTGGAGGCAGAGGTGCTGTTAGTGGTGAATGTGCATGACTTAGAACAACCTGTTTTGCGACTAAGGATATTTCCAATGCCATTTCAATCCCAGATGGACCACATCCCAGAAGAATCACGTTCTTCCCAGTTAAAGGTTCTGGTACTCTGTATTCGTGGCTGTGCATTGTTTGCCCTTTGAAATGCTCGATGCCAGTGATATGTGGGATGTAAGGTTCAGAATAGTGGCTGAAAATACAGAATGAATAAAGAACATGTGGACATGCAGGCTGTAAGTGTTTTGCAAATTGCTTAGATTACATAATAAGTTTGCTGTTTCATCACTACATTACATATAAAAACTCTGAAATAAAGGTCAAAACATTCCAAGCAAAGATGGTAGATTTACGTTTAATGAAGATAATTGGGAATTGTGTATGTATGTGTGTGTGTGTGGTGGGGGGGTGGGAGGGGGGTGCTTTGCCTGTGTGTTTAGTTGCAGCAGAGCTAACAACACTCAATTGAGAGTCAAAGGCTGCATGATCCCACTTGCTTCAACTATAGTTATTTTTTTTTAAACTATTTATTTAACTGCTAGACAAAATGCCTTAAAGCAGGAGGGCTGGTTTACATTCACTCCAGTAACAGGGACCTGTCATTATCAGTTCTGCTCTAAGGCACCAATGTTTCAGTTCAGAACGGTTGTGCAATATCTCAGAATATTCCCCACCCAGTTAAGGGAAAAATGGGCTGAGAGGTGGGGGAAGTGTGATAATAATCCTTGCATTTGATGTAGAGCTTTATTGCGTCGTTGGGACGTCTCCAAACGCTTCACAGAATACATTATAAAGTGAATTTACTTGTATTAAATTTATGTGAATTGATTATTGTTGGATGAAAGGTTTATCACAGATTTTGCGTTAAAATTAAATTTGCAAATAAGTAAACCTACCCAGTACAAACCAGAACCGAATCAAATCTCTCTGTGCATTGGGTCCCTCTTCTCAGATCTCTGGATGTTACATCCCACAAATTCTTAGTATCTTCATTGGCACCAGAAATCGGATTCACCAGCTCAACGTTTGTGCGGAACTGAGGAAAGAGTTATTCAGTAGCGCATTCATATTTTTCGTCAAAAAAATCCTTCTCTTTTCCTTACATTGAGTTATTACTTCCTATCTTTCTTCATGTGAGATGTTTTCATTAATATGCAGAGATTGATAGGGCGATAAGTATTCCACTACCTTGAATTTCTCAAATGTACTCATTTTTGGAATGGGTAAATGAACTAAATGCTAACTACCGGTAGGCACTTACCCAGAAGCTGGTCTGAGGTATCCGATAGATATCATAATGTTGATCACAATCATTGTGGGACAGAGTCCCAAAGCATTCAAAGGCCTGTTGTTAATCTTTAACAGTTCATCTCATTATGAGGAAAGTAAATATTCTTGGAGGATGGCCAATTTTAGACCTATTTCTAAATAGGGGTGATAGAGCTTATCCAAGAAACTGTTGGCCAGTCAGCTAAAGATTGATCGCACGATATTAGAATCTACAATTGAAGATGAAGTAACTTGTCATCTGGGAAAAGAGAATATAATTAAGAACAACCAGCATGGATTAATGAAAAGAAATTCATGCTTGACCAATGTTATCGAATTATTTGAAAATGTCACCAATAATGTTTTTAAAAAAAGGCAATGCAGCAGTGGATGTAGTGTATCTGGATTTTCAGAAGGCCTTTGATAAAGTGCTACATGAGAGGCTTGTGACTAATATATGGACACGTAGAATTATGAGAGAGGTAGTTAAAGAATGGATGAGGAAACTGAAATAAAAGGGTAAAAGTTAAAGGTATTTACTCCCTGGAGATGGGGGGTTTTCAACAACTTAGTGTAATACAGGGTTGCTTGCATTACAGTTGTTTTCAGCTGTTTTATGCTGTCTTTTTTACAATTTGTGTAAACACAGAGTCGCAATTAAGCACCAAATCCTGTACCTTTATGTGCGGTCGAATTGCAAACCGATCAGTGTACTGCTCCAAATATGACCTCACGTCATGATGACTAACAAAGGAAGGAAGCTGAGTATCGAATGGAAAATCTGGGAAACCCATGATTTCTTTAGGAAGGTTTGACCTAAAAGAAAACATTTTTAAAAACTTATTCCTTAAAACTCAAATCATCTGTAATAAGTTACACTATATGCATAATATGTTGATGTTACTTATCGGTAATAATTGTTGCACTTATTGTAATATAATATTAAATAATAATAATATAACAACTACCTTTTATTCTTCAATTTTGAAACTTGAGCCTTTGATTTCGGACATACGTTTAACATAATTATTTCATGACTTTAAAAATGGAATATAGACCAGTTAAATTTATTTATTCAATAAAAAAGATTCTCATATCTGTTGTATTTTAGATTTTGACTCTCACCACAAGATAAAGAGTTCTCTAACACTGAACAGGCTTTACTTCTCACTGCTATATTTGCCTGGTCTTTCAATTTAATATCTTTAAGCATTCTAGCTTATGTCTACTCACCAGTGAAGGGGTCAGGGATATAAATGACTGACTTTCCACAACAGCCAACTGCAACTGGAGTCAGTAAAACAAGTTGGTGTTGCCACAAGGGTTAATTCAATGTGATTTAATTTACACCAAGCTTCTGTTCCTTAAATAGAGGTGTAACAGATCTAGTGAATGACTGCTGTTACAAGAGTTGTGTTGTGCTAATAAAAATAGTAACAATCCTTGCATTTGGATTCAAAGGGTCCACACGATTTACTGTGAAATGAAGGGACTGTGCCTGCAGGTAAATGCGGCAGCCAATTTTGGACACAGCAATGTCCAACAAACATCCATGGGGTTAGTGACCACTTTTATTTGGGGATATTGACCCAAGTTAAGCTATTAGTTCAGGAAAAGATATATTTGCTTCAATCACCACAGTGCAATATAAGTAACCACATAAAACAGAGTTCAAAAGTAAATAATATTGACTCCATATCAGTTGTACAGTTTGTTTTGGAATCAAAGCTTACAGTACCTGTTCACATTTAGCTAGATTATTTCATATCTACCAAGGTCAAAGCTGTGTCTGCAGGAATTCAGGGTCATATAACAGTGCTACAATTTTTTTCTAACACAAAAACACCTCAGCCATATTTTCACCTGCTCTGACATAATAACAATAGTAATAATAAGAAGAGATAGCAGAGACAAAGAGATGCAAAATACATTATTGTATTTCAGGTTAGGCAAATTCAGATAATCCCTTACAGAAATTTGCATGAGATTTGCTAAATTCAGTTAACGTAGTCAATTTGAGAATACCTCTATTCTATTATTAACTCAAACTAAAAAAAAAGCCAGACAGTTTCTGCTACTAAATACAGTCATTGCACTTGACATTAAATCCTGTGTCGTGCTTTGAGAAATTCCACTGAACTAATAAGGTAGCATGTCAAATGCAAGGATTATTATTAGATGGTTGCATTAAACTACTGTGCAGAAGATACTCAACTTGCATTTCCTTGATACATTACTATTTAAATCATTCCCACCAGGTGGCGCAGTTTAATCCCCTCCCCCATTTTATCTGGATCATCCTTTGCTGGTTAAGATACCAGGGATCATTCCAAGGTCTGAAATGCAGGACAGGTTTTGTCCAGGACATCGTCCAAATGACAGATGTGCTCCAGGGCAGCTTTCTCAGACCAACAACAAATTAACTCCAAGCTCAGGATTTAGCTCTGTATTCATAAAACGCTGTGCAATAGGTTACACACACATGTGAACAGTCATCCCACCATTCAGGCCAGTCAACCATTTGCTCTAAGGCATTTAACTCAAATTTGGCTTCATTGTTTGCATTTTTTTGCGGTTAAAACACGTTTTCCAACCATCCAATTTACTGAATGTATTCTTTGAATAATCATGTTCCTTCTTGCATTAACTTTTTCCTCTTGAATCATTATATTATTGTATTATTAATTATTATTTGTGTCATGGAGATTTCAGTCCAGTGCGATTCTGTATCTAAATGGGTGGATTGGACTGGCCATTTCATCCCAAGTAGGTTGGACTTTGCCTACCTAGTGATCTTTAGCCATTGGGTTTTCCAGACAGCAATGGCTCTCAGCTTCCCTCAGTGATTCCCAAAGGCACGCGTTTGCAATGTACCATATTTCCTATCATTTCCCCAGTGAATTCAAGAACCCTCTCTTTAATCATTCTCGACTAATTAAAAAAAAGCACATCTGTTTAAGTACTGCACTGCAGTTAGTGTTGGATATTTCAAGTTATGTTGAAAATGAATGTAATACTTGCTCGGTTAATTAACCCGGTGGTACCCTTATCAGTTAGTTGCTTCCTGATGAAAAGAAAGTATAATGCCAAAAAGCGTTATACTTTCTTTTCATCAGGAAGCAACTAACTTTTTTTAATTAGTCAGGGTGAAACCTTGGGCAAGTTTCCTGACTCCACACGCCTAATAATAATCCCTCAAAAAAACTTGGTCATTTCAATCCACGACTGTTTGTGGGACACTGCTGTGCACAATTGGCTACGGCATTTCTCCGTCAAATATATATGTGTACATAAACAATTAATTCACTTCACAGTATATTCTGAGAAGCACTTTGAGACATCTAGAAGATGTAAAAAGCGCTGTATCAAATGCAAGGATTATTATTTAACCCCCAGTATATATATTACAGTATATATTATTTACATATATATATTATTATTAGGGCTTGTTACCTCAGATTCTTGTACATGCTAGAATGAATCGGTAAGCCATATTCATTGAGTCCCACTTGCTCAGTATAAACCCAAGTGCCTGCAACACAATCCGACATCTCGTAAACCACTGGAGGATGGAATTTCTCTGATCTGCTCAGGACATTACTGGCAGCACAGAGTCCGGCCGCTCCGGCTCCTATTATAGCTACTTTGAACTTGTGGTAGCTCATTTTTTGGGGGTGGGGGGTGGGGGTGGGGGTTAGGTGGGGGAGGAGAAGGGGGTTTGGGAGCAGAGAGGGGTTTGGGTTGGGGAGTTGGGTGGGAGATCAGAGAGGGGGGTTTGGGTTGGAGAGGAGAGGAGTGAGGGGGGTTTGTGTTGGGGAGGAGAGAGGGGGGTTTGTGTTGGGGAGGAGAGAGGGGGGTTGGGAGGAGAGGAGTGAGGGAGGTTTGTGTTGGGGAGGAGAGAGGGGGGTTGGGGAGGAGAGGAGTGAGGGGGGTTTGTGTTGGGGAGGAGAGTGGGGGGTTGGGGAGGAGAGGAGTGAGGGGGGTTTGTGTTGGGGAGGAGAGAGGGGGGTTTGTGTTGGGGAGGAGAGGAGAGAGGGGGGTTTGGGTTGGGGAGGAGAGGAGAGAGGGGGGTTTGTGTTGGGGAGGAGAGAGGGGGGTTGGGGAGGAGAGGAGAGAGGGGGGTTTGGGTTGGGGAGGAGAGGAGAGAGGGGGGTTTGTGTTGGGGAGGAGAGAGGGGGGTTGGGGAGGAGAGGAGAGAGGGAGGTTTGGGTTGGAGAGGAGAGAGGGAGGTTTGGGTTGGGGAGGAGAGAGGGGGGGTTCGGGTTGGGGAGGAGAGAGGGGGAGTTCGGGTTGGGGAGGAAAGAGGGGGGTTTGGGTTGGGGAGGAAGGCAAAAAATAATAATATGGGAAACAAAATCCGAGGATAAATCTTTCTTCCTCTGAAGGCTTTACACAAAAACAACATCAATATCTCTGCGACCTTTGGACTTTGCTCCAGGTCCCCTTGTAACGCGAATTCCTTTGTGTTTCCCAATCAGCGCCTGTCATCACAGTCCACACGATTTGCCAGACAGGGGGAGAGAGAGAGAGGGGTATATGTTGTGCGTCTGTGGGTTAATTAATTAATGAATGAATTAATGGCATCAATAAAACGCTAGTGTTTGGTATTAAACGGTAAGACGCGGGGGAGCTGCGCTGTGGCTTCTGGCAGAGATAGAGTGGGGGGGGAAGTGGCAGCTGCTGGGACAACTGTGTTCTCCTGTTCAGATCCCTGCAAACCGACTGGTGCTGAACTCTGGCCACAAAACACCCCGTGTAACCGAAGCTGCTCCCCTTGTTCCACACTGACGGCTGAGGCTTAATTAAGTGAAGTGTTGTTGGAGACTTTGCACACATGTTTTTACTTGTCCTTTGCGATGGAATTTTTTTTTTAAACTAAAAATATAGAAGATCCTATATTGATCTTGATCTTTGAAACCGAGTCAAATCTTTTGTCTCAAAATGTAACAAGTGGTACAAAACTACTCTTTTCGTGCTGATTTTTCCTTTGATTTTTTTGGGGGAAAAAAGGTATTTCACTGCCAGATAGATAGCAATCAAGTAGATCGCGGTTTGATTAATTAATCCATACAATTGAATTCTTAAATCTCCAGGATTATTTTAGCCTCTGCGGTTTAAATGCCGCCGTTCGTGCGAATGGAGTGGGTTTGTTTTTTGTTGTTCCTCCTTCGTTTTATCTCAGTGGAAATCGCTGCAGTTTGAAGAAACGACGAACGTTTGCCATCGGCCGAAAGGGTTATTCTATGCTTCCTTTGACTTGACTATGGCTGGCCTCCCAACCAGAACACTTGCTCTAGCCTTCAGTTTTGCAAACAGGTACAGGGAATAATCTGCCTGCCACTGGGATGCGTTTTTCTACGAGGAAAGCGTTTCAGTAAACGTTTCCATTACATCCATATGTATGAATTTGTGCTCCCTTGATTAAAAACCTTGGGCAACATCTAGCCTCTCCATCGCCTGATGTAATATTTTAACAATCCTGCTTTCAGCAGATGATGGCTCTGTATTTGAATTTAAGATGACAGCATCCGCTGCGAACGAGCCTCATTCGGCAGAAAATTGATGTGTCAAACGCTGCTACAGGTATATTTCACGTGGACAAGTTTAATTGAAACAGACATTGAGATATAGCTCCAAACGCCTCTCGTTTTTCTGCAAAGGAGAATACAGTCCTTCAATATTGAAGCATTAGCACACTCTTTGTGTTAACACATTTGAGTGGGATAGTCTCGTGTGTTATTACACATCTTTGTGCAAAGGACTGCTCTGCTCTGACAGCAACAGCAACAGCAGAATGTGGGTTCATGTGGCATAAGGAAATTAAGCCATTTGTGAATAAAATGGTGCTACATTGAAGTGTCTGTCTCAGCATGTTGACTGGTCACATGTAGACACTCCAGTACTTGGTGTGGTTGGCACCACCTAGTGGACACACAACAAGATAAAATCCTTATGTTGTCAAAAAACATCTCAAAACGCTTCACTGGATTTTACTGTCGAGTGTAGTACCTTACGATTTACAGCGCTTGCATTGGCAAAATTTCAATATCACAAATGTATTCATGTTGGATGGATGGATGCTGAAAAGTTAGCACCTGTTTAAGTTCAGTGTTGCATTCTGTGACTTCAAATAACATTCATTTAAATTTTTGTCTTTAATTTTTTCAGCAAGTTAATTTAGGGAACAGTAAATCCATTCATTAGAGTAGGTGGTCAGGGTTGCTATTTTGGCTAGTGTAGTTAGACAAGCAGATCAAGGGCTAATAATAGCACGATGCCCTTAGCGGTATACCAGTTTAGGACAATTATAGACATAGAAAATATGGGATAGTATAACCTAGCCGGGCCGCACAAGTTTGCTGAAATGCCCTGTAAATTGTTTCTTGATAAGGTAATACAGCATAATTTTCAATTTGTCTCGAAAGGCAAACTCTCAGCGTCTAATATAACTGCTTTTTTTGTCGACCTGGTGTTTGACATGTGTGGAAATCTATCAACATGCTCAATAGAATCCAAGCCAGACTGAGAGTTCCACATGCGCATTGATATTTTGCATTTGTATGGAATTTCAACCACATACTCAGCCACTACATCTAAATCTCTGGAACTTGCTGCCTCAATTCCTCCACATCGCTCCTTTGTTATCTTTAAATGCAACCTGAAGATCTACTTCTTTGATTGCGCCTATGATACATTTGCCTTGCTCTGCCACTGTCCAGTGCTCTGAGGTGCTGACCTGCATGAAAGGTGCAATCTAAACATTGTTATAAAATGAATCTCCTATGTCAATATAAATTTTCTAAAACATTCTTGAGCATATGTGAACTTCTCTGTAAATCTGATTAAATAATCTGATAAGAATCAAGAGAACGCATGTCCATTATTAGTACATACCTTAAAATCCCATAATCCTTAGTTTCAATGAAACTGTGCAAAGGAATTTATGCAATGGATAATAATAATAATCCTTGCATTTGATATAGCGCTTTTCACATCTTATCGACGTCCCAAAGCGCTTCACAGAATATACTGTAGTGAATTGACTGTATATTTGTGGGTGAATCGCGGCAGCCAATTGCGCACAGTGGTGTCTCCCACAAACAGTCGTGGATTGAAATGACCAATTTTATTATTGTGTTTTTTTTTGACGGATTATTATTAGGCATGTGGAGTAAGGAAACTTGCCCAAGGTTTCGTCCTGATCTGCTCGGATTCGAACACAGGTCTCCCCAGCTTGAAAGACATGTGTTCTAACCACTAAGCCACATGAGCTCCAATAACTGATGATAACAGTGTACAGTATTATGGACTGGAGTAACTCATACCCTCTGTTTGTAAAACTATAAGATGAACTCTGAAAGTTTGACTCATTTGAAGGGCCAGTGTTTTGCTAATTAACCTGGAGAAAACACATATTTACACATGTTATGTCAAGATAACACATATCTTATTGACACCATATTTCCTTAATATTTCACAACGTAAATTTTATTGGCTATCATTGTATAAGCTGTGGAAAATACACTTGGGGATGTCTCATCATTAAATAATGAATATTAAAATTGATGATATAATAACATATACAATAGGCATTTTCAAAGAGTTTTGGACTTTTTTTTCTGATAATGAATTACTGAATCAAATAAATTGGAGCAGTAAACAGTTAATCAGGCGGCAGGATTGTCTCCATGAGTCAAAGGCAGCAAGCAATTTAAAAGTTTTAACAGTAGCTCATATACATTCCCTAAAGATTATTGGACATGAGGGATTGATTACAACACAACAACAACAAAATTACACTTGTACTGTATAGTGCCTTTCATGTCAGGAGAAAGTCCCAAGGCGCTGAAACAGTAAATTGTTTCACATTTGATCACAGATCATTACTCTGATATTGGGGTTCAGATGATTACATACAGAATAAATGTTTAGGAGTGGTTATAAAGCAATAATTTTACTAGCTCTTCAGAAAACATCCTGAATGACATGAGTTTAATTCTAGTAGTTTAGGATTAATATCTGAAACTGTGAGATTAAATTACTTTCTTGAACTTTCTCCAGGGTATTTTTTAAAATAATGTATTTTGCAACTACGTGGCGGTGGCTTTGTGGTTACGAAATAGTCTTGGTAATCTGGTTCATGAGTTAGATGGGTCCCCGGTATCCAAGTCATCTATTATTAATGGCAAACCAGCGAATGTGGGCACTGCCATGGACAAATTTCCTGCCACTTTTGCAGATACATGCTGATCCATTGTATCACCACAATTTACAGTAAAATCTTGCAAAGTGCTTTGGACACCCATATTTCGATGATAATAAAGCGCTATATCAAATATAAGGATTATTATCTTATAGAATTTAAAGGCTCAAAAGATTTTTAAAAATATGTCACACGTCTATTATATACCTAACCATCCAGTGTTGGCATTCAAAGAACCCAGGAGAAAACTGTTTCCTTGCATTTTTTTTCTTGGGGAGGGCAGGAGGAATATTTCACCGCAACATGTTGAAAGAATTGTTTTTTTTAACATGTTACAGTGACCAAAGCTCTATTTGCATTGCATTACATAATGCAGTGTGCCCACTGCCAGCGAATCTCGCAAACTCCATGAACTCTGTACCGACCCGGGCCCAATGACAGACAGCGTGACCTCACTCACTCCTTATTGATGGCAAAGACAATTGACACCAGCAATCGGCTTTCCAATCCCCGCTCTCAGGCTTTGGAGAGTTTAGTTCAACTGTAAAATAATAAAAAGTGCCGAAGTGGGATTAACAGGCCTTTTGTATGGATGTGAGTATATGTGAGTGAGTGTGTGTGTTTGTGAGTATTTGTGGAGCTCCTGTGGCTTAGTGGTTAGAGCACTTGTCTTGCAAGCCGAGGAGACCAAGCTGGGGAGACCTGTGTTCGAATCCAGGCAGGTCAGGACGAAACCTTGGGCAAGTTTCCTTACTCCACATGCCTAATAATGCCTAATAATAATCCCTCCAAAAAAAAACACAATAATAAAATTGGTCATTTCAATCCACGACTGTTTGGCTGCTGAGATTCGCCCACAAATATACAGTTAACTCACTTTACAGTATATTCTGTGAAGTGCTTTGGGACGTCGATAAGATGTGAAAAGCGCTCTGTCAAATGCAAGGATTATTATTATTACATGTATGTGACTATGTATGTGTTTATGTGAGTATATGTATGTGTGGATATGTGTGAGTATGTATGTGTATGAGCATGTATGCGTGTATGTGTATGTAAGTGTGTTTGTGTGTATTTGAGTATGTGAGTGTGTATGTGTTTGTGTGAGTGTGTATTTGAGTATGTGAGTGTGTATGTGTTTGTGTGAGTGTGTATTTGAGTATGTGAGTGTGTATGTGTTTGTGTGAGTGTGTATTTGAGTATGTGAGTGTGTATTGTGAATGCGTATGGGAGCGAATTGTTAAAGTGGAACCACTCAACTCTCCCGCACTCGGGGAGAGGGAACGAAACCTCACGTCAGATTTGCGTGGGTTCCTTTCGGAGGTGGTCGATGAAAACAAAACACATCGGCGAGAAGTGGATGGGAATGGGATGGTGACTGACAAAGGAGGGGGGAGGGAAGGAGGAGGAGCGGAATCGGGGTAAAGGGAAAGAGGAGGGGGGGGGGGGGGGGGGGAGAGAGGGAGGGAGTGAAGAAGCCTCTGTGGGGGAGCGGGAGTTGGGAAGGTGGGGGAGGGGGGGGGGGGAGAAGAGAGAAAACCAAGCGGCCGATTGATTGATTATTGATCGATCGATCGATTGATTGATTGACAGCCTCCGGGGCTTGGCTGACATTGGGGCGTGCGAGGGGAATTCGGGGGGGGGGGGGAGGGGGGAGGCGGGATTTCCTGTCCACGGCGCGCATCTGTGAAGGGGGCGGGATTTCCTGTCGCGGCGACGGCGGAGTGTGAGTGGCGGGCGATGGGTGGGGGGGGGGGGGGGGGGGGGCGGCGCGAGCAACCTGAGGATTTAAAGGAAACCAAGTGAGCAACGGTCGTTTGGACGGTTGGTTTGGGGGCGGGGGGAGAATCAGTGCGCGCGACGGCGGCTAGAGCGACGTACGTACAAACACACTCTGTCTGTCTGTTTGACTGACTGACTGACTCTCTCAGGCTCTCTCAGAGAGACGGAGAGGAAACCCGGAGACAGCCATATATATCTCCACACACACACACACACACAATAACAGAGAGAAGCCTGGGCCAAAAAGCAACAACAACCAAACCAACCAACCAACCAAGAACGACAGCAACAACTCGCTGTCAGAAGCGAGGCGTCGCGTCACGGTCAGGAACGTCAGTACTTCATTTCAGCCGCCACGGGATTTTTTTTCATCCCCGGAGGCGGCGGAGAAGGAAAAGGAGGAGGTGGTGGAGCAGAAAGAGAAAACGTAAACGAAGGAGGAGGTGGAGGAAGGAGAAGAAGAAGAGGAGAAGGAGGCGGCGGTGGTGAACGCGATGGAATGAGAAAGAAAAACAGACGCTGAGCGAGCGAGGCGACAAACAGCTGCTTGTCCGTCCGTCTGTCACCCCCCCCCCCCCCCCCTTTCCTCTCTTCTCCCCCCCCCCCCCCCCCCCCCCTAAATTCCTCTTCCTCCAAGGTAAAGGAAAAACATCGACAATTTCCCCCCTCTTGCCCCCCCCTCCCCACCCTCCCCCGCCCCCTCTTTCCCGAGCAGGAGAAAGAAGAGTGGATTTTTCTTGTTGGAAAATGTGCAGGATGTGGCGGAACTGAAAGTTGTATTTGTTTTTATTATTTTTTTTCCCTGTAGGGGTTTGCCGAGCCACCCTCCCCCCCCCCCCCCCCCCCCCTCCTCCCCACGGGATTGCGTGGCTCGAAGATGATGCAGAAGCAGCTGCAGAGGGACGAGGTTTACCGTTGGTTCAGCGAGTTGAATTCCTCGCAGCGAGTGGATTTCATTTGCGGGCTCCTCGACCTCAGTATCCCCCTGGAACTACGGTTTTTGGGCTCCTGTCTCGAGGACTTGGCCAGGAAGGATTATCACTCCCTCAGGGACTCCGAGATTAAAGCCAATAACGTGGCCGATTTGGCCAGTTTGACCAACATGACCGATGAAGTGGTCCGCAGCAAACTGATCGTCTCCTTGGCCCTGCTATGCTCCGACAACAGGGAGGCATCTGGGGTCCTCTACCGCACCCTCACACACATCGACTCTATCATCAACAACTATGGCCTTCAGCTTCACGACAGGACGGGCGACGAATTCCTGCTGCTCTTTACCATGGCATCCAACCACCCCGCCTTCACTTTTCACCAGAAACAAGTCTTCAGGCAGGAGTTACTGGAGATCCAGAGGATTATCGACAGCACTTCCAACACTAACACCGGTCCTGATGTCGCCGCTTCGGTCACAACATCTACAACTACCGCTCCAGCCAGCAGGGATAACAACAACACGACTGTTTACAAGGTGGGATTATGCGCTTTGAACTGATATTTAGGAAATTCAATTGAATGATATTTTCTTCATATTTGAGAGATCTAGTATAACTCAACTATAATATTCGTAACCTTGACTTTTTAAAAAACACACACACGTGATTTTTGCATTCGTTACTGAGTCCAACGCCTTGGGACGTCCTCCCGACTTGAAACGCGCTCTATAAATGTAATTTTGTTGTTGTTGAGTCGTGTGCAAGGTAAATCGATTAACACAATGAAAGAATGTTGTTCCCATACGAAAGGAAATCCGTTATTTTATGTATGAGGATGCATCACTTACAAATTTTATAAATATTGTTTTTGAGAGTATATTTCCCCTTGAACTGCCTTAATCTAAAATTTCCAGACCAAGTAAATATTTGCTGTCACTTTTTGATTTTTGTTTAACCAATTTTGGAAAATGAGGGTATTTAAATCTTGATTATCATATCATAACTTTTATTTTAACAGCTTGTCGGGCATATTTGAAATTAAAAATTTTAAAACGCTGGAAACAAATTCTATTTAAATCGGAGAACACTGCTCAAATTTTAGCTTGCTTGGCTCAACAAAAGCTGCACTGTTTTATGACTCTTCTTGCAGGATGCAAGTCTGGTAATGCAGTACAAAAAGAACTTGCTCCTCCAATGTGTTTATCACACGAGAACTGTAGGGCACATTCAAGTGTGCTTAAGTGAGATTCTGGGAGTTTTTTTTAAATTAAAACAAATACTTTTTGCAAATAGGTGGAGTGGAATTTGGGTATTTCTGCACCTCGAACCTTGATTTATTTATTGATTGCACATTAAAAATGACCTTTTCGAAAACGTTGTAACCCCGAGGAAGTTTCCTTTTTGGAAATGTTTAGATGTATTATCACAACTGCCGTATTAGGATTCAGTTGGTGCACCGCTCTCTTACCGCTCTCTCTTATATTGCTCTTCGGTTTAAAGTTTGAATAGTATTTTGACAAAGTTTTATTACTTCCAATAGATTTCTCTATTGAATTAATCTAACGATATATTTGTGTGTAGGGCGTGCACAAAAATTATTTCGGGTTAATAACAATAGATTCCTGTACATTATAAATGTTGCTTTTGATCATATTACACAAGCTACGAGACAGAGGCCCATTAAGCCTGTTCCACAAGTCTTATTTTTTAAATTAATAATAATAATTCTTGCATTTGATAGCGTGCCTTTCACTTCGGGACACATCGAAGTGCTTCGTAGGATATCCTGTAAATTGTAGTGACTATCTTCTCAGTAAACGCAGCAGCCAATTCAGCATGGGATCTATATTATCGAATATGAATTTGGATAAACTTGTTTAAAAAGCATAATGGGAGCTTTTTATATGCAGTATAAACAAAGACTGGTGATTTGCCTTCATTAACTGAATTCTGTAGCTCACTCATCTTCTTTCTTGATGGAGCAATCTGCCCCATAAAAAGACTAGACCAGTCGGTAAGGGAGAGGAGAAAATAAGATGTAACTGTTGGTGAGTAATAGTTCTTAAAACAACAATAATCTGGTCACTCAATCCACGACTGTTTGTGGGACACTGCTGTACGCAATTGGCTGCCGCGTTTCGCCCACAAAATATGCAGTCAATTAACTTTACAGTATATTCTGTGAAGTGCTTTGAGACGTCTAAAAGATGTGAAAAGCGCTGTATCAAATGCAATGATTATTATTATTTATTGTAGGTCTTTGTCTGTAGGGCCAAAATGATAATTTTGGTTATTTATGTTTTGATGTATGATCATCTTCTAAACTGTTTGCTTAGAACCAAAGTTCGAAGTTAGGATTTATTGTTTTAAATATTTAAAATCTTGTTCAGTTTTTGAATTAATAATACACTTAAGACAGACTGTTAGTAAATACTGTACTGTACTGTACTTAGTTTTCTCTTATTCAAGATGCAAAACATGACACCAAGGAAGACAGTTTCCATTTGCAGTGTTAAATGTAGGGATTTTTTTTAAAAAGCGGATGTTGGCTTTGCCTACAAATTTGTTCCGAATGCTGAATTGTTACTTTCACTGACTTAAATGCCAGATAATAAATTTGTTCAGTTTGAGTAAGGAAGGGGTGGAGACTTGTGGAATATATACACTGGCATGGACTGGTTGGGCCGAGTAGCCTGTTTCTGTACTGTAGACTTTGTAAATTTTGTATTGCGGTGAATGAGTGTTCAGTATAGAAATGGAAGTTGCTAAAATGTTAATATAAAAGTCAATTCGCTTTATAGTATATTCTGTGAAGCGCTCTCAGGCATCTCAAAGACGTGATAAGGCGCATTTGTTCTTTTGCAACAATTCAGCAACACCAACAAATTATACTTGTATAATGCCCTTCATGTCGGAAAGATGTCTGAGGTTATTTTAGTGTGTTCATATGTTCTGCCAAAGAAAAAATATCAGAAATCTGCCTTCTAAGACTAATAACAACAAAATTCAACAATAACATTTTATTTATAGAGCGCCTTTCACATCAGAAGGATGTTCCTCTTGTACAGTCTTGCCTATTTGTAGTTAAATCTCAATTGTCTGGCTGCTGCTTTGTGTTGACATACAGAGTAGGCTTATTGCATCTGTCAATTTACCTGGTCTCATAGATTAAATTAGCTTGCCAATCTTTTTACATTTTGAGAAAATAAAACAAATTACTATTTAAAATTCTACCTTCTTGCTCGTGATTCATTTCTTGAAAATGTTGAAGTTTAGGGCAAGGGAAAAATGGAAAGATAAATTTTAGAATGTAGGAAGTTTAACTGGTTCCCATAAGAAAATGCATTTAGGGAACAAAAGGTGAATTAATACTAATATAAAATGTGTAGAATGACAATTTGGAAAATTGAAAGACATGACTCTTACTTTGTTTAGGAATTGCAGTACACTATTGCTAGTCCAAATGAGTCATTGTTTGGTTTAATAATCAGTAGTAAGGAAACTGGGAAAGCACAGTAGATCAAATTTTAGTCGTTGCTGCATTAGTAAATGACAATTTTATGCTTAACTATTGAATTACAGAATAGACTGCCCTTGGGTGCAGTAAATACTGGCTCAGTTGATACCTTAAATACAGAAAAATTGTAGGTTCAAGTAATGGAAGGGATGAAAAATAAATATTGGGATGTAGATATTCCTTCTTTAAAATGTTTTAGGTTGAAGGACTTTCTTTAACTTCTTAATTATTTTTACTGAGGAACTGCCATTTCTATTCCAATAGGAACCCTATTATTTAGTTGTCTAGTAAGTATCAATAATTTTATTGAATGTGGGTGCAAAATATTTGCTTGATGGTTGGTTGTACTGTCATATTTGAGAACTGTTATGCAAATAGGAAGCATTATTTTGTTCAAAATATATTGAAATTGATTATTGTCGTGTCTTGTGAGAAAAAACATTTTTGTGAAAAATGTTTTACTCCCTGTAGTAGATAAGATCACAAATTCTAAATCAATAACAATAGCAATGTTGTCATATCTCTGTTTTACTAAGGTTTCGCACAAAACAGAAAGTGGTGTGAATTGTTTAGAGAATGCATTGCAATCATCAGCACATTCCTACAAGGAGTCCTTTCAAAAACGGCCTTCAGGCAAGCATTCAAAAAGTAAGTTGCAACATGCTAAAATTGTTCTTGTTGTGTGAACCTGTGTTTTGTGTATATGGAGCTGTGATTATGGTAAACTTAGAGCAGGTATTTTGTCTGTACATGATATGTAGGCAAAGTTTTTTTTAAAAAAGTATACATTTGCCACTGACTGTTTTGTAGTAATTTTACCACATTTATAATTATCCTAGGTGTAATTTCAATGCTTTTAATAATATTAAAAAAAGAACGACCAGTTTATGCTCATTTAAGTCTAAAGAACATGAGGTTTCTTATGTCTCATTTACTTTGAGTACTTGGGTCTCCTGTGCAGGTCAGTGACATTTTTCTTCTCTTGTACAAAACCTTCTGATTATTGGACAGATTAAAATAGGTGTGAAATAGAAGCACGTGTGTTGGCACACATTGAATTTTGAGTAACTTCCAAAGATGTGCTCAATTTTTTCTGTGCTTTTCATAATTATTCATTGCCTTGAATAAATTATGAGAACAATGGGATCTGGAACTAATTGGAGTTTGGCTACAGAGAATACCTTGAGAAGGTGGCAATGGCTCACACTGATTTGCAAACTACCTCAACATATATATGAATTCAGTGCACTTTTCATAAATCTTTAAGCAATTAGTGGTTGCACTTGCAGCTCTTTAATAGCATTAAACTGACAATTATAAACTAAGGTTTATGCATGCGAGAACTCTACTCATCCCTGTCTAGGAGCAGGAACTGTATCTGGCTTCCTCATTCCTAATTTCTTTACCTATACAAGTTATCGCTTCACATCCAGCTGTATAAGCTGGACATTTGAACTTCCTCAACATAAATGAAATGGAAATTCACCTCATTTATTAGACCTGCCTGCACCAAATGTTGTAGGTTATCATCAGATTTGGTTGAATGTGTTTCATTCTTAATTGAATGAAATGTCATTACTCTGTTCACCTCATGACCATATTGTGGCCATGTACAATAAGATGGAACATGCTCCCCTTGGCTGGATGTGTTTGAGCTTTCCTCAAAAGGCTGCAGTTTCATTGCTTCTGGCTTGTCCATGCTTTACCGGAGATGGGAGGGGAAGTTTCAAAGGCAGAAGAAAAGCTTGTGTGGTTTAAAATCTATTGTGCATAAAGCTCATATTTGGACAGTTTTTAGTAGTAACAGTTAAAGAAAGTTTTGTATTTTTAACTTTTGGTTAATTTATTTTATTCAGTACTTGTAAGTGGAGCTTTGGGGAAAATGTCATCATGCAAAATTCCACTTTCCTCCTGATGGCACTGTATTGGATATTGGGGAATCTGTTCTGTATATTTAATAAGCAATGATTTTATTGGATTCTAATTGTTCACTTCTGAGTTCGCAAGAATTTGAAAGTGTTCCCTTCAGCACCTGCTTGTGTTGCATTGACTAGAACTATAGGTAGTTTTCCAGGTGCAGCTGGGCTAGGGAACTGTACATGCTGAGCATGACTTCTGATGATTTGAACTTGGCTGATGTGGCACTGTATTTTAGCATCCTGTTTGCTTTGTTTATTCCTAATTTTCACACTATCTGAAGAGGGCATCACTGTTAAACCATTGCCTCTACTTTATCTTCCCATCCCCACAAACATTTTCTGGCCTAATTTGGCCTCTACATCACAGGGACTATTGTTTCTCACGGCTTACATTATTTTTAACCTGAGGTTTCACCAAATCTTATTTTCTTCAATAATATAACAATTAATAATCCTTGCCCTTGGTATAACTATATCATTTTTCTGAGACTCTCGTGGTACACTAGATGCACAGGAGTGAAAATTATATTTTGTGGGGTGAAAGCAGCAGTTAATTTGCATACCGCAAAGTCCCACAAACTGCCCCAGAGTGAATTAATTTGGGGGAATTATTGGCCAGGACACTAGGAGTAACTCCCTTCTCTTTTCAAATAGTGCCATGGGATCTTTAACATCCACCTGGATAGGCAAACAGTGCATGTTGTCCAATTGACTTGGCATTTTGAAAGTACTGTATTACTTATTTTCCCCATCCTCTTCAACATATTCCAAATTTCTATGAAGCTCAACTCTGAGATATCCTACTCGTAAGACATTTTCAAGCCTGCAGTTATTTTACTTCTTGATCACAAGTATTCAAACAGTGTGAGGCTGTAATAAATGTAACGCATCTGAATGTTTTGGGTATACAGTACAGCTAAACTGGTTAAGTTTAAATCTTTGCAGTCAAGCAGAACCTGTACATTGCCTGAGTCAAGTTGCAGCTGCAGTACAGTGGTGTATAATTCTACTTCTTTGATGAGGGTTATCCAGAGGCTATTGTAGAGACAATACAGAAGACAGCAGTACAGATATTTCTCAATGTTAGAAGTATAAACTAATGATACAGAAATTGAGAATTTCAGCATTATTTGGACCTATTATGACATTTTAAAAAAATTGCCCCTTCATTTCAGTTTCAATGGGAATCAACACAAATGGTTGCCGAAGGACTGGAATTGATGCATGAATTATTTCACAATACGTTCCATTCCATAGTGGTTTTGAAATATCTCTTATGTGGTTGAATGCATCTCTTGATAATTTGTTTCAGCTAAAATCCAAAACTGCACTCTATTGATGCTTTTTTTAAAAAAAGTTTATGTCTCATGTTGAAAGTAACTATCTTGCCAAGTTACTTATTTTGCCCAGTTTTATTTCTTAAAATATTTCAGCAGAAAGTTGTTTTTCTCTGACCTTTAGATGCAAATTTGGTCATAAGAGTACATAAATCCAAGTGTATCGTGGTTTAGGGTCACTGTCTAAAAATGTAAGATGACTCAGCTAAGGAAGAACTAATAGGTAATTGGATGCTTGCTGTTTGACATTCCTTGCAGGATCATCTGTTCGAGCATATGAAATGAACAGCTGCTTCTCAGTGTTACACTGAAAATTCATAGTGGGATAGTCGAAGCATGGTATCCCAGACTGTAGGGGAGCCTATAATAAATATAATGGAGCACAATGGTGTAGTCTCTGGTATAGAAGTACAGTAGATAGTGTTCTATCACAGAAATAGGAAATAGTTATGGTGCTGTCTGGATAATGTATAATAACGTAATAATTAATCACCTGTTAATTAATGGCATTAAAGTATTCAAACAGAGGGTTGCCATTTCAAATCCCATTCTGTGCTGAAGCAGCAGTTGGGGATGCTACAATTGGCTTCAGTATCCCTGCATTACGAATTGAAAGCTAGCCAGTATTCGCGCTCCCAACTGCTATTTGGTGACTCTGCTGAAATGTATGTGTAGAGACATTTGGTGAGGTTAAAGCTTAGCTGCAATGCCTCCTTCAATTGAAGAATATGCCAGCATTCATGGTCAAGGTTCACACTTAAGTAGTAGCCACATATATTATTGCATTTAGTTTTCCCTCTCACATACATAGACAAATTAAGTGAGCAACTCTTTTTTCAGTATCCTTTTATCTGAAGGAAATAGGGATGAACATTCTTGGGACCATTGCATAGCTGGCAGAATGAACAGTGAAGTCTATTGTATATTGATTACCAAAAATGTTTTAGTGTTTTGAGATTTATTGCCATAGGACAATGTACATTGGCCCCTAATATGTTTAATTGTCTTATGTTTGTGTAATTTAGTGCACTATGTAATATTAGAAATAATCTACAGGAATTGCAGATGGTTTTATTTGGGAGGTACATTGTAAAGTTGGTTATGAAAGTATGACTCACAACGATTTGTGTTCTAATACTTATTCAAGTGATATTTTGACCATAATTACCCTTTACCACTAGCTTTTGCATAACTTGAAGTGTATCCACTTGCCCTGTTTTCAATATACCATCGGCGGACGTGCTTTCAGCCTCTCTGCTCCCACACTCTGGAACTCCATCCGACAGTCCCTTTGCCTCGCTCCCTCCCTCTGCTCCTTCAAGGCCGGTCTCAAGACCCTCCTCTTCGACCGTGCCTTCTGCTGCCCTCCCCTCCTAACTCTCCCACCCCTCCCCCCTGCCCTGCCCCTCTCCCTTGCTCGGGTCCCGTCTGATTGTTCAGCGCCTTGGGTTGTCCTCCCGACGTGAAAGGCGCTCTATAAATGTAATTTTATTGTTGTTGTTGTGTAACTGTGTTCTCGATTGTCAAGCTGTTTTTTGTCATATAGTCAGCATTGAGAGGATAGATGTGAAAGGATTACAGCACAAGAAGAGTGATCACCGGATTGCAGAATATTCTTTTGAGGTATTTTGCCTTTGCAGTATTATTGATGTTATGAGTCACATGAGGGATTTGTCAATGTTCTCTTAACTTTGAAAAATGTAAGATTCAATCATAGTGTATTTTCTTTGGTACGCAAACTAGCCCAACATCAGATCTATCAAAACATACTAATTCTGTTTAAAATGTAATCTATCTTAGTTTATCTTATGAAAAGTTTGCAATTAATCTTGTCTGTTTAATCATGAATCTTGCTCAGATTTTATTTTAATACATGGACTAGAAAGAAGGTATCAGCATAAAAGAGACCCTTCCTGCCCATTTGGTTTTTAATGTCTAGAGTTGCAAATTCTAGAAATATGAAATGCGTGGCAGGACAATTAGTGTTTTAATCAGAACTGATGATTGTAGGAAACAGTTTTCCAGTGTCTATCATGTATCTCAAATTTGAACATGTGGCATTCGAATAGAAAACAATGATATATTTTTCTTCTTCTGCTTCAGGTCTCGTGGTCAGATTCTTCAGTGACTTTTGTAGTGAAGTCCCTTCGAGAAATTAAAGAATTTCTTTCAAAGGTGATGGGTCTCACTTTTCTCTCAACAATTACAAAGCATTTATGAAGCAGGTTTTTTTTCATATGGTAATAAACCATGCAGAAACTAAAATGTTTTCAATAAAATGCAAGTTAATTATTTTGTGTATGGTATTTACCGGATGAACTTGACATTGTCACAAGTGTGTCAATATAATGTCTTAACTAGTGCTGAGGTAGTCCAGAATCATGGCTTGATGTAATTTATTAGAATTGACCTCGCTTGTGGTTTCAGAAAAACATTTGTTTTTACCGGCCACATTATCTTCACTCCCATCTTGGCTTCATTTGCAAGGTTAACAGTTAACTTGGTTGTTAATTGTGAGGCTAGCCATAAAATCACCTGTTAAATTAAAAACAAGATTCCTGAATATGTAAGTATCAGCAAAGCAATTGCAGATGAGGCGAATGTGTAGATATGTCCTGGAGGATTCTGTTTAATTAGCTGTAACTTTGACTTCAACACTAGTTTCTCAGAAGGAATTGTATTAAAATTTAAAATGTCTTAACTTTTCAGCTTCCTCAAGTATTCCCGGAAGAGAATTTAGATAATGTCATTCCAGACACTACCATCCATGATTGTTCCTATATGGAGGAGCGGAACCATACAGATCTGGAACCATATCTCAGGTAAAATATCTATTTCACATATTGATTCAGTTGTTAACCAGATGTAAGGGTCATAAAAATATAGAAGTATATTAATTGATTTGGATTAATAGACTGATAGAAAAAAAATTGCTTTTTTTGTTTCAACTTTTTTTAATAAAGTGCTTTTGTGTTGGGGGAGAATAAAGGAAAAAATGGGGCATGGACATAGTAGTTGGAAAGATGCAATTTTTCATTGAGAAACACTGCCTTCCTCCAACCTGATTGAATAATAAGAGAAATGATTTCCTTTTCTTAGATATCTGGTATCCTTGCCATCGCACATATTAAAAAATGACCACATAAAGAAATTCTTTTGCACTGCCCAGGTCAATCATCCCACTCAGCACTTGCGTAAGTAAACTCTTTGTCCCTTTTATTCTTTGGCAATTTTGTTTGGCAGATTTGCTCTTCAAACATGAATCCTGACATAAATATAGTGTTAGGTGCTTTGAGGCACAAGTATGAAAGGAGCTGTATAAATATAAATTGTATTGTAAAACGTATCCTCTGGCTGGCCTTTTTTATGATTCAAGGTTTCTGGACTTCATCAACCTTCAAGCATTTTTAGTTTTTATAAAATGATTTCTTCAAGTGTGAATGTCTGCTGTTTACTTATGTGATAGATAAAACAAATGAGGATACCATTCTCTAACCTTCATCCTCCACAGTTTACCGGTGAAAAGCGCTTTACAATTATTGTAATGTTATTAGAGTACTTTGAAATCAAGAGCTGTGAAGAAAACTGTTTGTAAAACAAATTTGTTTTTCTCATCTCAGATACAAACTCACTACCAGTGACACTACACAAAGCTAACTCGAGTACCAGTGCAGCTTTAAGGTAGGTACTGCTTCCTCCAGGATATAACTGCTAGGGCCTCAGAGACGTTTGTGGAGTCGACTAGGTGGATTGCAAAATATCTTTGAAAATCTTCTTTTGTCTTTGGTTATGATTAAAATTGCATAAATGCCAGAGTATTTTTATTGACCATAAAACTAAAAGCACAACCAATTCAATACTCATCTTACAATTTTATCAAAGTTTTAAAATGGACTTATATTCTCATGAAATACATATCACATTTTAGATCATGTTATCAGCCAAATAATAAAAAAAATTTGGGGGTATATATTGGGTTTTCGGTTATCTGATATTTTCTAGATTTCCATTTTAACAGTTCCTCCTCACCAAGTCAGGTTATACCACCTCGTCAGCATCTCTTGCGGCAGGTCTGCATCTCTTTAATGATAAAGATAACTGGTAATGATTAATTACTATTCAATTCACACTGCAATGTAACATCACAATAATAATCACTATCTACCAATGGTTATTGCTTGCATTTTATTTTTATGTTTAACAATATGTAATTGCCAAGTATAAACTGAAATAGCACCAACTGATTACATTGTGAGATTCGGATAACAGCATTTATTGTTTTGTTTTGGGCTCTCCCTTTTTACTTCTCTAATACAGTAAGATCCTCTTAACATGTTTCATTATAATAAGTTTGCTTATGTAAAAAAATCTAAATTGGCTTTGAATGTGGAAGCAGTGGTGAGAAATCACCATTTAGAATACTGGGATTTTTCTGCACACTGGTTAACTGTTATAATTGACTTGTACTGTAGCATGTATAAAATAAGGTAATCTTTATTCTGCAACCTGTCTTCCAGTATAAGCAGACTGATATTTAAGAGGTATAACTGCAGGATATGTTCAACTGTCGTACTGGTCTTGTGTTGTATATTTTGAGAGCGTTGGATAGCTTTAATATTCTGAATGTTTTGTTGCAGGCCAATATGTGGCGTAGCTGGCATCCAGTGTTCTCATAACTCACTACAACCTTCACTGCCTCCCACTCTGTGCTCCCATCCAGTTGCTGGAAGCTCTTCAAGCAGTTGGCCACAGACTGAGAACTTGAATCCACATAATGTGGAACAAATTGGTATTCTAGATTGGCTTAAAAAGTTGCGACTGCACAAATATTATCCAGTGTTTCAGCAACTCACTATGGATAAGGTATAATTATTTTGTTTTGATGTCTTTGTTTGGGAGGTAACATTTTGGTATAGTAATGATATACCAGCATTTACATGCTTTCTTCCTCATGACCAAGAATTGATACCTTAATATTCTGCCTTCGCAGAATTGGATGCTTGAGTATTAACTATTGCTGCATCGCAAGCACTCTAGATTTTTACATCTCCTCATCACGTGGAGTTGTCTAACTCAGTGTTTAGAGCACTCGTCTTAAAAGCATGAGACCTATGTTCGAATCCAGGCAGGGCAAAACTTTTAGCAAGTTTCCTTACTCCACATGCCTGATAATAATCCCTAAAAAAAAATAATAAAAAAATTGGTTATTTCAATCCACAACTGTTTGTGGGACACTGCTGTGTGCAATTAGTTGCCATGTTTCACCCACAAATATACCGTCAATTCACTTTACAGTATATTCTGTGAAGCCTTTGAGACGTCTAGAAGACATGAAACATGCTATATCAAATGCAAGCATTATTATATTATCACAGTATCAAACTAGCAATGAACCAAAACAGTAAAGGCCAAATATTTGTAAATTAAAGATGTTAATTTGTTTCAACTTTGGTTGGGCAAAAAAGCCAAAAAAAACAATCTTCATGTCTCCCTTCATAATGGGAAAAGTCATGTCTTGTAAAATCCTAATGAATCCACTTAGCATCTTTTCCCATTGCTTTTATATCCATATTATAGTGATAGTGTCCAAAAATACACAATACTCACAACTGTGGCGTAACATTTATATTTATATATTTTGCAGTTTCTGAGCCTAACTGAAGAGGATCTGAACAAATTTGAAACACTCACATTAGGAGCAAAGAAAAAGCTTAAGACCCAATTGGAGCTTGAAAAGTAAGTTTTTTTTTAATAGGAAGGTAATATTTTTGTTAATGGTTATGAAATAAAATGGTTTTCAGTGTATTCCTATAGTTTCTTCGAGTTGAGATTGTGTCTGGTCTGTGCAATGTTAATGAACAGTTTTCACATTGGTAAACTTCAGTCTCAATTCAAAGCCTTTACATTTGCTCCCTCTCTTGGTACAATATTGTATTGCATTTAGTTTCAATTAGGAATTTAGGCTTTTTATCAATACAGTATAAGGCAATTCTATGTCAATTTGTATTGCAGGGCCATATTTCTCATTATGCAATATATCACAACCATATATTTGAAACAATTATGTGTCTCACTTTTCAGTGGTTGAGACTTATCAGGAAGTTGTTTAGAATGCAAAACTGTATTGAATAAAAGCATCATATGAAAGAATATATGGTAGTCCCCATCAGTTCTATTAAATGAGAAGATCAAAATCATTGTATCACTTATTTCCATGTTATAAAGTAGAAATTAAGGCAACAATGAATTGCTTTCTTAAGGTGGCAAAACATTGTAAAATGTTAAGTAAAAAGGCACATTACCTGGTAGGATAAGGAACACAAACTATCTTCTCAAATTTTAGATTTTAGTCAATATGAGTCCTACAATTTGTAATTAAGATTGTTCTATAGAAAGTAATTATTTTACAAATTGAGATGTTATCTATCTGTGCTATCAATATAATATTCAATATAAATAATTAAATCCTTGCATTAATATAGCATCTTTCTCATTTGGATGATGTCTCAAAGTGCTTGCAGGATTCACCGTAAAATGACTACTGTATTTTGTAGGTGAACACATATAATGCAATTCAGTTTTGCCTGTGTTTCATGCTACATCAGTTTTTAGCTTCAATTCAACAATCATGATGACACTATGTGAGAAAACAATAGAAATCTGAAACCTACTGTATTAACTATTGGCTGAAAAGTGTGATATACTAAATGGCCAGATATTGTGGCATAGAGTGGAGGGAACCAAAGTTCTATGTAAATTGATTTGCTGATCTAACTTAACTTCAAAGGCAGTTTTACAGTACTGTGGATATTGGCTGTTTCTCAAGAGTAAGGAACAGAACAATCACTTTGTAGGTCTGCTGTCTGACACAATAAATGCTGATGACATTCGAGCTAGACGGATGTCCAAAAGCAGGTTTTTTCCACCTCCATGGAAAAGAGGAGTTCATCTAATGCAACATTAACAAGGAAGGGGGAAATATAAATTTCTATAATGTATATTATCCCTTTAAGATTTTCTTTCCATTTTATAAGCCTTTTTCTGTTGACTTGCAGAGGGAAATGTGAGAAACGACATCTCAACAGCTTGGGTCAGCCATCTGTTTCCAACAGTGGAATTGCACGAGTTACACCAACAAGTCATTTTGGACCTATTCACTCGATCCGTTGCAATCCTGCTGCAGGTATTTATTAAAATAATTTTGATCACATGTGACATAGTTCCACTATCCCTGGAGCACATCAGATTCACCTTAAGCATACCATTCTCGGTGCAGAACAATGCTTAAAGTACCACATTACACATCACCTCATTAATTGGTGACAACTAATTTACTTGGGTATAATATATTGTGTCTACTAATGTTGTTGGATTAACTATTAATGGTATGCACTCTCCCTCTGGCCAGTGACGCATTCCATTCCAACAATCTATTCTAGGATTTCCACGTGTAGGTGGGACGTATGGAAATCGATTCAGATACTCTTGAGCATAGTGATGAGTTTCCCAGCTGATGCCCCCCCCCCCCCCCCCCCTGAACTGCATGCTTCAATAACACACAGTGAAGCTTGTGTGATGTCCAACTTGATGACTGCTGGATAATTTCATTCTTGCCAAAAAATTGTTTAGCTTGCTTCAATTTGAGGGCTGCTGTATTTCTGTCGCCTCATTCAATAAAAGGAAAGCATTGCTTTATCTTTTGAGCTTTAAAGTTCTACTTGAACAAAACCTGGTGCTGTTCTTGCCAGACCAGTTTGCTATCTACTTTTTTCTGTGAATGTTAGTTTATGGTTATGGACTTGGCACTAATTAACATGTTGCTTCCTTTTGGCATTGTAATCTTTCAAGGTTGAGACTCTCCTTTGCACCATCGTGTTTCTTAGTTGTAGTTTTGGCATCAATTTAAGAGCCATTTCCATTTGGCATGTAAGCCTTCAAGGTTGAAGCTATTCTGCACTGCAGAGTTTCAATCATACACATTGTTTGGTTTGGAATAGTATGAAACTTATTCAAAGTTGGCACCTGTTTATAATGTGTCTCATTCTAAACACATAAGGTGTCCGGTGTTCTTGGGTTGTATTTGTGCAACAAATGCAGAAATTTGCTGTTGCGTTATGATAGATTTGTACTGTATCATACCTATTCAATGCCCCTATTTTGCATTAAAATCAATGCAAATCAGTCAGTGTACTTCAGGAACAACGTGGCACTCTTTGGATGAAATGTGGATCAGTGGAAAATCGTGCACCATTAATCAACAGCAAAAATACAACAACAAAATTACATTTATAGAGCGTCTTTCACGTTGGGTGGACATCCAAAGGTGTTGAAATCAGCTCAGTTGGCCTTTATAAAAGTCAGTTTTTCCGGCACCCTTGGGACCTGGCCAATGCCGGTTAAAGCGCGTGCCGGATATTTGGCCGAAAACATAAAAATAAATAAATAAATATTGCATTGTGCCGGATAAATTCCGGTTAATCGGATGTGGACCTATTTTTGGATATACCAGTTATATGGAAATTACAGTTGATAGGGTCACGGATAAATGGGCTTTTACTGTAGTCTGGTTTAGAGAGGGAAAATACAGTATTTTCTTGATTATGATTCATTGACTCTTGTTGGAATGTGTGTTGTGCATAAGCAGGTTTAAGGTTCATCAGAGAATCTCATCAGAGTAAAAGCTAATTTATCCGTGACCTGATCAACCATACCTTCCATATAATCGGCAGCTCAAAAAAAGGTCCCCATTCGAATAACCGGATCCGGTACAATTGCAGTGGCTTGCCGCTAGTAGAGCCTTAAGTCTTGCTGCCGTTTTTTTCCCTCGCGTCGGCCATTGTAGAAGCTCTACCACAGCATCATGCCTTCAACCAGGCATCTACCAGCAAAGGTGATTTTTAGGTGAATAACAAAGATCTGTTATTATCTGTCATTATTTAGTCTATTATTAATATGGTATGTGTTAAAATAAGTTGTTTTTTTGTGTTGGGTTTTTGGAGTCAGATCTGCCCGAATATCCGGCATGTCGTTTAACTGGCATTGGTCAGGTCCCGAGTGTGCCGGGTAAACGGGCTTTTACAGTACTTGGTAAAATACCCTAATGAAGTATACACCTAAGCATACACATGAAGAATGGCCTACGTCTATGGATCAAGGTCACTAGCACCCATAAAACTGTAATCTATCAAAGGTGGAACATGGGGAGCGGATGAGAAACTTTTTGTATGATCACATTTTCAATTCAAATTATGGGTATATTTCACATATTTGTTGCGTTTTTCTAACAGAACTCCGAGTGGAGGTGGATCAGCAAAGTCGCACAATAAACAGGGATAGTGGATCTTCCTCTGACTATTCAAGTTCACCATCGAGTCCAATGGGAATTCAGGGAAGGGAAGAGAGCTCGGATAGTGCAGACGAAAATGAAAAACGTAAGTTTCTGGAGCTTGGCTGGGATAAAGAATATTTGCAGAGATGCTTTACTGTAAATTGAACACACACTTGAGATCCAGAGTGTACTGAAATGTAAAAATTGTATACATAGGGTTTCAATACCTGGTATTAATTGGCTTTGTTACTGAAAGCTTTTTGTTTGGGTTTTAAATTAGTGTAGGTATTCAAGGAATACGATAGAAAACCTGAAATCTCATCTGAACTCATCTGTTCAATTATTGTTAATTTGTAGCTAATTCA
Organism: Hydrolagus colliei; assembly: GCA_035084275.1. Classification (NCBI taxonomy): domain Eukaryota; kingdom Metazoa; phylum Chordata; class Chondrichthyes; order Chimaeriformes; family Chimaeridae; genus Hydrolagus; species Hydrolagus colliei. The sequence goes on from CM068756.1 coordinate 5,190,663, forward strand.
GTTCAGTCTATGTATTGTAAATTGTTACTGAAATTAGGTATTTCCACTAATTAGTGTTTAAATCCTTCCACTACTCAGCACCCCTCTTGCTCTCTAACCTCTCCCCACAGCAGTACCTGCAGCCTTATGCTCTACTGGGTTTGGCCTCCTTCTTGTCCTCCGAATCCTCTGCTTCAGCATTGGCGGCCATGCTTTCAGGCACTAAGCCCCTAACTTTGGAACTCCTCCCTCAACCCCTCCGCATCACACCCTCCTTCCCCATCTTCAGGTCATGCCTGAAGACCTTTCTTACAGTCACCTTCCCTTTCCCCTTGGCTTGGCTTTGGGCTCCGACATTGTTAAACGCTCTGAGACATTGCCTGGTGTGGAGGGCGCTATTAAAAATGCTTGTTGTAAAGTATGGTACAACCAAATACGTTGTATTGACTTAAATGTTGACCATTTTCTAACCAATCTGAGCAATAATTTTTTTTTTCTATTGTAGATGTGGAAACTGTATTGGACATTCCTATAAAAGAGAAACCAGCAATGTTAACTCACCAGAACAACTTAAGCAGTGGGTCGTGGAGACCCACAGCACAGGTCTTACCAGTGCAAAATGAGACTGGATTAGCTCATCCCAGCCATGCAGCTTCTGGATTGGCCCATACCAGTCATGCATCTTCAGTAGCCATCTCTACGGTACAGTTTATGCCAGTAATTTCGTCAAACATTGCTCCCAGCCGAATGCTGAATTCTGTGCGCAAGTCCGAAAGAGGCAGTTTGGAAACTAAACTTATAACTGGCATTTCTTCAAATCATCCAAATCCACCTGAGCTTGGAATAAAGCTTCACGAAGCACCTCCAGGGCCTGGCAGCAGCATCAAAGTAGAAAAAAAGTTTGGTCCTCTTGGTGCCATGGTTGTAGATGTAATGCCAACTTCACTACAACCTTCCAAAATAGCAACAGGTGTTTCAGAGAACAGTAGCTTCCAACCTAACCTTGGGAACTTTGGGATAAGAGCTACGGTTGGACCTCCTTCCTCAGATGTTCCCAAAACAACTCAATTGCCAGTATTGAGAGTGGAGACAAGTACTTCCACCACTAACTCTTCATATCACCTCTCTCACCCTCCTATGAAAATCCTTGTTTCCTCCTCCATTCCTTCGGAATCTATGGTGATGGGTCAGACAGCCTATAGTGGTGTTGTAAAAGTAAAAAGTATCCCACCTGCAGTAATAAGCTCAAGGACAGTTCCTTATTCACAGAACACCAAAGTTGCCTTTTCAACAGTTCAGTGTTCACCTGTAACTTCTATCCCTGGAACTTTCTGTGGGAGTAACAATGCACCTGCAAACAATCACACTTCTGTATCCTTCACAAATATTATGAATGTGCCAAACTGCCCTGCCCCCAGCTCTAGTCCCAGTCTCTCCTCTGTAGTGGATAACGGTTACATTAACAGCAATAATGGTGGTAGTGGCTCAGGAGTGAGTATACCCATGCAACAGCAAACTGGATGCAATGTATGTAGTTCTTGTGGTTGCAGTGGAAACTGTGGTTCAAATCCTGTGACTATTAATTATGCCAGCTACTTCCAAAACCCATTTTCAGGCCCTTCAGTATTGACTTTTCCTCTCTTTCCAATTAGTCCGTTATGTAACAATGGTTACATTAGCACCCAACAGTACAATAATACTACTGCCTTTCCCTATCCAGTAGTACCATCTCCTGTCCATAACAATGGATTGTCTCCAGATACTCTAATAAGTGGGCAGTCAGGGTTTGTGTTGCCTCCCATGCAAAATTTCCTGGGAGGCACAACTACATTATATCAAACACAGAGTATGGTAGGAAGCACAAATGGATCAGGACATAAAAAGAATGGAAATATTTCATGCTACAATTGTGGAGCTAATGGACACCGAGCCCAGGATTGCAAGCAGCCAGCCATGGACTCCAATCAGCAAGGTGAGCAATTTGTGCTGTTAGGTAAATAACTGTCTGATCAACAATACGTTGTGTAACAAATAGTCTATTTTGTTCTTTGTTCTTTTAATGCTTAAAGCTCTAGCTTTCACAAACTATTGCATATTTATTAATGTTCCACATAATCTGGTTACCCCTTTGATGTTTGCGGAAGGTTACAAATATATCTTTCAAATGAATGTTTCTATTTTACTCTTGTAATAGTATTATCGGAAGAAAAGACCACATAGTATAGGACAATCCATCATACTTCCTGGTTGTAGAAACTATTAGTATTCTCCGCAAACTAAGTTTCAAGTATTTTTGAGCACAGTGTATACAGAATATTGTTGTATTAAAATATTTCTAAAGATCTTCAAGAAGAAAGTAACTTTTTTTTAAAACTTTGCTTTTCAGGTACTTTTAGGTTGAAATATGCACCTCCGTCTGAAAGTGTGGACTCGGCAGACTAATATTTGGACTTAGTATGAATCACTACGTGCCATTGAGTAACCCAATAGCAGGTACAAAGAAAGATGTCCAATGGATGTCCACTGCTGCTAGATAAATGTTCCGCTGTTTTTATCCAAAGGTGCTTTTTAAAAAAAAACATGATCTTGTACGGGGAGATAAAATTGCTACGCACGCACTGGATGTGCGTTTACACAGACAGTTTTAAAAAGTAATAGTTAGAACAGAATCATTGTTAAATTGTGCATTGATTTTGCACAAGGGAAGAGGAATTTATCCAGACTGTTACTGTATTATTGATGTTCTGAGCACTTGTGCTGCAGCAGAAAGCTTCCAAACAAAGTATTCATATTTGGATAGTCTGTACTGTACAGCTTTTACAACAGTGGATGAAATCAAGCAAGCGAGAGTTGAAGAAGGAGCTGGTATGTTTATGCAACTTTGGTGGAGCTTAATGGTTGACCAAGGTGCTAAATCCGACCACCAAGCTGGAGAAAGTACTGACTAATACGTACATAAAAGTACTAAAGAAAAAAAAGTGTATCTGTTCTTGTAAGGTTCCAAGTGTTATATGAGAGAGCCCTTGTATGTTAACCAGTATTTTTGTAAAGTTAATGTGGGCTATTTTTCTGTAGAAATATGCTATCAAGTTCTCTGAAAGTGAACCTGATGGAATATATGTAATTTACAAGCCTATCATATGTTGGAACTGAAATTAAATCAGACCACAGTTAAAATAATTTGATGCACAGTTATGACAAAGGCTGCCGCTATAAAAATACTTAGACTGATCTCTTCTTAAAGAGAATATTTAATTGGATCTTTCAACCTGGAACTTGTAATTTTGCAGAAGGCCATCTTCAGTTTGGAAAAATAAACTTTTTTTCTTTCGTTAATGGTTTAAAAGGTGATTGATTAGCTCTTCAAATGAAAGATGCCTTGATTCACTAAAGTGAAATCAAGTTGAGAACCATTTTGCTTTAGTCATGAAGAATCCATCGCTTTATGCTTTTCAGCCTCAGATTTGCAGAATCTGTAGTTGGATGTGGAAGCTGTTTACAGTGATTCATCTTATTTCTATGCAGGTGGAAGCTGGAAGTGTTCCACAGAACTGAACATGCAATGCAGTATTTTTTTTTGTTATGTATTGTATTTTGAATATGCAGTTTGTTGAAATATTCGTTGTAATTATATTTTTACTTCACTAAGACGTTATACAATTGCCACTTAAAGTTGGCTTTGTTGCTTGCAATTTTATTGACTGCGATTACCATGTCATTTTAGACTGAAATGGGAAGAAAGTGGCCGATTACTACCTGCCTTAATGAACTTGAAATCGGAGCCAATTTTCCAAATATGTCATATCATAGAATTGAGATTTGCTCCTTTTGAGTATATTGTTTACGACGGAAGGCTTCTGAAAAGCCTTTTCTAAGTGGCCCACACCTCTCATGCAAGTGACAAGAACAATGCTTGAAGCTCAATGCAGAGGAATTTACTTAAAGGATGATGTTCACATCCATAGCAATGCAAGTGTTGGGTAAATAAAAAACAAAGCTGTTATATTTCTTTTGGTGATTCCTTCTGTTTAATCTAAAGTTTATTAACTTCCAACAGTGTGAATCTTGGTGTAAGAGCTATAGATGGTCAATGAATACTCTTGTGGATTGTGTACAGAGAATATGTACCAATCTGTAGTACAGTACTTTAAACAAAACTGAAGATTGCCTTCCTGGGTTTCTGTTCTGTCTTAGTGGCAATTTCATATGTTAAAACTCCCATTTTAAGATTATGGGTGTTGTAGGGGAGGGAAAGAATGATATATTCAATTTATGCAAATCTTTTTAAGTGGAATGTTTGCCAGTTGAAAACATTTGCATACATTGTGGATCATCAGGTATCTAAACTTTGCTTTCTCAAACGATGTGTACAGTGAAAACAAACTTAAATTCTATACATATGATACATAACTTTAGAATTAAAACATCAAAGCACCATCTCCAAAGGATGTACTGACAAACTGCGAGCAGGTGAGTATGAGCACATAGCTGGGATAGCTCTGTAGGAAATGTGCTTAATGAAAAGTTTGAAAGTCTAAAATGCAGTAACAAGGGACAACAGAGACATAACTGACAAACTCTGGGACTTCTTGGAAATTGAACCTCAACAAAATTAATGTCAGTTTAATTCTAGTAAATAATTTTAGACTGCTCCATTGCAGACTGTTAGAAACTGAGTTTGTGAATTTGAAACTGTTCATGGGGCTTTTACAAAGACGTTTACTATGTATAAAATAGGACTGAAAATTCTCAAGGTGGGAACAAAACGCAGATTATCTGTTTATTCCTGCTAACTTTTAAGGAAAATGAATTGCTCCATTGCTAAATTGAATGGAAACTATTTAATTAAAATCATTTCGGATGGAAAACATTTTTCCTCTAAGTTGCAAAGGATATTCGACTCTTGTGTCTAATCGGACTTCTATTGTTTAACTTCATTTTATATCAGATTACCATGATTATTGTGTTAGTTTTCTGAACTTTTTCTGTAGTCCAGCTTTGCTCACATGATGTCAGAGGAAATACATTTTCAATTTCTGTTTTTGATTGCACAGACTAATAAACGTGTCGAGCAATTAAAATAGTGGCAACATTTATAATTTTTTATACTTTCTGGGATCTAGGTTTAAGTTCTAAATGTTTGTGGAAACTCAGCCCCTCCTATTTCAGATATTTTTTTCTGCATGACAGTGTTTGCTATGAACTTTTTCTGAAACCATGAGACATTTAGATATCATGAGAAACTTTTTTTTCTACCCCTTTCCCCCCCACTTTTCATTAACTTTGATGTAATGGCCTCAAAGTGCAAGGTTCCTCATGAGTTGCCATGATTTATACAGGTAGTGCTTCTCAGTGACATAAAAGCAGTTGGGTTCAAACTACTACATGTAGGATAACATGCCAAAGGTTAAACCTGCCCCATACAAAATATTACTCTGGACCTGGTCATTTAGCAGTTGAACCCTGGAACAGACAAATGAAAGAATTATAGTTTCAAACCATGCCCACTCACTATCAAATTATTTTATTAGATGTTTCTGTGATTTCATCTAGCAACCATAGAATTTAAAAACAAAGAGACTAAATTTTAAATGAATATATAGAGGATTTGATTTTGTACCACTCTTGTATTGAGACCTTCTGGAATATATTTCAGTTTTGTATTACAGTACACAGATGTAGCCTTAACTGGCAGAAATAATCTTGTCATGCATCAGTAATTTTAATCAACCTCTAAACTTTGTTTTTGAATTAGTCAGTATTGGTTGAGCCATTAGTGCTGTCAGTAATTTCAATCTGAAGCACTTTTTGTATTCTGCTCCAATATGGTTGCATTCCACTGTTGCTAATGTATTGAAAGGACATAAGTGTAACCAAATATGCAAAGAATACTTACGTTTTGGGGTAGAACACTACATACATTTTATACCCTGAGCATGGCCTTATTTTTTTTAAATATAAGATTACATCTTCCTGAATTTATTGACTTGGCCAAGTTGTGATTTTAAAATGTCATTCCTTCAAGAATTTCTCAATTAATGACTTGCAAGTCCATTGAATGAAAATAATGGGATATTTTAACATTCCACTTATTTACTTTATGTGTTCAAACTTTTGAATTGGTGTTAAATACAGGTATATATTTTCAGGACCTGTATATATTGGTGCACTTCATGCAACATCTGCATATAGCAATGTTGGGGATTCCTAACATTATTGCAGCTTGATACTTCATCAACACACTGAATTAATAGTCATTCTTTCATTAGGAGTTTGTGCAGGGCCTTGTCATCATAACGTATGACACCTAAGTATGTAACATGGCTAGTTACTCCTGATGGTAGTACTGCCATTTATTTGTTGCATTAAAAGTTGAGATACTGTATTTAGCTTATTGTATATTCTGGAAATGGTGTGGTTTGACCCTACCACCCCTCGGAAAAATTGCAGTTACAATATGTATTGCATTTCTAGGGCTATTAAATTAGATTTTTTTTTTAATCTGCAATATGTGCGAGCAGTTTAAATATTGAGCTATGTTACAATTGCAACACACAACAGCTCAAGTTGATGTCTGATCAAATGCAAGTAATGCTCAGTAAACTATAGCAAACAAGATTTTTCAATGTTAAAGGAAACCATAAAAGCAGAGTTACAGTGACTGAAAGAAATTTACAAACTAACTTTTCTGAGTCTTAATATTTTCTGTCCAGTTACATTATTTGAGTGTACAACAATTCCTTTCATGCAAACCAACCTGCTAGCACTTCTGTAACTACTAGTACATTGATAGTAATACCATAAATTATTCTTTGCATATAAGGTTACAGGTGGTTGGTTATGTGTAGTTTTAGCTGCTGTACAGTATTTGAAAATGCCACTGAATTGTTTTCTCCCATCCAGGGAATGCATGATGCTATGTTTCTAGATGACAGACTGGTGATTCTACCAAAGCTAGATAAGATTAATTTTACAATCCCTGTAGTTGATGCTGATCTAAGAATTCTTCTCCCCCGCCCCCCTGTGCAGCAGCATCCAATTTGAAAATATTTGAGGCTGGAAATGAAGTGAAATTTGTTCTTTAAGTCATTGTGTGTCTTCAGACGATTGACGTTTTTTTTAAAAAAAAACTGTGCATGTGACATCATTAATGTTTTGGAAACTTGCAATTTTGTAAATATTAGAAGCTATTATGCAACTGATTTTAATTGAACCTGTAAAAAAAAATTGTGGCTATTTCATATGTTATTTTGAATTTTTTATATTTTACTGATACAAAAATGTACATTTGTAGAATGAAAATACATTTTTATCTTTTGAGCATAATTGTAAATGTCAAACAAAAAAGCAATAAAAATGTAGAAATGCTACTACTTTTTTCTCCCCCTTTGTCTTTTATAACCAAACATGTGGGGTTTCACATGGAGGGGGAAATAACAGTGTTACTCAATTTTACCCACTGTAGATAACTATTTGGTTCATCCTCAGAGCTATGAAATGTTTATAGCTTACCAATGTTTTTAAAGTTCCTTTTTCTATAAAACTTAAATGTTTTGTACTGTTCCAACATCTGCCAATTTAGACGATTGAAGAAGGAAATAGAATATTGAACCTTCAAATCGCCTATTACACCAAATTAGAATTGATATATTGGGTATTTTTCGGTCAGTCTTTATGGGAAACCTACAATATAAGGAACATGGCAATCTTTAAGACTAAATATTGGAATGCATGAGCAAATAATATAGAAAGTTTATTGTATTAAGGGTCTGATACACTGTTCGTCAAAATATCCCTGGCCTTTTTTAAACTTCAAATACATTCAAAAATGTTGTTCTGTAACTCAAGTGATGCATGTCAAACTATGATCTTAAAAATACATAAATATCACTTATTTAATAGGATGCTGAGAATTAAATAAAATATTGTTATCTTGTATTTTTGCTTGCACTGAAATCCAGTTTATTATTAGAGTCTTCAACTCATGGATGCGGAGTAATCTATCTGTTTTTCGTTTCTCTACTACTCGTATTCCAACACTTCTCAATGCATAATCAGTTGGATTGGGTGGGGAAATTATAGTTTCCAGCTTCAATTGTAATCGCAAACTGATCCTACTATCACCTAATGTGCCTGTTAAGATTTCTGGATAACACAGCAAACTCCTTAGTACCCATTCCTTTGCTTTCAAAATGTCATTTTAATATTCAAGATACATGTATTGCACCCTGTTGATTAATAAGACTAACACCAACTGTGGGCTCAAGTGAAATATTTCTGATGTCCTAGGAATTCTCCAGGTAAAATTAGTTGTTTAGTTCATGGCTGTTTGCAGGACATGACCTTGTGCAAATTGTATGCTGGATTTGCTTATGCAGCAGCACCACACAAATATACAGTCAATTCATTACAGTATATTCTGTGAAGCACTTTGAGGCATCTAGAAGACATGAAAAGCGCAATATCAAATGCAGGGATTATTATTATTACACTTCCTGAGTCAGCTGAGCCTTTGTTGCATGTGGAGAATAGTACACTGAAATTGAAGTGCTTTGAAAAATGTTAAATATTCTCATGGTTATTGTCACTCTACTTTTTTTGGTCAGCATTCATCAACAATAGTAATAACAAAATTATATTTGCATAGTGCCTTTCACTGCGGGAGGACGTCGCAAGGCACTGGACAGTTAGTGTTTCAAACCCGAGCTGGAGTCAGGATCGGGGTGGGCACAGGTTAAGTTGGGTGATCGATGGAGGAAGGATTTTGAGGCGGGACTTGAAGGAGGCTAGGGATAGTCCACCATTGAAGGTTTAAACACAATGAAAAAAGATTTTATGATAGTGAATAGCATTCATAACAACAAACCTTTGAAAGCTAACTCCCCAAATTTACTAAAAATGATTGGCCTAGAAATAGTCATTGGACTTCAATTACCTGTTCAGCATTATGTTGTTTTGACATTATATCAAAAGCAAGTTTATATCAATGAAATTAACAATTTGGGAATACAGTATTATCCCTCTTGTTCTAGGTGAATCAGTCTGAACTTGTTTATTTGGGGACCTACAGTATCTTGGTTCCCAAGACATTCTGCTTCAATATTCCCTGATGCACAAACTTGTTTATTAGGGATTGTTTAACATTCTCAACTGAGTAGCACAAATTAGTCAGTATGCTGAGCAGCACTAATACCAAATTTACTACGGCAGGAAACAAAGAAGGAATTGGGTGTGGAATTACAATCCTGTACAGAATTAGTTTCAAAATTTGTATGTAGGGAAAGACGAGACATATGATCATTGATGTAATTCATCAATACATCTTCCATAATTATTAACTGGTTCCACGGTAAGTACACCCAGATAAAGGAGCAGGAACACATCTAAGCTTTAAGACTATCATTGAAAGAGATTGCTACTTATAAATCTGGATGCATTGAAGCATATCTTAATTCTATGACCATCCAACAGTAAACATGGTTAAGAACTGCAAATTCTGCAGCACACCCAAATTCTTTTCCTTTATGACCTTTGACATCTTCGTATAACGTTTCATTTATACAGCGTGAATAAAAAGTACTTACTCATACCATGCCAGGTATACACATATCAACTCTGGTAGCTGTGGTAGCTGTATATTCTCTACAAATATTGTTTTAAAAAACATAGTTAATAAATAAAAACTCTGTAGGGATTTCTGATTCACACTATATATTCCTTTTTGATTTACTATTGACTACTTAACCACTAAGCCAATAAGCCATTGTTTGCTCATTGACTAAATGTATCCAGATTCCTTTGAATATCATCCATCTTCCTTATTTGGGTTTACTGCTTGGTGTCAGTAGGATTTAAAAACAAAAGAAAACTTTGTTTCAAAACTCTATACATCAAATCATATGGCACATTTCTGTACCATACCATGTTTCATCTTAAATTGGTTCAGATCATTAACCATTGTTTCAAATACAGTATTTGCAAATAGTGCCGCTAGTATTACCAAATTGATTTTTGATGCAACAATGTATTTAAAGATTTGATGCCACAATCTCTAGGTCTCTTTTGCATTCTGTCATTAAAATATTTCCCCAAATAATAATGGTAATAATAATAATCCTTGTATTTGATATAGCGCTTTTCACATCTTGTAGATGTCTCAAAGCACTTCACAGAATATACTGTAAAGTGACTGTATATTTGTGGGCGAAATGTGGCAGCCAATAGCGCATAGCAGTGTCCCACAAACAGTCGTGGATTGAAATTACCAATTTTTTTTTTGAGGGATTATTAACAGGCATTTGGAGTAAGCAAACTTGCCCAAGGTTTCACCCTGCCAGGAATCAAACCCAGGCCTCCTGCTTCTAAGGCAAACATTTAACAATTGAGCCACAGGACTCCACAAACGTCCACCTGGATAGGGAAATGGGTTTAATATCTCAACCTAATGAAGGCACTTCCGATAACACAACCCGGCCCCATACTACTTTGTGACTTCAAAGAACCCATTGACATGGAGCTTTGGAACTCACAATCTGACTAGAGGGGCATGAAATTAGTGCAACCAACTGAGTCAGGCTGACACCGCAGGGTTGCATTCACTTTCTCCCTCGTATGACATTGACCAATAACTTAGTTTAGAAAAATAGTTGATTGCATCTTTTTTTTTAAAAAAAAGGTAGGTCAGTGTGGGGGAAGAAAACAACTGGATGACATTGATTATAGTACAGTAAATTTACTGTGGAGTCCTGTAACTCAGTGGTTAGAGCGCTCAACTTGCAAGAGAGACCTGGGTTTGAATCCCTGCCAGGGCAAGACCTTGGGGAAGTTTCCTTACTCCACATGCCTGATGATAATCCTGCAAGAAAAAAAACACAATAATAAATTGGTCATTTTTCAATTCACGATCACTTGTGTGTGGGGATGCTGCTGCGCGCTATTGGCCGCGGCGTTTCGTCCACACAATATATACAATCAATTCACTTTACAGTATATTCTGTCAAGAGTTTTGAGACATCTAGAATACATGAAAAGCCCTATATCAAATGGAAGGATTATTATTATTAGTAGTCCTGTAGCTCAGTGGTTAGAGCATCAACATCGAGCCTGACAAGCGAGAGACCTGGCTTCAATTCCAGGCAGGTCAGGGCGAAACCTTGGGCAAGTTTCCTTACTCCATTCGCTTAATAATAATCCCCAAAAAAAACAATAATAAAATTGGGTCATTTCAATCCACAGCTGTTTGTGGCGACATGGCTGTGCGCAATTGGCTGCTGCGTTTCTCCCACAAATATATACTGTACAGTCCATTCGCTTTACAGCGTATTCTGCGAAGCGCTTCGAGGCGTCTAGGAGACGTGAAGAAAGCGCCATATCAAATGCAAGGACTATTATGATGATAAAGATGATTATTATATGGTTATTATTGGTAACTGTGGAGATGCTTTTTTTTCGACCTTCAGCGGCCAACCAGACCACATGACTCAGCATTGCGGTGACGTCATCAATGACTGCCACGACTGAATCCTCAGCACTCCCACTGGGCGGTGGACCTGTGACCATCCGCGGGTGGGATTCTCTCTTTTCCTAGAAAATAACAACAAATCAATTCAGTTACTTGTGTAAAAAAAATATCCCGGCCATCCAATTATATGTTAAAAAAAATCAACATCGGATCTCCATCTAAAACAACAACTTCCTTCCCCGGACTGGCTTTGTGGGATCTATGAGCGTTGAGAGGCCCTGGTTTCCGGTGGAGTCAGTCACGTGTGTAACGTTCCGCGCGGCGGGTGATGAGGCTGGAGGCGCCGCCATTTTGAACTCGAGAAGCGCCGGGTTCTCGGTTTGAGCAGCGGCCGCGACACAAGCAGCGTTTCGGCTGGTGAGTGAGTGAGTGGGTGAGTGAGTGAGTGGGTGGGTGACCGACCAACCAACCAACCGCCGAGGGCTTCAACCCCCCCCCCCTCCCCACACACACACACAACACACAACAACCCCCCCCCCTCCTCTCACATCCAAACGGCCGAAACGCCGTCGGGGAGTGCGTTTGTTTCCTCCGGCCTCTCTCCACACACACACACAAGGCCGCAGTCCGAAACGATCTGGGTGGGTCAACGCGCTTGTATGTAATGTGTGCGTGTGTGTGTGGTCTCCCCCACCCCCCTCCCACACTCTGTATCTTTCTCTCTCTGTCTGCAAGCTGTTTTCTCACCTGAGAAGCCGAGGCCTGGGAGGACAAGGCCTTCCGAGACCTGTCGTCGTTTTGAGCCGCTGTCAGGCTCTCCCTGTCCGGTCGGATTCGGACCCTTCTCTCACTCAAACTCCTTCCTCCCCCCCCACCCCCCCTTCCCCCCCAGTTACAGTGACCTCTTTCACTCTCAAGCCTGAAGCCCTAAGGGGGGGGGGGGGGGGGTTAATATTCCAGGCAACGTGGAGGGGAGTAATACTATTCGTTGCATTCAAACGAAAGAATAGTTCTGTATCGAGTTACCTGCTCTCTTTTTTTATTTGCGTCGAGTGAAATGGGGAGTTAGTTTAGGAGGACTTGTTGAGGTCTCAGTCATGTGAAGCACACACTAACTTCCGTCATTGGTTTCAGAAAATAACCTTCGCACCTTCTGCTAGGTTGTTTCGTTCTGGTCGCCCACTTTTCTGTTTCTCTGGTATCATTTTTCTAAATATTTGCAAATCCCTTGTGATTATACGAACAGATAGATATTGTGGAGGCCCGTGGCTCAGTAGTTAGAGCGCTCGCCTTGCAAGCGAGGGATTTGGGTTTGATTCCCGGCAGGGTGAAACCCTGGGAAAGTTTCCTTACTCCACACGCCTATTAATAAGCCCTTGGAAAAAACTAAAATAAATTGGTCATTTCAATCCACGACTGTTTGTGAAACACTGCTGTGTGGAATTGGCTGCTGCGTTTCGCCCACAAATATAGTCAATTCGCTTTACAGTGTATTTTGTGAAGCGCTTTGAGACGTCTAGAAGATGTGAAAAGCGCGGTATCAGTGCAAGGACTATTATATGATATCTTAATTCTCTATTCATTAATCTTTCAATTTGATTTGTGGTCATGTTAAATTGTGCCTTTTAATCTAGTTCTTCTCAATCATGTTTATTTAATCAGGTGTAGTGTTGAGTGACCCATGCACAATTTGACTGACCCATAACATAAATGCAATTTTTCAAAGTAACCATGATTATTTTGAATTTGAAATGAAGAATTTCTTGAAAGCGTAAAAGCAAATTGCAAATACAAATCATAGTATTTTCAGTGTCCAGGGACTTATGATGTTGCAATTGAACACTTTATTGCTTCTGCAGTTGAGTTTGTATATGCAAACCTTGTTCATTATTCAGTGAAGGGGGACAGTTCAGGTAAACTTCGAAGGGCAACTGTGTCTATTGACAACAAGGGTGATCCCAGTGACAGTGAAATCAACTGCAGAATCTCAGTGGCTCTTCTTTGGGTAGTTCTAAATTGTCTTCGAGATCCAAGGTCCACAGTAGTCTGTTCTGCTGGGTGACAGATCAGTTATCATTCCTTGGTGGTAGGACTTGGAAAGACAGGAATTCTTCCCACTCGGCTTCTGTTAATCTTGTAAAACAACATTTGGGTAATAATAACAATCCTTGCACTTGATATAGTGCTTTATCACATCTTCAGTACATCTCAAAGGGCTTCACAGAATATACTGTAAAGGGAATTAACTGTATATTTTGTGGGCATAACTAGGTAGTATACAAGGTTTTTTTTGCTAGAGAAGTGACATTTTAGGGGAGCGACCAAAAAGAAGTGTTTAGAATTTTTAAAGAGTTTGATAAGCTTAACTAAATAGTGTGTCCAGTGGTTAGGGAGTTTGTAAACCAGTGTACACAAATATAAGATAGTGACAAGGAGATCAAAAAGGGATTTTTAGGAAGAATTACCTCAAGCAGAGAATAGAGAGGTTGTGAAATTCACTGCCTGAATCAGTGTAGATGCATTCAAGAGGAAGCTGGGCTTTCATATGAGGGTGAGGGAGAGTGCAAGGTTATGGGAAGGAGTACGGGAACGGGTAAGGACTCGTGTGGAGTATAAACAATGGGACAGACTGGTTAGGCGAAGCAACCTCTTTCTGTGCTGTAGGATTTTTGTAATACAGTATTGTGTTTTTTAGTAAAAAGCTCTAAGGAGTAGAGCATTGCTAACTTGACAACCAGCAGGAAGTTTGCCAGGCAGTGCTCTCAATGGGAAATGTTGGTATTAGTTGTATCCAGCATTACCCAATGCATACTCAGGCGCTTCAGCGCTGCATTGAAATTACATTGCATTCTGCTTACAACTCGATTTCTAAGCAATTTAGTACACAAGTTGTTGGACATATATAGTCCATTATCCAGCCCATTTGAACTGAAGGACTTGTATGTCAACATGCAAAATGGATATATCTAACAGAATCATTGATGTTTATTTACTGGGGGTTTTCTTTTTTTGCAATTTGGTGTGAAATTAATATCTTCGTCAAATACAAATTTGGCGTAGCTCCTTTCACATTGGGAGAATGTCTCACAAAGCAGTTCCCTGTGTACATTGTAAAGTATACTGACTGTATTTTGTAGACCAATGCGACAGCCAATTTTCATACACCATTGTCCTACATACAGCCATGAAAAGTGAACGACCAGTTTTATTTCAGGGATTGTTAGCCTGGAGGACATTGGAACCTCCTGTCTCTCTTTTTAAACAGTGCAATGAGATCTTTAACGTCCACCTGAACTGGTTTAACGTCTAATCTGAAATACAACACCTCTTAACAATAAAGTGCATCCCCAGCGCTGCATTGACGGTTGTCTTAGACTATGAGTTCAAAATCCTGGGGTGGAGTTTGAGCTCAAACCTTCTGACTCAAAGGCGAAAATGCTGTCAACTGAGACAGGTTAACACACTTGTCAAAAATGTAAATCATGAATATAATTTTCTTAAAGTTAACCAATACGATCTGTGTTTTTTAGGAAGCAACATAATTAGATATTAGAGAAAAAATATTACCAACTAGGATTATAGAAGGTTAGAGGTTGGAAAGGATGAAGACTTAAGCTTATAGAATGTAATACAACTGTTCCTCTTTTTCATGATTTCATGATAGAAAGGTAATGACATTGAAATCAATAAACCTGCAAGCTGAAACACCATTTTGTTCATATATGTTGTTCACAGTACGTATTTTTAACTAAGATGCTCTGTAACCAGACTCATGTATTCATGTAATGGGCCTTCTTAGATATTTTGAAGCTGTTCACATTGCAGGCTTTTAGAGCATAGGAATTTGGAAGGTGAAATAACACCCAAGGTCCATCTATCTGATGTAGCTTGGAATTAACATCCCTTGAAACATGTATTTGTCTAGTGTTGATGGCCCTGTTGTTTACTCCTGTCTGTGCGATACAATATGTTTACCAGTACCCAGTACTGTTTGTAAAATGTATGGTTGCTTTTGCATTGTAGTGTGGTTTGGTTCAATAAATGTGGTTGCTTTGGACTTGCCTGAGGGGGTGCATCGATAACTGTTTGTAGTTGCTCAATCTTCAGAAATTGTTACAAACCCGAGCTTTCTTAAATGGGTATTTGGAGCATGTGCTAGTTTACGTGCTTTTACCACAGGTGCGTAGATTTGGTGGGTGCGTAGATTTGACCATAATTATTAAATTAGCGTTTTGAGAAATAGCCTAAGTAAGTCGATTGCTTTCAGCCGTACATGTGCAAATGTTATGAGGCCATCCAATGTGGGTACATTTCACTGTGAAAACCTCTTTACATTCAATTGGTTTAAAAATTGCAGGCTTTTATAGAATGATAATAAAAGTATAATTTAGTTTTTGTCAAACTGTTATTCAACCATAGTTGTTCAGCATATTTAAAGATATTGTAAAGTGCAAGAAGGTGTGTCAGGAAGTATGCACTTGCATTATAATCTACTTACCATTATGGGCGCTATATAAATGGAACTTGTTGTAATTGTAATTGATCATTTACCTCTATCATTGGACTCAATTGTAGTTGTAGTCAAATAAACAATTTTGTATTCTCAAGCTAAATTGTACATAGGGTAGATTACTTATTAAAGATTTTTTCCTTTTTATAGTTTTATTTAGAGCAGAATTAATGAATAACCAGACTTCATTTCCTGTGGGGTTTTTTTAACTGACTTTTTTGATCTTCACAGAAAAGGTTTTAAATGCAATATTTTGTTGAAACTATTTGAAATGACTTTGTTTTACAATTCTAGAGGATGCCAGCCCCTATCAGACTGAGGGAGCTGATCCGGACTATCCGGACAGCCCGGACCCAAGCAGAGGAACGAGAGATGATCCAGAAGGAATGTGCTTCAATTAGGTCTTCGTTTAGAGAAGAGGACAATTCATACCGCTGTAGAAATGTTGCTAAACTGCTGTACATGCATATGCTGGGATATCCTGCACACTTTGGCCAGGTACACAATTGTACTTGTTAAAACTTGCATGATTTTAATTGGCCGCAGATTTGTTTTCTTGTCAAATACAGCTTCTTAGGTAATATTGGCCAACCTTTGTATAGATTTCATTATCAGCACACGATCCAATCCCAGATAATAATATAGATGCATTAATATTATATCGTTTTGTACGCCAGGGACATTGTAAGGACAAACCATTGCAAGGTTGTAATACTCTGTTTGGTTCCAGCAGGGTTTACTATTTGTAACATGTTCCATGTTTTTCTTTTTTTCTTACTGTAGCTGGAGTGCCTGAAGCTGATTGCCTCACAGAAGTTCACAGACAAACGGATTGGTTATTTGGGAGCTATGCTATTGCTTGATGAACGGCAAGATGTTCACTTGCTCATGACTAATTGTATTAAGAAGTAAGCACAGTAATATAATTTTGTGATGAAAGGTTCATGGAAAACACAGGGTAGCCAATTAGAAGTTGCCTCTTACTTGGTGCAGTTTGTTTTTCTTAATTCCTAGCAGTTTTTCAGTTTGCTGCTTACTGTGACAGCTTTGCTACTTATATCCCCATGAAGCTGCCAGTCTGGAGAAAAATGTTTACCGGTAACTTGTTTTGTGCCTTTAACTTCGAAGAAACTCTTAACCAATCATCGCCTCATAAGCAGAGAAATCTTATTGCACCAAATACCAGCCAACCCTGGTTGTACTGCATCTGGTATAACGTTGTTCTGCTTATACTGCAGTTGCACTGTAGACCACTGGTACATTTTGGAAATTTAGTAACCTTCCAACGCTGACTGACCTACTTCCTTCCTGTGTACAGGAACTGAAGGTCTCCCGGCATCTGGAGGTGTCTGGCAATTATTTGAAGAGAGATCAACAGCAACTTCAATCCAGAAGTGTTGATCACTGGCCATTTTTATAGTTTTAACATAAACTAAGGGAGTATTTGCTTCTTTAGTGGTTTTGAGAACAGTTAGAAGCACTTGTTATTAACTTCCACTTAATGGTGTACCATATTGGTGTAGAGTGGAATTTGTGGAATTTGTTTGTGCCACAGTTCTCTCGCTTGGTGAGCAGACTGTAGTATTTCAGCTTCCTGATAATGTTGCACAGTTGTGACTTGATATTTTCCCACAAACCAATCTGAACCACTGTTTCTGGCAGAAGAGATAAACAGTCTATCAAGCTACTGTGGTTTGCCTTGTTGCGATAACAGTAGGATTATGAGTTATTTAAGGTACCTCGTGAAAGTTGGCCTGATTAGTCAAATTGAGGGCAGAAGTTAGCCTTTATGGGGGTGGGGTGGAGGAAATAAAGAGGAAGGATGCCTTTTTTAATATTTGCCATTTTCATGATATCAGAAATGTTTCTGCAAACATTGTGTACAATTTAAAGTTAGTGTAGGATATATATTGGAAGCTATTTGAACAGGAATGGCAATAATATTGATCATAATTAGTAAACCTGCATTTGTAATGGGATTCTTGAAATGTTTTCCTACAGTGACTTGAATCACAGTACTCAGTATGTGCAGGGGTTGGCTCTCTGCACGCTTGGCTGCATGGGATCAGCAGAGATGTGCAGGGATCTTGCGGGTGAAGTAGAAAAACTCCTAAAAACATCCAATTCTTATTTAAGAAAGAAGGTAAGTTTTTTTTATAAAACATTTTTAATATATACATAGAATGGCGTAGCTGATTTTATAGGTATTTTTAAACTAAATTATGTACAACATAGTTTATGCTTAAGTGTTCCTTGTAATCAACACAAAACTTGTCAGACAAGTCTTTTTCTAGTGTATCTTCTATATATAATAAAGTCAATATAGTTGTGTAACAAAATACATTCAATTATAGCAGGTTTACATTTTTGGATCTTTCAGGAATAGTTTAATGCTGATCCATTTTCTGCATAAAATATTTGCATGGTTTGCACTTTGTAATTATTGATAATATTGCTTGTTTGTGTTTAAAATCTAATTGTTTTTTCAGGCAGCATTATGTGCAGTACATGTTATCAGGAAAGTGCCTGACCTCATGGAAATGTTCTTGCCAGCGACTAAAAACCTGCTGAATGAAAAAAACCATGGTAATGTTTCATTGCGTTTTTTTACTTTATTTTAATTGTACCATTTGGGTTTACAAGGAAACACAAATAACTGTTGCACCCTATCTAGCTCCAATCCTTTGCTTCCTGGGGGTTTTGTTGTTACACTCAGCTTTTTAAAAAAATATATAAAATATATTCAGAACCAGCTGTACGAATTTTGACCTACATTCAGCTGTAACTTTTTAAAAATAATGGAAATTTAACTAATGTGATTTGTATTCTAAATGGATGCTAACTTGCAGGGTTTTTAAATTCTGTCATTTAATAGTCTTTTTCTTCCCAGGTGTTCTTCACACATCTGTTGTCCTTCTCACAGAAATGTGTGAACGAAGTCCTGACATGTTAGCACACTTCAGGAAAGTAAGTAGCTGTGCTTTGTTATGTCAACTCCCAAATATCTTTGCAGTGGGGATTATTGTTAAAAGGTTTTGTACCCATAATTGTGTTAGTAACTATTTCCACCGACTTCAGCAACTTCACTCTCTTTAGACAACTTGGGCCCCAGATGCTGCATTACATAACGAATAAAAATTTTAATGAATTTTTTTTGAAATTGGAGAACAGGATGCTAAATTGAACTGATAAGTTATGAAATTTGTTTCCTTGCTTCTAAGTAGTGTGCGTACTCTTCACAAATATGAAGTATAGACTACTGGTTGTCAGACTGCATTCACTTTTTTCAAATGTGGCTTCTTGATATTCTAACAAAATACTTCATTTTTTTTATTTGTCTCGATACAAACCCTGCTTGATTTTAGAATGAAAAGGTAAGATAAAATTCTGCATTTAACAACAATTGCACATTGCATGCTGGTTGGAAGTATCTTTCCATCTTCCATTTTTCTTGATTTGTTTAGATGGTCTTAAAGGAAAATCACATTGGCATTTTTAGATGCTCAAAATGACAGAATTAATCACAGTCTTTCTAAAAAAAATCATAATTTTTTTTACAATTTTATGTATAAGTTTGATTTATTAAATGATCTGCAGCTGGAAATATGGAAAATAAAATTAAGTTCAATTTAATACTCACAATTTAATGCATTCTCTCCATTTTGAAAGATTCAAATTTGCCGCTTTATATTGCTAACTTTCTAAGAATAACCTTTTTTTAAAAATTAAAAAAGCAGGTATCGTGGTTTATTTGATGAGCTTTCATCCCATCATTCACATCCCATTGTTCACAAGTTCACATCTATAAACATCTTAATATTAAGTTCTTAATTGTATGATTTGTTTCAGCTTGTGCCTCAGCTTGTTCGAATTCTAAAGAATCTTATCATGTCTGGATATTCGCCAGAGCATGATGTTTCCGGCATCAGTGATCCTTTCCTTCAGGTAAGGTCTTTATAACACAGCACTGCCATTTAAATACTATACAAGAGGGAGGGGAATGATGGCTGAAAGCATAGTTAAATAGCAAATCTTAAGGTAGTCGTTGAACGTGGGGAGGGAGAGGCAGAATGGAGTTGAGAGAGCTGGGTCAGAATGGTTGAAAGCCTGTCCATCAATGGTGGGGGGGATAGGAAGACAGATGTAAAGCCAACCACGGTTTGTCAAGTGAGGTGATTGGTTAGGTCAGGGAAATTTCAGGATATCACGGAGGTAGGATCGGGCAAAGGTGTGGAGGGAATTAAAGGTGGAACCAGGTTCTTGAATGACTGAACATTAAAGTAGTTTCAAGGGCATCAAAACAATGGTTGGTTGGAATGTGTGAGCAGCAGATTTTGCGTTTGCATCCAATCCAATCAATGGACTCCTTTACTGACCCGAGGTGCTGGAACAGAATTTTAGTTTCCACAGCATTCAGATCCTTTACCCTCTCTTTTGAGGCCGCTTGAAACAAACCTATTCAACTACACTTTCGATTCTCTTACATCCAAACTAATGAATAAAGGATGTTCATGGAAGATTGGTATTAGAGTTTTTTCTCCATATCTTAATCCAGGTTCGAATACTGCGGCTACTCCGAATTCTGGGTAGACGCGATGATGACTCGAGTGAAGCAATGAATGATATTCTTGCACAGGTGAGATGTTATGCTCGTTTACAGCATTCTTACCAACCTATTCCACTATTTACAATCTATTAATGCATTTGGTCTAAATGAATATGTAACAGCTGTTAATGTTAACTACATTCTAATTTCTTCTTGGCTGCTGGATACAATTTTTTGTTGATGAGTCAGGTATATGTGGGGACCCATTGTCATGATTAAGAGCATCTCAACCACACAGAGTTCCACTAAATCCTCTCCTGGTGACCTCTCTTACTGTCTTCCTCTTTTTGTTCGTTATCAGTTGGTCACTGGACAAGTGCATTTTTGAGCTCTTCCTAGGTTAGCAGTAGGAATCGGAAACTTGTCGAATCTCTTGGTGAGCAGCACAACTCCACACAAAACATGAGAATGTTCCCACTATCTTTTTTCAGATACGCACTCCTAACAATCAAAGTAGATATCAAGCTCTACCAAGCTCAGTACCTCTATTGGATGTAGGGATTTCACTGGTCCAAAACATTCAGTTGTGATTTTTTTTTCATATAAATAATCTACATATATATATATATAATTGCTTTAGAAACTTGCAGGATAACTTGATCTTGATGAACTCTTGCCACCTGTTAAATAATTCAAGCTCAGTACAATCGTATGCACCTTGAAGAGGATTGCAGTCTGGTCCTATGTTTCAAAATTGCTTATGCCAGCTCCCAAATTCAAATGGTACAACTTATAGATTCAACTTGATCAGGTTGTGAGTAGGAAATAAAGAGCAAAGTACATAAACCCAAATGAAGCTTGTTTTTATGTTATTAATGTAATTTTTTTTCTTTTAGGTAGCAACAAACACAGAAACTAGCAAAAACGTGGGCAATGCAATTCTATATGAAACTGTTCTGACTATTATGGACATCAAATCAGAAAGTGGTTTAAGGGTATGTGTTGAACATAAATATTTATATTGTGTAGTCAAAATTAAGCCTTGTGCTGCTGATAAAATGGACTTTGGAAGTTAGGAAGAAGGCATGAAGTGAGAGTTCATCATTCATTAACATGTGCAATCCAAAAGTGCTTTTAATGTTACTTGGATCACCTAAACCTTCAAAAGCTTGGAAATAGTAATTTATTGATCATAATTGCATGAGAAACTCTGCTGTATTATGAGTGTTCCTTTTTTAGGTCAGGTCGTGAACTTGTATAGAATATTACATGTTTTATGTGTGTTGTCTTCTGTCCCCTATTCCACATGGAGCTGAAAGGCTGATTTTAGTTGCGTTGGGCTTGGTGCCAAATGGAAGCTTGATTTGATTGGTGAAGTTGAACAGTGACCTTTACACACCTCTTTGCCTTGGGACGTCCTGTTGGCATGAAAGGCACTATACAAGTGTAATTTTGTTGTATTGTGTTGTTGACTTGTCCGTAATTATTGAGATGTAATAGAATTTACTAAATCTTAAGATTAGAAAATGTACTTTTGCTCATTTGGTGTAATGCAATGCCTGTAGAATCCATACTGAAAGCTCTTTCATTGTTCATTGATGTTGATATTCCTTAAATATATTTACAAATTTTCATTTGCGGCTTATCTAACCTAATGTTAATCTTTGTGTATTGCAGGTTTTAGCCATTAATATCTTGGGACGGTTCTTGCTAAATAACGACAAAAATATTAGGTATGTTCATTTGTTTTGAGAAACGTTATCATGGAGATAAGCAAATTCAAATGATTTAAACACAAAATGCCCGTATGTTTAATTGTGCACCTGAGTTTCCACTAAATTCAGTATTTACTGCACAGTTAAGCATGCATTTAAATATGTTTCTAAAAACTGTCATTTTCACAACAAGCTTGGTATTATCATTAATGCTGGTTGGTAAGCATTTAGCCTTTAGAACACCAGGTCTGGCTGATTTAGCTGTGTATTGAATTATACGTAATGCATCGTTTTAATCCATTGAACATTTTAATTCCATAATATGCATTTATTGCTGGATTTATTTATTTCTGCTGTTGAATGTGATTTAATTTGTACAAAATGTACCGCTTGAATCTCCTATTACTTGTGTAAACAGTTTTAAACATTTGTTCACAATTCTAAGGTATGTGGCATTGACGTCATTGCTCAAAACCGTCCAAACAGATCATAATGCAGTGCAAAGACACAGAAGTACAATAGTGGATTGTTTAAAGGACTTGGATGTATCTATTAAAAGGTAAGCAAAACATTGAGAAAATTGAAGAGATTGTAAAATATTGTAAAATATTTTGAGTTGTAATTTGTTATGGGTGATTGGCTGTCCTAAACTACATAACCTTAGAGGTTCCTAATCCTTAATGCAATGTCTTGTTTAATTATAAACTTGAAATTACTTTCATGTGTATAAAATAATCAAGCCGTGGACCACGAATACACCCCTGAATGCTGGCCAAATTTGTTTGTGGGCTCACTTTCATTTTCATAAAAGTTGGTTTGGAGATATACCTGGTCTTCTTAGATGTGGTCTTTCTGCTTTCATTGAATATGAAGCAAGTTGAAGGGTTAATTTTGAGTTAATAAAAATCTTTTTTTAAATGGGATCCTCCAAATTGCAGTGTGCACAAATGCATCCTTATGTTGCCTTTTTAGTAATGTAGTACCACAGAATTTACTCATTATCGTTTTTTTTATTTAGACGTGCGATGGAACTGAGTTTTGCTCTGGTGAATGGAAATAACATCAGAGGAATGATGAAAGAATTGCTCTACTTCCTTGACTTGTGTGATCCTGAATTTAAATCAGACTGTGCCTCTGGTGTCTTCCTTGCAGCAGAAAAGTAAGACTTTATGTTCTAAACTACAGTGTCTGTAGAATATAGTACATGACTGGGTCTGCAAAAACAAAACACGTCTGCGAGTCTTGCTACCCTTCTTGGTTGAGCACTAATTTCGTTATGCCGTGAGCGTACAATGGATCCACAGTATACTGGAATAACTGCACTTTTGTTTCTGACTTTCCACCTTCTCAGCTGAATCTTTGCATGAACACTTTTTTCCTTACTTACTTGCACCTGATTTTCTTGCTGGTGTTGCATTGCCTTGGGACGTCCTCCTGATGTGAAAGGCGCTATACAAATGTAATTGTTGCTGTGTTACGAGTTGCGTTTATTTCACTTTTGCATATCAATGCTGCTTGTATTTTTCTAGCAAATTGGTTGTATGATTTGCTTTGAAGTTCAACCCCATTAATCTTTCCATGATTTGGGTAGAAATTAACTGATCAAGTTAGTTGCCTAAAAACTATTTTAATCTTTCTTGTCAGGTATGCACCATCCAAGAGGTGGCATATAGACACCATAATGAGAGTTTTAACAACGGTGAGTAAGATCTAATTAGGCATTAAAGCCTCCTCTGTAATTAATATTCTCTTTAATTTGCTTTGTTCATTATACATGAAGGTTTACTATATATTGTATTTGTTCTTAATGATTCCTTGGGTTATGAAGGACTTAACATTTGCTATTTAATTTTAGGCTGGTAGTTATGTCCGAGACGATGCAGTACCCAACCTGATCCAGTTGATCACAAACAGTGTTGAAATGCACGGTTACACAGTGCAGAAGCTTTTCAAAGCCGTCCTTGACGATGTTTCTCAGGTATTGGAAATTCACAATTAGTCCTACAGCTGAGGTTAATGGCTATAGGTCAAGAACAGCAACCTTTTTTTTCCCCCTGATGTGAAGTGCTGAAAATTAATTGTATCCCTAGCACAACTTTAATAATAACAGTAATCATTATATTTTATCGTGCCTTTCACTTCGAGAGGATTCTACAAAGCATTTAACTAGAATTAATGTAAAGTGGAGTGAACTTTAGCTGCCTATTAACACAGACTAAGAATCCTGGTACCAGTTCTTCCAAGTTTGTTTGGGAAAATCTAAATCAATTGAACTTTTAGTTTTATATTGTAAGTTTCACAAAGTAGTAACTTGGAAGTGCATCCACTGCCTGCAACTGTACATCACTAAATATCTTAAGCAAAATAAATAGTTGAGTTAGCTTTAAAAACCCTGGAGTTGTGCTTTTATATATTGTGTACAGAATTTTGTTCTGTATTCTTCTGTTTGGTCATGATTGGAGCAAAAGTCCAGGTAGATAGAATTAATGAACAATATAGGAACAATGCAGTTCCTAAATCCCTCCCGACATCCATACCTTTTTTGCCAGACTCAATGCGCTTTATCACCTCCAATTTAGTATTTTTAATGCTGACTTTGCAGGGTTTCTGGCCGCTAGCTCATTTCACTTACTGCTCTTGGTATAAACGCGGTAGAGGTTGTAAATCGCTTGAAGTTGCTCGGGAATGTTCGGAAATTACTATAATACTGACATGGCGTGGTGTCGCTTCAAAATCAGCTGGCTTTTAAACAATGACGTAGTAACATACTATTGGCCAGTTCAAACGCTTGGATACACTATATTAGGTACAAGTGCGATTTATCCGCAATTACACTATGGACTGCGTATGGACAAAAAGGATGTGCCCAAAGCGACATACTGCGTATATGTACTACGTATGCAATATTTTAACGAATTTTGTTCGTTAAAACGAAACCAAGTATCCTATATCGATAAAAAGGTGTTCAAAAAAATTATGTTTGTTCAATCGAAATGTCCTAAATAGAAGCATCCTCAATCGAGGCTTACCTGTATTTAAAAGCTTACTGAAATTTTCTTCCTTCTATTTTTGTTTCTAGATTCATGTAATTAATTCTAATTGCTTTTGTATCTACAGCAACCTTTTGTGCAGGTGTCTGCTTGGTGTATTGGGGAGTATGGAGACCTGTTAGTTTCTGGTCAGTGTGAAGAAGAGGAACCGATTCAGGTAAAGAAAAAATGTTTTTTGAATACAAACATTTTAATGATGCTTTGACATTGTGCTGCTGTAGACCCACCTCCATTTTAAAAAAAACATTAAATTCATGGCGCTCATGTAGTGGTAATGCTCCAAGTGTTCACATATATAATGAGCTTAGAATCAGTTTAACAAGTTTCAGGCAGAATTAGACAATTGGTCCGTCTCCTCTACCCATCTCAGACATTTTCGAGGCAAATTAATGTGTGTTTTTACTATCAGTTGTCCAAATTTTGAAATGTTATTTCCTCTTTTCTCAACAGGTGACCGAAGATGAAGTTATGGATATGTTAGAACATATACTGCAGTCTAGCATGTCTGTTTCAGTAACCAGAGGTTATGCTCTTACTGCAATCATGAAATTAAGCACAAGGTTTTCTATCACTATTAAGTAAGTCAATTACCTTGTTAAAATAATGGTCCAGTTTTGTCATAATCTAGTGCTTACCTCAAATCTGTTTACTTTCTTGTTGCTGACCTTTGTTAACTTTTCTCAGTAAATTTTGTATCTGAACATTGCTGTTATAAGATTTGGCTTTCTTCAAAAATATGAAAATTAGCTTAAGCAATCGTGTGTGTACATAAAATTCTAATGATAATGTTTTTTCTTTAGTCGAATCAGGAAGATAGTGTCCATATATGGAAGCAGCATAGATGTTGAACTTCAGCAGAGAGCTGTTGAATACAATGCACTTTTCAAAAAATATGATCACATGAGGTAAGGCCTAATCAGTTGTAGTAACAAAAATGTTATTTATAATGCCACATACATTTTTAAGCATGCATTAGGTTTAATATTAACTATTACGTACTGAGTTTTAATTCAGATTTTTTCCTGAGGTATAGTTTGTATTTGTAATATTATTACTATTTTTATAGAAAGATGAGTTTTTATAGAATGCTTATAATTGTTCCATCATCCATGCACGTGAACAAAAGCTTCTTATCCCATCTACACATTGATGAATCATTTTTAACATTGATCCTCATCGTAAATTAGCACATACATACAAAGAAATTGAGCTCTTACTGTTGGTGTAGTTTTAAATTTATTTTGCAAATGTATGATTCACAATGTTTTCGTGGGGGGTGCATTACAGTTGTTGCATTTTAACAATAGGTCTGCACTGCTGGAACGTATGCCTATCATGGAAAAGACCACTATCAATGGACCTACACAAGTCGTACAGACAAATGGTGAAGTTGAGCCTATAATATTGGAGACAAAGCTAGCGCCCAGTGTTCCTCCCCCTTCCAACCAGGTATGGAATGCATGCAAGCTAAGTTTACATTTGTTTTCATTCCAGATTCCCAAATGGAAAGCAAGTGCTAGAGGGCTTTTAGACCTTTGGTAGATTTCACAAAAAGTATTGAGATTTTAACCTCATTTATCCATTTTGTCTTCCCAAGAAATGTTACATTTGTATATTGGAGTGTGAAAATTGTATAACCCAGTTTCCACAATTTAACTGAATGATAATTTGAAAAGCAAATGTATTGCAGTAAAATCTTTGTTATCTGGCACCCTCGGGACCTGCCCGATGCCGATTAAGTAAATATGCCGGATATTCAAAGTGGCAAGTTGACGAAAATCCAGTCATTTAAAGAAAACTTATTTTAAAACATACCATATTAATAATAGACTAAATAATAACAGAATATTGTATGGATACTTACCAATAAAGCATTCTAGCACACTCAGTAAAATGATCGGGAATACAAACATTTCAGCGTTCGGTAAGTTTAATAAGTGCACACGCATTGCACGCATGTGCAAAGTGAGCATACTGTGAATGGCTACAGTTTGAGATCCGGTTGCTGGAATGGTGAATTGTATTGGGAGACACCGGTTGGTTGAGTATGATGTTTGGCTGGGTACCGGATAAACAAGGTTTTACTGTAACACTATATATATTCATAGCA
Organism: Hydrolagus colliei; assembly: GCA_035084275.1. NCBI lineage: Eukaryota > Metazoa > Chordata > Chondrichthyes > Chimaeriformes > Chimaeridae > Hydrolagus > Hydrolagus colliei. The sequence goes on from CM068756.1 coordinate 5,218,034, forward strand.
GAGTCTGATTAATTTGTGGACTGTTTGGGGATTGTTAACAGGTGATTTTGGGAGCAGGCAATCTTGTCATTTTAATTTTGTAAATGAATGAATAAATAAGATAACTGGCTTAATATTACACGAATGGTTAAAGAAAATTCAAGTGGATTCCAGCCAGTTTTAACTTAAAAGTTGTATGTAGTTTGAGAAGAACAGCAAAAATGAAACGTTTTGTTCTCTAGGCTAATGACTTGTTGGACCTACTTGGAGGTAGTGATGTAGTGCCAGTGATTCCAACAACACCACCCAGTAAACCAAACTCAGCTGGTGGGGAGCTTTTGGATCTGCTCGGAGGTTTAGATCTATCAGGTCAGTTTGCTTCAAACTTTCTCTGGGTTTCAGAAAAAAATCAGAAAATGACTTTGTGAGAAAATTCAACAAGAAGCACAAACTCTGGTACTTCATTAAACATTGTGGATCGGATTAATAAGCCAAATATTCTCATCTACAGGGGGTACAGCACCAATAAATGCCCAGGCTTCACAACCATCATTCCTGTTAGACGGTTTAACATCACAGTCACTCTTCAATGACCTAGGTTCAGGTAAAATCTCTTTGGAATCTGTTCAAACATTATTGTTTAAATTCTGTTAGTTTGATTCAATTTTAAAATGTGGTCACTTGGTAAGAGAAACAAAGAACTTGCATCTTTATTGAATCACATGAAGCATTTCACAGGTAGATGTTAGTTATACTAACAAAATCTCCTCAGGTGATTTAGGAGAAATAGTGTTGCCAGTTGTACAATGAGTTATAAGCTTTGTCTTTTCCAGGCATTCCTCCCATGACTGCATACAGTAAAGGTGGCTTGAAAATAGAATTTACTTTTGAACGGTCCAATACAAATCCTAATCTAACCATTGTTACAATAAATGCCACCAATTCTTCGGAAGGAGATATGACAGATTTTGTATTTCAAGCTGCAGTACCAAAGGTAATTCAATGCACTGAATATATTGTATCCCTTGAGTAAAATGTTAATTGTCATTCAGCTCAATATGAAAATTATTGCTTTTTGAAATTGCAGGGTAATGATCTTTTCAACACCCAACAAAATTTGTAGAGCACCTTTCACATCAAGAGGGTGTTGCAGTGACCCGAGCTGGGGGTTCGGACATATAATGTCGTGGACATATACATTTGTTTATATTATTGTGGATGGAATTGTATATGAATATTTTATTGCTTAGTTATGTTAAATGCTATTTCAGAAAATGAAAAAGAAACAGTTCTCAAATAATATGGGGTTGTTGATGCCAGGACCTTGTTCCATTCTAGTTAGAAAGGTGCAAATGGGCTTATAGTGAGGAAAGGGTGTGATGCTGCTTCTCTTTGTTCTGGCCTGTTGTCATGACATTGCCAAGAGATTCTTCAGCAGCTACAAGCCAGATATTTCTGCAGCTTATTCACGTTTTTTCCTCCTGCAGACATTTCAGCTGCAACTCCTTTCTCCAAGCGGTAACCTCATTTCAGCACGAAACACGGGAACGGTCACACAGGTCATTAAAGTGCTGAATCCACAAAAGGTATGCTGCACTTTTTATGTTTTGATTGATTTCATCAACCTTAAAGCTCTTCAGGCAGTATGAGCCAAGCAGTTGGGTTGACATGTGTTCATTCTCAGACACCGTATTAAAATAATAATTATTAATAACACAGATCTGTGTTTATAACAACAAAAATTACATGTGTATAGCGCCTTTCACGTCAGGAGGACGTCCCAAGTTGCTGGACAATTAGTGTTTCAGAACCGAGCTGGGTATCCGTGAGGGAGGGGAAAGTAAGGTGATTGAAGTCACAGTCGAAGAGGAGGATCTTGAGACAGATTCATAGATTCATAGAATTTTACGGCACAAAAGGAGGCCATTCGGCCCATCTAGTCTGTGCCGGCTCTTTGAAAAGAGCGATTCAATCCCACTGCCCTGCCCGCTCCCCATAGCCTAATAGACCTGTTCTCCCTAAATAAAGATCTAATTCCCTTTTAAAAGTTGTTATCGAATCAGCCTCCACCACCTTTTCAGGCAATGCATTCCAGATTCGAACAACTCGCTGAGTGAAAAAATTTCTCCTCAGCTCCCCTCTACTTCGCCTTGAAACTATTTTAAATCTGTGACCACGAGTCACAGATTCACCCAAGAGTGGAAATAGTTTTTCTCTATTTGCCCTGTCGAAACCCCTCATGATTTTATAAACCTCTATTAGGTCTTCCCTCAATCTTCTCTGCTCCAGAGAGAATAACCCTAGCCTATCTAGCCTCTCCTCATAGCTGAAGTCCCTCAATCCTGGCACCATCCTAGTAAATCTTCGCTGCACCCTTTCCAATGCCTTCACATCCTTTCTGTAGTGTGGTGACCAGAATTGAACACAGTATTCCAGCTGAGGCCTCACCAAAGTCCTATAGAGGTTAGTCAGCACTTCCTGACTTTTGTACTCTATACCCCTATTTATAAAGCCTAGTATCCCATATGCCTTCTTAACAGCCTCGTCTACCTGTCCTGCCACCTTCAACGAGTCACTAACACAAATCCCCAGGTCTCTCTGTTCCTTCACACCATTTAAAATTGTACTATCTAGCCTATATTGCTAGATCTTGAAGGAGGCAAGGGAGGGGGATGAGGCACTCGGGGTGCAGTTCCAGAAGGTGGGGACAGAGTCACTGATGGCCTAACGCCAATGGTGGAGTGGGTGAGGCTGGCGGTGTAAAGCAGGCTGGAGGGAGTAGGTTGGGTGGAGGGGGTTAGGAGGTCAGAGGGGTGGTGCAAGGCTAAGGAAATCTTTGAAGGTGAGGACTAACATCTTGAACTGTATTCTCTGTGTGATGGAAAGCCAGTGGAGTCGGATGATGATGGGGGTGATAGGGTCACAGAGCCTGGTATGGAAGAGAACATGGGCTGCAGACTTCTAAAGGATCTGCAGCTTATAGAGGGAGGAGTTGGGGAGAACAACAAGCAGGGAATTTGCATAGTTAAGCTTGGGTGTTATGAATGTGTGTATGAGGTTCTCGGCGCCCTGTGGTGTTAGGCAGTGGCAAAGCCAGTGATATTGTGGAAGTGGGGAAGGCAGAACAGGTCATGGCATAGATGTGGTAAAAAGGATAGTTGAGGGACAAGCAATATGCCATGGTGTAGAGGTGCTGGCGGGAGCCAATCAGGAGGGCCTCGGTCTTGTTGACATTCAACAGGAGAAAATTGTAGTAATGTACAGTAGAACTATAGAAAATTAGCTCTTATCCGGGACTTGATAGTATCATGTTTTGTGATGTGTACTATGATTTATATTTAGAATTGCAAGTTTTGGAACTCAGGCTGCATAAATTAAATTGGCAAAGAGGCTGAACTGGTCTCAATTTTCATACCATTAAATTAATTAATATTAGTAGATTTTTGTTTCTTTTTAATTTGATCAATTGTTTCTTTCTATGTTTAGCAACCGCTTCGCATGAGGATCAAAATCACGTATAACCTGAATGGATCACCAGTGCAAGATTTAGCAGAAGTAAATAACTTCCCCCCTCCATCGTGGCAGTGATTCTCTGGCTGATGATCTCTTTATTTCCCACCAATGGATGTTGGAAAATCTCTAGAAAGTTTGTGTCCCTAGAGTGTCCACATGCACGATATCACCTAAAGTGTAACTGCCTTTGAGGTGGGATGCAAATCAAATGAACAAACTTGAAGATTCAAATGCCTACAAATGCTAATGATCACTTTTGAAAACATATCCATTTGTTTCTATCAACATCGTGTCCATCACTGGAGTGTCTGCTCATGGCATGCACTAAAACACACTATTTTTTCTCTCTTGATTTTGTTGTGGAAATAGAAATAAATACACAGGAGACCTGATCCAGTTTATGCTTCACGAGAGCCAGTCTTTGCACTGCAGATTTGCAAGACGTTCACGCACACCAAGAAACCATTGTTTTTCTTCTAACAACTATTTGGGTTTATGGGGAACTGGAGCTGAGAGTACTTTGTTCTTGGTGGTAGAGGGTTCTTAAAATTTTCATTATGTGTCATAGATTTACTTGTAATAAAATATCCTTCAATCTTTAAAGGCATTTTATCCAGTCTTAGCTATTGCCTATAAACTATAGAAATTACTTTTGGATGGTGGATCACAGTAACCCTATTTTGTTTTGGAATCTCTATTTAATATAGAAGGAATGGTAATGCTTGCTCAGTCTGAAAAACAGTGTCTTTGGGTTCATTTTGCTGTATGTCTAATGAGCGCTAAATGTCTGGCGATATGAATTAGAGCAGGCAAAGAATCTTGCATGTGTAAAGCATATTCTCTCAATCAGATTTCTGCCTTGATGTTCAAAATCTACAATGTGTAGGTTTTGGTCACAAAACCTTTTTGGGGAGCCACAGTAACAGAAGGTGGTAATTTGATAAAATTGCATTGGTTTAATTAGCACTTGTTCACTTTTCTGGATTGGAAAGGGTTGTATGTACACTTTCTAGATTGCGAAGGGTTATAAGAACTGTTCTTTTCTGCATTCAAGATTGGCAAACCTTCTAAAATGTGTAAAATTAGCTTTCAAACACTTGAGCCTACTTAAAGTCTGATGTGTTAAAGGTCAAGTGATGATCTATTTTCTGGTCAACTTTTTCTTTGTATATTATATGCATATGTACAGTTATAAAATTATGCAGTGGTGATTTTTGCTGTTGCTTTAGGTTTGGCTGAAGATCATTTTTGAGCTGGACAATTAGTAGTCTTATCAGAACAACTAATTAGTTGTTAGGTTCCAGCAAATATTAAAACTCCTTGAACCTTTCAAATCTCCTTTTTTAATGGTAATTTGTTCAGTTTCATGAACTTAAAATTGTAGTACTGTTTTTGGTGTACTGTTGGTAAATCAATGCAATAATTCTAAATGTCTTAATAATTGGGATTAAATAACTACAGAAATTTTGAACAATTTGTTAAGAGATTTTAAAATGGTTCTATAAATGGATGAAGGAAAAGGGATACTGCAATTTAAATATATTTACCCTCATTAAAACTTGAGTAGTAATGCAAAGTGGTTAATAAACAGTCAACAATGACCTGCCTTTTGGTGTGAAGTTTAAAGTGGCTTATAACATTAGAATGATATTTTTTTAAACTATTACAGTGTGTTTTGATGATGGGAAAGGCCTGGGCACTTTCCCTTTAAGTATATCATAATTGTTGGGGATGGGACACGAAGATTATAGGAAAATATTTCAAAAAGAAAATAGTTACAACACCGTGAACATTTTTAAGTCTGCAATCTAATTGGGCAGTTGATTGTGTATACGTTTGATTTTTTTTAAAAAAAACCTTCAATGCCTGCTTCTATAAAAAGGAGTATTGTTTCAGTAAAATGTGTGGAGTGGAAATTAAGGTTTATTTGTGACAAGTAAAACTACAAAAGGTTTTCATTTCTTAAAGGGGAGGTCATATGCATTCTGGTCAGTTGTGTTCCGAATTTCTCTTGCGTGCATGGGTTGTGGTGTGTTGCAAGATTTAAGAAACAAATCTTATGTGAGCCAGTTTCAGGTGAATGGAATAAACAAGGATATAATAGAAGAGAGGTTTGCCACTTGTAATGAAAGTACATTTCAGGATTCTAAAAACTTTTATAATGTACAAAGCTTTAAAGTATTTAGTGCATAAAATCACTCATTGGTTTAATGTGGGTTTTGGACTTTGGAATCAGCCAACTAACCTGCTATTGATTTGCTGGGGAAAAGTGACTGTCCATTCCCAAGAACAGGAATTTATGGGATTTCATTACAAGAATTCATACTTTAGAAATGACTGGACATTGTTTTCATTTGCTGTACATTTTCCTGTAGAATGCAAAGCTTTTGAGTTTGTGAATCCATTGTGCTGGCAAAAGTTATTGATGGTTGTTGAATGCTAATTGATTGCTCTATTCATCTTAATTGTCTTTGTTTGAACTGGTGATGGTGGACTACATGTGTCAACATTAATAGTGTACTGGTTAACTGCAATTTTGTACATTTAAAATATTCAGAAGCGTTTAGAAAGGGTAATCCAGTTGGTTGGATAAACTTAATTTCAGTTTGCGAGACCTAGATTAAATAATTGAAATGTAATTGATTTTTCCTGTCATTTAGATGTTTAAATTTGTATTTATAAAAATAAGCATTAAATACTTGACCTTTTGCTAGCGATATGTACATCTGTACTGTAAATTTAACCTCCTAGTGACGAGTCTTAGATTGGATTTGTTTGCTGCATTTACCTGGAGGAACAAAATTCAGTTTCTTAAATTGATTGATTATAAATTCACTTTTTTTTTTAAAAGTCCAACAAATAAGCAATATGTTGAGCAATGAGCAAGAAGCGTTTAGGCAATGGAGCTTAGAACGATGATTAAATGCATCATATTTGTGAAATATGTCTTGAGTAGGTCAACTATTCATTTGTGTATACAGTGGCTGGTTAAAACTTGAGTTTGAAAAGGGGTAACCTGGTAATCTGTCCACTGCCTACTTTAAGGGGTTAATTGCACGCTAATAGTCATTGTATTATACTGAAATGTTTCCTTTATCAAAAAATTTATTGTACTGCTGGGTGTTATGACTATGTAAGCAGAGCATCTTTGAAGTCTAGTTTTTAAAAACAATTTTCAGAGAGCAGCTTTGTGTTTAATTGCTCTCACTCAACTTTTGTTTCAACTAGTACAGTGATAACAACTTGGCTAGTTGTAAGAATCCAGACGAATAATGCAGCAGTTACTTGTCATGCCTTCTTGCTTTTAACTTTTGTGCAGCTTTTGTGTATTTTTGTTCTATTACAAAGCAGAAGTCAATATTCCTCAACTGCTAACATTTTGGGAACTCCCAACTATTATGTGGATTAATGAGAAGCTTGAGTGTGGAAACAGTAAGAATTATTTAATCATCCGGATAGTAGTCATCTACCTTTTTGTCTCTGATTCAATTAAAAGATCAGCAAAATTTATATCATGAATTTGCTTCTTCAGACCTACAACCCTGTTAATAATGTTCTGTAGAATGTTGGAATTTGCAAAACATAAATGGTTGATTGATGGAGGTTTCTCTCAAAATAAAAGTACTTTTTTTTTTAAAAAAAACTTCACAGCTCTTTCCTGAATCAGTGGAACCAAAGAGCTGCCAGATTAAAATTTCCAATTATGTTTGTCCCACACCTGTCCTCTCTTGGGCAGGGACATTTCTCTCCAGCCCCCCAATCCCAATATCCTGGGATGTGGTTCATTAAATGCCCCATTAATTGTGAGCTGTTACTGTGTGTGCTTTGGTCAAGATATTTACCCATGAAAGAGTTGCTGGCAGCAAGACGTGTTGGAAGCAGTCAGAAGATTGATGGCTTTTGTAAAAATCCCCAGCTTGGATGCACCTAAGGCAGTTGTAGCACAAATGGACTCAGTAAACACAGGATTAAAACTGGCACTCCATGTTCTCTATTGCTTATTATCAAATCAGTGATTCATTGATCCAAATTTTTGGACCAGGGATAGGGATATTTACACACTAATTTTCTACCATCAACATCTTTTCCAAAATGGAGAAATTAAATGTGTGTGGATTTAGTTTTGAAAAATATAAGCAAATAACTACCTGTGTACTGTGAATAGACCAGCAAAAAGTCTTTGATGCATATTACAAGGAAATCAAAATAAAGTGATGCCTATGAAATTCTCCTTACAGTTTTTAATGGGCAAATTTTCCTACTAATTTTGATTTTCAATTCATTTGAATTAGACTAATTGCCCCTTGTAAATATTTGTTCATTAACATGGGGATCCGAGCACTCCCATTCTGTTATGTGGGTATGAATGTATTGCAGAGAAATAATGTCTAATATGTGAAGAGAGGCAATGTGAATGATTTTAATAGTTTACGTTCAGGTCTGCAGAAAAAGTTGAAAGTGCTTTTCCTTTGGTGGGATTGAGGTTCTTAGGAGAAACGGCAAAATTGTGGGAGAGAAACGAAGCAGACATTTTGACTACTGATCAAATTATTTCCATGTGCTGTGCAATAACTTTGAAAAACTGGATCAGCCTGTTTTCAGATTCTGTGTTGGCCTGTTTATACTTTCTCAGTTCATGTTTTTTAATGCCTTCACTCTATGTGCCAAGGGATGTACGACAGCCTTTCCTGAACTTGCACGTTTTCTATGCTATTATAGGCTCACTATTTAAAGTTGCGGTTCCTATCGCACAGTTCCAGAACTCTGCACCATTCCTGCCTCCATTCTTTTCACCTAGTCATGGGCAGAAAATTTAATATTTCATTCATTTGAAGTTCGATTCTTATATTCTTATTTACGTTTTAATTGGTTATCAATCTGATTGTATCTTTTGGTCCAGTATTTTGGGGTTGTAAATTAGGCACGTGTACAAAAATTCTAAATCGAATCATGAGATAATGGAGAGTAACATATTTGTTGCTCCTGAATTGCTGCCAGATCAGCTTTATCTGCATATTGTGACACCAAATGGTTATTTTTATTCAGAAGTTTCCTTTAATAAAAGATTGCTTGCCAGTGGATACTCTTTTGCTCACAACTTGTGCCGAGCAGTTTTTAGATCTTGTCCAATTCACAAGTGGTGATATTTGAAGGGACAGCAAATGGGAATTGAGTTTATCAATAACCTGTAGTCTGTCATTCCTTTTCATTGGTGCAACAGGTTAAAATGGGTAGTTTTCTAAAGGAAAATTTGGATTCAAGATGAAAGGCTGCATTGATGATCTGAAAAATTTACTTTTTTTGTGACTGAGAGCAAAAAGTGGAGGCAAGAGTCTTTACATTTCAGGGCCTTGTGTACCTCTGGAAAATCAGTTATATCGTTGAGCTAAGGCTGCATGAATTAAAAACCTATGTAAATAACTCCTTTCTGTTAAATTCCACTACCAAATACTTTAGAACCAGCTTTGACAATAGTGAACAACTAATGTAATTTTTCATGAAGCATCATTCCATTTTAATTCAGTGAAAAGCTGCATTGAACTTTTTGTTGCAGTGCATCATTGTACTGTGAAAGAGATGGGGAATTAAAACTCCATGTGTGACTTCTTTTCCATTGTTTTCCATTTCATAAAGATTCATTTGTCATACTTTGTTTCATATCTTCAGAACATTTTAAGGAAACATATCAATGGGAAATGAAACTATTATTACAAACCTATTTTGAGATACTGTATTGTACAGAATAAAGAAGCCCATTGATTGAGGTGAATGGGAAGAAAAGCTTGTAAACTCTTTGGGGGAATATTTTAGGAATTCTGTGTTGTTTTGGGGTTTGAAAAATATAAGTGACTAATAAAAAATGGAAAGTCCATTGCCAATTAATTTGCTTTCTTTTTATTCTGCATATCGATGTACATAAATGAACAATAAAAATAGCTAGAGCAAATACAGTACAGTAAACTCTTGATAACTCGACCCTGTCTCAACTTGTCACTACCACTTAAGTCATCATGCTTTCAGTAGCAAAGATGCATTTATTTATTCATGTGCCTAACTCACATTGAGTCCTTTTCCCTTCAAGTGGCGAGTTATCAGGTGTCTGCTGTTCTACGTCTGCCCTTGATTCCTGGTCCACTGTGGCTCTTACTGTTGAAATCAGCGCCTTGGGACGTCCTCTCGACGTGAAAGGCCCTATACAAATGTAATGTTGTTGCATATCAAGACCTGCGTGAGCTTAAAGTTTCTTAAGCAAAACATGGGGAAGACAGAAGCCATCATTGGCTCATGTTGATGTCTCCCTTGTTTCCCTGGCTTCCTTAAACCCTTCCAGCTTCGTTCCCAACTCACTGAACCAATTCACAGCCTTGGCGTTTTGTTCAATCTCTTGCCTCCCATTTAAATCCTGACTAAAATTGCTTTTTGGCTTCTTTGGCCCAAAGCCCACTTATGTCCTTATCTCGCTCCCGCATGCTCGTCAGCCTCCGCAGGCAGCTGCATCCTTACTCAGATAAAACGTATGCTGGTCATCTTACAAAATACAATTACGAAACTTTCCAATAAAAACACTGAACAACATTTATATATTTTGACATGAAAGATGCTATCAAGTACAAGAATTATTATTCACATTTATATTCCTACTAGACACGACTTCAAAGTTAACACCAATAAACCATTTGAAGAACAATTGAAGCTAATAATTTGCTTTTTGGCAATAAGATGTGGTTTGCTTCATTTTTTAATTTACATCAGTTTTAGACTTAAGTTTGACTTCGTAACAAGATTTTCAAATTAATGGAGGAATGGATTTGTGTTCATTATAGTGTTAAGTGCATTAGCTAGCAATTATTCATGAAGTAATACATATGCACAAATTTCCCAAAACACTTACTTTCAACTGAAGCCTTATTCAGGACACACTAACTATCCGATAATTGTTATGTGAAGTGGGTCTGCATTGCCACAACTCCAGTCCTGTGGATAATGGGTTCAAGGCAGAAAATTGCTTTTATTTTGGCACAAATTGTACTGAGTATCAATCTCTTGGGCCACAGTTGGCTGGTATGAGAAATTGAAATTCCCACTATGGTGCAACAGTGGTTCTCATCAGAGGTTTGGGATGAGACATTGTTGTGGTAGGGAAGATCAAGTAATATTCTGCACCAACCCATAGCCCGCTCTCCAGTTCAGCACTGAGCTCCACCACTGTTGTCCAAGACGTTAACCTGCATGAAAGCCACTATACAAATATGCAAGTTGCTCTTATAAGATTATATTCACAGTACTATTGCAAAACTTAATTCAGACCAATTTTATCAAATTGTTGAAATGTGGAACTCGTGAGCTCTGTCCTATGGGGAAAATGCTTGACCTGAGCTCAACATCTCTTGTGCAGCCAAGAGTGAAATTGTTATATGAATAAACAGTTCCAAATTCCTATCACAATATGGCACAGTATGTTAGAACGGTATTGGCAGAAGCTGGAGTTCAATCTGTTTGTGTACTCTGGATGACTAAGCAGCATGACTGCCAATAAAATGCTTAAATTTAATTGTATGATTCATATTGAGGAAAATGTCCAAATAAAAGCACAGTACTGTACTAACATTCTAGCAAAGCAAGCCTCACCGTTGTTTATACAGCCTGAAAGCTGAAAAAAAACAGATGTTCAGCAAAGACAGTTTTGTCATAGAAGGAAGTAGACCTCATTGTTGACTTCATGATTGGATGATCATGTACTGAAAGAGAGACCTGCTGTAGGTATAGGACTCAATAGTCAGGTTTGGTTACCATAAGGAGTTAGCTGATCACTGCTGGAGGCTTAAGCACATTACTGAGGATGAATAATTTGCTTCCATGTAGATAGTCACTTTTGACTAGCTGGTATCTCATAAATCTTGAATGTTTATTCATATAGCAATTTATCATGGAATTCCAATGTAGTCAAATTTATATGGTACGTCAATATGTGAAATCCAGATTTGCATATTTACTAGATCAAAGTCTGAGAACAAATTCAGCTTTCATAAAGATTTGTTTACATTAGGGTTGCATATGAATTATTCATGTAGACATTCCTGAATACCCTGGTTCTCACTCGAATATCTTTCAGATAATATTATACAGCTGAATGCATAGAGTTGTCTTCTGGACTTTAGACACATATAGAAGTTCATCCCTTTTTATAATGAAACTAATGGAACAAAATCTTTCAAGTGCAACAACTTCATTCTACCACTAAATGTTCAGATTTCATAGAGCAGGAAATGGTAATGATCATATCCAAATATATTTTCTCAGCTATTTTCATTTTATGTTGTATCTGAATCGCTTATCAAAACAGTGAGTTCCTGGAAACCAATCACTTTTCTCCCCATTTCACAACCAGGTTCACCTGTCAATGCTCTGACATCAAGAACCATTCCTGTGCGCTGCACCAACAATTAAGGTTTTTTCAATGCTCAGGTTTCAAGTTGATTGGATAAGCTGCCCCTCTTAATGCAGTTGATATTTCCTATCTCAAGTGTTTCAGTGAGTATCTTTGGGTATCGGGGGCTTCCCTGAATTCCCAGGTTATAGAATCATGTTGCTATTTTGCTAGTCTCCAATTAGTGATCCTATCAGTGTAGTTTTGATATCCTAATACTCTTTGGTGCTCTTCTGATACAGTATTTGGTTTTGGAACTGAATTCTTGTTTCACTTATTTCCCTTCTTTTCCATTGGGTAAATGAATGCAAAATTTTGAATAAAATTTCACGTCAGCCTGTACACTTAGTTCACATTGTGAAAAGTCAATTAGATTGCTATAACAGTTGATTGAAGACATCCATTTTATTTCTTGGTAGCCAAACTAGCAGATAATTTTATTGTTGCTTATCATTATGACCAAATGTTCAAATCCAGGCAGGTCAGGGTGAAACCTTGGGCAAGTTTCCTTACTACACACCTAATAATAATCCCTCCAAAAAACTAGAATAATAAAATTAGTAATTTCAATCCACGACTGTTTATGGGACACCACTGTTTGCAACTGGCTGCAGCGTTTCGCCCGCAAATATACAGTGAATTCACTTTACAGTATATTCTGTGAAGCTCTTTGAGGCGTCTAGAAGACGTGAAAAGCGTTTTATCAAATGCAAGGATTATTATTATTAACCCAAATAGATGCATTGAATAGATTAATGCAGCTAAACTCAAGCTCATACTCATATGTTGTTAACCATTCACACCTGTAGGTTAGCTTGAGGTGTGAGTGTTGCACAAGTGAATGATTTGTCTTCTGGCCGTAATTATTCCTGTTTTGATATCCCAAGATGAAGAGACATTTTTGCTGGAGGATATGTTAATTTCAAAGTGAAAGATTATTTTTTAATGCAACATTTTAGGCACATCTGAGAGGTGCCGTGCCATTTAAAATCTCAATGATGACTGCTTTTGATCAATTCATTGTCAGTGTGAATTAACATGAGATAACGTGTTAATTATTTTTATTCCACTGGAAAATGTGCTCACTAAATCTCCAGTAGTAACAGCTATAAAGTGATATGGTTACCGCAGTCATTACTCGTGGTTGCTATGCTGTTTCCCTTGGCTATGATGGAGGCATGTGGTACTGAACTCATCTAAAAATAATTTGAATGCAAAAGATTTTGAATTGTGAATGAGATGACTGTTTTAGTTTAGAATAGTTGTCTTACTGGCCCCTTGCAAAATGCCTGAAGAGTGGTTAAAATAGATTTGACCACACATGTTCCAAGAACATCATTATCTTCATACATGTGCGGTCTAAACAATTATCAACTGAAAGACCAAGAAAATGCAGTGAAGGAACTTGGTCAGGCAACAGAAGTGACCCTAACTGGAAAAATATCAAGTTGCATTGCCTTCTACTACTGAGGAATGGATCCAAAGACCACCACTCTGCAGCAAAATCAACTCATCTTATGTTGATCATCTTGATATGCAAGCAGCTAAATGAACAGCTGGTTAGAAACAGAATTAAAAACATAAGAAATAGGAGCAGGAGTAGGCCATTCAGCCCATCGAGCCTGCCCCACCATTCAATCATGGTTGATATTCTACTCTAACTCCAGCTACCTGCCTTATCCCCATACCCCTTTTATCCGTTTATAAATGAGTAATCTATCTAACCCAGTCTTGAATATGTTCAAGGACTGAGCATCAACAGCCCTTTGGGGTAAAGAATTCCATACATTCACCACCCTCTTGAGTGAAGAAGTTTTTTTTCTCAACTCAGTGTGAAAGGGCTGATCCCTAACTTTAAGACAGTGACCCCTGGTTTTAGATTCTCCAATCAGGGGAAACAATCTCCCACTATCTAATTTGTCGTACCCCTTAATAATCTTATAGGTTTCTATAAGATCTAATTCTTATTATTTGAATACATTCAAACATAGATGAGCAAATCCTGTGTTCCTCAACTACTGAGATTGTAGAAATGAATATGCCAACCCATCTAATTTTCTCTACTCCTTATTAAAGTGGGTGGTTGTGCATGGGAAAGAGGTACAGTTCTGTTGTCACAAGCCATCCTTGGTTCTTTGCTGAAGTGGCTGTTTGATTCTGACCGGATATCTTTTATATTAAAAGAAGAAATAAATTGTAAAGTAGGTTAATATGTTGGCGGTGCGCAAGCTCACTATACTATTTATGTCAACTGGACAAAACAATCGGCTTTATTTTTGCTATCCCAAGATAATTATGGCCGATTATGTTTCTTTGAAGACGATGTAGGTTTGAATGTCATGAATTGATTTTGGAAAATGTTACAAACCTGTGCTTCAGCATTGGAATATGTCCAAGCTAAGCTGTGTTACTCCTCTGTAGGCAATTAAGAACATGGAAATTATTGATTTATACACACAGATTGTGATGAACACTTACATTTCAATTTAGAAACCCTGTTATTCTAAATGATACAAGATTCCACAGGTGAAGTATGGCAATCTTGATCTAGGCCTTCATTTTTTTTAATGAGCTGTTTCAATCCAGTCAATCAAGTGAGGGGGGAATCTATTTAGAGCTTTAATCACTGATCATAAGATACCATTCAGTGTTGGCATGCCAGGTCTATACTGCAAATCCTTTGCGAGACAATGTTTTCATTGTGCGTTTCTAGATATCTTGAATCCAATATCCATCCAGTGATATCTCATGATATCTCAGTGATATAACTCATGATATCCACTGAGTTGCAATGTAGCGTGATAATTTGATTTGTAGATCGTTTGATAACCCCTCCTAAAATCTGCTTGATGCACATGCCTGATAATAATCCTTCAAAAACAATAATAAATTGGTCATTTCAATCCACCGACTGTTTGTGGGACTCTGCTGTGCGCAATTGCCTGCTGCGTTTCAGCCATAAATGAACAGTCTATTCACTTTACTGTTCTGTGAACTGATTTGAGATGTGCAGACGATGTGAAAATAGCTATATCAAATGCAAGGATTATTATTATAAAGAAAATAAAAAATAAAAATCTTAAAGCGGCCTAATCTACAACTTCATAATCTTGTAGATAAACTGATGAATATTCCATTATGATTACATATTAAAATCAGTGAAGTTAAACTTTAAGGTGCCAACCAAGGCATTTTAAAGAACGTGTGGGACAGATATCTGGACCTTGATGTCTGTTGTGAAAGGCTCTATATACAGATGTAATTTTGTTGTTGTTAGTTTGTCTGCCATTTTTGTATGAAGAGGAATGAATATATTCTCAGAAAATGTACTTTTCTCCTTATATTCTGCAGTGTCACAAGAAGGCAGAGGTTAGCTGCTGGGTACTGTCACTGACTTTTACAAATGTCCACTGGGGGGAGTTCTGCTACAATTTTCTTTTCCTTTCTACGAAGAAACATCTCGCTCTCACCTTTACCCCATCTCCCCATGACGGAACAGTTTGAATCATTCAAATGTGTGGTATATATACAATTTCAAAATGTTCTGCCAGTGTCAGACTATTTGGGGAGATACTCATCACTCTAAAACTATACTGTACAATATTGCATAAAATACAGTACGAGTCTATTGTAATATTTGAAATTATGCTTTGTAATTGGAAACCATAAAAAGTAACTATCTCTGACAGCTTGTGGAAAGCCCAAAGAAACACTTAGGACAGAGGTTTCTATTGTTTTAAATTGTATGACATGTGTTCACACTTTAGTGCTGTTATTCCGAGCCCCTAAAAAAAACATCTGCTCCTATATCGTTCTGTTAGAAGCAATGAAGGATTCTGCTGATCTTCAAATTGTCAAAGCAGAATTAATTAATTTGAAATATGAGCGTATGTTCCTCAACCAATAGGGAATTTCCAATGTGATTAACGGGGTGCTCTCTCACCTGGTGGTGTATTTTGGAAAACAATTTACCATGTTTGCTGGGGAAGAATGATACATTAGGTGATGTGATACGTCATCAACTCGCAGTTCATCATTTAGACTGGCAATCCAGTGCAGTTCTGAGAAACTAATACAGTGTATGGTCGGAGGAGCCTTCCTTCAGATGAGACATTAAACCAAGGTCATGTGTTCATGTTGTTGGTTTGGATACATGCGAGGGCCTAATGTATATAACTATTTTAGCAGGAATTCTTAATGAGCAGTCTCAAGTGGGGACTGCTTCTGGTAAATGGAAGTAGGTTGTGCACATCACTCCGACCTAGGCTCCAAAAATACATTACGTCAGAGCAGAGTTGATTTGATGCACATACTTCTGTTTTTCTGCACTTCAAAGTAACTAATTGGGAGAAGCCCCTTGAGACCTTTCAATAGAGGTGAGACTCAATACAAAATGCAATTTAAAATAAATATATAATTATCCTTGCATTTGATATAGAGCCGTATCTATAAGGCTCTATATATGAGACATCATCAAGACGTCTCAAAGCGTTTCACAGGATATACTGTATTATAAATTAGTATGATTGTGTATTTTGTAGGTCAAACGTGGTGTACAAATCACACTGATTAAAATCCCACTACTTTTACAATTAATATTTACATTCAAAATCTGAAAACAAGACTTGTAAAAGGATGTGCTTCCAGCCCAAGTGTACTCAATACTTCAGGCTGCAGCCCTCCCAGCATGAAAGGCCCTCGACAGATGTAATTTGTTGTTGTTATCTACCACTGTGTATCTGGACTGAGTGCTTAG
Source organism: Hydrolagus colliei (assembly GCA_035084275.1). Lineage (NCBI taxonomy): Eukaryota > Metazoa > Chordata > Chondrichthyes > Chimaeriformes > Chimaeridae > Hydrolagus > Hydrolagus colliei. The sequence goes on from CM068756.1 coordinate 5,234,710, forward strand.
AAGGCTTTGTTAGGAGACTTCCCAATGTGCTACCAGCAGATTTCCTGCAATAGGTTGGTTATTTTGCATTCAGGAAATACACATCAATAACAATAACTTGCATTTATATAGTGCCCTTCAAGCCAGATGGAGTCTTGGAGCGCTTGATAGCTGTGACAACAGTATTCGAGCTGTCACAGTAAAATAAGACCAGTACACTACAAGGGGCACTACATGTACAGTGCATATATATATATTCGCCCATAAAATATGTAGTCTAACCCATATAGTTTATCCCGATAGCAATAACACATCAGCAATTGTTCGCCACATTTAGCCCACAGAATATAGTCACTACACTTTACCATATATACTGTGAAGCACTTTGTGATGTCTTGACGACTTGATAAGGTGTTATATCAAATGTAAGGAATTTTATTAGCGAATTGTAAACTATTGAGTCTCAACTGTTGACATGGAGTCCTGTTGTTCAGTGGTTAGACCACTCACCTTTCAAGCGAGAGATCTGGGTTCGATTCCAGGTCAGGGTGAAACCTTGGGCAAGATTCCTTACTCCACAGGGCTAATAATAATCCCTTCCAAAAAAAACAATAATAAATTGGTCATTTCAATCCACGACTGTTTGTGGGACACTGCTGTAGGCAGTACAAAATATACAGTCAATTCACTTTACAGTATATTCTGCGAAGTGATTCAAGACGTCTAGAAGTCATGCAAAAAGCGCTTCATCAAGTGCAAGGATTATTATTGTACCTAGTTAAGTCCACAAAATATGCAGTCAATTCACTTTACAGTATATTCTGCAAAGCATAGCATTTTGAAACATCTCAAAGACATGATAAGGTACTATATCAAATGCAAGGATTATTATTAGCACATTGTAAACTATTGAGTCCCAACTGTTGAAATGGAGTCTTGTAGCTCTATAGCTATTAATATATATATATATATATATATAGATATAGATATTAGTGTGTTTGGGTGGGTGCCAGCCACTATGGGACATTCCTGTAGCTCAATGTGGGGTCACTGCTGTGTGCAATTGGCTGCCGCGGTTCGCCCACAAAAAAATACAGTCAATTCACTTTACAGTATATTCCGCAAAGCGCTTCGAGATGTCTAGCAGATGTGAAAATGTACAGTCAATTCACTTTACAGTACCGGACTGTATATTCGGTGAGACTTCGGCAAGATGCGAAAAGCGCTGTATCAAATGCGAGGATATTATTATTCACCAGGTGGATTCAGCTTGGCAGATGCAGTGACGGCGCTCATGAGTAGGGTCCGTCGATATGGAAATTTTCTGATATCAGTATATCGATGGGCTCATATCGATATATACTGATATATATACTGATATATCGCTATCACCGGGTATTTTATACTGTGTATGCGTGCGCATTCGGAGGTGTACGCGCATTCCAGTGTGTGTGCTCTAGGCCCAGGAGGTTTGCAATGCCAGCGACAAGGTAAGTTGAAAAAGTTTTATATTATACCAATATAACCGATATATCGATATATCGCCGGTCACAATATACCGATTTTTTGTGATATGCTGATTTTTTTTAATACCGAATTTTTTGAGATACCGATATATTAAAATTTCCAATATCGGCTTATCGATATGAAAAATGATACCCATATAACAGATATATCGATATATCGCCAGACACTACTCATGGGCAGTGTTGGAGGGGGGGCTATGGTAATGAGGGGGCGGGGTATGCAAATAAGAATGGTGGTATGTAAATTAGGTGGTGGAACTGGATATGCAAAAGAGGGGGCGGGGTATGTAAATGAGAGACGGGTGGGTATGTAAATGGTGGGGGGCGTGGCTGGTATGTAAACGAGGGGGCGGGGTATGTAAATGAGAGACGGGTGGGTATGTAAATGGTGGGGGGGCGTGGCTGGTATGTAAACGAGGGGGCGGGGTATGTAAATGAGCGGGGGGTGGTGGCAGTTGCTGGTCTCTCGCCACCGGCGGCAGAGGGAGACAGGGAGCGCGCGCTGTCATCATGGCGCCCAGTGAGAGGTGAAGGCGACCGAATGTCCGCAGCACACGCTTAACGTCCCCCCCCTGGGGAGCCAGCCACGGTGGGAGGGGGGGGGGGGGAGTAGTAGCGGGTTATAAAGTGAAGGATAGGGAAGAGAAGGTAGGGGCGGGTGGGGGATTATTAATTTAGAAAAATTAATCGATCAATTAATTGTATAGATCCCGTTTGAATGCGGGCGCAGAGGCAATGGCCGAAGTAACGTCGGTGTTGAGGGAGGCGGCGGCCGGGCTGAATGATGGCGAGGAGCCCGGGTTAGGGAGCGGAGCCCCGGCTGCCGGCGCCGCAGTGATGATGGTGGTGGTGGAGCCGCTGTCCCCTCAGCCTCAGCCAAAGCCCAGCCCCGCCTGCGGCTCCTCAGCCTCGGCGGCGGCTGTGGGTAAGGGAGTGCGTGTGTTAAAGGTAAAAACAAGAGGCTTTCAACATGTGTTTGTGGTTTGTTGTGATTATTGTGGGGGGGTTGTGTGTGGGGCGGGGGGGGGGGGTTGTGTGTGTGGGGGGGGTTGTGTGTGGGGCGGGGGGGGGGGGGGTTGTGTGTGTGGGGGTGGTTGTGTGTGGGGTGGGGGGGGGGGTTGTGTGTGTGGGGGGGGTTGTGGGGGGGGGGGTTGGGTGGTGGGGGGGGGTTGTGGGGGGGGGGGGTTGTGTGTGTGGGGGGGGTTGTGTGGGGGGTGGGGGGGTTGGGTGGTGGGGGGGGGTTGTGTGAGGCGTGGGGGGGAAGGAAAGGAAAAGGGGAATTAAAAACAATTCTTGATTTAATTTTTGAACTAAGAGTTTCCATTTTTTTAAAAAATAATTGTGGGGGGGGGGGACGTTATCAATTTCAATTTTTAAAAAATATAAATAGAACCCCTCTCTCCCCACAATCCAATATATAAATAAATTAAACAAAGTTGTCTTGGGAGTATTAGAAATTGATGGGGGTGGGGGGGGATTTTAACATTAAAAAAATCATACCTAAATTATATATTTGTATATAATTTTGAGGAGCTTCTGATACAATTCAATCGGATCAATTTGATGCAGTAGATTTTTCCCCTGATCAGCCCTTTTCTGTTGGCCGTTAGCTCATATGTTAACACAGTCACGGCACTTCTCATTCAAACGCTCAATGTCCACGTTAAATGGGTGAAATGCCATTAAGTGCTTCACGGAATATATTGGCAAGTGAAACGGTTATGGGTTTTGTAGGCGAATTCTGCAACCTATAAACGGTGTAGTTATCCATATATACAATGGGTGCTGCTGTGAAAATGTGTTTGTGATGATATTAACATTAACTTCCATTAGTGAGAGGGAAGGGGCTGGCCATTCAAAATGGTGATGAGTCACCAGAAAGATGAAATTCACTATATGGTCATCTGAGTTTCTTGTTTTCAAACTAGACTCTCATTGTGGCTGAGTTGGTTCATAACAGCTCATCTGACATGTTTAGTGCATAGTAATGGGGGTGATTATTTGAAGTTTACCAATGAATTTGCAGAAAACTTTATTGAAGTTTTTTTGGATATATGGGGTAGATGGTAAAGAGGGAATCTTCAGGTTCTCTATACAAATAGAATGATTTAGATGGACTGATTCATTAATTCCTAGGACAAGGTTGTACAGGTTATGGATGTGGTTGGACAAGGAAAAAGTTGGCAGCCCTCAAAAAAGACACGCTCAAATTGCATAAACTACAGCTTGTCAAACAAATTTGTATTTCCCTGAGTTACTGTAATGTGGGGGGGGGGGCTCCTGTATTTACTTTGCAACAATTTTCTCCTGCTGTAAAGATGCTGAACATTCAGAATCGCACCTTTTTATGAGTCTTATGTGCCATCAGAGTGCTTCATTTCAATATGGGTCATTGTGACAGGGGTTTTCATTTAAATAGACATTGCCATCTGCTTAGGAAGGGTTTTTGGGCGGCAGACTGAATTTAGAACAGCCTATATTGAATTTCTGTGGAGTTCAGTACTTCGCTTTTTTTTGTACATGTGCATTACTTGCCTCATCCTATGGATGCATTGGGCATCTCAACATTAAGCTTTGGGAGAATAAGGACGAGTCGGTCTCGTTCTGATGTAATTCATTGATCTTTCCTTTTGCAGCGAAATATGAAGCGAAATGCCAGCAGGAGTTGCCTAGGAAGGAAGAGTAGTCTGGGCTTACGAGAGAGGGAATGGCTGAAAGGGGATGTACGAAGGGGTTGTTTATATATTCATGGAAAGGAGATGATGTCTTCGGCGTCTACTTCTTCCTCAACTGTATCCCTGTCATCTTCGTCATGTTCTAATTCGTCTTCTGGGCCAGACCTGCAACTGGTACTCTGCAGCACTGAAACCACTGCAGCAGAGCTGTGCGCTCAGGATGGGGACAATGTATTCTTGCAACTTCATGGAGATCTGATCAGGTAGGAACAAGCTCCAAAATGAATACTACAATTATTAGTCAGGAACTCATTTGCTGGTTGTTCCACTCACTTACAGAATCATACAATATTAAGCACCCACTGTATGTCATTGCAACTTCAGGGTTTCAGTTGTGACTGTCGATGAACAGGCTGAACTGAACAGCTCTTCGAAATGGTTGTATCTGGTTATTCAGTATTATGGGGAGCAAACTAAATGAAACGTAACTTTATGTTAAACTCTTTATTGTATAATTTGTTTTGTTAACTAAGTTGTCTTAAGTCACACAGGTTTCAAAATTTGCACTAAAAAAAAAGTAAATCATTCTGGTCAGAAATTATGAAGTGATGAATGTTTCTTTTGAAAGAAATCTTTCAAAGCTTGTATAATTTGTATTGTCTTTTAAATGTATGCCTGTACGTTTATTATGCATTACACTATACTTGCACAAAACTGTAGTTGCCCTGTCTCATTCCTATCTGATAGACAGATCAATGATATTAGAAGCTAAAAGTTATTTTACCTGAGGGTTTGTGAGGAAGTTGAATTTACATCTGTGTAGAAGGTCATTAACAACAACAAATTGAATTTATATACGCCTTTCATCTAGGAGTGAGGGGTTCAGTTTCACGTGATAGTTGATTGCTCTCTCAGCAGCTCCAGCTTTGTTATCTAGTCTGGAAGCAAAACTGTGCTCCATTCATTATAAATCCTTGCATTTGATAATAATCATTGTGTTTGATATACTACCTTTTATGTTGGTGGATATCTTAAAAGCTCTTCACAGGATTTTTATTGGCAAATGTAATAAGTGTATTTTGTAGACGAGTGCAACAATTAATTTGCACCCACCAATGCCCCACAAGCAGCCAGATAGTCAATAACCAGTTTTATTTTGGGAAAAATTTACTTCTCTTTTTAAATCATGCCGTTGGATAATGTACATTTGAATGCACAGACAGAACTCAGTTTACCATCTCAACTGAAGGATTGCACCTCCAAGAATGTATTTTCCGTTTCATTGTTGGGATTAGCAGTGGATGGGTAGAATATAGATTTCCCATTTATCTGTCTTGGCAGGCAGCTACCAAAATAGGCTGCAGCCCACCACCATACACAATTCCATCTGGGTAAATGGGAAATTGAGTACAGTACAGTGATCAGTCAACCTATTGGATTAGCTGCAGGCTAAAGCCTAATTGATGATTATTTTCTGTTAATTGTAAATTATCACTCCTAAACTTTGTATTAATTAAATCAATTCGGAGTTGCACATCTATGCAAAGATATTTCTGGCTATCAGTGTCTGTTGATATCTTAACTTGACCACAAATTGAAATTAAAGGTGAAACAGAATAACTTTCTGTATCGCTGAAGCACCTAATTATATAATAATAATCGTAGCATTTGATATCGCACTTTTCACGTCTTCCAGACCTCTCAAAGCGCTTCACAGAATATACTGTAAAGTGAATTGACTGTATACTTGTGGGTGAAATGCGGTAGCCAATTGCGCACAGCAGTGTCCCACAAACAGTCATGGATTGAAATGACTAATTTTTTTTTGAGGGATTATTAGGCATGTGGAGTAAGCAAATTTGCTTGCGGTTTCGCCCTGCTTGGAATTGAACCCAAGTCTTTTGCTTGTAAGGTGAGCGGTCTAACCACTGAGCTACAGGGCTCCACAAAATAATTGTTGCATGGGCACAAATTCTACACTGTAATCTTATCTTAGGGTTTAGATGCTTGAGCTTTGCTCTTAAGTTTAAAGCTTCATTCATGTGATTCTTTACTGCCTGGTAATTATAGTTTAGAAACATTGTTTCAATTTTTGTTATTGGCTGCATTAACAACTCATCAATAAAAGGTCCCCAAGCCTTGGCTGTTGCCATCCTGTGCCTAATAGATTCCATCTGCCTGTTTAGATAGACGTGTAAAATCCCATGAAGGATTGATGTTACAGTTGTAAGCAAATACTATTTTGGTGCAAAAAAAAATGAAATAGTTGTATAATAGAAGAAATTGTGGCTGGTACCTGTTGATCCGGCAGGTGACAGTTTTCAGCATGTGAAGCTGGCCAGCCTGTCCCAGAACCAAGACGTATACCACAGTTCTGGTCCCAAAGATATCCATGTTCTGCGGTTGGCACATAGTGTATTAAGCTTCAGGTGCTTTTCATAAGCTAAATATTTAGAATTCAAATTGCATTTTAGGAACTTTCATGAAGCAGAACTAACTGCACAGCCTTGCGAGAGAGGGAGCAAGGCAGAGGCAATGAGGGAGAGTTTTAGGGCACAGTGGCTGAAAATATGACCTTCAGTGGTGGGGCAGAGGGTGTGAGGGACGAACAGGTGGCCAGTGCCAGTTGAGCGCAGGCGCTGGGTTGTGGATTGGAGAATAAGGAAGTTGGAGAGGTGGGAAGGTGCCAGGGAGTGAATGGATTTGAGAACAAAAAGCCATTCTCGGCCCAGACCTGCCACTGATCACTCCGCACAAATGTTCCCTGCCAGCCTGACACCATATCAGCGTATATTAGGAATAATTAACTACAGTACTAAGTACTGAAGTATCTTCCTGTATTGGGCAATGTTGTATTGGAAAATTTACATATTTGTCAAGTTTTTTTACCTTGTAATTATGGCAATTCTGCACTTATCATACGTTTCATGTTTTCTTGCTGTGGTTGATTTGTATACAGCAATTTTGAGCAAGCAGTCAGTTGATGAAAAGTATTCCTATGATTTTTCTGGCTAATATGACAGTAAATGGCAAGAACAGTATCGATGTAATTCATGCATTATAGTATTTTTGTGCCCAGTTTTATTTTAAAATCACTCTTTGATTGAGTGATTTTAAAATAAAACTGGGCACAAAAGTACATTGATTATCTGCGCAGATAATAGGCTAATTTTAAAACATTTTGAATTTCTCATATTCTCATATTCCTGCTCCAAGCATAACTAATTTGCCATGGAAAGTTCTGTGAGGATCCATCTATAATTCTATTCTACTGAAATCTTTTATGTTACTTTATTATTGTCTTTATGAGATGGGACATTTACTCATTGTAATATATAAGATGCACGACCCCTAGTTATCTTGGTTTGTGGATGGTATGTATCAGTAAATTGAATATGTGTCAATACTTGCTATAGCCTGAATGACTGACTGACCGTACTTTTAAAATACCTCTACATTTCTTCTATCAATCGAAACCAGATTCGGAAGTTAAATAATTGAAGATTATGCAATGGAATATTGCTCAGCGTAATACCAAATCCCATTGGGTACTTTGTTTTCTTAGAGAATACTTATGCGGCGGCTTTGTTTTGCATGGCTATTTTAAAATCCTTATTTAGCCTTTGGGGTAAAAAAAATGGTGTATAACCTTTAAACATTTGAGCATTTGGTAGGGACTTGCACATATTTACCATAATGTCTAATAAAATTTAACCACATCAGTGCCATTCTAGAAGGAGACTTTATATCAGTATTGCTTTTAAGAATTTTAAGAATGTGCGTTTTACTGTAGTATTGAGGAAGTGGCATTGTCAGTATCCCCAGGTGAAGGCTGCTTTTCCTGTTGTCCAGGAGAAGCATGAAATGTTCTGCTGTGCATCATTCAACTTAAACATGAGTCTTGGAAACATCTTGCTATGATACTACACCAGTCCCAAAAAGTTAGTTTGCAGCTACAGCAAGCAATTAGGATGGCTAATGGTATATTGGCGTTCATTACAAAAGGGTTAGAATATAAGAGTAAGGAAGCCTTGCTGCAACTGTATAGGGCCCTGGTGTGACCACACCTGGAATATTGTGTGCAGTTTTGGTCTCCTTATTTAAGAAAGGATGTATTCGCCTTGGAGGGGGTACAACGTAGATTCACTAGCTTGTTACCTGGGATGAGGAGGATGAGCTAAGAGGATAGATTGAGCAATCTAGGCCTATTTTCTCTAGAATATAGAAGAATGAGAGGTGATCTTATAGAAACCTATAAGATTATTAAGGGGCAGGACAGAATAGATAGTGGGAGACTTTTTCCCCTGGTTGGAGAAACTATAACCAGGGGTCACAGTCTTAAAATGAGGGGTCAGCCCTTTTGCACTGAGTTGAGAAAAAACTTATTCACTCAGAGGGTAGTAAATTTATGAAATTCTCTACCCCAAAGGGCTATAGATTCTCAGCCCTCGAACATATTAGCCTTTGGGGTAAAAAAACTTTGGTATTTGACAAAATGCCGCATGAGAGGCTCATTAGGAAAGTAGAGGCCCACGGCATTGAAGGGACAGTGGCAGCATGGATCCACAACTGGCTGTGAGACAGAAAGCAAAGAGTTGTGGTGAGCGGCTGTTTTTCAGACCGGGGGGAAGTGTGTGCAGTGACGTCCTCCAGTGATCGGTATTGGACCACTGCTCTTTTTAATATACATTAACGATCTGGACTTGGGTGTAGGGAGCACAGTTTCCAAGTTTACAGATGATAATAAGTTATGAAGAATAGTAAATAGTGAGGAGGATAGTAACCATCTGCAAGAAGATATAGATAAAATGGTAAAGTGGACAGACGCATGGCAGATGAAGTTTAATGCGGAGAAGTGTGAGATGATACATTTTGGGAGAAGAAATGAAGGGAGGCAATATAGGCTAGATAGTACAATTTTAAGGGGTGTGAGGGACCAGAGAGACCTGGGGATTTCTATTAGCGACTCTTTGAAGGTGGCAGGACAGGTAGACATAGCGATTAAAAAGGCATATGGGATACTAGGCTTTATAAATAGGGGTAGAGAGTACAAAAGTCAGAAAGTTCTGACTAACCTCTATAAAAGTTTGGTGAGGCCTCAGCTGGAGTACTGTGTCCAATTCTGGTCACCACATTATAGAAAGGATGTTAAGGCATTGGAAAGGGTGTAAAGAAGGTTTACTAGAATGGTACCAGGATTGAGGGATTTCAGTTATGAGGAAAGGCTAGATAGGCTAGGTTTATTCTCTTTGGAACAGAGAAGGTTGAGAGGAGACCTAATAGAGGTTTATAAAATCATGAGGGGATTTGACAGGGTGAATAAGGAAAAACTGTTTCCACTCATGGTCACAGATTTAAAAGAGTTTCAAAACAAAGCAGAGGGGAGCTGAGAGAAATTTTATCACTCAGTGGGTTATTCGAATCTGGAATGCATTGCCTGAAAAGGTGATGGAGGCCGATTCTATAACAGCTTTTAAAAGAGAATTAGATGTTTATTTAGGGAGAACAGGTCTGTTAGGTTATGGGGAGAGCACGAGGCAGTGGGATTGAATTGCTCTTTTCAAAGAGCCAGCACAGACTAGATGGGCCGAATGGCCTCCTTTTGTGCCATAAAACTCTATGATTCTATGATATTCAAGACTGAGATTGATAGGTTTCTTGTGGATTAAGGGATTTGGAGATAAGGCGGGTAGGTGGAGTTAGAATAGATCAACCATAGATCTTATTGAATGGTGGGGCAGACTCGAGGGGCCGAATGGCCTACCCCTGCTCCTAATTCTTATGTTCTTAGAAGGAGGTTTTATAATAATTCTGAGGGTTCAAAAATTGAAAAGCGCTTTGAAAGTAAGATTGAAAATTTTGACAAACTTTCAACCTTTATATGAAAAATATAATTAGCAAATTTCTGTAGTATTCTGGATGCCTTCATTTTTGGATGAGAGATGGGGCTATTTTCTTTTGGTTGTCACGTCAATAACTTGTCTCTTGCAGCTTTGTTGTGGATCTGCACATATTCCATTTTTGTTGGTAGTTCCTCCAAAACAGAACAGTTCTTTTTGGTCAACAGTGTCAAAAGGCTTCAATACATCATTGGAAGTCTAATAGTCTCATTCAACTGTTTAAGGGTACTGATCCAGATTGTTGTATGTGGAGGAAAAAATGTGTTCCAATTGAGTTTGCTGAAAATATTTTCTGTTTTGGGGCATTTTTATTGAAAAAAATATCTTCCTAATTCTGTTGACATTTTCTTGTTTGTAGGAGAGTGGATCCTGATGAAAGGCCTCTGCAAATCCTTTATGATTACCTGTCTGGATTAGGATTCCAGGATCCAGTCCGAATACAAGAGGAAGCAGCCGTGGCTGACTTGAGCTGCATGATTAGACTTTATCACGGTAAGATTTAAACCTTTCGCATGTTCATCATCAATGGTGGCATATGATGTTATCATTTAAAATAATATTTAGTGCTTCAACGGTCTAGATCATTGTGCCACAATACAAAATGTATTGAAATACTTCATTCTAATGGTTTGCAAGAGTAGCAATACTATCTGTGTGATGAGACTGCAATACATTGATGGTTCAATCTTGATTGTGGGAGGTGGAGAGCAGAAACTCATTGTTTCTTGATATCCAGTGAGGGATAGTTGGAGGAGAGGTTTCTGTATTCTCTGCATTGAGATACATAGCCAGAAGTAAAATATGTTTGAAATGGTTACTTATGGCTCGTGTGTCATTAACAAGTGACCCTAGGGTGTGGAAAGTAATAAGGCATGACAAAATGTCAAATCAGTACTATTTTGATCTGTGATTGTGGTAGCTTGAGGGACATAATTCTGCTCCTCACAGCATGAATAATTCAAATCCAGTGGTGTGAAATATTTTGCATTTTTTCACACTACAGTATATGGTTATGTGCGAATAGTACTATTGTGATCAAATGAGCCACTTTTTGCCCAGCAAATTGATTTGTGTGTCACTGCTGGAGTTTTATTTCTGACTATACTCTATGGGCAATTTCGCTCAATTGCAGTCCTTTATCTTCAGATGATAATTTAGTGACATCTGCTTGTTAATGAAGTTAAAACTGAACAGGTAGATACAAATCATGCAACAGCAGATGTAGAATCTGTTTCTCTGCTGATGTGCTGTCTACTTTAGTATTTGAGTGCAGCTTCCCTACACAATCCTGTACAATAGTCAAGAAAGTGGGATTCTCCCAAAGGAATAACTAATGGTTCTTGTTACCCCTGGATGAATATATTCTTAGGTCATTCGATATTCCTTTCGGTAATCACAATTTTGTGTCAATTGTTGGTATGTTCTTTACAAAAATGAAAATGAATCACAATTAGATGTTGTTACATGATTACTGAAATGAATACAGCTGTATTGTACTTCCTTCTCACTGCATGATTCTACACTGCATGTATGAACTTGAAAAGGGCCAATGGTCATTTTCTGTTTGATGACAATATAAAATTGATCACCAATTCCTTGTACTGTACTTGTATTTTCCTATCCTTGTAATTTTGCTGTACAGGCTTATAGTGGAAAGTGCCTTATCAATGCTTCCTGGATTATTTCACTTATAAAAGGGAGATCATTCAATAACTGAAGGGTGGACCTGTTCTGAAATAGAGTAATGTTGCATAACTGAATTCCACTTCTATCACAAAATATCTTGGATGTCATAGATCCATATAAAACTGCATCTGATAAGATCATCTTTTGATTACCTGGACTGAATTTTACATTGCCGGAAGATTTGCAGGTGTATTTTAAAATTTGAGTTGCTGTTAAAAAAAATTATGTTATGTGGGGCTTGGTCGATTTTCTGCCCTCTGCTGAAAGAAATGACTCTTGATGCAGCACATTTTCTTGGGCATTGACGGTTCTTCAATATTGTGTTGTTGAAGGCTGATTCTCATGTGAGCTCAGACAGGGAATGTCGGTCGTTTATTTACCACGGAGGGCATCAAAATCAACCTTGAATCATTCTGTATCCAAAGTCGTGAGCTTTTCCTGGTGATATGGTTGCATAATGCTCTGGAGGGGACTGCAAGAGCAGAGTAGCTCTGCACAGTTGTAGTATGTAGTTACTGTGCTGTAGAGGTAAAACTCGCTGCATGGTGCATGATTGAAGTTGCTATTGATCTTTGTGATTTGAGGCTGGTTAAATTTTTTTATTTTCATAAGCAGTCTTGGATTAATTGGCTGTAGCTTGGGTCGTTGTTGGAAACTCCTGGTACAGTACTTGGATATGAATGGCCAGCTTTTGAATCAGGAAGGATTTAAACCAGAAAGATGTGTGTACTAGCCCTTCTGCAAACTGTCTTTCTACGTTGTCTCCAAACTACTTGTATTCTCAAAAGTAGTTTCCAATTGTTTATTTTACAAATCTTATTAGTACATTCAAGTGCTTTTAGAAACGGCTGTGTGCAATTGGCTGCCGTGTTTCACCCAGAAAATGCCTCCAATCCACATTACAATATATTCTGTGAAGTGCTTTGAGACATCTCATTGTCATGATAAGGCACTGTGTCAAATGCAAGTATTATTATTAGCAAAGAAGGAAGCCATTTTGCTCTTCATATGTGTGATACTTTTAGTGCATAAATTTAGCATTTCTGCTGGTAGAGGTCGAAAGTCTAGGTTAAACTCTAGTGTTTGTCATTGCAGAATATTAAAGTAAAGTGTAGAGATTCCTCCCCTCCAGGGCCACTTCATAATATGATTTTGACTAATACGAGATTCATCAAGGCTGCAAGGATTAAATGTGCTCTGGAATCTTTACAAGCCTAAAAAGGGCTGAGGTAAATTGAAAGATGTTATTGTGTATGTGCTGACCAATGTTTTTTCTAAAAATGCTTTCCTTAATAAATAAGCTACATCCAGTTGGCTCAACAAATGCTGAGAGGAGCATTTTACGGATTTAATTACACCCTGGGTACGGAAGTATTGTATGTTTGATTTGAAGCTCAGTCAGTGACTGGGAAACTTTATTCATACTGTGTAGGATTGTGAAGTTTTTTAATTTCCTGAGGTTAATACTGTGGCTATGTGGGAGGATTGTAGAGATTTACAATGCATGATTTACTATTGGAAACATTGTGCCACGTTTAATCTTTCTTTTAATCAGAATGACTTTGTTTGTTGGGAGGCTTGTAGAGATTTACAACACACTGTTTACAATTGGAAACACAGTACCATGTTCAATCTAAGTTTTAATCAAATTTACTTTGTTTATTAGGACTATGCTGTATAATTCAGTTCTGTGGAGACACCACAAAGATGTATGAGGTTAATATACCCAAAAACTCATTCTTGCTGTTTTTTCCACTTCAAGTGAAGCAATTGAAATGGTGATGAATGAGAACTGGTGGCAACGTGCAACCAGTATTACTTCAATTTGTATTTGGTTTAAATTGATCAGTTTAAAAGCTGTACAAATCAAGTCAATTCCAAATAATAGAACTGTAGACATTCACAGTATAGAGGAAGGCCATTTGATGCTTCATGCCTGTCATAGATCTTAAAGAGCTATTTGTTTAGTCCTTTTCTCCAGGCGCTTCGCTGTATGCCTTTATATTTAAGGTATTTATCAAATTCCCCCTTAAAAGCTGATGTGGATTTTGTCCCAACCCATCAACCTCTTCCTTTGCTCTTTTGGTAATTACCATAAATCTATGCCTTTTACTTATCTTCACTAACCAATGGAAATATTATCTATTTAAATTTATATATTTAATCAAAAGCTTTCTTAATTTAAATGACTTCCATCAAGACTCTCAATCTTCTCTGTTCTGAGAAAAGCAGCCTGTTGTTGCCACCCTGTGTTTTATATTATGTGCCTCCTTTTTATAATACTTAGCATTCTGTTGATTCTTTGTAAGTTTGATCCATTTGACTTTAACAAAAAAGAAACTAGGTGTAAAAAAAAACACACGCACTAGCCCTTCCATTATTGTTCGTTTTACCATTTAAAAAATGTATTTCCTTTCGATTCTTCCTTCCTCCCCATTAAATTTCATTTTGCAGCCTATCGGCCGAATCCAGTCTTCTATCCTCCTTGAAGTTGCTTACAGTCTTCTTGACAGTTATTCTCAAATTTTATGTTGCAGCAACTATTGTCATCATAATCCCATTATGTTTAACGGACAGTGGAATTTGGTGTTTGAAAAGCTTAATGTTCACATTCATTTTAGGATGATTCCCATATTCTAACAAAAATTGAAAAATAGAGGGATTAGGGAATATGGGGATAGGGCAGGTAATCAGAGTTAGGTGAGAAGATCAGCCATGATCGTATTGAATGGCGGAGCAGGCTCGAAGGGCCGAATGGCCTACTCCTGCTCCTAATTCTTATGTTCTTATGTAGAGACTGCTGATGTCTTTGTAGCCATCTGCAGTTTGCAGGTAGGATGTTGGCTCAGTTGGAAGAATCTTTTCAACCAGCAGCAGTGGGTACTCTATTTAGAAATACGTCAGGTTGCAGCTTGTGATGGAATGAGCTGTGTTGTCAGTTCGGAGGTGCTTTATTTCTCTATGTTCCAAATCGTAGCTAATTTATTATTTAGTGTGTTGGATTCTAAATTGAAAACAAAAACAAATTTATTATTAGAGTATCTTATTTGGGAACATTGAAGGTTTGTTGAGTGAAACAGCAATGTCATGCTGGGCACTCTCACAATGAATACAGTCTATTTAGTTGCAAGTGTCCCATCAATAAAATAATCTTTAACTTTAAGTGCTGATTTCCTGCTGATCTCCAGTTTACTGATGATAAGAATATTGGAGACAGCAATGCCTACTGTTTACTTTTAGATTAATTTATCTTTTCTTAATTTTAGAATTTTATAGTAGTTTTTTGTTTATGTGACTTTGGCAGGCATGATGACTATTTATATCAGGAGTTTACTTTTCTGAGGACTTCAAAATTAATGTTGTCCTAATGCGTGAAAACTAATTTTTTTTTGGTCAGCTTGTTGTCTGACACATGGAAACTCAGCGCTGTGTTTAAAAGTATTCAAACCAGATAGAGTTTCACATTTGCTTGACGTAAATTCATGGGTATTTACTTCAAAGTGTTTCACAGAATATACTGTAAACAACAACAACAACAAATTACATTTATAGAGCGCCTTTCACGTCGGGAGGACGTCCCAAGGCGCTGCACAGGAGGCGTGTGACCCGAGCTGAGAGGGGAGTGTTTGGGAAGGGGTGAAACACAAAGGGGAGATAAAAAAGTTCGGGGTGAAACAAAAGGCATGATCGAAGAGGAAAGTCTTCAAACCGGCCTTGAAAGAGGAAAGGGAAGAAACGAAACGGAGGGATTGAGGGATGGCATTCCATAGGGTAAAGTGAATTGACTGTATATTTGTGGACGAAATGCTGCAGCCATTTGTGCATAGCGGTGTCGCACAAACAGTCGTGGATTGAAATGACCGATTTGCTTTTTTTTTATGGATTATTATCAGGCATATGGAGTAAAGAAACTTGCCTAAGGTTTCACCCTGCCTGGAATTGAACCCATTTCTCTCACTGGTGAGGAGAGTGCTCTAACCGCTGAGCTCTAGGACTCAAAATATTCTTTCTTTCTTAAAAAAAATTGGTCACTCAATCCACGACTGTTTCTGGGTCACTGCAGTATGCTGCTGCGTTTCACCCACAAATATATAGTCAATTCTCTTTATAGTATATTCTGTGAAGTGCTTTGAGACGTCTAGAAGACGTGAAAAGCACTATATCAAATATAAGGATTATTATTATTATCCATCTTGGGCCACCCTACACGTTAGGACTTTGGCTTGCAGGGTTAATAGGAGCTGAGTGGGAAGAATCACAAACCCTAATTTAGTGCAGAAGTGGGGGTAAAAGTTACAGGTTTCAAATTGCAATACGTGTTGCTGTTAATTGAGCAATCACTGCAGCAGTTATCACTGTTCTGGTTAGTTTAATTATTGCAAATACTATATAATGAAATTACCTAATTATCTAAGTGTTAATCTTACAATCTCCTTGGACCAGAAGGAGTCACGCAATATTATGTTCAGTAGATGAATGCAAATAAGTGCCTCAGTCAAAACATTTTAAATATGGTGTGAATATACAAAGTTATATTTGCATTAGGTTGTTGTTGTAGCTGTATTAGCTGTGGAAGAAGAGCCTCCTCTGTGATCAGGTAGGCCTTCATTCCACTTTCTTGAAGCAACAGCACCTGAGACTGTGGGGAAACATCTGTCTCCAACTACCATCCCAAAAAAGGCCTGCCAACTCTACAGACCAATGATGTTGTTGTCGTGGAGTCCTGCAACTCATTGGTTAGAGCACTCACCTTACAAGCGAGAGACTTGGGTTCAATTCCAGGCAGGATGAAATGTTGGGCAAGTTTCCTTACTCCACATGCTTGATAATAATTCCTCAAAAAAAATTGGTAATTTCAATTAGAAACTGTTTGTGGGACACTGCTGTATGCAATTTGACTGCCGCGTTTCACCCACAAATATTCACTTTACAGTATATTCCGTGAAGCTCTTTGAGACATCTAGAAGATGTACAAAGCATTATATCAAATGCAAGGATTATGATTATTATTATTATTATCATAGTATTGTTGACCCATCCAAGGAATAACCTGGATGCTTTCCACCAGGGAGAGAGTGCGCACTCCACTCCCAAGAAACATTTCTGGAATTACCACATCCTCCTGACATGAAAGGCGTTAACACAATTGCTATTATGTTGTTGTAGCTGGGAAGCACATAACACTGTTGGGTTTGAATACTCTTAAGCATAATGATAGGTTTCCACATGTCAGACACCCAAAAAGTTGCATCTTCAGGGACTTTTGGTGGACTGGCTTCATGATGTTGATGTTCCCACTACTCCACAAAATGACTGTAGTAAGCTCTGAGAGGAAAAAACCTAGATATTCTATGGTCAGCGCTTGTGAAAAGGTGCCTGACTGAGGCAAGAGATCAAAGCCAAGTGCCTCAGCCAAATCGCAAAATTGAATTAAACTCTGTCCCAGATATTTGTAGTTTATATAATATGTAGTCAGTCACTACCTTTTTTATAAAATAATTTTTGACAGTTATCTGACAGGTTGATGGAGGCAGTGTGACTTGGATGAAAAGGCAATGAAGATGCATGGCAATAAACGTTGTGTTAAGTTTTGGTGGTCAATAGATTTTTTTAAAAATTAAATGGTGGATTTTGAGATATTGTCTGTTGGATTGGATTGCTTTACTCTTTCTTTTTGTTTTCCCTTTTTGTTTCTGAAAAGGTATCAGACTGCCTCAGTTGTGGGTTCAAGTCCCACATCAGGACATTGAACTCATAGGCTAGGCCGACACCGATATGCAGCTTTGTGGGAGTGCTGCATTGTCAGATGTACCTCCCTTAATATGAGACATTAAACTGAGGTCCTGCCTGTTTAAGTTGACCTTGCCCAGTTTTAGCCTCTCCTAACAATTTGACATTATAGTATTGGATGGGTGCTATGTTTTTCCACTTAGAATGAATGAATGAGCTACGCTGATCTCTGCTGAACTTTATGCTCCTGAAAATTACTTGTGTACTCCCATTAATCTCTTAATTGCATTATTTTATTATGTTTTGTATAACTACTATTACTACTGTTGAGTTAGAAGAAACATCATATCATTGATACACTTTGGACACTCATTAATTTGGCTTAATTCATTTACACTCCCTCAGCCTCGCCTCCTTCCGAGCCTCTTTCAAGTCCCACCTCAAAACCCTACTCTTCGACGGTCCCATCAGTGACCCCAAATCCCCTCCACCCTCCCCGATCCCAGCTCGGGTCTGAAATACCGAATGTCCAGCACCTTGGGATGCCCTCCCGACGTGAAAGGCGCTATACAAATGTAATTTTGTTGTTGTTACACTACCTAAGAATTGCAGTCCTTTATATCTCATAACAAATGTCTTCTTATTTGCAATCAAGGTGTTGTTTGAATGAATGCAGGGACATTGAGGAAAGTTCTATTTATGGGCAATTGTTTGTGTTTGAAGCAATAATATTTGTTGTTTATTTTTGTTGTTTGATCTCTGTCCCCTAACCTTCCCCCTCTTCTTCTTCCCTCCCTTCCTTTCCCCACTTTCTCTCCCCCTATTCTCCCTTCCCTCCCTCTTCCCTCCCTTCTCCCTGATTTTGCCCTCCACCCACCTTTCCCTCCCTCTCCCCCCTTACCCTCTTTTCCCCCTTTCTCCCCTAGCCCCATTCCCACGATTGTTTGAGGGACACTGCTTTGCGCAATTTGGCTGCCACGTTTCGCCCACAAATATACAGTCAGTTTTCCTGCTCTCTTTCCCCCTAACCCGACCCCTCCTCTTGCCATCTCTCCCTGCTTACCCTCTTTTCCCCCTTTCTCCCCTTCCATGACTGTTTGTGTGACACTGTTGTGTGCAATTTGGCTGCCGCGTCTCGCCCGCAAATATGCAGTAGATTTTTCTCCTTTCTTTCATCCTACCCCGACCCCCCCCCCCCCCCGCTCTTGTGCCTCCCTGATTGTACAATGCCTTGGGATGTCCTCTCGGCGTGAAAGGTGCTATAAATGTAAGTTTTGATTGATTAATTGTTCACTGCAGTGATCCTCCTAACTCTCTCCCTCCCGTCCCACTCACCCCTCCCCCTTGCTTGGGTCCCGACTTGACTGTTCAGCGCCTTGGATGTCCTCCCGATGCGAAAGGCGCTCTAAAATAAATGTTGTTGTTGATCCATTTAGATGGTTGCCAAAATTATTGATTGTGTTTGTTCAACGGGGCTAATTCTTGTGTGCTTCATAGGCATTGACTTTGAGAAAATATGACTCAGTACATTACTCTACCTTTCTAAAAGAAGTCTGATTTTTTGGTCACTGTATACTCGCATGATAGTGTTGCTGCATGTAGTTACAGTAAACCAGTTGGTGTGATGTGATATTCAGCCTTCTCTGGTTTAGTGAGAAACCAGTTTCTAACATCCCATTTTTCATTAGAACCTGCATTTTTATAGTGTTGTGTTCCGACCCAGTTTTTTGTTAAATTTTAAATGGATTGCTAGCTGAAAACAATTCATTTATATGGCACATGGTTTTTTGTTCAATGCAGCCATATAATTTACCTGCTCTTGAAACAATCATTTTCTTCTTAGAAGGTTGTTTGAAATTTGCCAGTCACACAGTCAGGACACCCCTCCTAAAATGGTTTTACCCACAGCTGTTCATCTAAAGTCCAGGATCATGAAATTGCAGGAAGTCATTCAGGAGCACGAGATCCCATTTTACTGTCCCGACAATATTGGTGCCAAGCAAATTAAATCTGCTTTACCGAGCATATTTCCTCCTCCTTGTATACAACACTACAATTTGTCTCTGCCATGGCCCATTACCTGCTTTCCTGTCAACTTTCTGTTCTTACCAGCTATACTGGATACATTCAGAAGAACAATTTCTAATTGGATTTGTGCTGCTGTGTGCTTTTTTTAAAAAAAAGGTTCTGCAAATGGCAATAAGAAATATGATTTCATCAAATTCAGATTCTGCGATTCTATGTCCAATCCTCAGTACCAATGGTTGTGTTATCTCTACAATACTGTATATGAAAACACAAATGCTTATTAAAAATCAGAATGACTTGAATGCACATGTTCATATTATTGAAGGATTTTGTAACTGTTGATTTGATAATAACAGGGTGATGAACTTAAGTTACTAACTCTCATAAATTTTTTGATAAGATTGTTTTTCAAATCGACTTTAACCTGAGTTAATATGTCATTGAGTGCATTTTGAACTTTTTTTTAAGTTCAGTGACTCATTGAGTAGAGGGGTGAGGAGGACATTGTTCCATTATCACCTTTCTATGCGTGAGAATATATCTGGGTGTAATTTTGGCTGACAGAATTGATATTGCCTGGAGAGGAGGGAGCAGGACAGCCTGAATTAAGATTTGTTTACTTTTAAAGAATAGCAACCTTGAATGGGTTTGTTTGATTATTGTATAGCTTGGAAAGTCTGTTGTAACCCAGGCAAATTGTATCCATCTTTCTGAATTAAAAGCACATCATATGCAACGTTTTCTAAGGAGGAATTCAGTTTAAATTGATTTACACGATTCAACATAGTAAGCATTGGTGCCTGCCTCATTTTCAGAATTGAGATCATTTCCATTTTTGAAATAAATAAATATTTTTGTGTTCATTTCTCAAATAGATTTTTTTTCTGTTGAGTGGCTATATCACTCGACATAGTCACTCAACACAGTGCCTTGGGATGTCCTCCTGTCGTGAAGGGCACTATATAAATGTAATTTTGTTGTTGTTCGAGGAAATATGGAGCTTTGATATTTCATTTAAGGGTTTTATTCAAGTTAGCTTGCGTTCAGTTATTTTTAATAATATATTTAAGATGTGAATTGGTCCCCTTTGGGGTTTTGCATTTTATTCTGACTATTTTAGGCTTTATTTCACTAGTTTTGCAGCTACGCATTAACCTACAGACAAGTCTAGAGGTTAGACCTCTCACCACCCATGATGAGCTTTGCATTCAGCAACAGAGATTTCACACACCTGTATTACCCACAGGATCCCGATAATCTGAAAATTGCTATATTGCAACCTATTTTCCAAGTTGACCGTTTCCCTATCTTTTTCTTTGGTGCAACCATTTTGTTTATTTCTCATGTTGCATTTCTCAAACCTCTGATTTCTTCTTTTGAATGGTTTATGTAAACTTTTTTTTGCAAGTTATTCTTTCCATGCCATTGCATTGAATATGACTAAGAACACAGAATATTCATCTGGATGTTGGTTTCACAAACAAGTTTCATTTGTAATGGCCCCGCCACTTGCTTTTAAACTAATCTCACTGGAACTTCACATATTGGAATGTGAATGGTATGCCATACTCCGGTAGTTGGTCATTTTAATCCAATTGTTGCAAATCCTAAACACTTTGGCAATTTTAAATGGTTTAAGTCATTTTCTGTTAGACGCTTGCTTCTCTGTTTCTGGAATGGTGCCAGATGATCAGAAGAATGCTATTATTGTGGCATGCCTGTACCCCCAAGAAGTATTGAGTCACATATTTAATGGATGTCTCAATATTTTTTTTTAAATTGCAATAATGCACTGTTATTTGTATACTCTGGTAAACCATTGCTTTATAACATTCAACAGTGAAACCTTGCACACCTGCTTTAAACCTAATTTAACTCATGGTATTTGATTTACTGCAGGCAATTTGAGGGATGTGTTTTGGTGAGCCGACAGCTTTTCTTCATTCCTCATTTTGTACAGTGCTCTTTGGTTTTGCAAAAGTTGACTGTCTGAAGCATGTGAATGTGATATTGTTTTTTTCAGACTATTGGTTTGTAAATTCCAGCAGTGTAGGACTAATCTTTAAAGCTGAAAATAAAACATCTTGAGAAAGGAGTCCATTCCCTGCATTAGAAATAACCAGCAAAGGTTATCCAGAATAAAAAGGGCTTAAGAACATAAGAAATGGGAGCAGGAGAAGGCCATTTGGCACCTCGAACCTGCTCCACTATTTAATAGTATCATAGCTTATCTTGTAACCTAATTCTATTTACCCTCTCTATCCCTATATTCTTTAAACCCTCTATCCATCAGAAATCTATCAGTGTGAGTCGTGAATATTTTCAAGGACTGAGCATCCACAGCCTCTATAAATTCACTACCCTCTGAGTGAAGTAATGTTTCAACTCTGTTCGAAAAGGCGGACCCTTAATCTTGACATCTAGTTTTGGATACTCCAACCAGAGGAAGCAGTCTCACACTGTCTACTCTGTCAATCCCCTTAAGAATTTATAGATCACCTCTAATTCTTCTACATTCTAGAAAGTATAGGCCCAGTTTACTCAACCTATCCTCATATATCAACCCCCTCTTCCCAGGAACCAACCTAATGAATCTACGCAGCACCCCCATTAAGACAAGTATGTCTTCTAAAATAAGGAGACCAAACCTGCACACAATATTCTAGGTGCGGTCTTTCCAAGGCCCTATATAATTGCAGCAAGACTTCCCTACTCTTGTACTCTAACCCTTTTTCAATGAACACCAACATGCCATTAGCCTTCCTAATTGCTTGCTGTACCTGCATACTAACCTTTTGTGACTGGTGTACAAGGACACCCAAATCCCACTACCTAGTCTCTCTCGCTCTAGAAAATAATCTGTTTTTCTATTTTTACTACTTAGGTGAATAACTTCATACTTCTCCACATTATACCTTTGAATTCTTCTTGTATCATCCTCACAACTTACTCTCTCACCTAGCTTTATATCATAGATAGAGTTGGATAAATATTTATGCCATTTTGTTGGCCGACCAAAAAGGTTTGCCCTCGTTGATCTAATGGATGTGGTTTTGCTATGATAACCTCAATGGTCAAACAGGTTGCAAACATTTGCTGTCACTTCATGTGAAGTTTGTATTCCAGACAGCATGCGGTTATCTACATTTCTCAAAACATGACTTCTTTGCCAGTTGGATACAGTAAATAAAACCATCTGGCTTTCTCCAGCTTGGTATAGCAAGATAACCAATCGTATTTCTGATATAACTGCTGTAGGTACAAATTCTAAGCATTTAAATGTTTCTGTACCACAAGGGCATTTAAATGGAATTTGGATTTGGATAAATATGAATAACTAATGTACGTCAAAACTGAGCAGAATTATTTCCTCAAATCAATGGCTTTATTTGCTGTATTAGGTAATGTCACCTTTTGATTATAACCAGGACATCAATTTCATGAATTTGACCTGGTTTCTAGTGTCGTTTAAAAAAAAAAGTATCAACTATTTTAAAGTTGATAGGTCATTGGTTTTTAGGAACTTTTTTTGCTGTAATGTCTCTGCTTCAGTCATTGTTAGATGAGATTCTATGCCTAAGTAGCATTTTTTAGGTGACCACATTGGCTTGAAAGTGTTACAAAGCTTGGTTTCTGGTACTTTACACAGTAAATGTAAAATCCAAGAACATTGCTGAATTTCTAAAAACTGCACCTGTCAAATTTCTGAAACAAATTATGAAAGAAAAACTGCTTGATTGTAATTTTTGGGAAATCATTACTGTGATCTTGAAAGCGCCTGCAAGTATTTTTTGTCTCTCTCTTGTGTGGATTTCTGAAGTTTTCTTGCACAGATTAAATCCATGATGTAGCTCAGTGATAAATTCTGGTTAGTATGGTCTAACCTGTAAAAGTTCATGTGCAATTTCTGACAATGATTTGTACCTCCTGGAATGTGCATTTCTTTGTGTTGCTGGGAAATTGTACTGTTGTTATTAGTCCACCTGCATGTCTCAAGGAAGTCTTGGGTTTCCATTCAAACCATTATGAATCAATTTGAGGCAGTACTTGCTCAGTTCAATCGTTATGAGGATGTCAACAGATATTACATCTAAGTTTCATGTAGCACAAGTCTTATCAGCTCAGCATGTTTAATGCATGCTGATTATTTCTGTGTACTGTATGTACCATGTGTATATTTCAGCTTGCCTTCAAGTCACTGTTGCCTTGACCTGGGCACCCTTGTTCAGAATTGGTATTGTAAATACTGTGTTGTTGCAAAACATTAAGTATTATGTAATTGTCAAATATTTCCATGCCATTCTGATGGTGCAAATTATGATATACATGTTTAGCATAGACGCAGTATTTACAATAAAAATTCTAACCAAAGATGCACAAATTCAGGCAACAGTGATTTGAGGGAAGCTGAAATATCCATATCTACATACACAGAAATAATCAGTAATGCGTTAAACATGCTGAAATTCAGCTATGCAAAGAGTAAGACTGTATAGCTGAATTGGAATCTAGATGTAATATCTGTTGACATCCTCATGACCATTAGTATGATTGAACTGAACAAGTGCTGCTTCATATAGTTGGAGGGATGCTATTTCCTGGAATTAAAAAAAAATATTAATTTATTTTCAAGCTTGTCGAACATGGTTGAGCATCACCATGGATGATTTCTATAATGTTTTGCACAAAGTCTGAAATATTGTACGCATTTAAGGATTCTATTATGGAGCAAGTTAGATTGAATTATTGATCCCTCTCACATATTTGGATTTTATGCCATTCCTGAGGTGTTGTAGATGGTTGTTAATTGATTTGACTTGTGATGACAGGGAACATGCTGCAGGTTGTCAGAGAAATGAGTGACACTGCACAGTGGGCAGATGAAACATTGAGCTATCAGCATGAATCTTGCTCATTGACAATTTTACAAACTGCTGAGCTGTGGATAATGTGTTCTTTTTAAAAAATCTTTAGAGTTTGTGTTCTTTGATTTCAGAAGACAGAGGTATACCTGCTGTAGGGCCGGTTGGTAGCGTAAGATCCTCGGTGTTTCATTGCCCCGGTTAGTCTCAAAGTTATGATTTCATGTATCCCGAAGCTTGAATACTCACTGTTAAAAAATATTTTCTCGGTTTATGTATAGGACTTCCATAGACAGATTGATAATTTAATTTTAACACCTAAGTTCTAATTGCTGTAATGTGGTATTAAAAAATTTCTGACAACAATTGCACAAATATTCCATCGTCAAACTCAGTTATGAACAGTGGACCGGCAAAATTAATTCTCTTTATCCAGATTTAGTTCCGTGAGGATTAACATTACGGTACTAAGCTTCCATTCCTATCTATTCTAACTATAGAACTTCACATCCAATACCAGGAAAGTTTGTTACAAGAGGCTTATGGTAACAATGTATTTAGGTTAGATTACACAGACAATAATTAAATAGGACCAAACTTTCTGAACCCCGATGTGCTTGTACTCACCCGTGACATGCAAGATTTGCTCAGGATATCGAATTGCATTTAAATTGCTTTGCAGACTCTAGATTAAATCTCCAAACCCCATCAAAATAAAGATTTGTAACTTTGTTGAATGACTGTTTCTCTAAGGAAAACAGGTTTTTATAGTTTTGTTTCTTGGAATTTGTTTTATTTATTTCTCAGATGATCATTATAAACAGAGAAAATATTTATTCAACAGTTACAGGAGATATGAAGTCCTAAAGTAAAGAATAGTAAATGGCAACAACAACTTGCTTTTTTATATTGCTATCCAAAGGAATTTAAATTATCATGCCTTTTAGAAGATAGTACATATTTATAACTAAGACATATTTCTATGCTATAGTCCCTTATGTGCTTGAGAAATTATTTTACAAGTGGCACCATTGGCTCGGGATTGCTAGCTGCTTAAGACTTGTGTTTAATGCAGTGTTTATTTTTTATGGTGTACATTGACAGTTTTAAAAATCTTTGAAGTATTTTGGCAGCATTTTGTGTCAATGAAAAATATCTGTTCTTCCAAACTTTGAAATTCCTTTTTAGAAAGTTGAATATAGCTGATTAAATGCCCAAGCCTGTTTAGTGGAACTGTACATTTCAAAATTCAACATTAGCAAAACTGGTGGAGATGTGTAACTTAAAGATGAACAGCCATACATGACTTGGGGGTGCTTGATGTGAAATTTTTACTTCTGTTCCACTGTAGTTGTCCTTTGCCTCAGTAAGCCCATATTCAGTAAAATGTAAACTTTTTACTCCAAGGCTCAAAAGACATAAAGAATAATAGTTGTGTTACAGTATTCAGAATTTCACAGAATGACTGGATTTTTCAAATTGCTTTTACTTTTATCAAAAGTATTCGTATTTTATTTGTGCCAGTTTCTACTTAAAGAATTGCCTTGCCTTGGGACATCCCAGGGCCTTTGGGCCTCCTCCCGATGAGAAAGGTGCTAAAGAAATAAAATTTTGTTTATAAGACTGTCCTCGGGGTGTTCGCCTCAGCACATCCATCACTGACAGCCTGAATTCACAGCAGCAGGAAGTTAGCGAGCCCTGCCAACCTGCCTGCTAGCTTAGCTTCTGTCAGAACTACTTAATCATCCTGGGGGCAGTATATCGTGCCAGGCGGTCCATGAGCACCTCCTATTTCTTCTAATTTTTTTTATTATTCTCTATCTCAAAACTGTAGGTGAGCAAGGTTCTTAATATTTTTAAATCTATTTTCCTTTTGTGGCAAACTGTACTGTTCATACACAGTAGAGAGACATCAGAGGCAGGTTAGTTAATGAATTAGTTTGTAACACACGTTTTGTGATTCTTGTCTGTACTCTGCCCAGGGCAGCCAGAGGAGGAGGGTGACTTTGGCTGAGAAGAGTTTCCTCAGTGGAGAAGTAAAATGAAGAGGGTTTCATAACAGCTTTGGCAATGGTGCCCAGCTTGTCCTTCCTGTTCTCTCCAACAATGGTTTTGGATGCGGTACAATTCTCTTGTTCTCTCGTTTGAGTCTGATTCTCTATGGGTGTGTTGAAATGGCACCTGGATTCCCAATCATTTAAGTTTTCCCAAATTGTAGGTTGCACATAATGAAATATAAAGTGCTGCACTTTCTCAGTTGAGTGTTCTATGCATAACCGAAGATTTCCTGTTTCCTGGTGTCCCTTCTCACTATTTCTTCAGATTGGCATGTGTTGCCTCGTTAGAAACAAAAACATTGCTCTAATTTACTTTATATTTCTTGCCTCGTTAATCATGGTTGTAAAGGTTATTTGAAGCCTGAACATGTCTGACCTCTCAGATGGGGGAGGGAACTGTCATCCATGTTACTTTATTGCTAATTTTATCCGAAGTGCAACTTGCTGACGCTTTCCTTTGTCTCTTTTTTTGTGGGAAGAAGTTGAAATCTCATTAAATAAGTGTTCAGTGAAGATTTGTTTTTATCTTTTAAGAAACTTTCAGTGCAACACCATGATTGCAAGTATAACCTGTAGGTGATTGTTTTTTGTGTGTGGCTACCTAATGTGAAGTTTTTAAAAAAAAGAAAATTAAAAGAAAATAATATAAAATCCCAACAGGCCATATTATATTTACAAAGATCCCATCTCAAATTATATGATGTTCCATTGATTTAATTATAGGAAGCAATTTATTGCCCTTGAGAAGGTGAATTTGCGAACTACTGTACTAAAATGATTTCAGGTGTCAAGAATTTAAGCTATGAGGAAATACTGAGAATGTTGGGCTGATTGAAGAAGAAACTGTTCAAAATATTTACACTCCTGTGTATGTACCTCTAAAGATGAAGGAAATGATAAGCACATATTGCATTTAATCTGTAATGGAAATGATGTAGAAAAAAATCAGGAACAGTCAAGATGGTTCTGATTTTTGTCTATGCTTCTCTCTGCAGGTGGGGGTCCTTTATATATCTTATAGCTTAGGAGATTTGCAGCCACAATGCAAGTTAATTTTAGGCAGATAAGCTTCAGTGAGATCTGCAAGTCAGCAGTGTGGAACAATTAATTGTATGTGAAGTTACCAAAGATTGTTTAGATTTCCTTCAAAATCAAGATCTATAGCTTGGGAAGACAGACAGTATTGGTAAATGCAAAAACATCTGGTATGGTTAAAGGAGAGAAAACACCTGATTTCACATTCTTGCATGATTTAATTCCTTAAGTAACATGAATGGAGCTCTTAATTTGAACTGTCTGTATTCTGTGAGATATTTAAGCATTCATCATGCTTGTACTCCCTTTCTGTCGCTAACCTTATTCAGAATTGAAGGACGATCTTTAGATAAAACAAAATCAAGCCCATAAAGATGTATTTATGGCAGCAGTAATTGTATTGATAGGTACACTATTCTCAAGGTGGATGGTGCTTTAAATGCAAAAAATGCTCCATAATCAAAGTGTTGCGTGCATTTAGCAATCTAGCAATTTTGCAACTAGACTATTAAAATTTGTGCTCGTGAACATTTTTATCTTTTATTTATTGATCATCTTGAGGAGGATAAGAATTGTACAAGGCACCTAACTTGCTTCAGTTAATACTAGAGTGCATGAAATGTAAACTACTTGTTGCCTGCTTTATGAAATTCACCTAACAAATGTAAATAGCCTAGTTTGCATATTGCACCTGTACTGTATGGTGTCAAACTACAATTTCACCGCTGAAGGATTTTAACATTCAGTAATTTGTCCACATTTTGCATATCTTATGGAACGTTTAATAAGTTAAATCAGTAACTGAGGTACAAAGAACCCTCAAAGGTTTTGTATTGTGGTCATAAAACAAACCAGTGCAATCTCTTTGTGATAGTTTTGTTTGACTTCTTTTAAACTGTTTTTCATTTGAACAAATATTTGAACAAATGAGCATTTGTAGTAAATTGCCCAGTGATGTAGACGCAATTTAGAATAGTTTTAGTGCATGTTGCTAAGTGCCCCTTAAACTATTCATGCGATTTTCTCACAAATGCAAAGCGTATTACTGTAATTTCTGGAGGGTGTGCATTCAATTCCGATTAGCAGTTTCCAACAGTTTAGTATTTTATTTTAAAAACTAATCTGACTTCAATTTTTACAGAGATTAGTACTAATCTTGGAACAAATGCTTCAGATCTCACTCCTTGCTCTTAGATGAGAAATTTCTGGAATTATTGCATATTCTGCCAAGCAACAGTCCATTATACAGGACTAATACTTGGCTCTGCAAAGTACTGCTCCCTCCAGTGGCTTAAATATACAGTACACACAAAGCTTCAGTGTGTATTTTTAAAATAATGATAATAATCCATTTGATATAGATAGTGCCTTTCACATTGGGGGGACATTTCACTATGTATTTTGTAGGTGAACTTGGCAGCCACATAAATATCCCACAAACAGCCATAAAGTGAATGACCAACATGACTTGTTATTTAGAGGAAATGTATATTTAAGAACTTTGAATCTATTCATGTGGAATCATAAGCCAAACTATTTCTGAAGTTTGAATATTCAAATACTCAAATTGAATACTTGAGGCAAAAGAATATATAATGGTAAAATATAGTCAGTCAGCCAAGGTAGCACCTGGGGACATGGATTTAATTGCCATTAAGTTTTTTGGGGAGTAGTGTGTTTTGTCAAAAAGCACTAATTTAATACAGATGACTGAAAATAAATTTGTCAAACTATTTATGATTACTGAAAATCCTATTTAGTTTTGTATCGTCTGTCAGTTTTAACGATCGCTGTACTGTTGCTGAGGGGGTGGGAGAGAGGAATAGAATGATTGACTACATGATGATCATGAGGGCACCAAACACATCAAATCAGATGTAGCATTTATCAAATGCAGGAAAAAGTTAATTGACTTGGCTCAAATAATATGCCTTGAATTCAGAATCAGAATGTGATCAATTGTTGTGCAGGAATCACAGAAACCATCTGTCTGACACGGTCTATTCATTGCAGTTCTGTTGAGACCACTCAAGACTCAATTTATGTTAAACCCTTTGCATGTTCTACTGAAGTTGTAGACTCGTAGCTTTTATTTGTGCAGGTTCAACCCTCCACTTCATCCAGACACCTCATTACAATACTCACATTCTGAGTACCAATAAAGCATAATTAATGGAATAGTTCACATATCAGAATTCATGCCAGTGCTCATAAAATTGAAGTGATTAAATAAAATTCGATCTCCTGCTATGACAAGAAAAGATCCAATAATGATATTGTGGCTAGAAAATTGGGAGAAGGGGCTGGATTTTTTTCCCTCCCAATTTTCAATGGTTTTGAGGATGTGGAATGGAGCAAGTTGGCCTATTTCTGTTCCAGTATTACTTCTGCACCTATTCTAGGACCTCTTGAATTCGGGGCATTTATAAAGATGATGTATTATTGTATCTGTCTAACCTACTTATGCAATATATATTGTCCTTGAACAAGCCTGTCCTATAAAGACGGGACTGCAAGTAACCCCATTTGTTGCGGCGAGTTTTAAAATGTATTAAATTAATCCATATTGAGTAGCCTGGCAGTATAAAGTTTAAGATACTTGCTGCTGTGAATTCTCTGTTCATACGCATTTTCTTAAATAGTTTGTTGTTGGCATAACTCTGCAATATGCTACATATGTTATTTTTGCTTTTTTTTGCTCAGGGAAACCAAGTAGTGTAGAACAACAAGATCGGATTCATCTTTCTGGTGTGTTTAGTGTTCGAAAAGGTAAAACCCAGCTACACAAGTGGTCAGAACGCCAGGTCATTCTCTGTGGTACCTGCCTCATTGTGTCTTCAGTGAAGGAATGCCAAATGGGGAAAATGCATGTACTGCCTCTTACTGGAGGCAAGGTAAGAAATCTGCAGGCTTTCTTAGAGAAGCTGGTAATTATTGTATGCATGCATTTTACACCAGCGTTTGTATGGCATATTGTATGCAATGGATTCATTGCAGTAGATGATACTAAATGCAGTCGGATTGATTTAAACAAAATATGATGAGCATTTTCTATTAACTATATCCTAGTATTGAACTGTGTATTGTTGATATACTGTATTTATAACTATACTATACATCTGTCTCATACAGATCCCAATTATTCTGTGCTTCGCATACAATATCTGAATCACTTGTTGCTCATACTGTAGTTTGCTCTAATTGCATTACACTCAATTTGGAAGCAAAATATATATATACATATTTATTTATTTATTCGAGCTAGCTAAATAAATTTATTTATTTTAATAACTAACTAGCTCTCTAAATAGGACTTTTTTGTATGCCAGGCAATTGGATGTTGCACATTCTGATGATAAAATGCTCCCAATTTAGAAGGAAATATCTGGACTAGACACTTGTGTGTCGCTGTAAATGTAAAATTGTAAATGTGGAAATGACCTTTTTAATGTGTGGCTTGTACAGGTGGACGAAGTAAAACGACGACAACACTGCCTCATGTTCAGCTCTGCCGGGCCACAGGGCCAGACTTATTACGTCACATTTGATACATATCCGGAGTACCTACGGTGGCTCAGACAGGCTTCCAAGGTGAATTGTAGTGCTTTACAACCACAGGCCTGCATAGCCTTGTGTACTTGGAGAATACAAATATCTCTTATAACAATGAACTATAATACAAACAATTCTGTTCATAACTTTCTAAATTATGATTTTAATGCTTATGCTATGTAGTCAGACAAAAAAGGAAGGAACCACCAACAACAAAATTGCACTTTTTGTTTAAGTTTAAGTTGTTGTTAAGTTGTTGTTGTTGCACTTATATAGCACCTTTCACGTCGGGAGGACGTCCCAAAGCGCTGAACAGTCAGGTCGTGACCTGAGCGGAGGTGGGGGGGTGGGTCAGGTAGGGGGAAGGAGAGTGGGAGAGCGGGAAGAGTTAGTGGGGCAGCCGAAGGCGCGGTCGAAGAGGAAAGTCTTGAGACTGGCCTTGAAGGAGGAAAGGGAGGAAGCAAGGCGGAGGGGCTGCGGGATGGAGTTCCACAGCCAGACTTTTATACAGTATTGTTAGTGAGGAAAAACAACTACACATTCAAATTCAAAAGCCCAATTAAAATAAATGGAAAACTGTGTATTCTTGCATTATCGTTAATCACAATCTATGTGGGCTATAGTAATTAAAGCTAATTACAGTAAATTAATAATTCAGTGGCAAGTTAACAGGAGTGGTGAGTTAGGCATATGTATAAATGTGGTTGGGATATTGACAGCATAATGACTTAAGTGAGAGTGACAAGTTAAGCCAGAGTGTGATTCTGTTAACAGTATAACCATAGGAGCCAGCTAACTCTTAAGGTATATTTGCAGGTGGTCTCTCAGAGAATTGGCACAGTTGATCTGTCATGCTTCAGCCTTGAGGAACTTCCTGAATATCTCTTCTTCAGCCAAGATATCACAAATCTTAACTTACGGCAGAATTTTATACAGACAGATAATGCACTCAGCAGCCTAAACAGGTACCCAACTCATTTTTCTCATTCTCCCCTTTTTAAACTTCACACAATGCCTATCAAGCACTGTGCAAGATAATATTCAAATGTAGTCCATGGTCCACTGAATTGCATTCAAATGATAGCTTTTCTTTTTAACGTGTAGATATTATGTTTAGGAGGCAAATTACATTTAAAAGCTTAAAAGAACCTCAGTTTTCAAAACAGACCTGCAAAATAAGAGAACTTGTTATGATTTTGTTAACTCTGAATTTAATCTAGAGTGTATGCTTTCAATTTTAAATGACTGGTATAATTAATATTTTTTTTAAAAACTTGCTGCAAGCCGTTATACAACAACAACAATTTAGATTTATATAGCACCCTCCATGCCGGACGGCGTCTCAGAATATTTTGTTATGGCACAATAGTGATTCAGGATCAATAAACATCTAGTGTAAAGTTTCAACAGGATTGATTATGTATTTGAATCCATAATAAACACTTCCGAAATCCACTCCAGCAAGCATACCTTCATGCACCTGTAAATAGAGACCTGTGGTAGTGAGCCGGTGATAAATGTCACATATAGTACAAGCAAAGCTATTGAATTGTCATGTGCTGAGTTCTCGCAGTTGCCTTAAGTTCTTTCACAACTTTCATTTCAGATTTACTCAGCTCAAGAGCCTGAATCTATCAAATAATAAACTGTTAAAATTTCCTGTTTCCTTGTGTGAAATGTCCACTCTGAGTGAACTCAATTTATCATGCAACAGGATACAAAACATTCCTGAGGAGATTGGAAACTTGCAGAAGTAAGTACAGTATTGCAACATAAGATACATAGTTCAGTTTTTTTTTTTTTACAAGTATTTATACTCCTATAATTGAAAAGTATATTTTGGCCTCACTTTATGAGGCCAAATAAAGGCTTGGTGATTTCTAAGCTTTGTTCCATTGACAATGACAATTAAATCTGACTGAACAAGTGCATTTTATTATATAAGTTATTGTAGCTCTCGTAATTATGCCTTATCTAAAATGCCAAAAGGAACCTTATAAATATTTCCGTCCACTTAAATATAGTCAATTCACTTTACAGTATATTCTGTGAATCGCTTTGAGAAGACGTGAAAAGCAATATACCAAATGCAAGAATTATTATTATTATAAGCAAGAGAAAGTGCCAATTCCATTTTCTTTCTGTTAGGACTCAAAAGAGATCATAACAAATTGAAACTGTATTGGTAAAAGTGAATAGGCTTTCACACTACCATTTGGTCATTAACAATAATATTTCCTTTTTAATTTTAATTGTATTCTATTTTGTGTATTTATTCCTTTTTATACATTTATATTGTCCCAAGGTGGCCAATATAAGACCTCGCTCATCAAATCTTGGTATTTTCCTTTTGCAACCCAAAGGTTGACGATTTGACTTGAAGATGTGACCTTATAAACAAACGTGCTTTTGTTTGCAGAACATACAGCAGTGACTGTTTTGAGAATTGTGAGTTACAATGTGTTTAATTGTCTTCCCCTTTTGTGTATAGCCTTCAAACATTTATTTTAGATGGAAATTGCCTTCAGAACTTGCCTTCTGAACTGGGAAATTTGCAGCAGCTCACACACCTTGGCTTGTCCTTCAATGATTTCACAGCAATCCCAGCAGTCTGTGTCACACTAGTAGCCATGGAGAAGATTAATATGGCTGGAAACCACTTACAGATATTGGCATTGGAAACTTTGGGAGAAATGACACAAATCAAACATGTGGATCTAAGGCAAGGAAGCATTGCATTCTGTACTGTAACACCAGCTTTACAAATGCGCAGTACCAATCCGCAAGTTATGTTTCTCTTTTTGTGTAGTTATGTCCAACAAAACATTTAACTCCAGTATTCATAAATTTCATATTCAGTTTTAGATTAGAATTTTTTTAAATTGCTTGATTTATTACAGCTACACCAATTTACATTTATACAGTGCCCTTCATGCAGGGTAGTGTCTCAGAGCTGTGAAACATTGTAATAATTTCCTGCATTTATTAGAAAAGCCATGAAGGAATGTGCACTTTTAGAATGCATTATGGTGGCTCCCAAGTTTTAACATGGGTGGGTAACTCTTTGTAAACAATTAATAGAATGAAATATTCTCAATAACCAGTAGATGTCAGGACTGCTCTCCCAGCTGTCTGTTACTCACACTTAATGGGTTTTGAAGTCCTTCCCAATCCTCTTCTGTGCAGCCCACATTGTACAGGAAAGGAGTGTTTGTTTCCAAACTGCAGCATATCCAGTAACAGTTTCTTGTGGCATACAAACATTGGCAGTAATAGTTGGGCTGAATTGCCTGTTTCCGTACTGTAACTGTAAGTGATTATGTGTCATTGGATGTAAAAATCAATTAACGTCCAAAGCATTAATGCAGTATTCACTTCAGCTAGCCATCAACCTGCTATGCAATTTCAACATTATCTGTTTTTATTTGTCTATTTGTATTTTTGAGCAGGCGCCATCCTTTGCTGTAAACGGTATCAGTAAAGACTGTTTAGAACCTAGGTGTTTCTGGCCACTTGACTGTGCCAAGTCCCCATTCATTGGAAGATGCTGCCACAGACTAATCTCTAATTGTTTCTTGTTGCACCTATTAGGCTGAATTCAATTCGTTCAGTAGTGATGGAGAACCTAGAGGCAATCAATCACATAACTAGCCTGGATCTGCGAGATAATCTGTTGACTGAGCTTGATTTAAGTGTAGTTGGAGGTATTGAACAACTGCACTGTGAACGCAACAATCTGTCTACCCTCACACTAAGTGGTTTCTCTTTGAGAGCACTGTATGCTGGCTCCAACTGTAAGTCATTTTTTTTTAAACAAACAAGTTTTTCACCTTAGAGATAACAGAGCTTTGCTATTGGTGTTTCTATTTGTCATTTTTTTAATCCAGAGAATTTTCTTTGGTTTGAATTCTTGGACTGTGCGCTCAGTGTTTAGCAGTTTCAATATTTTCTATAACATTTTGTGGCTTAAGAAATCAGTAATCCCAGCTACTCCAATCAACAGTAACAGCATAACTGTGTTCAGTATAGATTCTTATTGAATTTTTATCCTTTTTTATTTTAATGAGACCTTGTTTTGGATATCTTATTCAGGGTTGACAACACTAAGTGTTTACCCACTTCCTGGTCAGCTGGTCCACCTTGATCTCTCAAGGTAGGTAGACATATATGTGTACCTGTACAAGTAATGAAAGTTTAATACAAGTTCATGAGCTAAAATTATAAATTTGATTGTGAATTTGTGTAAATCCTAATATAAACTGTAATTTAACCAAGCTTTTGTCTATTTAAATCACCTTGTAAATAGTACCATAATTTTTCCCCCAAAAAAGTAATTCCTGATCAACTATTTAAAAGCTCAGGCATTTGGAGGTGAAGAATCCTGAAGTGGTTTTGTGCATCTGATAGTGTCCTATACGCAACACTGCAGGCATTAGGTTCAGAGCAGTTTGTTCTGTGGAATATAGTAGTGGGAGATGAGGATAGGCATGGATAGATCTGAATCCGTTTTATTTGTAAAGATCTTCAGATTTCACCAGGAATTGGAACATCATGTCACATTTTACCTTCGTAGGAACAGACTGGAATCTGTACCTGATTGGGTCTGCGAGACCAAGAAACTGGAATTGTTGGATGTTAGTCGCAACCTGATTACAGAATTACCTGTGAGGTAGGTATCACAAAATGTGAATATATACTCCATATTCTCAGTCTTGCGTGTAGTTTCATATATAATTTAATTTGATTTTATTTAATACTAAAAGTACAATCCTGCTTTCACAATCCCATTGTGGTCCCCTTCTTTCAATGGTTTGTCACAGGTTGTTGTCCAGTTTGAGCCTACAAAAGCTGTTTGTTGGACACAATCATCTTCAGAGTCTCCCCAACCAACTGGAGCACACCCCTCTGGATGTTTTTGATGTTCAGCACAACCAACTCGCAGAGCTCCCAGAATGCCTGTTCCTGAAGGCCTTGAAGTAAGTATAGTGCAATCATTCCTACATTAATGGTCTCCCGTGAACCTTAGCCAAGTGGAGAGAGAGAGACATTTACTGCACAATTTTCTGTTGGTGCACATACCACCAGAGGGTGCATGTGGGGAGTTTGGAGGATTACAAACTAGTGCTAAAGTTGTATAGTTAAAGGCCACCTACAGCATCTTGTATATGATCTTTTGTCTTAAAGGCATTTTTGCTTCTACTGTTCCTTTTTTGATAGCCTTATGTCACATCAATAGGCACTTGTTGATGTCTTCAGTGTGATCTGTGACTGTTGGCTGCATTCTGAGCATCTGATTTGAAGTAATTGAGTGAACCATGTGAACCAAGTGATTTGAACAGTAAATATATCTATTGTATTGATGATGAGTAAAAGCAAATCTCGTTCATGTATTTTACATCTATCTGTCATGATTTTTAGCCACGACTTGTGAATTATGTTCTGTTTCTCAAACACCTCTGTCTCAAAGCATAATGAGCAAAGTGGGTGGCAATGCAAATGATTGTCATGTTAACACTGAAATTTATTTATTCATGATTTTGTGTGTGTTCTTTTTAAGCCTAAGAATTCTTAATGTGTCTGCAAACAATCTGGAATCGTTGCCTTCCAGCAGTGATACTGAGGAGAGTCTTAGCGTGCTTCAGGAACTTTATTTAACGGGGAACAACCTGACTGATAAGTGTGTTCCAGTGTTGACTGGACACCCCCGCCTTCGAGTCCTTCATATTGCTTACAACCAACTGCAGTCATTTCCAGCCAGGTAAGGCAGAATTTCTCTCTATATAAATGGGCAGTAAAAGCCCATTTATCCGTGACCCGA
Organism: Hydrolagus colliei; assembly: GCA_035084275.1. NCBI lineage: Eukaryota > Metazoa > Chordata > Chondrichthyes > Chimaeriformes > Chimaeridae > Hydrolagus > Hydrolagus colliei. Next base: position 5,271,558 of record CM068756.1, read on the forward strand.
TCAACCGGATTGCTCGACTCCCTCCCGGGGCAATTTTCCATTCCAGCAATCACGAGCTGGAATGGAACTTCCAGTTGGGTTTTCGACAACTTGCCGCCCGATTATCCGACAGTCAAATAGTCGACCCCCCGGAGGGTGCCGGATAAACGGGCTTTTACTGTACCAAGATTCAGCAATCACTCAACTCGTACACATCCACCCAATATTCCTGTTTTTGATAGCCAGAACAAAGTACTCAAGCTTTCGATGGATAGAAAGAAGGTTTATTCACAGGTAGAGTTGAATCCCATAATTTGCCCATGAATTTTTCAGCCTCTTGAAAACTGCAATCGACACCCAAAATCTAACTAGTTTTAGGGAAAAAAAGCAACTATGTTTTGCACAGTCAATCCACTTTACAATATATTCTGTGAAGCACCTTGAGACATCACATTCACTTGATAAGGTATTATATTATTACTTATCTTGAAAATTTGTTCCACTCATCTGCTGCTGCTCAAATTTCTTTCCAATCTCTTGTCTGTCTTAAACTTCATTTTAAGACCATGTTTGCAAGCTCTTCATTCATAGACTAAGTCAAATTCCTGTTTTACATCAGTTATATTGGCAGGTGACTAATAGTGGGACTCTAGATGGTCTGGTTAACTTGAGTAGCTTTACTGAATCTGTTATGAAACTCAAATAAATGGTATCTGGGAATAGCCCTGTCTACAAGCTTGCACCTTTAAGGAAATAATTGTGTCTCCTAATGTGGAGGATCATCTGTGAATCCACTTTTCATTACTTCAGTTAAGACCTGTCATCTTCATTTTAGTATTGGTGCATCTTTCTGCTTGCAAACTGTTTGCAACATTGCTGCATCAATGTGCTAATTATCCTGGAGTTCAATTGTGAGATGTCTTTAAGTATCTGCCTTGGTGCAAGTCACATCCAATCTAAAGTATTTGAAGTTTCTGATTCCATCCAATTACACTGATTAGTTTCACTGTTTCCCCTTCAGCAAGCTGACAAAGTTGGAGCTATTAGAGGAGCTGAATTTAAGTGGAAACAAACTGAAGGCCGTTCCTACCACTATCACCAGCTGCAAGCGGCTGCATACCCTCGTCGTCCATTCCAATAACGTCACTGTCTTCCCTGAGATCTTGCACTTACCCGAGATTAAGGTACACATATAGATTAAGTTTAACTGTGGTGTACTGATTTTTCCCGTGATATTGAAATTTTCCCACACCATGTTTTTCTTACCATGTCATCTCCCACTTCTCCAATTTATAATACGTGCTCTCACTTTATACTCTGTCCCACCCCTTCACAAGTATACAAACATAGTCTACTTTTCTCTCTGGTGGGAAGATCTTGTGATCTGGTTGGTGAATGATGCTTTAGCTAAGATGCACACTACTGCTTTTGAGCCATTGGAATGTGAAGGGATTGGCAGACTGCCAACAAAACCCATCTTGTTCCTTGACTTAATCAACTCCAAAGCCATAGAGGTCAGTAGACTTGATGAAGATGGTCTGTTCCATGCCAAAGGCCATCCTCAATATGAGAGAAGCAGCTTCTTTGTTACTTCTCGACACAATTGTGATTTGAACAATGGATCACGAGTTGCTGTTTGTCAGGATATTTGAGATGTATCACCGTTTATATCAATAAGAGCAAGTTGTCAACGTTAAAGCTCTGTGCAAGGCTTATCTATGTATGGTATTTTCTAAAACAGTCAATAGGCATAAAAGTGGAAATTCCAAGAACTCAGGTCGAATTGCCTTGCATTCTTTCTTATATCTGATGACAGTTTGAGCTATGTTCTATGGAATTTTGTAACTGCTCATTTTTAGCCTTTGCACATTCTTGTTTGAATAGCAAATGGTTGTATCGATTGACTCGGGTGTTGGTTTCAGGTCTCACACTAATGCCATTGTTTTTCCTTCTAATGTTCTGGTCCCATTTTAGCTGGTTGACCTCAGTTGTAATGAGCTTACAGAGATTTTGATGCCTGAGACGCTCCCATCCACTCTTGAGGAACTGGACTTGACTGGTAACACAAACCTGGTTCTTGACCACAAGACCCTAGAAATATTCAGGTAGATACAGCCCTGTTTAGATCTAGCCTGATGATAGATAATGTTTGGTAAATGCTGATTGTCATCAGTGACAAGAAGTTAATGGAGCCGTTTGCTGACACTTTTGTGTCTGTTTAAATAAATATTGAAAATGTAGGAGTTTGGGCCAGTGTTGTTTCTGGTTCTCTTTTCCAGCTTGTCATGCACCATTCCCAAACACAGCAAGCAGCCAGATGACCCGCTCCCAAGCCTCTTCCAAATATCACTCTCTAACCAGCCCCTAGGAGCTATACAAGAGCTGTATGGGGGTGATGATCAGCTAACTCAGCGCTGACCAGGAATCGAACCTGGGACATTCTGGTCTGTATGGCTTTGTGCTACACTGGGGTAGTGCCTTTACCCACTATGCCATCAGAGAGCCAGGGTATTATTTTCTATTGTCATTTTGTAACCCAGTCACATTATGTTGATGTTTAAGGTTTTGTTCACTGAAACATTAACTCTGGCCATTTTAAGATTGGTCCAACTGAAGAGTTTAGCACTTGATTGAGACCTAGAGTGCTATGAGTTGGAACAGTTTTGTGCTGTTGCCATATTTTTGAACTAAAACACGTTTATTTAATTTCCTTCTGATAAATAACTACAATACCATCAAAGAGGAGATTACACCTTTCTCTAAACAAGATATAAACCCAATGGGATAGCATTTAAGAGATGATTTCTATTATACCCAGTCCCTGAACAATTCTAGATTTTAGCTGATCCTTGCAACAGTGCAGCATGGATTAAGCTGGAAGTATCTGAGCACTTCATCTATGTTTTAAGCCATGAAGAGCTGTAGCACATAATACAGGTATCCTTCCCCAACCGCGGCCTTGCCAAACACGAAACTCATGTATCCACGGTTTGCTAAATGCGACAATCCTCACAAACTGCGTTTTGCACATCCGCGATTTAAATCCGCGAGTTTAAATTTTCGAACAGCTAGCGTACAGCACTCGGACCCAGTTGCGATGTTGCAATCAACCAGTGACAGTGCTTCTCTCTTAGGATTAAGGTAAATACATGCATTTATTGTAGCTGTTATTTAGTTAACATGCATTTATTGTCGCTTCTCTGCAGCCTAGCTAGTAAGTTTGGGAGCATTGCCTTCCCCCCACACCCCCCTTCCCCCACACCCCCTTCTCTCTCACCTCTCTATTTCACCTTCTCTTCCCCCAAACCCGCCCCCCCCTTCTCTCACCTCTCTCTCTCTGACTCACCTTCTCTTCCCCCCACCCCCCACTCCCCACTCCTCCTCTCTCACCTTCTCCAGCCCCCCGTGTCACCCCCCATATGTCTCTATCTCTGTGTAAGTCCGTCAGACAGCCCCCCCCAGCCCCCATGTTATCCCCCCCACCCTCCGTCTCTCTCTCTCTCTCTCTCGCTCTCTCTCTCTCTCTCTCTAAGTCAGACAGCCTGACTGTCTGATTGCTGCAGATGCTGGCAGCCAACGCTCCCAAACTTACTTCCCCTATCCCCAGGTATGTTTTAACTGTATGTATTTTTTTGTGTTTAGTTTTACTAAACGCAAACTTACTCCCGTATCCCCATGTTTCCAATAGGGCCCTGCATTTTCCAAATGCGATTTACCAACCACAAAGGTTTACAGGAATGTATCCCTCGCGGTTGGGGAGGGATACCTGTATTCCACAATATGTATTTTTTCCCCTTCATTAAGATTGAGAAATGAGTTGATGTAACATTTATGACTTGTTGGTGCATAACCATTTTTGATTTTGTGATTCTGGTCATCTCACTTTGGCTGGCCACCATTGCTATGTTGTTGGGTGTCGTTCAAATGACAACTTGGCGGAAATAGCCCCCGTTTTTGGCCGCATTATAGTTAGCAGCAGGTTTGAAAATTGTAGAATTGTCATTTCAACAGTTTTCTCAACCTCAGGAATATTCTGTAAATTGAGATAGAAATGAAAACAATTATCAATCATCTCCTTTTCTTACAGTCATATTGCCACTTTGAAAATTGATCAAAAGCCGCCAGTTCTGACGAATGATTCCATGGGAGGTCCTACGCTTTGGAGTCATGGCTACGCTGAAATGGCAGGACACAGGAACAAGTTAGTACACATTTAGGTGCTAGTTGTTTCATTGTGAGGGTTACATGGGCTTATTTATGCACCATAAATGTTGGGGGCGTCAGCCCTGCTCAGTGGTAACACATTCGCCTGTTCAGTCAGAACGTTGTGGGTTCAAAACCCATGCTGGGACTTAGAATCGCATGATGTAAATTGACAGTTGCAGTGCTGTGGGGGCAGAGAGTTGCATTGTTGGAGATGGTGTCCTTCAGATGAGATATTAAACCAAGGTCCCATCTACCTGTTCAGGTAGACCTTTAAAGATTCCACTATTCACACTATTTGAAAAGAGACGGGACTTAGTTTCTCCCAGTGTCCTTGCCATCAAATCCCCCAAATAAAATTGGTCTTTCACTGCATGGCTGTTTGTGGGATATTGCTGTGCCTTTACAGTGTATCCTATAAAACTGTTTTGTGTTTCTAGACTCTGCCTCTCGGTGCTTGCCCTAGATAGCTTTGGAGATAACCTGGAAGCATTGTACGGTGTGTTTGACGGAGAAAGGAATATGGAGATCCCACGTTTGTTGCAGTGCACTGTGGGGGATGTGCTGGTAGAGGAATTGCAACAGTCCAACGTGGACAATGTTTATATGACCCACACGTTCCTCGTGTCTCATAGGTGAGAAAGCTGCCATTACGGGCCATGAAACGAGATTATTAGCAATGCTCTCAATACTTATTCAATTTAACTCTTGTTTGTACAGAAAACTGGGGATGGTGGGACAGAAGTTGGGCTCCTCAACAGTTCTTTGTCACATTCGACATGATCCCAGTGACCATAACAGCAACTTCACCCTCACTGTGGCCAATGTGGGCAGTTGTCAAGTGGTGGTATGTCGCGATGGGCAGCCATTGCTGCTCTCAAAAGTGTTCAGTCTTGAGCAGTGTGACGAGGAGTTGGAAAGAGTGAAACAACAAAAAGCCATTATAACTGAGGTAGGCACCAGAATTTAGCATTCTTTACCTTGTGTGTATGTATGTTATGTAAATAGGTACCTGTGTACTAATGTCGCAGCATGTAGACAACCATAAATGTTTATTTTTTGTTTGTTTAGAATTCATGCAGTGATTCTATTTAGCACATAACAGTAGGCTTACTGTAATTTATGCTGTTAAATGGGTGGAATTGAACTGATAGTTTGTGTTGCGTACTCTACCTCCTGTTCTTCTTAGTTTACGAAAAAGGAATTACATTTGCTGGAATTCTGTGATTAATACTGTTTCTGTTTCTTAGGACAACAAAGTGAATGGTGTGACTTGTTCTACACGTCTGTTGGGTTGCACCTACCTGTTCCCATGGGTCCTTCCAAAACCCAATGTTCACACAATATCACTTACTGCTCAGGATGAATTCTTCATCTTGGGCAACAGGACACTCTGGGAAAATGTTTCATACACTGAGGCGATAGAAGCTGTTCAGAATGTGCCTGATCCCCTTGCAGCAGCCAAGAAACTTTGCACACTTGCCCAGAGCTACGGTTGCTACGACAACGTTGGTGTTGTGGTGGTGAATTTGAGTATCGGAGAGGACAGCTGTACATGTGAAGTGCATGGAGTTCCGATGCCAAGTCCAGGCATGTACGCTCCACCTGTTAACATGTTAATAAAAGAGAATGCGCAGTTTCCAGTTACCCCATCGTCTAGTAGCGGTATAGCATCTGAATTCAACAGCGAGATGTCTGCTTCAGAAGTCAGCAGTGAGGTGGGATCTACAGCTTCGGACGAGCAGCCAGCTACGAGCTTGGAGGCTGGTGCGGTCCCTCGCTCTGAACGCCGCTGCAGTCTGCATCCCAGCACTTCGACCAGTGTGTTCCAGCGGCAGCTTTCTAGCGCGGCGTTCTCCGGTAACCACTCTGACAATGGCCTCGACAGTGATGATGATCGACCAGTTGAAGGAGTAATTTCTAATGGCAGCAAACTAGAAGTCGAAGCAGACATTCACTGTTTCCAATTCAGAGTTCCTGGGATTTCGTCCCCTTCACAAGTTGGTGATGAAGGGTTGTGTGTTAGTATGTCTGAGGATGACAGTCCGGGAGCTTACTTAAAGGTACAGAGACAAAATGGTGTAAACGCTGGGTCACCGTTAACAGTTAATAAAGACGGAAATGATCTGAAGAAATCTTCGTCTGCCTTGAACCTACAGGGTAAGAAGTTTTCAAATGGGTCTGTGGTCCCTCTTGAAAAAAGCCACAATATTATTGAGGTGGCCACAGAAGCACCAAAGAAAAAGTGTGGGTATTTTGCAGCACCTGCACAGCCAGACCCAGAGGATCAACTAATTGTGCCACCAGACTTAGAAGAGGAGGTAAAGGAGCAAATGAAGCAACATCAGGATCCAGTTTCAGAATCTGAATCTGAAAGAGACAGCAACAGATGTGCCCAACAGGAAGTTTATGACACAGCACTGTAGCACTTATTTATCTTCTGTGTCAATGGATTCTCCACTCTTCATTCACAGACAAAATATGAGCTAGGGTATTATTGTATCAGATATCTCTTGTACAAAACATATAAGTCAAAATGTTTTATGTTGTACGTGACATAACTTACAGTAGATTCATGATGCTTCGGCATATGCTGAAAACAAACTTACTGTTTGGTGTTGACATTGAACTGTTGCTTTCAGTTTACCCTGTTTTTTTTCAACATTTAATTCACATCACAAATTTGTAATCAAAAAATCATCCACACCATATTCTATTTAATTTCTGATTTTACATACTGCCTCTTAAAATGAACAACTTTAATTGGGTTACTGTATTGAAGTTAAAAAAAACGATTGCAGTGCCTCCAAAGGAGTAAGAACAGGAGCAAAGTATCCCAACTTCTTTGATATATTTAGCTGCAGTGCTGGACAGGCTCACATTAGCTATCAGCTCTCAAGTCAGTGAGCTGTTCAGAATATTGATGCTAAAACCCTGCAGGTCGCTGTGCTTTTAATGGTCTTGTGCATTTACTCAATTTTTTCAGCACTGTGTTTTCGGACACTCGCGTTTGGGAAGATTTAAATGGTATGGAAAGTTTGTGATGGTTTATAAGATTAGATTTTATGTTTCTACAAAGCAGTGCTGTAGAAAAAGAAATTGCGGATTTCAAGCATGATTCTGAACAAGGCTCATCTTTGAATATTGCTCTATTTCGAGAAGCGACTTTGATGTGACAATATGATTTTTTTCATTGTTTCTAAAAATACCTGGAAAAAACATTCCTGGATCTTATTTAGTAATTGTTTTGTATTAATATGCATAATTGTTTTAAAAAAAGATACTTTCCATAATAACATATCAGGGACATTTCTAGGTTAATTCAGAGGATTAGATACATTTTGCCAATTTAAAAATATTTCATGATTTTCATTAATATACATTAATATAATGTAATATACATTAATATAAATCACATTAATGATTTTCATTAATATACATTATTAATTCCACCAGTAAATGGTGGAATTAATAACTACAGTACTGGTAAGTCAGTGTTTTTTTGCCTCATGAGTCTGAAGGTTGCAGGTTTGATTCTGCATCAAAACTCGAGCTCATTGTCTAGGCTGATACTCTAATACCAGGTCAGATGAGACACTAAATCAAGCTTGTTTTTATATTTAGTGGTTCAGATAGATGCTGAAAGTAATAATAATCCTTGCATTTCATATAATGCTTTTCACGTCTTCTAGATGTCTCAAGCGCTTCCCAGAATATACTGTAAAGTTAATTGACTGTATATGTGGGCGAAACATGGCAGCCAATTGCGCACAACAATGTCCTACAAACAGTCAAAGATTGAAATGACCACTTAATGGATTTTTTTGAGGGATATTATCAGGTGTGTGGAGTAAGGAAACTTGCCTATGGTTTTGCCCTGCCTGGAATCGAACCCAGGTCTTTCGCTTGTAAGGCGAGTGCTCTAACCAATGAACTACAGGACTAGGAATTCTAATCAAAGTAAACAGATCGCAGATTTAGTCCATAACTTTAGAACTCTGAATTAAGAACAATTTTTATATACAAAACATTGACTAATTTCTTTGTTTAAAAATTGCTGGAATAGATTCTATCAAAGTATCACTGTTTCAAGGATCATTCTCAGTTTTTGGCCAATTCACCATCGATCCTAATTCAGCAAAACATTGATCAGTCATCTCATCAAGTTGGCTGCTGTAAATTAGCTGCCCTATTTCTGAACCAACTAATGGTTGTTACACTTAAAAGCATTGAGGATGTTCCAGCATGATTAAGAATATCAAATGCAAGCAATTATTTCAAGTAAAATGCTTGTGAGCCATATAAGTTAGTCTGAAACAAGATTTGCAAAGTGAATACTACTTAATGATTATGATGAATTGAAAATAATTTTGGCGGCAACAACAAAATTACATTTGTATAGCTGAGGCTGTAACATTCCACTATAGTTTGAAAATATTTGAATTGAATTTGGGTTATTTAATCTAGCAAAAGGCTTTATTCTATCTATAATGTTTGTCTCATATTTCATTCTTAATTTTAATGTCATCCTCTATGGAATAATGTTTTTCCAGATTGTTGTAAATAGAACATTTTGGTCCACATTTTCATGTTTTTTTTAAAGCTTCCAAACAGGTATCCAGAAGGAGCATAATATTTGCACTTCCTTGCTTTTATAGCTTGAGTGCTAGTCTTGCAATAACAGCACGTATATGTGAGCTAATTTATTAATTCTTACATCCCCAGACTGCTTTGGTGACAATGTGGGAAAATTGTGGCAAGCAGCAGAACGCTGCACAATGGTACCATTTGTTACTGTGGTACCCCAAGGAGAGAAGACAAAGACCTGGATTTTGTATCAACTTTGGCTGCTTCATGGCTGGCAAAAGCATGTGATTTGAGAGTTGTGGTGTGGACCCTTAAGGGATCAAAATAAGTAGGGAATCTGCAAGTTACTGGAGTAGTGTGCATTTAAAATGGAAAAAAAAATGTTCAGGGAGGAAAATATTTAGAATGGAAGAACCTGTTTACAAAGACTGATCAAGGTATTCATCTGTCAATTTGATAGGAAGTTTGATTCTGGCCATTTAACCATTTGTATGATGATCTCATGCACAGCTTCTTTGAGTGGAGTATGGAGCATTGGATGTTTCTACCAGATCAATTATTTTTCTTATGAAAATAACTATATTTTATTGGCACAAATGCCTTTTAGGTAACTATGGAGTACACCAAGGCTGCAGTACATGGCTTAGAGCAGTGCTGTCCTCCAGTAATGAGCGATTCACTCAGTGTTCTGTATCTGCATCTAATTTTTTTCCCCAATATTTTGCAATTTATATGTGCTCATATTCTCATTCCTTTTTGTTTAAAATTTGCACAATTTGTCTAAATCAATGACTGTCTCCATGATGTTTATGAACAGTAATCCTAGTGTAAAATGATGCAGTGGGTGGTAGTGTGGTTTAGAGCTGAATATTTTCCAGTACTGGTGTAAATGTTACAAGCAGAATGCACATCCAAAGTCTTGTAAATGCAAAGCTGAATGCCAACTATTTTATCTTTGTTAAAATCTTTCTTAGTAATGTTTATTTTAATTTCTGCTAAAGTGAGCACTTTAAAAAGCAATCTACTGTATGTATACAGACCTGGTAATAATACTGAGTGGTATCTGTTGCATGATCCTTAGCTGTATAAGAGAGCCTGTCACTACTGCACATTTGCTGATGGTTTTAACATTGGAGTATATTGCAGTACAGTATTTGAAAATTCTATGCAGAGAAGATAAATTGTGCTTTTATAAATAGGTTGGAATGAGTTACAGGAAAGATTTTAATGTAGGGTTCAAGTGATGTTTACAAGTCACTCAAGCTTTGATATTTGTAACATCACTGGAGTTTCCAGTTTAACTTTCTTGTAACTACATTTCACCTATTTTTTTGCACTAAATGCAAATAATGGAGTGAGCATGTGAAAGTATAAATGACTTCCACATGCTTACATCACATAGCTTTGGTATTTTTCCTGACTGCCTTTAAGCATTTATTAGAAGTTAATGCCATATGTGATGCGTCCTGAAGTATAGTATTTGACACCATTTATAAGGGTGGCATCTGTATATTGTGTATTTTCAGGAATTGTTCCATTCCCATCAGCTGATGGAAACTAACCATTGACTTATAAAATGAAATTGATGATCAAAAATAGAATATATTAAGAAGCATACCCAACAATTCAGTGTAAATAATTTTTAAAGGAAATATAATTTCTGATTTTATGAAGCAAATCATATTGTATCTGGCTGATGTATAGATATTACAGCAGATTCATAGGCAGAGCTGAAAATATCAAATATTTCTTTAAAAAATACAGTATTAAATATATAATGTAAGTTAAATATTTTTCTCTGCACAAAGCAGGGAGGCAGCATGAGTTATATACTTTGTCAATTATAGTTTTAAAATCATATGTTTACTGTGTGTCTGACTGGTGCATTTGAATTGGAATTCAGTGAGGAGTTGCTAATTTTGAAGTGCTAATTTTAATTTAGCAAATGATGGGTTGAGCATTTGATGGGTTGAAAGAAAATGCGATTCTTTTTGAAGCTTTGTCTAACAATATTAATTTCAATACCAACCTTCACCCTTTTCTGTCCTGCCCAATTTTTCACTGTGGTGAAATTTGCACCCTTCTGCTTGATTCAATGTCCTGTCTAAAGTGAAAGAAGGAATAAATACTCCTAGGAGTGGTAACAATACTTGTGACATAGTCACTAAAATTTACTAATCTTCTCTGAGAGAATGTAGCCAATTCAAAAGCAGCTTACTGTAAATATAGCAGCACTTCCTTTGATCCTAACTACGTCATTGTTAACTAAATTTTTGCATTAAAGAGAAGCTTCTTTTTTGTTGGCCTGTATATTTCAGATTTTTTTAAAACAGAAATTTATGTTACCTTGGTGAAGGTAAAGTTTTAGATTTAAGACAATCAAGTTGGAGAAACTGTTTGGTCTACCTTTACTAATGAGAATTTTCAAGTTAATACTCTGTAAGCTTAGATTCATCTGAAGTCCATACTTCAATAACTTAAAAATATTTATTAAATTGTATCTTTTATGATGGAAGGTAGCAAATTACTGTGATTTCAGTAAGGCTTTTGGTGGCCAATATGAAAGTTGCATTAAATATTGAACATAAATGTTGGAAATGGCCCTAATTACACTCCGACTGTTCAGAAGGTTGCTTTCTTGGACACAGATTCGGATACCTTCAGTGATTGACCAGGATATAACCTAGGACCAAAAGATAAGGAGAAAATTCCCATGACACGTGTTAATAATAATGATGACAATCTTTGCATTTGATATAACGTCTTATCACAGAAAATAATTTGTATATTAAAAACAAATTGTATTGTTTTAGTATTAACCATGGAGTGCATTTCTTGTGCCAATAAGTCAGGTTAACTTTGGGGAATGAAAAAGTCTCTTTTTCCCCCACCCTCAACATTTATTTACAATACGAATAACTCCACTGGAAAAACCTTACCATAAAGGTCAAGGCTTTGGATAATCTGTCAATTTTCCAATCAGTTCTCTAATTAAGTGGTGAAATCAGAAATATGGGTAGTAATTTCAGAAATGAAATGTTGCTGGGAAATTTGTCGTCTTTGTGAAAAACTGTCATAAAACAAATAGAAATTATATCAACCTAGTGTACACAGCTTGATTCTCACAATTTTCAATGTTTTCCCAGTGAAAAATGAAATATGCGTTGCACAATGTGTGCTGCTTTATCTCTGACCTGTCTTCAACTGCACTGCACGGCGTTTGACTGTTTTACATATTTAACCACTTTAAACCATTTCCCCCTCTTGTCAGGCAGTATTATTTTAGCCATTTCTCCTCACTGTTCCTTCATTTCCTCTTCAACTATTAAGCAAGTAAACCAGCCAGCCAGAGCATCCTCTGCATCAGTGACTTGACTGCTGAAACATTTTTACTGTTTGGCAAGAAACCCACTTTATTTACTTACCAATTCAGTTGAAGGCTGACTGAATTCTTATTGGCGACCGGTGCTCTAACCCTTTGCAGATTTAAACTATCTTGGTAACTCATAATAATGGTACTTAAGCCAGTCAGTATAGTATGAGGAATATGCCTTACATATTTGGCCCGAAGACACTTACAGATCTGGTCAATGTTGTAACAGAATAAGCTTTAAAATGTATTTGTGATTTGTTAATGAGTGAACAACTGACCTTCTGATGAACTGCTTTTAAAATGAGATAATCAAGATGGAAATCATTCATTTTGACATTGTTCCATTAATGTGTAACATGCTCTGCCACTAATTGAATTATTTATGATTTATGTGATTTATTTATGAAATATAGCTTAATATAATAACAATCATTAGTTCACTAAAAATGGCACACATACAAAAATTATACAGTCTAAAACATCTTCATTTTGTTATTTTAAATGATTTTCTGCAATTTTAAAACCTGTGAACCCCTTGCATGTATCTGTGTACATCAAAACTATGCTTTTCTTTGCAAGTATAGTTTTGTGTAATTGTAAAAGATAGAAATCTCTTTGATTTTCTTTTGTCATTTAGGGTCTAAAATACATTATCTTAAATGGAGTGCCAAAATGTTAGTTTCTGGGTTAAATAGGATCTTCACTTTCAGAATTATCATGTTTTGTATGTAATATTTTTGCTGCTCTATTAAAATATGAGTAATTTGTATCATTCATGATCATGAAATACCTCCCTTTTAAATACATTCTGCTACGGGTTAAAGCATTCAACAAAGTTCATCTGTATCAAATGAGTCATCAATGCTACACTGCACTGAATAAAATATATAGACCACTCACTACCTATTCATCTCTACTTTTTAGGACAGTAATTTAACACCTACGAATGCCAGTAATCTGTACAAATGAAAACAGATGCCAGCATTCATTCTTTTAATTTAAATACAACTATGTGTTCTTTGGCAGCATGGAGTGAAATTATTTTCTACATTGGATTTATTTACTTATTTCCAAACTAAATAGTGAAGTACTGGTTTGTTTTGAGGATTTTTAGCAGGAGAAAGCTAACACAGTACAATTCAGGACAAATATTTTCTTTCATTCTTCATTATGTCTTCAGTACAACTTGCCTTGACGTGAATAATATCTTGGAAACTTCCATAAATGGGGCATGTATTTAGTGTTAAGAAATTAATCACAATGTGAACTTATAATTTGTGTAATTTTGTTTCATGCAGTGGTTATATTGCACATGGTTTAATCAGGACTGAAGGATATAAAATATTTTAATGTATATGTATTTTAGCATGCAAAATTGTGCATAAAATGTAAGAATGAGATCCTATTATTACTTAGTGTATTTTGTTTCTCCGTGCACATAATTGTACAGGTCTGGGGCACTTTGGAGAACCGAAGCCTGGGTTTATGAGGATCAATGATTTCCTTTGTTACCAGAATAAGTTTCTTAAAGATGCTGCTATAGATTCTGGAAGATACATGTGTATTTTTGATTATCTGTTCAAGCCAAAGTAGCAATAAAGATTTATACTGCATACAATACGTGGATAAGATGCATTCTTCAAACATGGGTTAAAACCGGTTCATATACATTTTCCCATGTCATCTCTCATGCTTACACATCACTGGGCCTTTGTGTTTCACACCCTGTAATTACTTCATTTAAAATTCAATGGAGTACAGCATTTCTGTTTACAAACAGTAAGTAAGCTGTTCAGATGTATATTGAATTGTAAAGTAGCTTATAAGAACCATAGAGCAGCCTGTATTCCAAGTGTTTTTGAAGTATACAAGGTTAATTTCACTCAAAACTACCCAATGTAAAACCTGGATGGTCAATTTAAATACTTCATTTTTTTGGAAGTTCTGTGTGACAAATGATTCAATATCATCTGATTATGTATAAATCAAATACTTTTTTCCTCCATAAAAATTGCTAAATTTAAAGTATGTTGTGCACAGTGACTGATACAATGTGCACTGCTGTTGGTTTGTTGCTTTTCATATGGAAAATTCTATTAGCAAACTATAAAAATCAGTTACCTGCTGATTTCTGACATAAAAGATCCTATGTTAACATACTACCAATAATAATAATTTTAATCCTTGCGTTTTATATGGTGCCTTATGTCTTCTAGACGTCTCAAAGTGCTTTACAGAATGTACTGAAGAGTGAATACAATTTGAGAATCTGCGTTTGGACAAACAAATACTGTAATTTGAATAATTGCACACAAAATCATCTGGCGAATTGATGTGATTTTCCCCATGGGAGGAAGTAAACCTGTATTTCTTATACCTTCCAGTATCTTGGGAAAGAGCATCTTTTGCTGAGGTTTGGGAACATGCCACTGGACCTTCACACTTGTCTACTCTTTCCATCACAATTATAGTAATTAAAGAGGAGGAAGAAGAACTAAGATTCTATTATTTTTGATAATCATCGCATTTTAGTTTTTTTTTTTTAAAAGTGCATGCTTTGCCCATTGGAGGTAATTCACCCTAATTCTGAAGTCCTCGTTCTTGATTCAACTGGGTTTATTTTATTATTTTATTTTGTACTAATTGCAATTTTCTGTTCCTGTTGTGAGTGTTTTTTTGTAGGGGTGCCTTGCGGTAGCAAAGTACTGCCAGCACTGCACTAGCGCCATACAATATAGAAAGCAGTATTCCAAAAAATGCTACCGCACCATCTGTCCCAGATACATCACAGTTCATCCAGTTGAGGCCATGCCTTGCATAGATACGTTCTCTGGTCTTACAGAGATCTGTACCATTAATTTGGAGGACAAAATACAAGTAAAGTCCAACTGATACTCCATAACCCAAAGATGCTAGCACACTGAATAGGACTTCAAAAATCAACCACTTTAAAGATCTAATCCTCAAAAGTCGGGCACCTCTGATCATGACACCCATAGTTATTGCAAACATGCCTATGGACACTGCAATGCCACTGTATAGTACAGGTGCTCGGAGAAATGCAAACTGTTGGTCAAGTTTCTGTATTTCCTTCAGTTCTGCCCCTTCAATTGGAGAAAAGTCACTGTTAATGCTGAAAAAGCTAGTTGCCAGGCCCGAGTTACTGCTGTATCCTGAGATTACGACGTATGATGCCACCACGCACACCAACACCAGGAGATTCAATATGACCTCCACCAACTGAATTATACCTGCAAGACAGGAATAGCAGGTAAGTGATTGTTTAGGGATATTTTGTTCTTCATTCACCCTGCAACTTTCAATAACCTAATTTTTTCATAGCACAATATTGAATAACTTGGATTTGATCATTTTGATTTACCATTTATCCCAGTAACGTTTAATCCTTAATCACCTTTTGTGATTATTTCTATGTAACTTTTATCAGAAAACAACCAATGCAAGGACTGCATTGAAATGAGTTATGCAATAATATGCTTCTCCGTGAATCCCCAATCCCATTATTATGCTGTGTTCTGATGAATTCCCAAACTGGCCCAGTTGTGTTAGAGCACATCGATTAACACTGACTGAGGAAATGTAAGAATAATGCTATGGTTGAATTATGCTTGTAAACCTTAAATAGTATTGATATAAAAAGTGGGCTGGTAAAGTAAACACCATAACACGATTATTCACTTCTGTGTTGCTTGTAGGATTTTTCTGTCATTATGTGGCATTTTTGCTCCAATTGATGATAATAACTGACTTTGAAAAAAATTACAAATTGGACATTGTATCTTTTAATATAATTGAAATTTATACAATATTAAGTTTCCAAACTGAACAAATCAACAGGATATCTTTTGTCAGAACTATACCATAGCAAACACAAAAAGCACCAATTGTCAATAGAAAAAGTAAACATACAGAAGTTCATTATACACCTAGAAAATAATTGTTATTTTCACAGTTGCATTTTATGGAATAAATAGAATAATGCAGTGTTTTGGATCTTGACTCATGAACTTTGCTGTTTAGAATTTTAGTGGGTGGATAATGTTATTGTTGAGTAACTGGTGCACTTTTCACCGAGTTTCTTTTCGATAAACTTGTAGCTTTTGGTGTAACATAACTGCTTAACTGTTTACACAGTGTCCCAAAGTAACTAAATGAGCACATTTCTATCATTAGAAATGATTCCTTACCTAAAACATGACTGAGACTCCTGTGTATTCGGCAATAAGTTTACCCAAACAAAACCTTTAAAGTATCTCTACACTATCATTTTCCTCATTTTGTCCCTTTTGTTTTTTAACTGTCCTAAATGCTAAAATATCTGCATAAGCATTGAGTTCATATACTATAACTGCTAATGCAGCACACAAACCAGCAGCAATGTCAGCGCCATGCAGACTACAGTTAAATCCATCATATCCTTTGCTTTTGTACATGCTCATCCTTTCCTTGCACACTGCTGAATTATAGCCTTCTATTAGGTGTTGGAAATAAAAATACAGAGCAGGTATGTAGGCAAAACCTATCACTATGTCCAGTCCACATTCAATGATCAGTAAGATTGGAAATCGCCATGGTATCCGTGCCACACCTAGAACCAACAAAAGGCACGCAAACGTCATCAGGGCCCCACTGTATGCCATTGTGGCAATGACTGTTGGCAACTTCAGCTGGTAAAATTCAGCATCCAGTTTGTTTACTTTTTCAGCCTCTGCTCCTTGAAAACCACTGTACGCTGATCCGAAAGAGTAGTAGTAAAGGCTTCCCAGACTGGACAGGTCAGTGTAGCCCCCAGTGCCAGCGTAGGAGATTGCCCCGCACACCAGAATTAATAGATTCAGCAGCACCTCCACCAACTGACAAAGACCTGGAACAACCAAAACACAACCAACCATTAACATCTGAATATTCAAATATGTTAATGACATTCACTCAGCCATTCATCTCATAGTAGTAGAGCGGAGATCAAATGCAAGGATTATTATTAGTAGTAGTATCAGGAGAGTGAGTGGGATGGGTGGATGTGGGGGAAGGAATCAAGCCAGTGTTTCCATTGCTATAATTGCATCACCATGTCGTCTCACTGTTCCTGATCTTTAGCAGTTTAAGAGTAACTAGGGAATTAATCATTGCAGAAACTTGTTGTGTTGTATGGAGTCATGTGACTCGCACCAACCTGTTAAACCAGAAATGCCACATTCTGTCCACTCCCCTCACTTTGCTCTGACTGAACTCAAGGATAGTTTCTGTGGACTGCTGGCAAACAAGTCAGTTTCACTAACCTCATTGCACATTATCCATAGCTTTGGTATACCCTTGATACGCTTGATATTTCCAAACCCATTTAAACAACAGGAAAGTACATTTGTACCATATAGCTCTGATGCGAAAACCCGACTTTCTCGTGTAAACGTATAATGCAACAATTTCTTGTGCTGTTTGACATGATGCTTACATCTTAAGCACTACTTTGGGGTATCAATGTAAATGCATCAACGAGCTGCTGCTATGTGCAGCATGTGAAAAATGCAGTGCCAACACCTTGTTTGTCACTGAGCAGAACTCAAAATTGAAGAGAAAAACAAGGGATTCAATATTAACTCTTGAGATTGTTCTAACTGTCATTTCAGTAATGGTGGGCCCGGCAGATTGATCTGTGTGATGAACTATTAAACAAAAACAAAATATTTGAAAAAACAATTTTCCATTTTTCTCTTCCTTAAGGCACAGGATCTTGCTGAGATCGTTCTAAAGATATATTTGAGACGTCGATAAGACGTGGAAAGCGCTATATAAATGTAAGGATTATTATTATTATACAGCACTTTAATCCGATTGATTGTGACTCAAATTGAAAACAATGAGTGTTGGCTCATTGTGGAGGGCATCACTGTTCTGTATGATCATATTCTCATTCCCCAAATCCTGTTTTAATTAGTTTTTCCCTCCTTCAACTGTGGTGCCTAACTGGTGCCCCAGCTCAGCTAAGTCAGCAAATTCTGCACACGGCAGGAATGGAACATGCAAGGTTCTCAGATTTTTTTTATGACTGCCTTTATTCAACAGGCTATTTAAGGAGCTTTCTTTGTTCATAAAAAAGTTAGCAATTGCACAACTGTTTGCATCTCAATAATAATAATCCTCGCATTTGATATAGCACCTTATCACTTCTTCTAGACGTCTCAAAATGCTTCACAGAATATACTGCAAAGTGAATTGACTGTATATTTCGTGGGTGAAACGCAGCAGCCAGCAGTTGCGCACAGCAGTGTCCCACAAACAGTCGTGGATAGAAATTACCAATTTTTTTTTGAGGGATTATTATTTAACATGCGGAGTAAGAAAACTTGCCCAATGTTTCACTCTGCTTGGAAGTGAACCAAGGTCTCTCACTTGTAAGGCGAGTGCTCTAACCACTGAGCTACAGGACTCCACATGTAGCATACTTGTGAATGATTTTCTTCCTTTCCCCATTCTACAGTTTTATTCTGCTCCTCTTGTAACCGTTTGAAAGAGCACTCCTGACAGGCGACTGGAACCAAAGCAGAGATTATGCTTTCTCGTTGCTTTCACTCTTACTTTCCACCCTGATGACAAAACTAATCTGTAGCACAGGAGGTTAGAGACTCTAGGAGCTGCAGCTACATTTCCAAATAAGGGACAGAATACCAAGACAAGTACTGTATAAGTCTGTGAATTTTTGCTGACCATAACATTAAATCTGACCTCGACTTGTGCAAAGGTATCGACATTTGAAGAAATTCAAGATATCTTCTGCGTAGTCAGGCTCAAAGTAGTGCATTTCAGATGGTGTTGTGCGGTCTTCAGTTTCTATATTTTCCACTGGTGCAGTTGCAACAAATCTATAAAAGAGTGGTTACACAATTAGGGGTATATACTGTACCATTTAAAATATTTTAGTCCTAGTCCAATAAAACTGAGGTTGTCAGATAGCGAGAAAATGCAAAAGGTGTTCCCGATGATTCAATGGGTAAATGTTGATTTAAAAACTATAACATTTCACTCTGTTTGACCTTCTGCCTTTACCCATTGGAATGCCAATTTTTTTTTAAAAGATTTTGAATATAGTCTTTGCGTGCAAATAAATTCTATGTTCAAAAATCCCCAATTAAATTAACTTGAGCAAATGTAAAAGAGTTGCTTTCAGTTCCCCCAATAACCTTGTGGGTAAAGGCAACCCAATGACAAACAGGCAAAACTAGGCTAAAGTGAACCAAAGGTAATAAGTTGAATCGACCACAAATGCATTTAACCAGTGAGTGAATCTTCAGGAGTCTCTTTTTCATTTTGTCAAGACATTTCTGCCTTCCTGGATTTTACAGTCTTAATTCTAGACACTGTACAACAGCAATATTCCATAATAACTGCTGTATTGACGGGATAATTTGACTTTTGAATAGACGGCTGACAATTTTACCGTGGTCTTACCTGTCATTTCTATAAGAAACGTGATTATCTGGGAAAGGAACTTCTTTTTCGTTTCTGTAATGCTGATGATTACCATCTGCTGAACGATCGTATGTTCGGGAATGATGCTCTCTCTCTGTCTTTTTGTAGTGATTATCTCGATCACTCCTTTTATGGTGTTCCCGCTCACGATGTTCCTTCTCATGATGTTCCCTCTGACGATAATCCCTCTCACTCCTATGTCGGTCATCCCTTGGATGAGAATTTCCATCATCATGTCTTTGGTCTTCCGATTTCTCTCGCTCTCTTCTCTTCGCTCGGTCTCTATTATGTTTTGGTTTAGAATGATCCCCATCTTGAGGGCTTCTGCTGTCATGATCCGTATGTTTTCTGTGTTCCCGGCTGGGACGGGGACGATCTTCACGATGACGGTGATTACGTTGCCGCTCTTTGGGATAGTGATCTTTTTCATCTTTTACTGAATACTTATCACTGCTGTGTTCTGGGTATCTTGTTGATTGAGCCATCTTCTATCGGAATTGCAACCAACGAGGGACGTATAGATGTGGAGGCTTCTTAAAAACAAACCCAAGTGTTAGAATACAATGCAAGAATACACACAAAGAATTGACTTCATGCAAAATATTTTTAATGATATTTTGACTGTAGCCAATGAGTTGACCTCAGTGCGTGGTCCGGCCAACTTGCGAGAGATGTACCAGCATAGGAAATGGTTGTGATCTGCCCTCCCATGCGAAATTGACAAGAGATAGGACATTATCAGGACAAGTGTAGAATACGTAACTGGGAATATTAGATATATGCAATTTAATAATATTTATGTTTAGGAATACACACAGAACAATTTTTCCACTTCCACCTCCCCCAACCCACCACTCCACATGATGGTTCAGAGTTTATTCAACAAGCAGCTGAGAACTACACACATAGAAGCTGTCAGGGTCAGTAGTTAGATTCTAGCCACAAATCCACTTGTGAGATAAATTTCTACAGTTCCACATTTAATTGAATTTTTGCCCCAAAGTTCAAAATTCTGAAGCGAAAAAAATCTGTTGCTGTCCTGTGCATACATTATTTTGCATTGTTTGAAAGAGTGGAAGCTTCCTGACTTTTCTAATGGTTTTCCTCGGATCAACACATTGGAAAAGTGATTCATTGAAGTTAACATGAGTTGATTTACATACTTCAACTAAGGTTTGGGTTTTTTCGGGGTGGGGGGTGAGATGGGGGGTAGGGAGATGTTTGAATCAGGTCGAAAAGTGAAAGTGAGTCCTGGAGCTCAGTGGTCAGTGCACTCGCCTTACAAGTGTGAGACCTGTATTTGAATCCAGGCAGGTCAGAAACTTGGGCAAGTTTCTTACTCCACACGCCGAATAATAATCCCTCCAAAAAATACCAACAATAAAATTGCTCCTTTCAATCCACGACTATTTGTGGGACACTGCTGTGTGCAATTGGCTGCCACGTTTCACCCACAGGTATACAGTCAATTCACTTTGCAGTATTTTTTCTATGAAGCGTTATGAGACGTCTAGAAGACGTGAAAAAAGTGCTATATCAAATGCAAGGATTATTATATTATATGTATTTGTTCCAACTCAAAATTTACCATCAGGAACCTTCTCCCCAAAGAAACATAATGAACAGAAAAACAGAAAGCAATCAATCAAGAGGTGCTTTCAGGTGTTGTACAGCAATAGAAGTTAAATACTATTCTTGTCATAGAATCATAGAATCTTACAGCACAAAAGGAGGCCATTCGGCCCATTGAGTCTGTGCCGGCTCTTTAAAAAAAAGCAATTCAATCCCACTCCCCAACTCTCTCCCCATAACCGCGCAAACCCGTCCACCCCAAATAAATGTCTACCTCTCTCTTAAAAGTTGTTATCGAATCGGCCTCCACCACCTTTGCAGGCAATGCATTCCAGATTCGAACAACTCGCTGAGTGAAAACATTTCTCCTCACCTCCCCTCTGCTTCTTTTCGAAACTACTTTAAATCTGTGACCAAGAATCACTGGTGCACCCACCAGTGGAAAACAGTTTGTCCCAGTGGCAACAACTTCTCGACAGACGTCCACTTCACTTTACTATTGTCTCCCAGCATTTACTGTTGATCACACGGTTGTGATCAAACCTTTGGAAACCCGACACCTCAGCGCCTGACCGAAACTTAACTTAGGAAAGAAAGATTCGATCCTCAGGCGAAACTCTCTGAACAACAGTGACTGCAGGAGAGACAGAAAGTTACTCTCAGTTACTCTCACTGCCAGTACCCTGTTTTGTGAGCCTGAGAAGGCGACCGACACCCTACAGCACTAGAACAATACAGATTTCTTTACATAGAGAGAGAGAAAAGAAGAACACAAAACAAAAGCATGTCCCAAACCATTAGTTTCTAAACTTCACCAGTGTTCAGTCTGTCTTTATTAACATGGCGCGTGGATTCACGAGATTTCACCCTACCTGTAAAAGTGAAGGCTTGAGTTGGTGCCTGATGTGTTTTCTGATCTCTTTGTGCCTCCCTGGCTCCGGCTGTTCCTGCTGTTGTTTTGGGTGTCTTCTGTCTGGCAACTTCCCTTGTCCCCAGTCGCTCCGCCCTTCCTCTCTGCAGCACATCACTGTGTAGCTCAGGTCTACTGTTCATTCACACAATGAATAAGCAGGGGAGAGAGAGGCCAGCAAAGGGAGTTCTTTCTCTTCGAAACCAGAATCCGAAAAAGTAGGTGTGGACAGGTGTGGACAAAATGCACAACATCGGCAATTCATCTCATTGCTGTTGGTGGGATTTTGGTGGTACATTGACCCAGTACAAAAAAAACTATAATTAATTGCTCATTCGAATTCACGACTGTTTGTGTGACAATGCGTGCGCAATTAGTTGCCACATTTCACCCACAAATATACAGTCAATTCACTTTACAGTATATTCTGTGAAGCGCTTTGAGACATCTAGAAGACGTGAAAAGCGCTATATCAGATGCAAGGATTACTATTATTAGTACAATGGGTAATTTGGGACATATCAATCAATCAAAACTTACATTTATATAGCTCCTTTCATGTCGAGAGGACGTCCCTAGGCGCTGTACAGTCAGGTAGGGACAAGAGCAGGTGGGGAAGGGTCGGGGCAGGATGAAGGAGAGTAGGAGAATTGACCGTATATTTGTGGGCAAAACACGGCAGCCAAATTGCGCACAGCACGTGATCACCAGGAAGGTGGAAGGCGAACTAGATGGGCCTTGATCTTTTTTTGTCTAGCATTTCTTATGTTCTTAATGTCCTACAATAGTCCATGAAGTGGATGAAGATGGCTAGCCAGGACACTGGGGAAAATCCCTTTTTCTTTGAATGGGATCCTTAAGAACCACCTGAATATGTATTCCAATGGACTATTCCAATGGCCTCCTCCCTTTCTCCACAATCCACAGAGTCCAGCTCATTCAGAACTCTGCCGCCCGTGTTCTCACCCGCACCAAACTTTGCTCCCCCATTACCCCAGTCCTTGCCAGACTTCGCTGGCTCCCTATCCCAGAGAGGATCGACTTCAAGATCCTTGTCTTCAAATCCCTCCACTCCTCTGCACCCCCCTACCTCTCTGATCTCTCTCCTCAAACCAGCACCCGTTGCCTTGGCTCCACCGGGTCTGGCCTCCTCCATGTCCCCCAAATCCTCTGCTGCACCCTCGGCGGCCATGCCTTCAGCCACTACGCCCCGAGGCTCTAGAATTCCCTTCCTCGCTACCTTCGCCTCGCCCCCTCTTTTCTCAGCTTCAGGTCCCAGCTGAAGACCTTTCTCTTCGACCGCGCATTTGGTCACCTTTCTACCCCTGCCCCTGGCTCGGTCCCGGGATCCGCTACTGTGAAACATTCTGAGAAACATCCGGCGTGGAGGGCACTGTATAAATCCAAGTTGTTGTTGTTGTTGCAGGTAGACAGGACCTTGGTTTTCACTTCTGATCCACAGTAGGGCTTCTTCGACAGCACAATGAGAGAACTGGGAGCACAGGTTCAATGGGTTATCCTCATCCTAACCTGTAAACCAAGGTCTTGCCCCAAGTCTACCTCTGAAATCTACTCCATCTCCACCAAACCAGCCGATCCCTCCACTCAGCAGTGTCCCACAAACAATCGTGGGTTGAAGAGACCAAATTATTTATTCTTTGGAGGGATTATTATCAGGCGTGTGGAGTAAGGAAAGTTGCCCAAGGTTCCGCCCTGTCCATTTTATGCAAGGAGGGGCAACGTTTGTTTTTATATATATATCTATGTACATAAATATATATATACACATATATTTAGCAGGCGCTGGCCTGCTCCTTGTCCCCTGCCCCACCACTGCCTGACAAGCCTTTAGTCTCTCTGTCCCCAATCTCCGGAGCTCTATCCCGCAGCCCCTCCACCTCGCCCCATCCCTGGCCTCCTTTCAAGTCCCGCCTCAAGATCCTCCTCTTCGACGGTCCCATGGATCAACTCTCCGAATCCCCTCCTTTCCCCTCCCTTCCCCCCCCACCCCCTCCCATCCCCTCCTCCCATCCCTGTCCCCAGCTCGGATGTGAAACGATGACCGTCCAGCTCCTCGGGACGCCCTCCTGACCGCGAAAGGCGATATCTGCGACAAGTGTAATTTTTGTGGTTGTTGTCGGGATAGAGTCAGCCAGACACAGATTGAGGAGAGTAACGGAGAGAGAGAGAGTGTCCGAGAGAGAGAGAGAGAGAGAGTCAAAGGGAAGGCGATGGCTCCTGACCATTCCCAGTGATTTCCAACTGGATCACTCCTCACTCAGTGGGCAGTGTGATTGCTGGGGGAGGTGGAGTCACTGCCTGTCACCAGCTGTTTGTCTGTTACTAACGGAAACTCACTAGACACCCCCCCCCCCCCCCCCCCCACACACACACAGACACAGACAGACACACACACAGACAGACAGACAGAGAGAGAGAGAGTGTGTAACTGTCACTGCCTTCTGTCCCCACAGTTTGGGCAGCAAGTGAAGATGTCATTCCGATTCAGAAGAAAGGATAAGATGCCATTTGTAAGTGGGAACATTTTTACTCTCTCTCTCTCTCTCTCTCTGTGTGTGTGTTTCTCTCTGTCTCTCTTTCTGTCCATCTCTCTCTCCCTGCCTGTCTCTGTCCCTCTCCCTGTTTCCCTCCCCCTCTCCCTCTGTTTCTCCCCTGTCTCTCTCCCTGTTTATCTCTGCCAATCTCTCCCTGTCTGTCTCTTGTCTCTTCTCCCAGTTTCTCTCTGTCTCTCCCTGTCTGTCTCTTCTCCCAGTTTCTCCCTGTCTCTCCCTGTCTGTCCCTGTCCCTGTCTGTCTCTCCCTGTCTGTCTCTTGTCTCTCTCCCTGTCTGTCTCTCTATACCTCTCACTGTTTCTCTCTGTCTCTCCCTGTCTGTCTCTATCTCTCTCCCTGTCTGTCTCTCCCTCTCTGTCTCTCCCTCTCTGTCTCTCCCTCTCTGTCTCTATCTCTCTCCCTGTCTGTCTCTCCCTCTCTGTCTCTCCCTGTCTGTCTCTCCCTCTCTGTCTCTCTCCCTCTCTGTCTCTATCTCTCTCCCTGTCTGTCTCTCCCTCTCTGTCTCTCTCCCTCTCTGTCTCTCCCTGTCTGCCTCTGTCTCTCTCTCTCTCTCTCTGTTTCTCTCGCCTTAGGCCAGAAGGATTGAGTATATTTTTCCACAGTTAAGAGGGTTTCCTCTCTCTCTCACACACACACACACACACCACACTCTGGAAGCTTTTAGAAACAACAAGAGGGTCCATCGAGATAATTTTTTTGAAAAGCAAAATTGTTGTGGGGGATGTTTGTGGGTATTTCTTGTGTTAGGCTGAATTTGAGGCTTGTCTCTGTCTGTCTGTGTGTGTCTCTGTCTGTGTGTGTGTGTCTCTGTCTGTCTGTCTGTGTGTGTCTCTGTCTGTGTGTGTTAATTTCCACGTTGTGCTGCAGATTTTACCCATAGTTAAAATCAACACCAAATGCACAACCTGAATCATTTGTTTCAGTTCAGCAAATATGTATCTTGTTTTCTTTCGCGACGAGTTGTTTCCTTAGGAACTTTTGCCCCACACTGCAGTTAACAGTTGCTGTTTATAGACAAAGTGAACAGCAACAGCCTCGATACTTCGGGTATAAGCCACAAACTTTCTTCCTCACACACAACAAACTTGGAAATCAACTAGATAAGTCAGATGCTGGACAGTACAGCTGAAGGAAGGCCATGTGAACTGCTGTAAAACATGAAGTTCAGGTCACACATTAAAGCAGAAATTTGAACATCATCAACTGAAATTGACACTGGCTTATCCCAAAGGATAAGCAACAAATTTAAATGAAAGGACACGTTTACAGGACAAGTGCAGTGTGTACACTTCTGCAGCCTTTAGCAAAACGATCAGATTGGATTATGTATTAATGTATCCAGCAAAACAAATGTTTTTTTATGGAATAAAACTTTTGCTGGTTGTACTTCCTAATGTAGTTTACACTGGCTGTGTTTACCACTCCCATAGATTTTATTTTGGCAATAAAATTCATGTTGAACGTTCACCAACTCAGATCTCATTTGTAATGGTCATTATGGGGTTTGAATCAAGGTATGATCATGCTTGGGTTTTCAGCGTTTCCTAGATTAGATTAAGGTAATGTGTTATCTTAATTTGAATTTTTTTTTTTACAAACTTCATTGTATGCAATAGATATTTTGGAAAAGTTAATTTAATGAAGTTGGGGGTATTCTGGAAGTGGAAATGAGATCTTCTCCATCCCCGCAAATCTTGTGTGCGATTCGTTTTGAATACAATTAATTTTGACTAATAACATTTTCCATCGTTTGTCTAGAAACATATAGCTCATGGCTTCATCCCCGCTGCCACTATAGCTCCTAGAGCTGCTGTTCCCCGCACCCCTCCCCCTCGCAGTCCCAACCCTTCTCCAGAAAGACCAAGGTATATTATATGTTTGCCATCATGTCATTTTGTGCATGCTCGTTTATCTCGTTGTTAGAGCAATGTTGATTTTTATGTGCTTTGCCCATATTAAAATCTCAGGTAATACGATCATCAGTTTGATGACTTCTAACATCTATAATGATTTGAGATTTTTTTTGTGGTATTGCTAGCAAATGTATGGACGACAATTTATCCTGTCTGGTTTTGGCTTTGATGCTTGCCCAAGTTTAATTGAAATGGATTTAAAGAAGATAGACATTATCAACCAATTCAACAATGTGTTCCTTTGGCGCTTTTCAAATCTGTACATATGAAGCAACTTTTCACAAAACTATTTTACAGAATCTTTTTTGGGGGGGTTAGCTGGGATTCTAAAGCACATGGAAACGGATGTGTTTGAGAGTAGCCAAATTGAACAGAATTGTACACATGCTGTGTGGAAAGTTTCTTTATCTGAAATGGTGTGTGTATTGTCTTCCCAGAAGAACCACCCTGCTTACCTGATTCTCAAAAGTATTAGGTACAGGTTAGCTTCAGCCTTGGATCAGTAACCTTAAGGTGTCTCTTTGCCTGCTAAGATTAATCATCAGAGCACATTGTTACTACAATACAGATGTTGCACAAATTTGACGAGTCCTGACTAATATGATTGAATTTACAACGACTGCATTGTACTTGTATGGTTTCCACACTATTGCGACGGAGGTTTGCTAAATCCCAATGGTGGAAATGCACAGTTGGTCAAATTTAGAATCTGACAGTTTGGTTGACAGTTCAGGGTTGTTGTCCTCCCAGTGTGAAAGGCGCTATATAAATGTAATTTGTCTTTGTTGCAAATAGAATTTGTTTGCCATTTTAGGTCAGCCCTTTCAGCGATTATATTAACATCATGCTTGACTGGTCGTACTGTCGCCATTCCTCAAGCCAATTTGGCGTGGCCTCGTCCGAGATCCAACTCAGAAAGTGACGACACGCATTCAGAACAGAGATGCCCTGTGGAACCTTGTGCCGGTGTGCCTGAACTTGGATTAAGGTTATTGTACAGAAAATTCATAGCCTTGGCGATAGTTGTCGCAATTGCTATTTTTAATTTGACCTTTTGTAAAGTTTAATTTCTCCTCACAAAATGTATTTGTACTCTTATATTTGTTGCATTTTCAAAAATTTACCATTTTAAATACTAATTTAATAATTCATCATCGGTTATGTTTAATCCTAAAAGAGATCCTGAAAAAAAGTAGTACTCTGCCGTAAACAGTACACTGTCTGCAAGTTCACACAAAGTGTTTTAATGATTTTAATGATTTCACCTACAGGAATAAATGGCAAGGTACTGTTAAAGGCAGGCCCCAGTTACCACTGCCTTCTGATTCCGATGAAGAATATGATGATGATGTTGACCAATATTTGGAACAGCAGTCGTCTGATAAAGACCAACACTTTTACTATGTTCTAGAAAAAGATCAAGAAGCCCTCAACCAAAAACCTGTATACAGTGTTCCTAATAAGGAGAAAAAGGTGAATTTCTGAATAGGATCTCAGCTGAGGCCACATTTTATATTTTTTGAGATTAGAAAATGAATCTGCTACTCTGTGTACAGTTGGGAGTTATAACTCTGCTTCTAGCTCAGAAATGGAGTTATCTTAAAAAGCCATACTTACAGCTATTTTGACTGCAGTAGAAATATGGTGTTTCATACTTGAGGAAAACTATAATCTTGTTTTTTATTATTACTTATTGCCACTCAGTTTTGTCTTTAGTTCTGCATTGTCTTCTGCTGTGCTAAACCAGAATTGGGGAAAAGGGATCATTGGGTACTACCTTGAATTTACTTTATTTAAAAGCAATAATCTTTTGTATTTTGGGAAACTTTAATAAAATCAGAATAATGAACGAAAGATTTCTGAACACAAACCTTAATAGCCATTGGGTGGTGCTATACTCTCACTTCCAGATTATTAAACTCCCAAATTAATCTTGAAATTAGTTGAAGAAATTGATTTGTAACCTCTATTGGGCCATCTTTCACTTTCCCCATTCTCTTCCCCACTTATTTGCTTAATTTTTTTTTCTAACCTCCCACTCTAATTTATCTTATCTTTGTTTTCTTAAAACATACTTAACTGCTCTCTCCCTCCTGGCTTCTGTCTATGAGGATGGAGGAGATGGGAGCAAACAGCTTGCGAACAGTTCGATTTCAGCCATCCAAAATATAAAGATTGGGATGTGACATAGAGATGCCTATTTCCTTTGATGCTCCTGTAGCCTGGTTGTGCAAGGTTGAGACACAGTAACTTATTTGCAGCAGATTGAGGGTTAATGGCTGTTAGTCCTGATTAAATGTACAGGTAATCCACTTATACACTGGCTTCTCAATCAGACGGTACAGCGGTTAGTAGAAGGCTTTTTATTAAAGCAGTTGAGATCAATTTAAGAAATGTAAATTATTTCACCTCTATTTGTATTTAAGGAGGAAATCCCTGTGTCTGTGAGCAGTGAAATGACTGAGATTTCTTCCTGTGATGTGGTATCTGCAACTCTGCTGGACGAATCAGAGCATGGGCACGTTACAGGTGAATGATAATCAGTAGTTTGACTGTAATTGTATAATCACTGAGCTAAACAAATTGAAATATTCCAGTGCATTCTTATCTTAGTTATGGCATGTAATGGAAGCTGGTAGTGCAGCAATTGTGGTTTCTGGTACAGTGAATGTTGGAGTCCACACTCATCCACACTGTAAGCAAAACTATTATAACAAAGTGGGTTATAACAGAGTTGTACTACACCAAGAAGTACCCTCACCACCTGAATTGTTGCCTTCTCCCTATGTACAATTGAACAGAATATTACAGTGCAAATATAGTGCCCTTCTTGTTGAGTATACAGGAAACTAAAAGCTCTAAAAATAATATTCAAAAATCAACTTGACATTGGTCAATTATTTACTCGCTGTAGACATTAATATTGACGAGGCTATCCCTTTGAGGAATAAACATGTTCATTTGTGACCAGTGCCCTGGCTAGTGCTCACTCACCATATATTTTTTGGATGCTGTACTTCAATCCTGCTTACAATTGGCTTTTACAGTGAACTGAATTTTAGTACGTTGAGTTTAACAGCTCAAGGCAAATTGACCTTGAGGATATTTTAATCCCATTGATCATACCCTAGATATGCTTTATATTTCATTACCTCAAGTTTTATGTGTGTTTCTCTTCTCTTTGTCTATGAAGCCTATTGAAAATTGTTGAAATAAAGCTGCCATTTTGAATCCTCTTGAGGATGATTTCTGTCCCCATGGCAATCAACATGATTCCCTTTGTTAATTTGATGATCGGTCTTTAATTGAGAGAAACTGGAATTGTATCTGAGTAAAGTTGTTTTCATGGATTGTTTCTTAGCATATATTTGGTTTGCTTTTAAACACGTTTTTTCCTCTTACAGAAAAACCTCCAGTTCAAACTTGTAAGGTAAGGAAAACCGCATTGTTTTAATTCTTAGCTTTTAAAACGTATTAACAAAATGGGAGAGGGAAAGATGACTTTGGGGAAAAAAAATTCAAATCATTTTCCACCCTTGAATTTATAAAGATTGCAACACTGTTATGAAGTGGAGTCTTGTAGCTCAGTGGTTAGAGCATTTTCTTTACAAGCGAGAGATCTGGGTTCAATTCCAGGCAGGGTGAAACCTTGGGCAAGTTCATTACTCCACACACCTAATAATAATCACTCAAAAAAAATTGGTCATTTCAATAGCGACTATTTGGAGAACACTGTTGTGCACAATTGGCTGCTGTGTTTCGCCTACACATATACAGTCAATTCACTTTACAGTATATTCTGTGAAGCGCTTTGAGACATCTAGAAAATGTGAAATGTGTTTTATCAAATGCAAGGATTATTATTATTAAAGTGGTATTTGGGGTCCAAAAGACTGAAGCCATTGTATAATGACGTCAGTTGTACTGCACAGAAGGCCTGCTGAAGTGATATCAGTGATGATTGTTATACTTGGTTCTACTATATTTCAGGTCTTCAGAAGGTCCTGGAACAGCAGAAATTGCATTGTACCTGTGTTCAGCATGTATAGTTTCAATATATTATTACGTACTTTTGCTTCCAGGTGCAAAAAGAGAGGATTGGGAAAGTACACCCTAGCCTCGAGAATAGCCCAGTTGCAGGTAATATTATTAAGAGAAACAGTTATATTTCCACATAATTTCTTAAAAATGGCTCGACTAGTTACTATTGAACTTCACTTTTTTTGTGATTTGATAGGGTGACCCCTGATTGAAGGGGTCAATGTACAGATTAATACACTCTTTGTTTAATGAACGAATGGTTGAACAAACAATTGCCACAGTGAATTTTGATTAAACACTGGATAGATGATAGATTCTTCCCACGCTTGCACTTCCTGATGTGCACTGAATATTTCTGTAAAATCACAAATGTAACAGTCTGTCTGCATTGTTTTAATCTCTGACTAAGACACTCTTCTGTTGATTGCAACAGAAAAATGAATGGGAAAGCAAGTCTACTATGAACTGAGAGATGTAATTGATGGTTGACTGGTGTATGTGTCTATTTGTTTGTCTTGTGTACTCTGGCAAAGGAATGCACATTGTTGCATCTTAAAAACGTATGTAATAACGAACAACAGTGAGTAGATTACTGTATTTGCTGATGAATGATTGTTTCTCACTAGATGTGAATGACAATGTGAATGTTGAAACTCCCAGAACATCATCTGCATTGACTCAGAAAAAGAAAAAAGCAAGGAAGAAGGTTAATGCAGCGGAAAGCAAATCAGGTTGGAGAATAATTTCAATAAGTGTTTTGCCCATTGTAGCGTAAACTTGAGAACCTGCAATCTCTTGCTGACAAAAAAATCTAAATGGTGTTAGTACAGTAAAAGCCTTTCCAGTATTGAACCAATGCAATATTTTTGTGTTGTTACGCTTTGGTGAATGATCTCTGGTGTGTTGTGGTGACAAATAATGCCTTTAGATACAAAATACTCTGATCAATTTTTCATGGGCAAATTTCCGCCAAATTAATTCAAAATTTGTGTTTTTGTTAATTATGGATACTGTTTCACAAATAATCCAATTCCACATTTTATTTCACTTTTTCACCTAAAAGTGGTGGTGTCAAAAAAAGCTAAATTTTCAAATACATTCAGTGGCACTATCAGCCTTATAATCAGCATGTCCACTGACTTCTTGCTAATCTATTCTAATAACCAAACACACTTACTAAAAATAAAATTCTATATGGAAGAAGAAGAAGAAAAAAAGTGGTGGGAGGAGAGAAATCCAATTTCATTACAAGTTATTTCCGTCTGCTTCTAATTCAGGTGAAGAGTTACGAGAAAAGTACATTTCCATTCTCAGGGGAAAAGTGAAATGAAACCAAGTGCATTTGTTAATCAATTGTAACATCAAATTTATCTGAACCGTTTCCATAAAACTGGCCACCTGAGTCTAATGAACATATTTAAGTGTTATTTTGAATAATCCCATTACAATACGAATGGAACATTTTGTGCATTATCCAATCTTGCACACAGGAAATCCCATCCACTGGTACCAGGATAACTGGACCTCCCCCCTTCACTATTGTGACTCACCCTTTGTCACATCTCCTGCAACTATTGGAGGGGAATGTTCTTAGTTGTGGGTCTTTGTGTGGTCATTGGCCCAGAGAGGGTGGAATTCCAGTCGAAAATGGATGCTGTGTGGTTTCTCTTTTGTTCTGTTACACTCCGTGTAACGAGTACAGTGGATGAAATCTAACGAGCTGAGCAATTTTTTAGTGACCAGTGGATGTGCAAGTGAAACTCGCTCACCTGACAGATGGGGTGATCAGGTGTATAACTCCTTTCACACTAAACCCCTTCCCCTAGGCATAATTTCGTGTGATAACAAGCATTGGTTTTTTAATCAAGTGGAATGATTGCACAGATGACAGTTTGCAGAAACCTTATTAACTTTAAAGCTGGATGATTAAGAAAAGCTAATTATTTATGAGGCTTTTGCTTTGACAGCTCTAATCGGTCGACTGAAAAACTAAAAGTCACACCTCTAATGTATTCAAATGACAGTTGCATTTAAAAAAAATTAATCTTCAATGCAGTTTTCGGAGAATAATCCTTATAAAAAACTGGAGTATTCGTTTTTGTTGCATATTTTTAACATCAGTCTAGTTCAGCCCCAAACCTTGCTTGCCATCCAAATAATCTGCATTGATGTGAACATCAGTATTTAATGTTGTTTCACTGAGAAATAATTAGTTTAAGAAACAATGTTTTCCTGAACATGGTTTTTAAACTCTTCAGATGCACGCTTCTTAAATGATTCAATAAACCATATGATGAATTGCAGAAAAGAAAAAAATAGATTCGCTTTTAAACTATTTAGTTTCAGATGTTTGGTTTATATGGATTAGGTTGATGTGCATGGGCTTTCCATAATTAATGCTCTTTTTCATTTTGGTGTGTTTGCGGTGAACTGCTTTCTGTTATGCTGTGATGCATGCAATGCTCCAGATTTAGCAGATGAGGCTTATGGAGAACTGAAGGAGCTGCACAGGGAGATGTTACAAGAACTGAAAGATAGGAATCAGATGTTGGTTTCCAGCAATCAGGCCATGATCCGTGAGTCCCACAGCCTGAAACAGCAGCTGGAGGGAACACAGTTTAAACTGGATCAACTGGAAGAAGAGAACCAGAAGCGGCAAGAAGCTGCGGATAGTCTGCCGAGGGAAGGTGGGGAATATGTTTCCACCTTCAAAGTTTGGAAGTAATTGGCAGCTACATAAGGATCAAATTATTCTTTCTGATACTTCTAGCGTAAACTGTACACAGTAATGGTAAATGTGCACACGTGCATGTGTAATGTAGCACGCGTAGATTTAGATTGTTTTCTGAAGCACCTTTTTGAATTCTATTTCCATACCCACGCAGAGAACGGTTCCTGTTTTTTTTAGAAGAGTATCTGTCGTCAAGTTTAGCTTCTGCGTCGGTATTCAAGCTTAGTCTTTGCACTGAACGGAATCTTTTTGACAACGCGAGCATTTTGACCGTTCCAGATGAATTGGCGGAGCTGCTTTCTCTGCGGCAACATGCTCAGGAGCTCGTGGACGAAAATGATGCCATGAAAATGACCATCCACCGATTAAATGTCGAGTTGAGCCACTACCAGGCCAAATACAGACCTTTACTTAAAGAAGAGGTGAAAACTGACATTAAACACATGCTCTGAACTTTAGAAACCTGTGAATTCCAGCAAGTACTCTACGCGCCTGGGGATCAGTTACTAAAATAACGAAATGGGTGTTTTGTGGGCTGCTCTGACCATTATTGTTGTATCCAATCGCCAGAAGGCATTTTGGCTCTTTGGTTTTGGCTTTCTTTATCCTAAAATGTCAATACTGTCCAATGGATATGTTAAAATAATTGTATCCATGGTGACTGAAGTTATTGGACAATGTTAAGACTAAGCAGCTCAAGAAGTACCTTTCTGCCTCTATTTAATGTATTGATTTGCACCTTGTGAATACATACTGTGTATAAATCAGGTGTTTAAGAATTGGGTGTTTAATGTAAGACTGAAAGGAACTGAAGTACTGCAGAACACATATTTAAATGCTGGTAGTTAATCTTTCCTGTTGGTAAGATAGCTGATGTTAATTTGTTT
Source organism: Hydrolagus colliei (assembly GCA_035084275.1). Classification (NCBI taxonomy): domain Eukaryota; kingdom Metazoa; phylum Chordata; class Chondrichthyes; order Chimaeriformes; family Chimaeridae; genus Hydrolagus; species Hydrolagus colliei. The sequence goes on from CM068756.1 coordinate 5,305,815, forward strand.
TTAATCCATCTCAGGGATCGCACAGGAGTAGCTTCCCAGTATCAGGACCACCCCCGCCCTGGCTTGTAAGTACAGGAATTAATGCAATCTGATATCGATTGCCAACTCCCCAACACTAAAATTAGCTGTATTCCCCAAATTAGTTGTTTTCTCAACTTTTTTACACATAATACAAATCACAGCTTTTCATCACGTTTCTAGCTTGTATTTCAACCAGATATTAATATTTCAGTTATCAATTCAAATGAATGATTACACTTATGGTCGAATTTCACCCTGATGAAATGCAAGGATTATTATTATGAAGATTTGCAACTCCATAACGATTTTCAAAGCAGTCATTTTGGATGATCTGGTATTATATCTAATTCAGATTGCAAACCTTAAACACACTGGTACTGCTTTTCCCAACCTTTAACCTTAAACATTCAGTGCTTTATACATGATGATCGTGGGGTACAATATGTGGCAATTTCTTTTTTTTAAAATCCATTCCCAAAGTAGATTGTGTATGAAAGCTTCACAAGTCAGCGTTATACACTTTCAGTTTCAGAAATCTCCATACATTAGACTCCATTGTATCAATTAAAGTATCAACAAATATATTTTACTGCTAAGCGTCATTGTTTTAAATTATTTTACTTGAGTGATTGAAACCCAAATTCAATTTTTCTGTCTCCAATAGGTGGATATGAAATACTTGTCGCCCCTTTTGTTGGCCTATGAAGACCAAATGAGAGAAAGAGATGATGTAATTAAAGCCCAAGAGGTATGCTGTTAATATAGAATACATTACTCACATACATGCCAACTTTCTCTTCCTCGTGTGTCCTTTTTGTTTCTTCTATTTCGTAATCGTGGTTGGTACTTCAATGGCACAGCATTGTCGGATGTGCTAATCTTGCCTGAGATCATAAAGCAAGGTCCCATCTGTCTGTTCAGATGGCCGTTATATGATTTAATTATTGCCCAAACCACAAAGATTTCTGTTTGTCAATATACAGTACTTTATTTCTTCACTCAGGTTGAAATGAAGAATTTCAGAGCTCGAGTGGAAGAGATAGTGTGTGAGAACGACCAGCTTCACAAGCAGCTAGAGAGGAGTAGTGCTGTGAGCAGCAGAGAATGGTAAATTAGCTAATTGTGATCCATGTGTTGAAATACAGCTTTGCTGAAAATAGTCTGAACGATGCAGCAAATACTGATGAATCTGAACAACTTAGTGTCAAGACATGGGCATGATTTGTGAGGAAATCTTAAATTATAATCCTTGCATTTGATATAGCGTATTTTAATGTCGCATAGCGCTTCACAGAATATACTGTAAATTGAATTGATTGTATATTTTGGGGTGAAACACTGCAGCCAATTTCGCGCAGCAGTGTCCCACAAACAGTAATGGATTCAATGACCAAGTATATATATTTTTTGGAGGGATTATTATCAGCATATGGAGTAAGAAAACTTGCCCAAGGTTTCGCCCTGCTGGGAATCGAACCCAGGTCTCTCGCTTGTTAGGCGGGAGGTCTGGGTTCTCTCAACAACATGCATCTCAATTCTAATATTTTGCCCAGTGCTCTGTTCCATATAGACCTAGTAAAGTTGATACTGTATCAGTGATAGATAAAAGAGGATCCCCAAATGACAGGCTTAGTTTGTTTGTGAAATAAAATACCGATTTCTTTTGGTATAATAAACCCCAGGTGGATATGTCAATGAATGATTTCATAAAATATTTTAAAAGATGGAGGGAAGCGAGGAAGATGTTTGACTGAACTACTCACAAAGCTGCCTTTATTTTTCGTCGGAGTACATAAAACATAGTTTTCAAATCAAAAACATCATTTGAATTGTATCATTTATATCCACCTCATACAGCACAACTGAGATGCAAATCTGTTCATACACAATTCTAGTTATTTTGTCTGTACTCTGTAGAATATGTACGGGATGCCGTGTCGCTGATGAGCTTGTCATTTTGTTTGCCTTTCCAGGCGGCAATTGCAGGATCAGGCAAAGTTGGTTTTGGAAGAAAACCAGGTGCTAATGGAGCAGCTTGAAGTGCAGCAAGCCAAAGCAAAAGACAGTCATAACAGACACATACACGAAGGTGATGATTTTTCTTGCTCAAGAGCTATATAAAAGTAAAATCCAGCTTGAAATTTGGATATATAAACCGATTCTTCCTTGTTCAACTACAATAGCCCATTCAAGCCAGTAGACTTGCACATTTGATTCAGTTGCTCCCCACTTTCACCCACCCCCCCCTGGGTGTGCCTGGGTCTTTTCTCGTTGTAGCTGCTGTGACCAAACTGGTTCCAAACCTCGCTTGACGTGAAGCCAAAGCAACATAAGAACCTGCATTTGTGGGAGACTATCTCAAAGTGCTTTACAATGCCTGAGTGGGAGCTTGAGCTGGGGAATGGAGGGGAATGGAATGGCAGTTTCTACCCTATTCACCGTACGCATAAACAATAGTCATTGTGTAAAATGCTATTGAAGTAAATAAATTGTTTGAAAAATAGGTAAGGTGGATCATAACCCTTTTTTCTCTTCATATGGTAGCGTCCAATTTGACTAAACAATTGATGCTGCTGGAAGCCGAGAAACAAAGCCGGGAAGAGGAGTTATTGGAGACTCAACAGCAATTGAAACACTTGCGTTCCAAATATGAGCAGCTAAGAGCACACCGAGATAATACAATAGGAGCTGATGAACATTCTACAATGGTGAATGAACTCAAACGGTATATAAATTACTTCCACGTGTTGAATTCAAAGCTGGAGCGGTGTTAGAATAAAACTGTTTTGGTAATAATGGAGTGCATAGATTATAAATAAATGATCAAATGGTAAACGCAAAGGTCAGAGTATGTAGAGCACTCTCTCTGCCTTAGACATAAAGTGTGACGATCCATTAAGTGATATTATATTATCAAAATAGTTTGCAAGATAAGATACCCCTTTCTCTGCATTCCCAATGCCTTTATATCAGTATGGATCTCCACAGTATTGTGAAGAGAATATGTTCACTTTAAGAACCAAGAATATATTACTGTATTAATAAGCTCTTTACCGGATAAACTATAAAGTGGTTTTGCTCTGTATATTTTGACTGTCGAGCCACTTTTTTTTACGTGTGATGTGAATAATTCTTTTCACTGTAGACAATTACATGTGGAGCAAGAAAAATGGCATGTGGAGGTTGAGGATCTGATGGGAAGAATTGCATCTCTTCAAGCTGAGAAAAAGAGTCTGCTCTTAGAAAAGACAGAATTGACAGCTGACAATAAAACTTTAGAAGCAGATATGGAGGAAGCAAAGAAGTCCAACAGGTATAACAACAACATCAACCAAATCATATTTATACATTTTTACATTCACGTCGGGATGATGTCCCAAGGCACTATGATAATATATTATAACAAAATATATTTTGTTATAACAAAATATAATAAAATAGCTACGAACACTCAGCAGGTCAGGTAGCATCTATGGAGAAAGGAAAGTAAGTCAATGTTTCGGGTCCATGACCCTTCATCAGAACTTTTCCATAGATGCTGCCTGACCTGCTGAGTGTTCCCAGCGATTTCTGTTTTTGTTTCAGATTTCCAGCATCTGTAGTATTTTGCGTTTGTGTAACTAATGATATGTTTGGCCACAAATGCTTTCTACTGGGACAGTTTGAAACTGAGATCTAAATCGTGATCCACAGTTTGAATTTACTGGGGAAGGAAATTTTTTTATACCAATTATTTTCTAAATGAATGACTGAGATACACCTTAACTCTGATTTAAATGCTTGGTTTGCTTTTGTGGAGGTTACCTTCACTTGAAAGGCAGTCAATCTCCGCTGTTGTGCAGTTATTTGATTAATTTTAACACATCCTCCATTAGCTACTAAAATGAATGATGATCAGGGTGCATTCAACATTTATCATGAAGACATGTACAAGAATTAAAACATGTCCCTGCTCGACTGAACCACCTGGAAGCTGTGTTGCATGTACCTTCCTGAAAAGGGTCTTGTATTGGAAAATATTATTTTTCACTAAACAGTCTCAACATAAATGTGTCTCACAGGATCTCACAGAAGAAGATTGGTCTTCTGAAACAACAAACTGAAGAAGCCATGGAGAAGGAAATAGCAGCTCACCAGTACCTGGCGAACATTATTAGTCTGGCTGAAAAGACCACTTATGAGAGGGACCAACTTGTCTATGTGGTAAATGACGTATTTAAATTTTCCCTCAGATTAGATTCAATTCAAAACTTTTCCTGTTCTTGCAGAATGCACTATAAAGTGAATTGACTCTATATTTGTGGGTGAAAAGCGGAAGCCAATTGCACACAGCAGTATCCCACAAACAGTCGTGGATTTGAAATAATATTAATACTTGCATTTGATATAGCGCTTTTCACGGCTTCCAGACATCTGAAAGTGCTTCACAGAATGTACTGCAAAGCGAATCGATTCATACACGTTGTTTTGTATCGATGTGATGCTATGTTAGTAATCTGTATGGTGTTAAATTTGAAAAACAATTTGCCAAAGTCCTAAATAATTTTGAATACGATTCTAATACCATAATGTTATTGGAAACTATTTTTAATTCATATTTGCTGAAGGAATGTATATTTTTATGCCTGCCTTGCCCATTTGTTTGTCCATTGCACCTATTTTTCCTCTGAAGCTTTCAACAGCTCAAGCCCTTAACCCTTCCTTTTTCCTTTGTACTCTAGACCAGAAGCCTGGAGAATGAAAAGCATGGAGTATTAAACAAAATAATGGCAGGCAATGTCCGGCTAGGCAAATTGGAAGAGAAAGTAAAGGTATGGACTTCACTTTTCAAAAGTATGTTTAACATTGGTAAGGCCAGTGAAGAATGGATTTAAGTCACACCTTGAGCAGACGAGGTTTAACATCTTTCGGTTCTGATGGTATCCATACCAGAACTGGAACTAAAGGTGATTTTAGTTCATTTAATATGTTTATTAAAGATATTGGATATTAATTGACTTCCAATGAAGTGTTTCTATGATTGCTATGAACTGTTCATTGTTTCCTGTTGACGATAACACGATTATACTGGCTTCCATTAGGATGTATAACTCGTATAATTAGACAAATTGATTTCAAGTATATCAATTGAACATTATAATAATTCCAGAGAATTTGGAGATCAAGTTGTAATTAGAATATTCTTAGAGATTTTTTTTCTCTCTTGCTCACAAATTTTCTCCTCATCCTCAATGAAAGACAATTTAGAGTTCTTTAATTCTTCTACTGGTTTCTGGACATTATTTGGTACTTGTCAAGTGCCCATTTTTCAAGCGTGATCCTAGCTAATGAGTGCTGTATGAGCTGTCCGAGTTGAGACTTGCTTACACTGCAAAGTCAACATGATTAATATAGATTGACTGTTCCTTGATTTTATGTCTCAACTGTTTCTTAGTTAAAATTGTAAAATCATCTTTGGAGCAAAATTGGGATATTTAAATTTTGATTCATATATTGAACTGCATGTTACTGATTAGCAAACGTTGTTCTAATTGCCTTCTGGGTTTAGTTCTTGGATCTTCTAAATTATTAAAATGCTAATGAAAAGAAAGCAACTGTGAAGGTTAATTTGCACAGTTCCTGATCATTTGTTGAGAAAAGGCTGCACCAAAGTAACATAGCAAGGTGGCCATTTATACTTATTCAGTATTCAGAGCACACAGTACTGTACATTTACATTTTTATTATTCTTAGTGAAAGTGTTTCATCATTTACTTTGGGAACCTGAAGTTTACATAGTCCCAATACTTGTGTCTTGGAACGATTTACCAGGTCACAAAAGCAAGTAGGAAAATATTATAAATATTTACAAGATGTGCGATCCTGAAATGTGCAGTCTTCTCCCAGCTGCATTTTAAGTTAAATTGAGCAAAGAAGAAATAAGCCAAATCAATCATTTCAATGAACCCCTGTTGAGATGGCATCTGTGGGTGACAACATTGCCGCGGAATTTATGGTTGTTGTTATGGAAATACTTTTCCTTATCTTCAGACTCTTCTCCTTTCCTCTGTCAGAGACATATCTAGATGTTGCACTCGCAATCCGTAGGCCCGGTTGGTCAGAAGTCTACAATGATTGTCAGGAATAGTTGGTTCAAACATCACCGATAACAACAGAAATGTGAGACCGTGGAATGTAAATTAGAGAGAAAGTAATGAACCATATTATCCACATACTTTGGCGAGATATACAGTGTAATACATCAACCTGTACGGATTCCCATTGTTGCACAGGAGGTTCCATTGTGGTATAACATTTGATGATTACAAGAGTTCATTGTTATATTTAAGACATGCATATCCAAGGTACATGTTGAGAATTTAGCAGTTCCTTCCAAAATTGTGATAATTAATAATCTGAAACGGGGGCAAGTCATGACAACTATACTAATAAAGAGGTAGTAATAATAATAATAATTGTTGCATTTTGATATAGCGCTTCTAGACGTCTCAAAGCGCATCACAGAATATACTGTAAAGTGAATTGACTGTATATTAATGTCTGCAGGTAATGTCTATATCTGTGTGTCCTCTAAGAACTTAATAACCGATTGATGTAGAGACATAATTTATATCCTCCCGACTCTATAAATATAATTTTGTTGTATTTTTGTTGTTGTTATACCTCTTCCGAAAGGTCTTTCATGGGGGAGTGTCGGGGACATAATTTCGTTCAGGGATATATAATTTGATATGATTATCTATAACTAATAAAGACGAAATGTGTGTGTGTGTGTCGATCTACATTCCATAATGGATCCTTTGGTTGCGTGCAAAGCTGCAACGGGTCCAGCTAGCTGTGTATAAGCAAGATGAATGTAGATTTTGATCCAAAAATTCATGAAATACGATAGTCCTTACATTGCTATCAAATATAAAAATCTCACGTAGAAAGCAGCCGTCTTGAGATATAAGTGTGGATGAGTATTCTGGAATTTTCTCTATTGTATTTAAAGTTTGATGGAGAAATTTCGCCAAATGTTTGCTCCGGAGATTGAATGTCTGGAGTAGAATTTGCGACAGGAGAGATTATCTATGGATGGAACAGGCATGGTACGCTTGCCTGCATTTTAAAAAAAGCTTCATTATGCTCCCAAAATAAGTCTGATTCTCATAAAGACTGTGAAATTAGTATAGAAGCTGACAATTTGTAGATTTTAGTTGTATTAATATCCTATTTAACTGGGTAACTTTGATTAATTCTCTTAGGGGCTGCTGCATTTTCAGTTTCTGTAAAACAATTCTCTATTTCTATAAAAGTAAAGAAAATTCAGATGTAAAGATTGTAATTTTATGCTGGAAAAATTTACTTCTAAGTTGCGATTGATGTAGGCAAATTGTTCGTTTATCCTCACAGTAATGTGATTTGCATACATATTTGCTTTCTGACTCTCATACCGTGAAAATGAAACTGAATTCAATCTATTTTTGTATGAACGCTTTCACTACTCCTTCAGGTTAGGATTTAATTAGCTTTCATATTCACTGGAGTGGGAAGGAAGCCCTAAATGCTGTATCTACATGGTTATGTGACTTTCCCCCGGAGGATAGCCAATTTTCCCCTTAAATATAGTGATAACAGCGCTTGGAAGTAATTTTTTTTTCTCGATCAATGCAAGTTTGGTGGTTTCATTCATTTTTCTTTTTTTTAAAGAAATGATGGACTTTAATACGCTGCATTTCACTGTTTTTCCTTTTGCATTTTATTGAATCTCTTAACTTTGATGTATGGTTTTCATCTCTATAGTTTTGCACAGGTTTCAACAATATTACATCTCAAATAGCAGTCTCCCCAGTTCAACATAGCTGGTGAATTGATGCCAGACTCATTTTGAATTGAGTGTCACATAGCTTTCCTGGTGACAGATTTTCATGACATCTGTCTTCCATCACTGCATGATTTTCCAAATTGTGAAGTTGAATCCAAATTTAGTGCAAGTGCTTGAGGCAACTGATTTAAATACTGGAAGGTGATGCTGACTTCAAGCTCAACTGACTGAGCAACGCAGGATGTTAATATTCTGGAAGCAATGATGTGTTTTGAACCGTGTTTAGAAATCAGCGCAGTCCCATTATAGCATGCTTCACTATAGTACAATTTCACTTAAAGCACTATTACACTGTGAACTCCATTAACTATGTATGTGAAGGTAAGCCAGCTTTCCACAAACTAGCCTGCTTTCCCCACAAAAACGGTCATTGTTACAGCATGTGCGCAATCAAATCCAATATTGCACCTCATTTTGATGTGGAGTGTGTTTTTTTTATTCCAAGTACTGTACTGTGTGCACTGAGTTGAGACATCTAAATATTTGCTTCTGTTAGTTCAAAATTTTAATAGTAATAATTGCATTACAACATTAACAACCCTTCACTAACTAAGGACAATATGTCATTGTGAGTTGGAATGTTTTCCTTTCATCTCTAGAGCATTGGCTTGAAGCCAAACTCATAGGATGATAGAACCCCTCTCTGGTGGCACCAGAAGCCCTATATCAAACCACTTTGAGCATTCTAAGTACAATTCCTGTGGGCACACTGTTCATAACTAATAGGAAGTCTGATGACCATTCTGGAAATGAAATGCGTCACTGGAACAGTATGGCACACACTTGGGGTTGAAGTGCATCGTTGGTGAAGTATGCAGGAAGCTTTGGTCTGCATCTGATTTGGGGCTGATTGGTGGTGCTGACACTGGATGGAAAGGTGAAAATAATAGTTTCCCTGAAAATTTGGTGTCTCAACAGTGACAGCAGCTTACATTTATACAGCACCCATCATGTAGGGTAGCATTTCATCTTTTACAAGCATCAAATTCACCAGAAAATTTTCTACAACCGTAGTGAAATTTAAAATGTGAATCCACACCTGAATTACAATAACTTAAACTATCATTCGGTTCATTTTTTTTTGTAGCCACAGACGGCTCATATTCATTTATTTGAAGCATTTTCACGGTAACAACAGTACAGAGGTAAGCCATCAGCTGAAGAAGAGAAGCAACATCGTGAGGGGAAGGGTCTATAACATCAGCAAGAGAAATGCTGTAATTTAGCAAATGAATGAATGAATCAATCAATCAATCACAATCAGGCCTGCTTGTACAGAAATAAGTATTGCTGATTGAGATGGCCATCAGGATAGAAGTACATAGACGATTATAATTGGCTCATCTTTGAAGGTTACTGGGCTTGGAAACTGGTGGTGCTCTGATTGTAATAAGAAATACCATATGTAAGTCATGGAATTGAAGATAGCAGCAAGTAGAACTGGAGAGTAACTTACATTAATGTTTAAAAGGCTCTAATTCTGGTTTTCCATAAAATGTGGATACTTTGTTTGCTCGCATCTGTTTGAATACATTTTCCTTTTCTTGTAAAATCTTGCAAAATCTACAAGATAAATCAAAGATTGTAATGTTTACATGACATTGTTACAGAGAGTGACAGCCTAACTTTGGAAATGGTACATTTTTTTCTGAGAGAGATGTTTTTCTCAGCACCTCCAGTTGATATAAATGCTGATTAGTTATGAAACAAACTGATTATGGTTACTGTTCAGTCAATGAGAAACTGAGCCATAATAGCCGAGGTATCCAGGGTTGAGAAACCAATCTTTGCTGAGCTATGGGTTAGGAATCTTTCATACATTCTCTTGGTTTAGGAAAGGGAAAATTGGACAACATTGCTGCTCTTTATCACTGTCCGATTACAAGCTTGAGATGTGCTGCTACCGTAAGGTCATTTGACTGCATGGGCATCAACCCTGATACATTCACTGTTTTTCCTGACCGTCTCTCTAACACACACTCGCACGCAAATGGGGAATTTGGTCTGTCTGCCTTCTGTTGGGCTGTTAGGAGTCCAAGCGCTTTGAGATGTCTCAAAGACATGAAATGCGCTATATCAAATGCAAGGATTATTATTATTTCTAACTTGATACATCGATGAGGTAAAACAATTGTGTGTGTTTTTTTAAAAAAAAAATTACAGTTTGATGTTGATGTTGGAAGTTTAGTTTGCAAAATAAATCACAGAAATGGAATGCCTGTTCACCGTTTCTGGAATGCAGAAATCCATCTTTGTCGAAGCATTATGCATTGCATATCACATGAAACTTTTGAGATTTTGACACCGAGTATTCTTTCATGGAGATAGATATATACTGTAATGTGGTAAAGGTCTTGGGACAATTTGGCTGGACTCAGCATAAATGTAAAGTCTCAGTCAGGATTCAAGAGAAAGGGTTAGAAAGTTACTGTTTACAGATTTGAACATCCATTCTTACAGTTATTTTTAACTTCACAAACATTCTATTTGTTAAATTGCATTAGTATTATTGATGGGAATTTGCAGTCTACATTTCTAATGGAAAATATTTTTTCTAGTTTTATTTGAATATGTCACTGTCCTAAACCCCTTTAAAAGTAGCACACAAACAACAAAACATTTACATACTAAAGCAATGACTAATAGTGAGAAATATCCACAGTGCACAAGTCACAGGGAAGGGCAGGAAGCCCTGGCACAGCCCTGCAATAGACCAGAAACCTCTGTGATCTGAGCGTGTGTACTGAATCTCAGCCGAGCACCTGTGACACCGGGGTATTAGTGCACGGCGGAGGTTGGATGTGTATTCTCCAGTGCATCACAGAGGTCTGTGAAAGGAGAGGGCGGGTAGCCATAGCGCAACCCTCCATTAGACCTGATGCAACCTCCAGCAAACACCCGCACCAGTCACATATATTGTGTGTGTGTGTATATATATATATATATGTGAGTTATCTGACCTATTTTATATTGTAATTGCTTACAATAATTTCCACAATGTGGCGAGTAGCATGTTAAGTGGAGTGACGAGGAAAACCATGTCTCTTAGTGTTAGGTTATATGGGAAGCCGCCGAGAGATTGCTGGCGTAACGACTTAAGTAATAGTAATGAGTTAAGCCAGCATCGAGTTATCCAGAGTTTACTGCACAATTAACCAACTCATTTTCAATACGTTGCTCAGGTATTTGCAAATGCATCAAGGCATGTGGAAACTACTGATCTAAAAATGATTTGAAATGCCTCTCAAACAATTACACAGATGAATATTGGTACCATTGCAACTGTACAGAGAAGCAGAAAATAAGCTGTCATCATAACTGGTAAACTCTGATCTTCCAGATTTCTCTTTTATTAGAGAAACTGTTCCATTCACTATGTTAGCAGGTGATTGCTTGAACAGCGTTACAGTCAACAAGTTAATATTGAAAAAATTGGAATTGATGTATATAACTTTACATTTATACACTGACAGATAACGTTCATAACAACAAGGGAAGGGTGCATACACACATAAATTCAGCTTTCTTGATGCATTTGGTTCTTGATTTGATTATGAAAATTGAATTTTATGCCACATCCAGTGTCGTTATTTGTTGATTTTTGAGGATGCTCTTCATAAACTGAAATAAGGAATATGATTAGAACAAAAACTTAAATTCTATAACTAATCAATCGTGAAAGGATAATGTACATGCCATTTGATCCACATGTTGAGGTTACTTAGCATGTGGTATCAATGGAATACCATATGGACAGCTGTAGTGATATTTGTATTCCAACTGTGAGCACACTTAAGATAAACAGGGCTTTCCAGGTGACTAAATGACTAATCTACTGAATTCATTAAAAAAAATGAAATGCATTCTTATTTAACTTAATTACCATTTAATAATCCAAAATGTTTTTATTGATGATCCAAAAAAAATCAATTAGAAAGATAGTAACGAAAAAATATATTTTTCTCTTTGAGGAGCATTGATATTGAATTATCGATTGGATGTATCGACAGAACAAAATGTAAAACCGTATCTGAAGTCGGCAGTTACTTTATTCTCCAGATACCTGCAGTCACAAACATCAACTTCAGGTTCTCGCTGAATCTGTCACTTTGCTGAACTGTTCGGCAGTACCAATTAGCTTCTGGGTGAACAATCACATATACCCTGACAGAGGCATTGACAAAATCCATAGACCAAGCACACAGTCAGACTGGAAGGAACGAGACTGAGGCTCACAATCCCCAGAGTCACTTTCTGGATCACTAGAAGATAAATTCCAAGAGGTAATGAGCCAAAGTAGAAAAAGCCCAGCAACCACAATAGTATTTTTGGTACATGATTACAAACTTTAGAGAACAAGTCTTGATCAATTCGGCTTTGAGATGTAATGGATGGTGAGTCAAGACTGCGATGTGAGTAATAATCAGAGTTGTTATTCCTGTTTGGAGTCCTTGGGGAATCCCTTTGCACCTCCATTATGGTAATAACTAAACAATTAGAAGACCCATGGGTTGGACTGGAAGAAGTCAAATTTTGGGGTGTCAAAACTACCTCTTTGGAGTCTGAATTCCACGTTGGTCTTTCCCTGACCAGAAGTTTGGACATGATGTTTGCGTCGTCAGGAAGACCAGCAATTTGATCTTCATGGACTTCGGTCTCATGGCGGCAAAACGGACAGCTAATACTGTGGGTGCTGTCACTTATGTCGAGAATTTTGTTCAGACATCTTACACAAACTCTGTGCAAACAAACCAAGATCTTGGGCTTCCGACTGTGGCCATTGTATCTTTGGTAGCAAATTTTGCATTCCAGTTCGTCACTGGAAATCTTTTCCTCCCCTTCAATGCGAGGGCAGCTCATCTTTAATTCATACTGGGGAAAGAAAGGAAAGCGTGTTATGAAACCAAAATCCAATCAAATTCTAGTCTGAAAACTCACAAGCTATTTTGGATCATTGAATGAAACGGGAACATATCCTATACTATAGCTAGAATTGCTGGCTTCATTCTTGTCAACTGCTTCAAATTTAATTCTCCACTATAGAACTCTCACTTTACACATTTTAATTTGAAGCAAATGTGGGAATCTAAGCATCTCTAACCTTTGAGAGCTTAAAAGTTCATTAAGTGTCTATAATCTCCAGGGTCAAAATGTTATTGCTTAAAAATAGCTGATTTGCATTAGGAAGTGCATTTTGCTTCGAGTTGCTGAAATGTGCACATGACTGCAAATACTGCATCAATGACAAATTCCAAATATAGAACCTACTCGTAGGAATACACAGGGTAAGAAAATGACCTCGCCAAATTGGAAGTTCATTGAGTTGTTTCTGTATGTGGTGCAATAGATGATCTAGATGATCTGTGTGTGTAAATGCCATGATATTTACAACTAATATGAAATATGGGGGAAGTACTGCATTTTTAAAGTGCTGTCCTTAGCATAGATAGTTAAGCAGTAACGTATATTGTGCAATAATTCATTGAAAGCACTTTTAGCTGTTTCAATGTGACAAGGTGCTATGAAATGTTTTTACATTCTCTCTGCTTATATTTTGCCATTAGAATTTTTAGCTGTAGAGTAATTGCTTTTTCTATGATATTGCCTTTCAATAAGCAACTATTGAATCTGCAACTATTGAATTATTACTTTGCACCTTTGAACCTTGGGTATTTGAAATTTATGATTGATTCGGTACTGATCAAAGCGAGGATGGCAATAGAAAGACATTTTTTGACTTCCAGATATTTACCTGAAACACTCCTAGGTCAGGTACAGCAAGCACTAAATGCGAGAGAGTGAGATGAGATCTTTCTCTATCAGTCTGGGCAGAATTCAGCTACCAACTGCTAATCATGAATATATTTTCTCAACTGAAATGGAAATTAGTTACATTTGCATATTCTTCGTTTAATCCAATTTAAAAGAAAGGTGTTTTATGATGATCCATTAGAATAATAGATGAAGCTGAAAATATAACATGAGGGCAAGTGTAGTCAAACTGCAAGGGGAGAAAAATACTGTGATAACAGAGTTCATGAACCATTTTAAATTCAGTCATCGATCCTTCAGTGTTTTTTTTGCATCAAACGCTGCCTGTTGGTTCTATTTCCAGGGTTTATCATTTGCTTCCTGGATTGATGCTTATTCAGATGGATTATTTTTTTCATCCATTAGGAAATGTGAACATCATACCCCATCCGGATAGAAATTTGTTCCGGGCTGCACCTCTTTTTTAATATCATACAGAGTACCATGACTGATGGAGTTGAAAATATTGACAGTATCTGGAGATATTTTTTTTAAAAGGATTAGCGTTTGTTGTTCTTGCCCATTTGAGTATTTATTTCAGTATTTAATGTAGCATTTCATCCATATTTTTCTTCCTGATCTTGTTATTTTTCATATGTGATAATATGGCAAGTTTCCCTCCCCACTCATTTTCTATCCTTGAAGCTGACCCAATGTTCCTCCACCCCTCCCCCATCCCCCACCACTTCTCTTTTAACCAGGATGGCAGGACACTGTCAAGTTCTGGGCGACTGTTGTATAAAGGATTTGACTCCAGGAGGTGCTATTCAAATAAGGCATTTGTTGAATTATTTTCCTTCCTTCACTCTAAAGGAATAGTTTTGCTTTACAAGCAACGCTTCATTAAATATATAAACTGAGAACTCACTATATTATACTAACAGAGCCAAAGGTTTTGAGTTCACACAGACTAGTGGCCTCCTGGATTCTTTCTTAAAGATAATTATGCTAAATATCCTATCTCAGGTTGTTTAAATTAAGCTTTTTTTCCCCCCACCACCAAGGTAGCTAACAGTGAAAGAGACAAAATGGATCCACACGGTACATCAATATTTCTAATTGATCATTTTAGTGCAATTACAATGCATCATTTCCTAATGGCATCAAATCTTTTGTTTGCTCTCATTGATGCTGGATGAAGACCACACCTCAAAAGGGAGCAAATTGGATGATAATAGTCTGTTACTTGTGAAAGAGCTTTGCTTATAGGCAAGTCTCTATCAAACAGTACATATCTCCTAAGTTTTAACAAATTTGTTTCACATTATAAAGAAATGTGTCTTTTTAAAGGATTATATATATTTTAATATAAGTAAACAAATTATATATTTTAGTCTGCATACCCAATAGTTTTCTTGCTTGTTCCTTCACAGAAATTTCATATTTGCTTAAAAGTAGCAGTTTAATGTAATACTCCTGAAGTCTCTTATTTCTGAATAATCGTTCCTGCTTCTGTTCATTTCTAAATATTGTGAGAAAACAGCCTTGAGCTTTGAAGGAAAACAGAAAACTACTGAACACTGTAAGCAAGGCTCTATAGAACAACATTTTTTAAATTGCAAAATTAAAACTAACAGAATTTAAATTAATTGATGAGACATTGGCACTTATTGTACTGCAAAACCGTTTGGGGGACAAAATGTTTACAGACCTAAATATGAATAAAAACCTAAAGATTATTTTAAATAGTTTATATAGAAAGTATAAACAACCTACCTGGTATTTGTCATAATTGAGACAACTGAAATTTCCAACCAGGGAGGTGCTTTTCCACAGTTGATCCACGGGCCAGCAGTTTATTGATGAGTTAGTTGTAAGCACTCAACGCAGATTAAAATGATTTAACAGTGTCTCTCTGTTAAATCACGCAGGTGTACAAAACAAAAGCCACCGTGAAGCTTGGAGACATCAACAATCGTATGAAGGAACATGAAGAGGACTTTTCCAGAAAGGCTTTTCAATACCAGCAAGAAATACGCCACCTCCAGCGACTGCTGAAAGACAAGCAGGAAACCCTTGATGGAGTGCTTCAACAGAAAAGGTAAACCCGTCACAGCCAATACAAACCAATTAGAGCAGACTGGTAGCATGGGCGGATGCACAGCTGCAGGCTCCTGTGTTCTATTATTCCCATCTGGTGTCTCGATGAATGTTCCACCTTGTTCAGATTAAATTTGTCACAAACCCACACACTCGCAGACAAAAGGCAGAAGTGAGAATTCAGTTATCCTAGCCTTGCTAATGTATTTTTTTTCTCTTTTGGAGTCGGTCACTGCTGCAGATCCAGTTGCCAGATTGCTGGCTAATAGTTTTGCTTGTTTCTGTAAACAAATAGATTAATTGTTCAGGGGGAAAAATCTGCTAGCGAGCTGAAAGCTAGAACGTCTATGATGCAGCATTGCAGATCCAAGCTCTTTACTGCTGTTTGAATTATCCTCGCTCTAATAATATCCTTCCTTCAGTGAGGATATCAGTATGTTCAACTTGCCAGCTGTGGGATATTGATTTGATGTGAAATGAAGGCCATCAGTTAATCCTCCCATTTTGGGAGGGGGTAGGGAGGAAATGAAGACAAATGCTTTTGCATATAATATTATGCATCCTTGAGTACTCTTTGATGTTGAAGGGGAAGCAGACACTTTCAGCTGAAATCATCCTTATGTAACTGAGGTTTTGATTGTGTAAAGAATGGAAGCCTTTCTCTCCAGTGATAATGCTAGCAAAGATTTACATCCTGGTGGAAGCAGCTGTCTGAAATCCCATCTCATCATCAGCACAGAGGGAGGAAAATCAGTAAAAACCTAATCAGTTCTTTTGGCCAATCTTTGTGCTTTTTTTAGACAATAGATTGAATAATTGAAAAGCTAAATCCAGAACTACTACAGAACTGTTCAGCTGTTCAAGTAGCAAGTACTGCCCGTAGAACCATTTTACACGGATTAAATGAAATAACATACCAGAAAATTGACAATGAATTAAATAAATCTCCATTAGAATTAATTTCTGAATTTTGTCGTGAGTTACTGGAGGACTGTCTGTAGGACTTTGGAGAAAAGTTTATATATTTTTAAAAATCTCTATGTCATTAATCTGTGATTTATATAAATAGAGAAAATATTTTCAGGTTTTGTTTCCTGGTGATGAATTGATGTATTGCCCAAGAGGTAAACATGTCATTTAAATTTATGTCATATCCAGGTAAAGATATTAGTAATAGACACTGGTTCATAATTAATAGTGTGATGTAGTACTTGTGTGTTATATACCATCTATTGCAACTCTACAGACTCCTATTGGAAGTCTAATACTGAATTCATTCAGTGAAGAAAAATAATCACTAGCGACAAGTAAATTCTTCTGAAATATTTGATGAATAAGCATTAGTCTAGCTCAGGTGGTCACACTCTTGCCTCTGAAGTCAAAAAGTTATGGATTCAAGCCTGATGTCAGGAATTTAAGATCATAGTCCAGGCTGAAGATCCGGTGAAGTCATGGGGATGCCCTGCATGACAGGAGTTGTCAATCTTTGGATTAGACATTAAACTGAGACCTAAATCTGTACAGGTTAAAGATCCCATGTTACTTCTCAAAGAGGTAGTTCTCCTGATGTCCTTCCCAACAATTACCCTCCCCCACCAGCCCCAAATAAAATTGCTCATTCACCATGTCTGTTTGCGAGACATTGCAGTGTGCAAATTGGCTGCTGTGCTGGCTTATAAAACACAGTAAAGGCACTGCCCAGTGAAATATTGTGAAGCACTTTGAGGTATCTCGTTGACCTGAAAAGGTGCTATAATAGATTAATATTTTAATAATCAAAAGATTTAAAAATTATATTTCCTTTTTTAAGCGCAGGTTTAATTTAAATATTGACCATTTGGAAGGCCTGTTACATACTGCGTTAAAGCAATTGAAGTATATAAACAGCTTGCTTTGCTGACTTGCTGTGGTGTCTGATTAATTTGCTGAGACCAGACTGGCTTGCAGCACGTTTCACCCAGCACCTCGCTGTTACATATCCTTCATTGTCCTTGAATTCCTTATGGGTATTACCAGCAGTTAACTGACGTGAAGCAAAATGATTGAACTTTTCTGTAAAAGCTAAATTTCGTACGTCTGTATCGTGTCTAATTTTCATTTGAGGTTAATTATTTTCTTCTCTTTTCTACTCCTCCCTCCATTCCCTACCCCAGAGGTTGGGGCAGATGGACAAGTTCCAGGTGCTCCCTGATTCATTTCTTTCTCCCAAGTTGTAACAATTAATGGAGAGTACAGCCAACAGATCAAGATGATAAAAGTTTTTAATCATTTATATACTAACTTCATTTGTCTCTTGAATACTCCTATTTTCCTCCTTTCAATGTAGATCTACCCATGCCATATGTTATTTTTTTGCCAACCATATAAGTAGCCTGATATCAGTATTAGTTTCAGTCTTGATTCAGGTGTTGATAATAGTCCCTCAAGAAAAAAATATAATAAAATTGGTCACTTCAATCCATGACTGTTTATGGGATACTGCTGTGCCCAATTGGTTGCCGCGTTTTGGCCAAAAATGTACGGTCAATTCACTTTACAGTGTATTCTGTGAAGCTCTTTGAGATGTCTAGATGACGTGAAAAACACTGTCAAATGCAAGAATTATACTATTATAACAGGTGATAACGGTGACTGTCCTACTAATTGTCTGTTCTACTGAGCAAAGTGTGTTATCTTCCATTTGGTGTTTCCTTTTCATGTAGGGAAGGTGTATATAAGGGTTTGAGCATCTTGAGTTAAAGTTACAGAAATAACAAAAATAGCTTCTACCAGAGATAGATGGTTCAATGAAGATGTACTTGTTTGTTTGTCCGTCAGGCTGAGCTTGAAAAGCAGTGTGGGCCAGGCTGAACTTCACCTTTTGAAATGTATGTTCTGCAGAATTGTAACTGTTGCAAGAATTATAATTGAGACGCTTTTTACATAGAGGAAGATATGCATCAGCCTTGTGCTTAACCTAGGTGCACGTCATACAAATAATGCACCATTTTGACATCAATTAATCCTTCCTACTGTTTCTGTTTACTGTAATGCATTAATGCCAGTAAACCTCTTCCGGAAGAATAGATTTTTGAATCATAGAATTATATCTTGAGGATGTCTTTGCCAAATTGTTCCATAGTAAGAAGATGCAGTGCATAGTTTACAGTGGCTTTGTGAAGCTACGGTTCTCCTCATTAATGCTAACACGTGGTGACCACATAATTTTTTTTAGAAAAGTAATACAGTACAATGTGTATCCGTAAGGAGGCCAATTGCACACTTATTTAAGTATGAGTTGTTTTGCATCATTTTTGAATGGAAATTGCTAGTGCCTCAAAAATAATTGTTGATGGATTCCCCATTTTGGAACCCAGACATACAAAGAAGTTTACTTATTATCTGCACAGCTTTGCCTGATTTACTTTGATTTTGTTTTTCTCTCTCACTAATTTTATAATAAACAGCTACCCTTGCAACCAGTTTCATTTAATCTGCCTTCTCTCTTTCGTCTGGCATTTTTGTTTGTCCTGAAAGGTTTGATCTTCGCTTCTTAGGCATCTTTATCCCTTGAAATTAAAATGTGTATTGAACCCGTTAGCATTCCTTGTTCACATATTTGCACATCCATCCTTTTGGAAGGACTCTAGTGCAAGGACTTCTTGTTGGAGTTCATACATGTATGATGAGCTTGGTAGAATAAATGCACATGACACTGCCCTATGCGAGACCTATCTGATGAGATGTAAATCATGTCTCTATGTTAATCGTTTTTGCATTCATGGCAGACAGACATTTCATCTTTATTAGTATCAGAAGGTATTTATCCGTAGCAATTTCAGCTAGGGAGTGGGGGCAACTTTTGTATATTGGAGGATTTGCAGCAGTCAGAAGTGGTTTGGAATAATAATAAATCATCTTTGGATTTGATATAGCACTTTTCATGTCTTCGAGGCGTATCAAAGTGCTTCACAGAATATTCTGTAAAGTGAATTGACTGTATATTTTGGGGTGAAACGTGGCAGCCAATTGCACACAGCAGTGTCCCACAAACAGTCATGGATTGATTGATCAAATTATTGTAATTCTTTTTATATATGTGATTTTGGTGGGGGGTGGGGGGGAGATGTGATAGAGTGAGGATGGTGAGTGAGGATAGCAGGCAGAGGGCTAGAAGGTTAGGTGTTCAGAGGACTTGATGGGCGTTGTGAGGAAATGTGTTCTTATTTCTGGAAGTGGCAAACAATGGGACCAGCTCCCTCTCACGTGCCACTTTCAAATCCCAACTAAAGATGTTCCTTTCTCATCAAGCTTACAGTCACCTCCCCCCAGGGTCAGATTCCACCACTGTAAAGTGCTCCAGGACACCACTACTCACTGTATAAATACAAGTTGTTGTTGTTTGGTGGTGGAGGAGGGAAATTAAGAAACAGTCACAGAATATCAAACATTTAGGTTTAGTTGTATAGAATTTAAATTATTTTCATTTTGAAAAACAAGCTGTACAGAATTAGTATGCAATGTGCACCTATTTCACTGATCTGTTTACAGTTCAGATTGAGTTTCCATTGATTTTTAGTCTGAAAGTTCATTTTATTGATTATATGCTGAGTATCACGTAAATATGAGTTTCAACTCAAGAGCACTTAACGGATAGAACAAGCAGCAGCAGATGGAACAAATTCAAAAGTACCACCACTTAAAAATACAATTACTTAAGAATTGTCATTCTTCACATGTCAGCACCTCCACATAATACAGACTGATACCTAAATTGAAAATAAAGAATAAAAGTGATTGTGATGCATTGAAATTACAATGTAAATAATACTTACTGCAACATATAAAAGTGCCTCAGATGGTTTGATTGGTCAGGCGCTATACAAATCTAATTGTTGCTGTTGTTCTAGAGGAGGCAGAATAGTAATTACTGATGTAATTATGATCTGGATTTTTGGGACAAGGCAAGTAATCCAATTTTCTTGTGTTTAGCATTCTCCACAGACTGCAAGAGAGTCGCTCAGTAGCACCAGGAAAACCTCCCTCTCATTCTACACAATAGACCTGCAGCCGAAACAGACCATCATTTCTCACAATTATTTCCACTCAGAAACTTTGATTGCATCTCATCTGAGGTGATAGGCCATTGTAACCAATCATGGGGAAAAGGAATAATGCAGTTCCAATGAAACGCAGAACTAGCAATACTTTATATTGTGGGAAACATGGGTTTGAATGGATTATTTCCATTTATACTTGAAGAAAATGTGCTTATTAATGACCATGGTTTGAATTCATGTGTGTAAAACAAAGTGACTATTCACAACATTTTTCCATGCATGGCACATGACTTTCCAGTTCTGTGACCTAGAATTGTAATGAAAAAGGCAAAAACGCTATACTGAGACATTAATAGGTTGTGATGGCATTTACAAAGCAAACAAAAACCTCCAGCTACGTTCACATTTCAGATTACATTTCTCAGACATAACCTTGCAGCGAACCGAAATCTTAGTTTCGGAAGAATTATTTTAAAAAAACTGAGGGTTGTCAAAATAATGCGTTTGTGTAATTACAGTACTTTAATAATTCAAAGTAAAAATAAAGTAGTGTGGTGTATTGGTTAAGAACAACAGAAGTTATAGACTAATGAAAAGCCTAATCACATTTTCATTATCTAAACTCAATAATTGACATGCCCAATGAGTTAATAACTGATTAGACAGTATCTAGTTCGGAGCAGAACCCTTATAAGTCAATGAAATGTACTTCTGGTTATTGAGGGATCCTGTTGCAAAATATTTTCTGATTTAAAACTCACCATTGAAGTTATTTGTGACCGTTGAACCTTCTGTTACTATATCCAGTCCTGGAGAATTGCAGACCGTGAAACAGAAACTCTGATTGAAAATTAGATTGCCAGTTTATGTTGAATTTTTAAAATATTGTGTTGAAACTAGTTTTAAACTGGAAATGCCCAATATCCATGGAATACGCACAGCTGACATTGTTGGGATTGTTATCCTAATGATCTATTGGGATGAATTTGTAAATGTTAGATTTGTACTTTTTTTTAATAAACGATTTCTCACCACAAACATATACATCAGATTGTCAAAAGTACTGAGGACATCAATTGACCTGTTCAGTTGGTGATCAGAAAGTGAGAATATATATATATTCACATGACTCCGAAGAGCCATTGTGATGCTCCTGGCCAGTTATACTACAAAGAGTTTTAAAATTAGCTAAAGAAGCACGCAGTTGAGTGTTTAAGAAAATCTTGATCTTCTTCATCAACCCTCAAAGTTCATTATGGTTAATTGTAATGTAATTGGAGAATTTTAGTGAGCATGCAGCATTTCCACAGGAGATTGGAAATGCCAATGATAGAAGTGACATCATTATGTAACTCTTGCCAGCAATCTAAGTGTCCAAGGAAACTAATGCAATTAATTTGCTGTTTTCTAGGCAAGTGGAGACTGAACTGGAGACTGTCTGGGAATCAACCGCACGAGAAAATCGGCAAATAAAGGATCTTTTGCGAGGTACTTTAACTAAAAGTAGTCTCTTGGGTCCCACTGGCTTTTATGCCTCAGGTACAGATGAAAACCCTCACAGGTATGCCAGCCGCCGTTCAGACTTCAGAGCGTTCAGCTACTGTGATGTGACTGTCTCTTCCCCCAGAAGATTGGAGGATGTTAGGCCACATGGGGATTATGTTCAGTCAAACAATGACAAGCCTTTACCTCACCGTGTGGCTGAAAGTGGAGATTGTACAACTGCTCAAAGAAAGCAGAAGTCGAGGGAAGCAATTGTCCTGAGTCCCATGTTCGAGTCTGACTCTGATCAACAACAAAGTGCCTCTTCTGATGAAAGTGAAAAAAATGATCATGATTTCTACTCCTAGTACGATTGCTGGCAATGTTTCCACATTAAATGCTTCCACAAATTAAGTTTTATTTTCTATTCTTTGTGCTACAAATGCTTAGTGCATATCGCAAAGTGATTTTGCAGTCTCTCCATTTTACAAATGTGTTTTTCCTTTGCCATTCAACACTTAAATTAGTTTTAATTCATCACTCAGCTGGAAGCATTGAGTTTAGATTTTGTTCATCTTTGTAATCGCTCCAAGACCTATTAAAATTGTTTTGATTTCAACCCGTGTTACTGAGAGTTGATCATTAGTTTAGATTTACTTACATTACATTATTTTAATGATTAGTTTAGCAACATCCATTGGTTCATATTTTCTGGGTTCCAAATATTGTGTAATTGTTATCGAACAGCAGAATTTCATTGAGTTTTAGAATATAGAGTTTAAGGCACAGGGCAACGTATGAAAACTGAGACAAAGAAAAGCATTTGTTCCAGAGGTTAATTCTGATAATTGATACAGAATACATCACAGCTGAAAAGGTAATATTATATAGAATCGTACAACTTTACAGCACAGGAAGACCCTTTGGCCTATTGCTCTGTGGAGGGTGTCTGAATTTTTTTATGGTCAGCATGATGTCTGACATGAAACAGCAATCCCGAGTCACATTTATTTTCTTCTTATAGAAAATTTAATTACAATGATATTTGTTAGTGCAGCACAAGACTGTATAACCTGTGGGATTTAATTGCTTGTGTCTATTACGTTTCTTTAAAACTTTGGGACTGGCCAGTTGAACCGCAATGGTTTCTGTGTGTTCTGTGCAGTTGGAATTGGTCATAACTCTGCTCTTCCAATTTAAATGTTACCTGCTTTCTGCAAATTATATTTTGTCCTTTACTTTTGATGTTTATGGATTTTGTGTGCTGACATTTTACTGTCATTAAGTGAACTAAAATCCTAATCATTTTGATTTCTAGAAGTCCTATGTTCAAACTTCACGTTTAGAAACTTTTTCCATTTCATGAAAAGCATAAAATCGATAATGAGTATGGCAATATTCATGCATTTTGCTGTGGCAACTAAAAATTAATTACAAGGTGATATCTCTGAATGTGTCAGAAACAGTCGCTCTTTGTTTTAATCTGAATGATTTAAGAAATAACTGATAGATATTTATTGTAGACTGCCTCAAGTTCTATTTCGCATGAGGTTTTTGAATTGTACATCACACTTTGTATTGTTTTTACAGGTTTTCTTTTTTCTCATTCATTTTGTAAATTATACTTATAATATTTTGCGTGATTTTGTTTTCCCTCAGACCTTTGCACCACCATCGCTATCTGTTAGAATGAAAAAATATTACTACTTGCAGTGTTCGGGCATAACCAATGCACAGCAACCAAGAGTTATGAACCGAGAAGTAAAATTAGCAGCCACAACCACTTTAACATAATACTATAACACCTCCCCTATTGCTGGTTTTAGTGCATCCAAGGCCTCAGAAAGTATGTAGAGATTCAGGCAATGCCAGGAGAGTAAGACAGCACTGTTGAAGTATTAAGCAAGCATTACATTGTGAAAGCATTCTATATTTGAAATGAATAATTTCTCAAGGTAACATACAAAGTGAATCAGAGTTTCTGTTTCGAGGTTCGCAGTTCTCCAGGAGTGGATACAGTAACTGTTATTTTTATAATTGTTTTAATGTTGCATATAATACTTACTTTTGCAATACTTTAGAGGCAATGGAGAACAATTGTTCAAGGTAAGTAAACTATTCATATAAGGTGTTTGGATGTGATAAAGTAAATCTGAAATAATACTTTTGGATTCACCAGGAAAGATCAGGTTCAGAGATGCGATGGGTAAATTTAGGACAAGAACTAGGAGGTTTTTATTAAACACTGAAGATTGTCAAACAGTGACTTATTGGGAAGTTCGATTGAGGCTATGGATTCATTTTAAGAAAAGCCTTGTACAGACAGAAATATCAAGAGATAGTTGTGATTAAAGACTTGTTATAGCTGTAATTTAAATTTCAGCTGAGCCTTTAATAAGTGAAATGCTATATTTCTGCCAATATTTGGGTTGTGGTCCCAGTGTCTTGGGACGTCCTCCTGACGTGAAAGGCACTGTACAAATGTAATTTGTTGTTCTTGTTTTCTGAATATTTTACAATGAGAATGTGAACCCTGTAAAGCTGGTGAATCTCCTACCAAGATGTCGGGTCAAGCAACTTTAAAAACCTAAAGCAACCAACAGAGGCAAGTACTGGCACTAATGCATTCATGTTCATTCATGTTATTTTTCTGACATTAAAACAACAAAGGCAGAATCAGAAATTATCCCAAAGGAGCTGAAGAAGGCAGGCTTGTGATTTAAAAGCAGAAATCCTGAAATGTAGCACTTAACTGGCAATTTACATGCCAGTATAAGAATGCTGAGTTAAGTACTAGAAACAGTTCATTCTATAATATTCAAAAGAAAGTTTCTGTGTGTGTTATGCATTCTATGAATTCATCAGAAAGCAGTCTCTCCAAATAGTGGATTTAATTTAACTGCTTCACTCCTATAACTGATCATTTGTTCTGAAATTTGTTTCATTTGTTTTCTGGTCCCAAAACAGACTGTTTAAGTAATTTAAAAATAGGACTTAAGTTTGTTAACTTGAGGTTAATACTGCAGTAAATTGGTGCAGAACTTTGGGTTGATTTTATTTTGGGGAAGAGGGATGTAAAAATGTGTCCATCCGATTCTTTGCAAACTACACAAGATGGCAGTCTACCCCAGCCTCCATCCAACAGTGATTTGAGCTGGCGGCTAGGGGGCATGCAAGAGCAAACCAGGGATGACACAATATTCCCATCCCATGACTGGCCTCCCTCTTCCGGGAAAGCATAATAAAGTACCAAAATGTTGGAAAATAATACAAGAAAGCGTGAATGAAAAATAAGCAATTCAGCTGGGCAACTGATAACGTTAATTCTTCTCCACATCACCATTGTTCAAGTTTCCTTACTTTCGCAACCCACACAGTCCCTTCATTACCCCATTGAGAGGAATTTAATTCTAATTCATTTGGCCTCTGTGGAAGGAATGGATTAAATGTCCTTTTAATTCCCCTGTGCTTATCATTGTAGTGCAGTACAAGTCATGCAAAATAATGGGTTATACTGTAGGTGATAGTTAATAACTTAATAGGGAATTTAACAACAGCAACACAAACAATTTGTACTTGTATAGGGCCCTCCATGTTGATGTTTTTGTGAGTGAAACACAGCAGCTAATTGCAAATAGCAGTGTCCCTACAAACAGTCATGGATTGAGTGACCAAATTATTATTGTTATTTTTCAAAGGATTATTACCTCTGGAGAGCAATCTGCCAGGAGGAACCTGGACTAGCATCCAGGTTCCTCCTTACTGCTGGGTAAACTGGCGTTTGGAGTAAGGAAACTTGCCTAAAGTTTTGTTCTGCCCGGAAAATGAACCCGGTTCCTGTTGCTTCTGAGGCGAGTGCTCCAACCAATACATTTCAGGTCTTCACCACTTTGGATCAATGGATCGAATGGCCTTTTCTGATTCCTGCTGTTCCTTGTGTTTGCGTTTTATTCTTCTTTTCAATAGTGCCACGTTTAGTTTATAATTAGGGGGATGTGATGGCAGTAGACTTTACACCATATATTAACTGGTGTCAGTTCACTGCATGACTTTGTTGAAATTATTAGACAGCTAATTCATTAAGACAGCAGACATGCTAGAACCCCGATAGCAATGGACAAAACGCCTTACAATCTGATAAATTCTACCAGGGCAGGTGGATTGCAAAACTGTAATAATTTGTAAATTCTGCCGAAGGTTTTCAATCTTCTATTCAGCCTTGAGGTGCTGGACGTAAGGTTTTGATCTGGTCTGCTTCAACAGTTTTAAAACATTGTAAGGATTTTTTTTCTTCTACCTCTCTAATCTAAAAAGTAGCTTGCAGCAAAATGCTGCACATTGTCACTCTACATTTTGTAATAGCCTTGGCAGATTCATATTCAGTCAGATTCAGAGATCACTTTTACATAGAGAAATCCAGATCACATAGGCAACATTGTCGGGTGTTTTTAAGAACATCAGATTTCACATGTTGAAGTAATCATTCCCGCTGGGCTTTCTGTGGTCCTCTGCAAAAGGATTTTTTTTTACTGTTCATTCTATTCCAATGAACAAAAAAAAACTTTCTTTTCAGCAAGTGTTGGGATTTCCGATCCCGAGAGTTCAAATGATGACTCAACAATTCCTAATAAAAGGTATGGTTTGTAATATATATATAAACTCACACAGTGTGAAATACAGACTGATTAAAATACAGAGGTATACTATCAGTTAAAACAAGATTCAGCTGAAACTAATGTCGGTTGGTCTCAAGATGGTGTTCTTTCTGTCTGCTGCTGTACTCACGCCTTATCTGGACCAGTCCTGCCGGTCTACAGATCTAACAGATCTAACTCTGCCTGTAAAACAAAACAACTGGAACCATGACCCGTTCCAGTAGTTCTGGACAACAGTGGCAGGCTGGAGATCTCGGTTCACCCTTAGACACTCCACAACTGTTGTAATGAGCCACTCTTTCTCTCCTATCTTTATACCCAGAAATCCTCCTGACCCATGACCAGTCCAAACCTTACCCTCATCTCTGATGTTGTAACATCTTCTTTGTCTAATAATATTAATGGGAGCTACAGAGAAATGTAAACATAGTACCTTCCTTATCTTAGTACCAATCAAGGGAAGAACACTTTGTTTATGCTAACCTCCTTAGCTGACATTCTTCCTGGCTGGTACCAAGATTTGTGGTCCCATCATTCATCCCTTTCTCTGTCCAATCTGGGACAGGAGGGAGTCTTGTTTGCATTACTCTGCTGTCCCTACAATAGTTGTTTGTTTACACTCGAAGACGTTAGATACGCATTCCATTCTCCCAATCCTAGCTTCAAAGCTCTACCTTGTGTCCAGATGGCCCTTACCTCATACTCCCCAAATCAAGGGTCATAAACTGGTACCATCCAGTCTATGGTGCCCATACGTTTTAACCATACCCATCAGTTCCCAACACAAGTTCAGATAACTAGGTTTTGCTATTTTATAGTCTTTGCTTAACATTTGTTTTTATGATGGATGCAATGTTTTCCTTCCAGGTTTGTGACTTTCTTATTGCGTAATTTGTTTGTAGATGAAATCAAATCCGCACTGAAGCATTACTTCTGCTATGAGCCAAGGTAAAAATGAACACGTAATAAAATTGTTGAATGTTATTTTCTTACCACTTTTTTCTTTCTGGTGAACTTATTTGTTCTATCGTTCATCTAAAAATATACAGTCAAATTTTGAAATTACTGAAAATGAATTTTTCTTGAGTTTTGACAGCCCAAGTTCTGCAGTATCTTTTTTAGACAAATATTGTAGTTCTATTTTCTAACTTTCTAACACAAAAGAGTACCACAGCATATCTCCAAAATTTATCTCAAGATAGGCAAGCACAGTGTTACCAGACATTTGAGACCTGTTTTCTTGTCCAAAGAAAAGTGCCGTATATTATTACAGTGTACATTCTCAATACAGAGGCTGTGCTACAAAACAGCCAGTGAATCTATGAATTATCTTTTATGGCTAGAGCTGATGTACAAGTGTGTTGGACTTTAAACTTTGCAAGATAATAAACTGAGTTTAAAAATATCCGGGGCACTTTGTGTGACATCAATAGAATTATTCAGCATCATTTTCTTCTTGTACAGTTTTATGACCTCTGCCCAAACTAATTTTTAATCTTTGTACTGTACTACATGGTTTTAACCTCTGACTAGCTTTCAGTCTCTAATGCTATCTTCTGCCCAAAACCTCATCAATGTTACGCTCTTTGTTTCCATCAATATTTGTGCTTGGATTCGATAGCGGAACCCTTTCACACTCAAAATGATAGTAGGTATTGTCTGACATCATCAATCTTCACCACTGAGAGGTTTAAGAGGAATCTCTCAAGAATTAAATGTGAAGACACCCCTGTAGATTAGCTTCAAGTCATTCATTTTGATTAGCAAACTCCTGCTACCAGCTTTATTTGAAAGGTTAAGATTCATGAGTTTTCAAGATACTCACATTAACATAATTCATTAGTAGCCTGACATTCCAGCTGTATCTTTCAGCACCAGCTCCCAAGGAACTGGACTGTGAATACATTTCAGCCACGTGGATAATACTGTACGACTTGGTCAGATTTGGTTTAGTCTGTCAGCTTTAAAACATTGGCAATGAAATGATAAATAATCCATCTAAATTACTCCTCTTCGTGATATTTCAACTGACGTATAACGAAGGTAATTTTAGATTTTTAATTTGCGTACACGAACCACCTGACTGCCTGGACTACAAAATGTAGGAGAATGCTTAAAGCCTCATATTAATCCTCGAAGCCATCAGATGCTCCACAGATGACTCTCTGAATTGCATTAGATACCCTTTAAGCTTTATTCTCTTTGTGAAAGTTCCTGCTTATCCTTTCCATTCTACCATCTATTGTTGCTGAGAAACTCGAATCGCTTTCAACCTCAACCAAATGAAGACATTACCCACTAGAGCTTCCAAAGGTTCTTGGATTTTGAATGGACACTCTTAAACACTTGGATTTAATCTGGAAACATTTGTAATCTTGGATGGTTACTCGGGCACTGTCAATTTGCAATGGGACTATTGATGATCATAATATCTTACCAATTTTCTTTCTTGATTTTATTTTTAAAATAAAGGAAACCATCTTTCCTAAAATTGTAACAAAATGTTAATGGAATCACGTTTGTATAATGAAAACCTAGCAGCCATTTGCAGCACACCTGAAATAATGTTATGTTTTTTAAGCAGCCCAAACAATGAAAGTAGAGCGACACATTTGGGTGGGATGGAACCTGGCAAGAGAGAATGTGGGGGACCTGTCAGGAGGCCCTGAAGCCCTCAAGTGAATCCATGATATTGGTATTCAGTGACAATGTATATCACAAAACACCGCTGAAATCCTCATTCAAGACTTAACTTCTCTGACATACTCCATGCTAGTCTCCTAGTTCCACTGTCACAAACTCTGACTCATTAAACCCACTTCAAAATCAGCTTCCTGTTCCTCTAATTCTCGCCAGGCACCTCTGGCTCCCAGTGGATTGATATTAAGGCCCCCATTTGTAACTATAAATCCCTTTATGACTCAGAACCTATCTGATCTCTGATCTCCTAGGTCATTTTTCTGCTCACATTGACTGCGCGGGCATGTTGCACTTCCCCTGCCCATTACCTCACTAGCTGTGGCCGACACTTCAGCAATTCCAGCCCCCACCCTTTTGAATTTGCTGCCTGTATCCTTCTGTTTCACCCTCTCTCTATCTGCCTTTAAATCCTCCTTAAAACCTAATCCTTGCATATGATACAGCGCTTTTCACATCTTTACAGAATACTGTATATTAATAAGTGAATTGACCGTATATTTGTGGGCGAAACGCGGCAGCCAATTGCACACAGCAGTGTCCCACAAACAGTTGTGGATTGAAATTACCAATTTTTTTTATTAATGTGTTTTTTTGGGTGGTGGGGGGATTATCTTTAGGTATGTGGAGTAAGGAAACTTGCCCAAGGCTTTGCCCTGAACTGCATGGATTCGAACACAGGTCTCATGCTTGTAAGGCGCTTGCTCTAACCCTTGAGCTACAGGACTCCACAACCTACTTCTTAGACCATAGCGACACTCACTTTCCTTCTCTCTTACATACTCCCTGATTACCTTCAGTTCCATTACTTAACCAAAAGCCATTACCATCCCCCTCCCCCACACATACAATATTACAAGAAAGCACATTACACCATGTGATGCATTGACTACAATTAACACAGTGATAAGGCAGTGGAGCTTTTAAGTACATGTGAAAAGAACTCGTCCTCCATGGAGCTTACACATTGTTCCCAATTTTTTTCCAGCTTTGCACTACACTAGCATTTTTTTATATATTGTAGACATAATTAATCTAGTTAAATTTTAATTCATCAGCAGTTTCCCTCATGTTAACTGATCAAACGACTTTTATGAACCACCAGAATAGGTTCATTTAGAACATGATAATTTGGATAATAAAATAAGGCATGGGTTCACATTCTGTACTTGGGACTTTTACTTTGCAGTATCTTAGGATTTCCAGCTCTTTATCAATGTTACATTACCCCAGCATCACAACAACTTTTATAGGCTGCTCCATTATATAAATCTGTGACACATCCGTGTTTAACTTTTACTGTTTACCAGATCAATTTTGCAATGTTTTCATCCGGAGTTGTAAGAACGCATCATGAAAACATAAGTCAGATCCAACACTCTTTTTAAAAAAAATTGATTTAGGAGCACAATAAATTCAATTTATTTTGATCAAGGGTTAAAATGAGAGAGAGCCTTTCATGGAGAGTTAAAATTGTTTGGATTTATTGTGGTTGGGACATCACTATGTTAATAGGCTGGTTCTTAAAGACTTATTCACTGTTCATGTTTGGACAGGGAGTGGTGCTTTGCCTAGCTTCATTGTATTCAATAAAATCTTGCCTCTAATCTAGCAGTGGGAAAAACAATGAGTCTGTCTTTTTGCAGCCCCGTGAATTATGCCATCAATATATAAACCCTAGAACATTTTAGGTGGTGGTCTTCTGTGAATATTCACTATTGAGTTTTTTGTAATTAAATGCTTTGGGCACTAAAACACTTATCACCCCAGGATGCTACCCTGTATGAAGGGCGCGATATAAATGCAAGTTGATGTTATCGCATAAAGTTACGTATGTATTCTTTATGTAACCAAACATTACATAAATAAGATGGATTTATAAAAAAAATACAATTTGTGCTTCTCAGAATTTGTCTAGGTATTAATCTTGACCAGACTAGGAAGTGTACTACCTATCCTTCTTATTGTAGGTTAGAGCATTTTACTTGGATCGTGGTGTGGGATCTAAGTGACGTGGAATAGCAGGAAAAGTGGTAATGATTTGGAGTTTAACTTCAATAGTTGTCTTAAAAATACTTCCGCCATTTTAAATAATGGAGAACTTTCACACAAAGCTGGACAGGGTTTGGAAATTCTGGTCTGATTATCTAATAAGCAGCATTATTTTGAATTAGCAGAACTCCATTTGAGGAAATGACTATGGATGTTTCTGTCCTGTTGCTGCTGATAATATTTCTGAAGTACAAAATCAAAGAAGGAGTTCAATGGCTTTCTGGGACTCATTATCCACTAAACTGCAAGAAATTATTCTGTAATTTTCCTTTTCGTTTATTTGGTGTTTGATCTCTGAAAAATCTAATTAAAAGCCACAGACCATCAATTAAACTGGTTATGCAAATATATGACTGTGATGCTTCTTAATACAAACTCTAGACATGATTGAAGGATCAGCAGCTAATTGTGTTTTCCTAGTTAGAATAGAATTAGCTTTGTGCTCCATTTAACTATATTTTCAGGCATAATCTAATTTGCTCATGCATTTGTTTCAATGCTAATTTACAGCTCCAGTATAGGTTTGCTCGCAAAGAAAAATAATTGAATGTCTACACGCAATTGCCATCTGTTTTGTTTGGGTAGTTCTTGTTGGATGCACCGTTTTAAAAGTGCATCCATGAATTTTGAAAACACTTAGAATCATAGAATCTTACGGCACAAAAGGAGGCTATTCGGCCCATCGAGTGCCAGCTCCTTGAAAAGAGCAATTCAATGCCACTCCCCAGTTCTCTCCCCATAACTGCGCAAACCCGTCCTCCCCAAATAAATGTCTACCTTTCTTTTAAAAGTTGTTATCGAATCAGCATCCTCCACCTTTTCAGGCAATCCATTCCAGATTCGAACAACTCGCTGGATGAAACAATTTCTCCTCACCTCCCCTCTGCTTATTTTTTTATACTATTTTAAATCTGTGACCACAAGTCACTGATACACCTTTATTGAAAACCAATAAACAAAACAAATGTAATTGGACTGATTAAAAATCGTATTTTCAACATCGCCTTCAAACAGAAATACATTTGTGGAATGTCATTTTTAAACGCTTCGGTACTACTATATTTAAGTATAACCATATAAATCAATGCAACAAAATTTCTTACTATGCTGTTTTTGTACAATTTTTTTTCTTAAAGGGTATATTTTGTTTAGAGATTATAGCTTTGTCTGTGGAGTTTTGGAAGGAATTGGATTAAATAATTTAAATGTTTGCAGTGTTTTGAAGCAAACCGGCAGATCAGAACTAGAGGAACTCGACGATAGATTTAAAATTACATAGCCTCTAATGGGACTGGAGATTGGAACAATTTCCCACATACACACAAAGTAATTCAGGTAAAAAGAAACACCTGTAGAGCCCTTACCAAAAATCTGTTCATGTCTACGGAAGTGGTTAAAATTTAATTAATAATTACTTCACAAATAATGTCGCACCTGCAAAGTACCTCCTCACAAATGAATCAGCAGCAGTCACTCAGATGGAAGTCATTGATTGGATAGCTTCTGGAGACTAGCAGGTAACAAAACAACCACAGGTTTTACAGTCCTACAAGCTTGCTATCGCACCACAGTTTGTTCTCGAAGGAAAAGGAAACACTTCTCAATACTAATTAAGGTAGGATTTATGATAGTTTGAATGTTTATTAACAGTTGGCTCTCTCTTGCCTCTGGATGAGGGGATATTGTGGAGCTCCTGTAGCTCAGTGGTTAGAGCACTCACCTTACAAGCGTGAGACCTGTGTTCAAATCCAGGAATCCACTAGTTAAGTAGATGTAGTTATGTCTGAAGCACGGATCTTAAATTTAAATGAAGGTAACATTGCAGTTATGAGGGAGGATCAAGCTGGAATAGACTGGGGAATTAAAGGTAGACCAATAATGGCAAACATTTAAAGATATAGTACTGTACATAATTCCCAGCGGTCACACATTCCCTTGAGGAATAAAAGTATCACAGGGAAAGCAATTCAACCATGGCTAACTAGAGCAGTGAGGGAAAGAATAAAATTAAAGGAAGAGGCCTTTACTGCCAAAAACTAAACCTGACGATTGGGAGCGCTTTAGGGACCAACAAAGAAAAACTAAGAAACTGATTTAGAGGGAGAAATAGATTATGAGGGCAAACTAGCTAGCAAAATAAAGACAGATGGCAAGATTTACAAATATATTAAGAGGAAGAGGCTAGCAAAAGTAAATGTGGGTCCATTACAGGCAGAAGCAGGAGGAATTATAATGAGGGATAAAAACATGGCAGAGTCATTAAATAAATACTTTGCTTCTGTCTTCAAGTTAGAAGACACCGAAAGCTTACAAAAAATAGAAGTAAAGAAGCAAATGAGCAATGAGTAAGTGAGCAATTTAGGTATATTAACATCAGCAAAGAATTAGTACTGTACTAGGGAAATGGTTCCCATTGATTGGAAGATCGCAAACGTGACACCAGTATTTAAGAAGGATGGGAGAGAGAAAATGGGTAACTATAGACCAGTTAGTCTGACATCAGTGGGAGGGAAAATTCTAGAATCCTTAATTAAGGACGTCACAGTGGGGTACTTAGAAGACCATAACATGATTAGGCAGAGTCAACATGGCTTTACAAAGGGGAATTCATGCTTAACAATCTTTTAGAGTTTTTTGAGGACGCAGGTTAGTTAGGGGGGAACCAGTAGATGTAGTGTATTTAGATTTTCAGCAAGGTGCCACATAAAAGGCTGATGGGGAGAAATTAAGAACTGTGAAGGAGTAAAGAGATTTGGAGATTTGGGTGTCCATATCACTAAAAACTAGTTCCCAGATGCAAAACGTAATCAAAAAATGTGAATGGAATGTTGGACTTTATCTTGAGGGCTCTGGAATATAAAGGGGGAAGAAATGATGCTTCAGCTGTATAGAGTGTTAGCCAGATCCTACCTGGAGTACTGCGTGTAGTTTTGGGCATCACACCTCAGGAAAGATATCTTAGCACTGGAGGGAGTACAGCATAGGTTCACCAGAATGTTACCAGACCTAAAAGGGTTAAGTTACGAGGAAAGACTACGTAAACTTGGATTGTATTCCCTTGAGTTTAGCAGGTTGAGGGATGGCTTGATTGAGGTATTTTAGATGATAAAGGGTTTTGATAGGGTAGATACAGAGAAGCTATTTCATCCTTTGGGGGAATCCAAAACAATGGGACAAAGTCTTAAAATTAGAACCAGACCAGTTTAAGGTGAAACATTTTTTCATGCAAAGTGTGGTATAAATCTTCAATTCTCTCCTCCAAAAGGTCATGGATGCTGGATCCATCTACATCTTCAAGAGTGAGGTTGATAAATTTTTAGTAGGTCAGGGTATTAAGGGATACAGGGAAAAAGCAGGAAATTGGAATTGAAAGCATTAGTAGAGGTTCAGCCATGATCTAATTAAGTGGCGGAACAGGCTCGAAGGGCTGAATGGCCTAATCCTGTTCCTATATTCTGTGAAGCACTTTGAGTCGTCTAGAAGGCGTGAAAAGCGCTACATCGAATGCGAGGATTATTATAGTAAGTTTAAACTTTATAATTATTTTAGAAATACAGGAATTTTAAAAAAGAGCAATGCTAGTTCTCTGGTCTCGGCAAATCTCCTTCTCACTGGAAAACTTCTCTATCTCTCAATATTCTTCTAACTTTGCTTCTGTAACTGACCCTTCCCTGCCTGTAACACAGAACAACTGGAACCATGCTACCCGTTCCAGTAGTTCTGGACAACAGTGGCAGACTGGAGATCTCGGTTTACCCTGAGACACTCCCCAATCGTTGTAATGAGCCACTCTTTCTCTCCAATCTTTATACTTCTCCACCAGCCTCATCATAACTAACTCAGCCAGTTGATCACTTGGAAATTGTCCAGAAGCGATATCAAAACCAGACAATATAAAGGCCAGGTTTGCAGGGAGTTGTTATCTCCTCCCTTTATCTTATCCACCGAGGCCTATAGTCACCTCCCTTCTATTCCCAGACCTTGAGATGGCTCTCCTGCCTTCTTTTCATCCATAAATCCACAAACGTTCAAGGTCAATTTAAACTGAAGTACTTACTGAAATTCTCTCATCAGTTAACAATCTGAGTGTGTGCAATAAGGGGGAACACCTGACTATTAATTATTGCATTATATTTAGGCCATAATTTCTATGTTCTAACACATTTTTATGATGCAATACATTATTCTAATCAGTGCACAAAAATGGTTTGTGAAATATTTTTGAGAGATATCAATGCTCCCTTTAATCTCTGCTTAAGGTTGTTCCTAAATTACTTAAATTCTATAGGTGGTTGAAACATCAGTTCTTGTGCTAAGAAACAAGAGGAAAATAAAAATGGATGATAAGTTGAGAAAGCGGAAGGCAAACTCAGACCAGAAAAATGGATATCCAGTTGTTGACCAAACTGATTCTCAGATTGTTGAAGAGGTAGAAGTGAAAAACATGGCTCTGCAAAAAGAGGTGAGTTTTGTACTGTACTACATGTCAAGGACTATATGTTCTTCACTTATTTTCCAAATGATAAAGATTGTAATAATTTATGGATTTAACTGAGTTTTAACCAAGTCGCCTTTTGTCCCGATTATCGATTATTAATATTAACGATTATTAAACCGAATCTGTTTTACTGTAATTACAAGCTTACCATGAAGCAAAATTTTAGTTCATCAGCCTTCACCATTTCTGAATGGACGGTCTGCCTATAACAGGAACAAAATTATATTTGTACAGCGCATTTCAATCTCCAAGCGAAAAGGAACATTTTGCAATTCCAAATGACCAAAGTCATGCCATGGTTCCTTTTAAGATGTTTACATCCATGCAGCGTCCACATCATCTTTCTCAGCCCTTGCTGTGATTTATATTCACACCTTTTAAGGAGTGGAAGAGAGTGAATTGCAAAATAGCAGATTCATTATTTTCTGTTTAATTGCTCAGTGTTCCCAGTGGAAGAGAGAAGAATAATTTTTGATTTGGGTTCAAGTAATTCTATAGCTGCAAGTCTCTGATTGTAAGACTATTAAGCATGTACCTTATTGGAGTTCAATACTTTATTAATAGATGAACGTGTAGCTAGAGTGATTGCACTCAACACTGCTTAAGGGGTTTTGCATCTTCATACAGCACGGAGTATGGAAACCACTAACTGGTCTCTGGTCAGGTTATATTCTATAGTTTTGTTTTGTGTTAATATTAAACTAAGTAAAGGACAGAGATCTTATGTGAATTATTACTACTTTCTCAAAAAAATTTTTTTTCCCATGCTTAAAATTGCACTTGTTTGTATTTGATAGTGTATTAATTGCAGGTGTCAAGAATGACTACTCAAACAAACGAATAGTAATTAAAGCAATAAATAATGGGTGTGATAAATCTAATTCCAGTTTCACACTTGCTATGCATGGTGCAGGTTTAATTAAGACCCAAATGAAGTGCCATTAAATATCATCAGGCAAGAGGTTTTAATATCTTCACTGCTGAACTATTTACACTGCCAATTGCAAACTGAAGATTTCCCAAACTCCCCCATAACACTCCAGTGGATGTTATTATGTGGACTGAAGTTAATCTCCGTTTTGCTAGAAGCAAAACAAGCTGAAGTATTATAATGTAATTGCTCCCTGCTGTCAAAACCTTCTCAGAATCTTCTTATGGAAAAAAAGAAAAATGATTAAATTAATCCTTAGAAAATTTAAAAATAAACAACAACAACAAAATGACCCTTGTATAGCTCCTTTGCCATCAGGAGGATGTCCCA
The DNA here is from genome assembly GCA_035084275.1 of Hydrolagus colliei. Lineage (NCBI taxonomy): Eukaryota > Metazoa > Chordata > Chondrichthyes > Chimaeriformes > Chimaeridae > Hydrolagus > Hydrolagus colliei. The sequence continues at coordinate 5,343,238 of CM068756.1, forward strand.
AGGCGCTGGTCAAGTTACTGCTTCAGACCTGAGCTGAGGACGAGGGGGAGGGTAGGAAGGGGGGGGATCAGGAGTTGCTGATGAGGAGAATCGAAGAGGAGAATCTTGAGGCGAGACTTCAAGGAGGCCAAGGAAGGGGCGAGGCAGGATGGCGTTCAAGAGGTTGGGAGCAGTGTGGCTAAAGGCTTGGCTGCCAATGGTGGGGCGGGTGGGTCGGGGGACGTGGAGGAGGCCAGAGCCTGCTGAGTGGAGTGGGCAGGCAGGTTGGCAAGGGGATAGGAATTCATGGATGTATAACTAAAGCCCCAAAAGTTAATGTTTGGTGTCTATTCTCCTGATGACATACACAAAGGTATTTTGAACAGATCTCGATCTCCATTTGTAATGATCTACTTCTCAAAACAGTTCAACAGTTCAGAGTTGCTTCCCATCCCCACTGCTGTTGCAGAGCTGTCCCCCCACAGGGACGGCAGAAAAGATAAAGTGAGAACGATCGCAGGGCAGAATTTGCCAAGACCCAGCAGTACACTGCTTCCTGTACTTTCAGCAGCTGTGCGACCCAGGGAGAATCTAAATGTAAACTAATTATCACTAATTGATGGCCTCCTATATAGATCACAGGGATAGATGATGGAATTTCAAACTAGGGCAATAAGGCTCCTTCGCTGAGATCTGTGTTTGAATCAAGGCAGGTCAGGGCGAAACCCTGGGCACGTTTCCTTACTTCACGTGCCTAATAATAATCCCTCAAAAAAAAATCAATAATAAATAAAATTGGTCATTTCAATCCATGACTGTTTTTGGGGACCCTGCTGTGTGCAATTGGCTGCTGTGTTTCACCCACAAATATACAATCAATTCAATTTTTTACAGTATAACTTGAGAAGCACTTTGAGAAGTCTAGAAGACGTGAAAAGCATTATGTCAAATGCAAGGATTATTATTATATGTTATAAAATACCTGGCCTTAATAGCTCTATTAATAGTTAATAGTCAATCTGCCTTTAGCAATTTCCCCCCACTTTGTTTTAACATTATTAACACCTCTTTGCAGTTTTATTGCAACCTCCTTTTTGCATCACAACATTAACACCTCTTTAACCCATCATCTCCTGCCTTCTACCCCATTTTCTCCATTGTCTTCCTTGCCTTGCCTCTCCCCTCTGTTAATCCTTAAAAGCCTCGCCCTCCCAACATGCCCCAGTTTTGACGAAGGATTGTGGACCCAAAACGTTGTCTCACTTTTCCTTTCTCCATAGATGCTGCCTAACCTGCCGAGTGTTCCCAGCTACTTCTGTTTCTGTGTTTGTTTTGGGCTTAATAGTGAAACTTGTTTAATAGGAAAACACCTTGGATTTGCATTTCAGCTGAAGATTGGCTGATTTTTCAGTGTTGGGAGCACTGCGTATTTGGGGGAAAGTTAACCCTGCATTTAATCTTTACCAGAGCGCAACCAACTAAAACTGCCATGGAGAAAAATGCCTTGGCAGGCTTCCCACTGCATGCTCAGTTAGTGGCTTGCCGAGTTAATGAGAACTCAGGTGGCAAAGAATCTAGAGGCTATTTACAGGCCAAAAGCAAACTAATGTTGAACTATGCACAAAATACAGTTAATACAGTCTACAGTATATCCTATGAAGAGCTTTGAAACGTCTTGACAATGGGATAGGCGTTATATCAAAGTGGAAGGATTATTATTACTAAATAATTTGCTGATTGTATCAGGCAAAAGGCAATCTATAATTAATTTTAACTCATGCAAGTTTCTTAGCTATAAAAAGTGATTTGATTACTTAAGAGGCGATTTCTTTTGTAATCCTGTCATACATCATTAAACACATATTTAATGTAATGTAATAAGTTACTCTTGTGTGGAAAATTTATTTTCAGTTGGCTGATGGGATGTAATATGCTGTTTTTCTCAATGAGACTGTTTACAATTCCCATCAACCTGGGTTGGCAATGACGCATATCTAGTGATGGGAAGAAATCCCTTGTACACCTCAGATTCCTTATTGAGAAATCCTATTAAAATGTATTTAATTACCGATTACCCCAGTCATTGCCAGACTTCACTGGCTCCCTGTCTTGGAGCTGATCGATTTCAAGATCCTCACTCTTGTATATTCAAATCCGTCCACTCCCTGCACCCCCCTACCTCTCTGCCCTCCTCTCGCCTCACAACAAACAGTACCTGTTGCCTTTGCTCTACTGGGTCGGGCCTCCTTGTTCCCCGAATCCTCCGTTCCACCGTCTGCGGCCATTGCACCGTCTTCAGCCACCATTCGCTGAGCTCTGGAACTCCCTTCCTCACTCCCTTCACTTTGACGCCTCCTTTTCGTATTTTCAGGTTGGGCCTAAAGACTTTTTCTTTTCGACTGTGGTTTTTGTCACCTTTGTCCCCTTCCCCCGGCTCGGCCCCGGGATCCATTATTGTGAAGCGCTCTAAGACACCGTCTGGCATGGAGGGCGCTATACAAATCGAAGTTGTTGTTATTATTTTACTGGTTTTAGTGTTCAGAATAACTAAGATGATAATATACACTTGGACGATTAGTGTAACACAGAGTCCATCTATTTTCTTGATTTATGAGGATTAGACATAAATAAAAAGCTTTAATTAAGACGATATTTGCAAAACAAATGGTGTATTCTGTGAAAACAATTCCACATGTATAATCATAGGTGAAGGTCAGTTAGTTATGAGTAAACCAATTTGTTTGAACTTCCGATAATGTGATGCACCTATTCTTGTTGTATAGTCTTATTTTTACTGTGTTTATTTTTCTTTTCCTGCGTAAAGGTTGGTTTGCTGAGTGGCATCAGTCTTATTGTAGGGACAATGATTGGATCTGGAATCTTTATCTCGCCCAAATCAGTTTTAGCTAATACAGGAGCAGTGGGTCCTTGTCTGATTCTCTGGACAGCTTCTGGAGTCCTATCAACATTGGGTAAGCAACAAGTGACACAATAATCGATTTGTTTCTGAAGCTGCCTATCTAAACAAATACAGTACAAGTACATTTATTTTAGAATATATTTGTGCAATGTCAGGTACAAAAATAACTGTGATTCACCACAAGGAAAACATCATTATAATTGGAAACATCATCAAATAATTCCAGTGTAACAGGTTAACACTGAACAACTTTGAAGAATTTAGTGGTATGTATTCAAATGCTGTGATGCTGGACACAGTTCATCTTGTTCCCTACTAATTTGGTGCAAGGTATTTTATTTTTAATAAAATGGATAAAACCCAATTTATTCTGCAACACTGCTGTGTAACTGAACAACTAGTTAGTTACTAAATAAAGTAATTCCTTATTAGTTAGATTTTGGAACTTGCTGAATGCCACATCTTAATGCCAGTAAGCGATAATTTAGCAGTATGGTGGTGATCACTAAAATCGTAAAATATAAATAAAGCCCTTGTAATTTGATATAGGGGAGACCTGTAGCTCAATGGTTAGAGCAAGTGAGAGACCTGGGTTCGATTCCAAGTGCGGCAAAGTTTCCTCATTCCACATGCCTGATATTAATCCTTCAAGAAAAAAACAATAATAAAAAAATTGGTCACTCTAATCCACGACTGTTTGTTAGATACTACTGTGTGCAATTGGCCTCTGCGTTTTGCCCACAAATGTAGTCAATTCACTTCACAGTAAATTCTGTGAAGACGTCTAGATGTGAAAAGTGCTATATCAAATGCAAGGATTATTATTCTTATAGTGCCTTTCATGTCTGGACATGCACTTACAGGATATACTGTATTTTGTAGACGGATGCTCACAATATGTTTAGTAAAATATATTTGGATTATATGAACTGGTTTTATTTCTGTATAATTTATTTCATATTCACAATTATGTATAATGCTAATTTATTTTAACACAGCAGTTTGTTCTAAATGTATATTATTTTCCTTTAATTAATCTTTGCTGTGAGGCTACATAGTTAGGATTAAAATAACTTATCAGTATTAATATATATTAAGACTGGTAATGGTTTACACAGTATGAATTAAGCATGAACTTCATGAACCATATCCTTCTTCATGAACAATGTACTGTGAAATGCAGTAGGTGATTGGACTTTCTTTATTTTGGCAGGTGCATTGTGTTACGCTGACTTGGGTACCATGATCACTAAATCTGGGGCGGAATATGCTTATCTCTTGGAAGCATTTGGCCCAATTCCTGCTTTCTTATACTCATGGATGTGTATAATTGTTTCAAAACCATCATCGTTTGCTATAATCTGCCTGAGTTTTGCTGAATATGCAGCAACTCCTTTCTATCCTGGCTGTGTGCCCCCGCAGATTGTTATAAAGTGTCTTGCCGCAGTGGCTATTAGTAAGTATCCTTCATAGATTCAGGATTTTTTAAGCTAGTTTCAGTCTGGTTCGTCAGACCTGGAATGCCTCTCGTTGCATGGTGAAGATTTGAGTGCAAGCACTCTGAGAATGTTTAAATTTGCCAACACAAGTTTGATGACATGATCCTTAAGCAACTGGTTGAATAACAGCAAAGATGGTTACTAAATAAAGTAATGGCAAGAAATCTTAGCAGTAGAGTATTGTGTGTTGCTGGTTAAAAAGGCTTATATAAGTTATCTCTTAAAACATCAGAATAAATTAATTTTAAAAACTTCTGCACAAAATGAAAATTCAATCAACGTTACTGTACATATCCAGTCTCTTGTAAAAGTCCTGTAGCTTCGTGGTTAGGGCGAAACAATGGGTAAGTTTCCTTACTCCAAACACCCAATAATAATCCCTAAAAAAAAATTGGTCATTTCAATCCACGAATGTTCGTGGGACACTGCTATTCGCAATTGGCTGCCGCGTTTCACCCACAAATATACAGTCAATTCACTTTACAGTATATTCTGTGAAGCTCTTTGAGACGTCTGGAAGATGTGAAAAGCGCTATATCAAATGCAAGGATTATTATTATCATTATGTCACAGATTTCAAGGAATATAATAATCAAGATACAAGATGAGCACCAAGTTATGAATTCTAAGCAATCACTGCTGACATTGTATTCTAAATTTGCATTATGACATGCGCACAAGCGCAACTGAGGCAAGAAAACTATTGTATTTAATACCCACTTCAGATTTCACATTTAAAAGTACTGTAAATTGATATCCTACTTTGAAAAATCCATATCAGTGAAAGTACAAGTCATATTTGCTGTGCTTATCCTTGTTTCTATTATTTACTTAAAATTATACACAACTTTTAAGAGGGTAGAAACAGTCCATTCAACTTAACTAGTTTGTTCTGGTTGTTTGCATTTTAAAAGGGCAATTCTCTTTATAACTTTATTTTTCCTCATTGCAGTTTTAATTACACTGGTGAACTCATTCAGTGTCAAGCTTGCTAGCTTTGTCCAGAATATTTTCACTGTTGCGAAACTGGCGATAGTTGCTGTCATCGTTGTAGCTGGCCTGGTTTTAATAGCACAAGGTAGGTTTTGCAAGCTATCACATTAAATAAATAATACATATTTGTTTTGAAACCATATTCTTCTAGTTAATCACATTTTAGAACAAAACCTGGTTGTGTCTTTGTTGCAGCACACTGTACACATGCAGCTCAATCAATTACTTATTAGTGTTATTAAGAGTAGTTGCAAGCTTTCTCAGAATCTATCACTAACCAAAAAAACAAATTTCATTTTGCTTAGTTTTTTTTACAGTAAGAATCCCTTAAATGTTTGGACAAAATTCCACTAGGCTTTACATTTTTGATAATTGGGTTGTATTGATTTGTCAACCACAATAATCACCTAAATTTCCCCACTGAGCAGCATTCTGCTTAGCATTTCAACTAACTGGTGTTTTTTTTGAAGATGTGGAGTTGTTAGTAATTGTCCTGTAAAGGCTTAAATGCACTTTCATTGAAATGAACCTGGGCACAGGATACAACAACAAAATTACATTTATAGAGCACCTTTCATGTCGGGAGGACGTCCCAAGGCGCTGAACAGTCAAGACAGGATAGTTCCTGAATCTCATTAACTAAAGTTAACTCATTAACTACTCCACATGAGTCATAATGCCCCCTCCCCCCACCTTAATAGTTAATGTTAATTTAGTTAAGTCTATCCCAAAAGATATGTATTATTTGGAGTAATAGGGCTGTTCCTCCATGGAGCAGTTTATATATGGTTAATCTATTTACTATAATACTCTTCTTTTACAGGAAATACACAGAATTTTAAAAATTCCTTTGACGGAGCTCAAACCTCTTTTAGTGCTATTGGTTTGGGATTTTATGGTGGACTTTGGGCTTATGATGGATGGTGAGCAGTTTATCTTGTTGATGGCTGTTTGCGTGATTTTGTGTGATTCCACTGAACATACAGTTCACATAGTTGATTCAAGTTATGAGTAAATTTGCTGTTACCTTTCAATTTTAGACAATTAAGAATATCAGCAGTGTATATTTCAATAAGTTTTGCCCACGTATGCTTTGAGACACCTCAAAGACAGGAAAGGTGCAATATCAAATGCAATGATTATTATTATTATTATTATTGTTAAGTATTTAAAATGATCAGATAATCTGCTGTACAAACTGATTTGACAATGCGAATCTTACCGAATCAATATTCCTTCCTTTTCAGGAATCAGCTCAATTTCATTACAGAAGAACTGAAAAATCCCTACAGGTAAAGTCCTAGTTTTTAAATGTTTAAGTTAAAAAAAAAATTGTGGAACAAATGGTTACAAAACATTTGGAAAAAATCAACAGCATCTGATAGTGCTGTAGTTGAGATCAACTCATTTATCACACACAGACCAGGAACTTAAGGCGTCTGGATGCACACCTGAAACAGGTCTGATATTTGGCTGATTTTTAGTTGCAGATAAGAAGCTGGAATTTGGAGTTGTCTGTCTTCTATTTGATCCTGTTTTTGTGGTATCTGCAGAAAGATGAATGCTTATGTTTAGGATAACTACTGATTGGTAAATTGCCTTAATTAAGTTGATGTTATGGAAAAAACTTACCAGCGTTATGTTTTTTTAAAAAGACTTTTAATAAGAAATTGTAGCTTATGTAGATAATACAGTAACAGCAAATATTTGTCAAAGCTTTACACTTTAAACTATTCCTAATAGGACCTAATTTTCTGTGTTTGACAGAAATCTTCCACTCGCCATCATCATCGGCATTCCTTTGGTGACCATTTGCTATATCTTGGTTAATATTGCATATTTCACAGTCATGACTCCATCAGAACTGTTGCAATCTCCTGCTGTTGCAGTGGTAAGTAGCTCTCCACTGCTCACACATTAAATACAGTCAAACGTGTTATACCAACTGCCTTAGAGCATTACTGACCAATTTTCTATTCAGCAATCACCTATCTCACACAACCAGTGGTCACCCTTTTTTTTAAGCCCTGGTGTTAAGGTAGCTACAGGTAGTGTATTGGTTCGAACACTCGCCTCATATACAAGAGGACTTGCGTTCGATTTCTGGGCAGGCCAAAACGTTTGGCAAGTTTCCTTACTCTATACGCCTCAGTTTACTTAGCAGTAAGTAGGAACCCAGTTGTTAGTCGATTGGCGGATCATTTCCAGGGGTAATAATCCTTCTAAATAATAATTTGGTCACTCAATGTATGACTATTTGTGGAGAAAAACGTGGCTGTGCACAATTGGCTGCCACGTTTCACCCACAAAATATAGAAGTCAAATTAACTTTATAGTATATTCCGTGAAGTGCTTTGAGATGTCCTGAAGACGCGATAAGGCGTTATATCAAATGCAAGGATTATTATTATTTAGTCCAGTTCTCTGAAGGGTTATTGAAAACAGGTTTGACTGTAAAACTAAAACGAAAAATAATGCAGATGCTGGAAATCTGAAACAAAACCAGAAATCGCTGGGAAGACTCAGTTCTGACAAAGGGTAGTGGACCCAAAACGTTGACTCACTTTTCCTTTCTTCATAGATGCTGCCTGACCTGCTGAGTGTTCCCAGCGATTTCTGGTTTTGTTGACCATATAACTATTGTATTCAGTCAGATTGGTAAAGGCACCACAGAGATTCCTATTGAGCAAGTTTAGAAAGCTAAACGTTCTATCCACAAACTTAAATTGACATATATAGGCAAAAGAAAATATGTGAGTCTACAACTGTTACATATAAAGCATGTATTCAACCACATAGTTGTTTGTATTTCTCTAAACACAGACGTTTGGTGACCGGGTACTTGCACCAGCATCTTGGATTGTTCCTCTCTTTGTTGTGTTTTCTACCTTTGGAGCTGCCAATGGTAGCTGTTTCACATCTGGCAGGTAAATTAAACAAAACCAGTATCGCTTCTTTCTTCATCTTTACTATGCCACAAAATATTCTTGTTCAGTGGTAATTTGTAAGCAATCTTCTACCAGCCCCGTGTGAAGGATATGCATCCTCCCAACGTGAAAGTTTCTCTAAAAATGTAATTTTGTTGTTGTTGTCAGTCCAACTTCTAAGAAATGAAAAAAGAAAACAGCGCAAGGTGATTATTTACCTTACTTTTAATTGGAATCCTGCTAATAACATGATCAAGGGCATGACTTTTATTTCATAATTTTTTATGTTGCTAAGATTAGAAATTTCTTATTGGCAAATGTAGGCAAAACCCTTTTTATTAGTCATACATCAATGTCTTCCACTGCTAGCTGCTTATGTAGCATATTCTTTTGTAAAAGTGTTTTATTTCATCATGATCAATTCATAATTGACCTCAAAACAATTGTGCATTTAGGCAACTATTTTGATTTCTTGTTAACAGACTTACATACGTCACTGCCCGTGAGGGTCATATGATTAAGATTCTGGCCTACATCAACGTTAAGCGCTTGACACCTGCACCAGCTCTCATTTTCAATGTAAGTTATTCATGTTTTGCCTTGTAAGATTCACATATGTGGTCATTCTAGGGTTAGAAGTAGGTAAGTATAACCCACAACTGATGATACAAATCCACTACCATTTTTACAATCACAATGTTCTGAAACTGTAAAATTTGTACCAAGTATGTATTTTATAACAATGTGATTTATTTTTTCAGGGAATTCTAGCTATTATCTACGTAATTCCAGGAGATATCAACACTCTTATAAACTATTTCAGTTTTGCAGTCTGGATTTTTTATGGACTGACTGCCGTTTCACTAATTTACATGCAATTTGCAAGAAAAGATCTGATAAGACCAGTTAAGGTTAGATATGTTGGCATCAATTATTTCTTTCCCATACGGTATAAATAAATGGTTGATAATTCTACTTAATCATTACAATAAAAATCTGTTTTGCAGGAACTGTAATACCTCATCTATTATTATTATCCCAATAGGAGTTTGTTCTGCTTTTAGAATTAAAAGTAACTTCCAGAAACAGTAATAATTTTCCTGTATAGTTTGAGTAAAAACTTACATACATATACAGCACAGTTTCTTAGGATTTGATTTGTCAAAGTTGTGCGTGCTCTTCACCTATTAAAATGATTTTTTTTCTTGTTTCAGGTTCCCGTAATTATACCAATTATTGTGACGATTCTCAGTATCTACTTGGTTTTAGCTCCGATTGTTGAACAGCCAGAAATGGCATACTTGTACTGCACAATCTTTATTTTAGGAGGACTAGTAGTCTACTTCCTATTTATTCACATGCGCTTCAACTGGATTCGCAAATTGATGAGTAAGAAGACATTTTTTTTATTGTCTGAATTACTGTTTGAGCCAAGATGTGAAAGACACCTTCGCAAACTGATGCCACTGGATATTAAGGGAAAAGCATGGATATGGATTCAAAATTGGCCAAAGGGAAAGAAACAGTGGGTAGTCATAAGGGAAGCTAGGTCAAGATATAGGAATGCATTACGTGAGGTATACACATGGGTCTTTACTGGGATTCATGTTCCTTGTGTAGTTGTGGAACAGAATATTGGGTGACACTGCCAAAACATTAGAGTTTAGATCTTCAGAAATATACTCAATTGCAAGATTTAGGGTGGCATATGGTAATTTCAGGTCAGCCACAAGTAAGCAATTCTATACCCAAGGGTAAGTAAATTACGGAAAGAAATTACCAGAAAAGATAGCTGAGGCCAGAACACTGGGCTCATTGAAAACACAACCCGATTTGTATCATCAGTTGTGGGTTATACCTACCTACTGCCGATGTTCCAATGGGAGGGGGGGTGGGTGGATGAGATCAAATGGGCCCTACAGCCTCATCTGAGATCCTTTCATGATCTGGTGACAGGGAGTTTTGAACTTCATCAATAATTCCAAATTGAGCTGATCTGGTTCAATTTACAAGATGTAAATGATGGTTTAAAATGGAACATTTGGATTTAATTGTTCCTGATTCCACCTGGCTCTAGCAGTGGGAACCAATAATACTGGAGGGAATGTATATACCTCCCTGCTCTTGAGACAACTGTTGGTAAACCAGTTCAAAATATTGTTAGAAACATACATGTAAAATCCATCTGTTATGCTATACCCTTAATTTTTTGCTAATTGTTCTGCTGAAAAAATGACATTTTCTTCTTTCCAGTACCCATCACCAAGCATATGCAGCTGTTTATGGAAGTAGCACCAGCAGAGGAGGAATAGTAAAAGTACATATTGGTTTACTTTTAGACTACTCGCTGCTATTCAATGAAGGAAAAGGAAGAGAAATCAGAGGAGGCTTTTCAAAACATTTTTTTAAATAAAGAGATTGATATCAACGTCATCTTGGAATTGCAATAATACAGCTCTACAACTAAAAGCTCCGAGGTACAAAGCAGCATCCAGTAGTACACTATGTAATTTTCTGTTCAAATTATTTTTCCAAGTATGGTTAAGACTTGGACTATGAACCTCTTACAATTACCAACACCATTGTATTGTGCCCTGTATTGATAATCATGTACTGCAATAATTACCATCATTGTAAATAGCTAAATACTTTCTTGTAAATAGAGGCTGAGCTCTTAGATGTCTTGCTCTTATCATCCTTAATTAGTTTCACCTCAAGTTAAATTCTTGAACTTAATGGGTTCAGAATTCTAATTAATACTGTTTTTGTCAATATAATTTACAGTACAACCGATGGTTTAAGCAACAGATTTGTGACATACAATAACAGCTCTAGAAATTCAACTAAATGACCATTTAGTTGAATTTGGGATAATTTTGATTAAAATGTTTTTCTCACCATTGATTATTTTTGGCATTTACATTGATTGCTATGCTTGTAAATAGGTTAAAAATATTAGCGAGCTACCATGTATACCGTGCTCAGTTCAGTCATAATTTTTTTGTGGATTCCTTACTAAGAGATGCCATTATAAATACTGCAAATAATTCCCAAACAATGGGGCTGTATTTTACTTGCTTAGACAGCTGGCTTTTTAATTTCAAGTGCAGGTCTGTGGGTTTAGACACTTGAAAACAAACAATATCTGGTTTGGAGCACGCTCTTTTATTCTATAACTACCAGTCACTGTCTTGTTGCCTGAAATGCAAAATCAGTGTTTACATTTCCCCCTCTCTCTTCCCTCCCCCATAACCCCCCAATAAAAGTTATCTAAAACAAACTTGGCATTATCAAGACTCATTGGACTTGGTAACAAAAAAGGTCAGAAAGTTTTTTTTTGCTTGAGATCAATATGCAAAGTACAGCAAGAATTAACACTCAAAATAGACTTGTCTCAATTTGAGTGCATGAATCAAAACATTGTCGATAAGCCCCTCAAGTGAGATTTATAGCAAAATGAGAAAAGAAACACATCTGCTACTGTGAAAGTATCAGAGCAGAATTTACCTAAGTCTTAGTTTTGTTTTGCTGTTAACATCATTATCAAGTGACTGGATTGTGATTATACTCAAGCTGTAAAATTACCAATGAGGACACAATTACAATTTTTTGTCATCGTTTATCAAGGCTGCACTTCAATGCAATGTAGCATAAATCACAATGATTCATCCAAATTGAGAAGGAGAATGGAAGATGGGATGGATCAATCAAATAGATGGCAAAATCTTCAGCAATGTGCAATTTCAATTATTGGATTTCTCACAAAATATTAAACAGTGACTGGACATAAAATCAGCCTAATTTTTTAGGATTTTTTAGGAGTACCATTATAGGATTCAAGTATTGACAGGCAAGACTTTTCATAATAGACCCATCACCTGATTTTTTTTAGTAATCTTCTTCAGAACTGTCACTACTACTGGTAATGCAGCCCCATTCATCAACAGAAGGTTCTATCATGCTCTGGGACCCTTTCCAAGTGTCTGTTAAAAATTAATTAGAAAAACAAGCAGTTATTTTTGTAAGTTTTAAAGTTCAAATAACAACAACAAAATCACATTTGTATAGTGCCTGTCACGTTAGGAGGACATCCCAAGGCGCTGGACAGTTACTGCTTCAGACCCGAACTGAGAACGGGGTAGGGGAGGGAAGCATGATTATTTTAGATTTGTTGTAACTGCACCAATTGCTCTACAAGCAAATCTGCACTATAACATGGCTCTACTTTATTAGATGTACAGTATCTGTAAAAATTAGGTTTCAAGTTCTGGGAGGAGGAAAAATAGTATTTTTAATGTGGATTACAAATCAAGAATTGACATGCCATTGGAAAAATGAATTGTGAAGAAAGTTTTATTCTGGACAGAAGTAATGAAATCACATAGAAGCATCTTACCTTTAAACATTGGAAGAAATGATTCATCAGACAAATCCTCAAAATAATTAAAATCAAAAGTGACATTTGGATTCTGAAGAAAAGTAACAGATGAAAACAGAAATTAATTGCTTTTTATATTATCTCAGTTCTTGAGACTTGGAATTCAATTATACAGAAATACAAGAATTGTTTTCCCTATTTCGCAGTCTCTGCTCAATACATTTTCATCTCCTGCCCTTAAAAAATGCAGTACAAACACCCTTGTCCTCTACTAACCCGTACAGTACATAGAGAGCTAGGCCTCTGGCTTCTTGTGTTGTTTCCTCAAAGCTGCTACTGTGGGCTCCGGTCATGCATGCGCGGCGCGGGGAGTGTTGGGATTGTGGAAGCGGCTGGAGTTGAAATTCAACCTCGTCCGGCTTCCGCGGCTTAACTTGAGCTACTGCGGCCAATTCTTGGTAAGTACTGTATTCAGAGCACAGGGCTTGTCTGTGCATTGTTTTGATTTAGTGACTGTTGACAAGTGTTGCAAACAGGCCATCCCAGAAGGAGTTGTCCTTACGTGAGAGTGGACTTAATCAAAAACAAGTGAGGACAAAAGTCATAGACAGTTAGCTGTGATCTATGCCATTGACAGAACACAAGTGGGACGCATTCTCAAAAGGTAGGCTGAATACATGACAGCTTTTGTTTTAGATGTGACAATAGCGTTATTTTAATGAGATTGTAAATTATGGTTGTTGAATGTTGGATCACCCTTGCCAATTACCAATGCCCTTTAACATTACGTCAGTGACCTGAACCACCTTTTGTTTCAGTAATCAGGTCACCTCACGAAGTAGGATAAGTTGGGAAGGACATGTTTCCTGGGTTATGGGGAGAGAACGGGGGAAAGGGATCAATAATAATAATCCTTGTATTTGATATAGCGCTTTTCACGCTTCATGTCTCAAAGCGCTTTACAAAGTTATATTGACTGTATATTTGTGGGTGAATCGGGCAGCCAATTGCACACAGCAGTGTCTCACAAACAGTCGTGGATTGAAATGACCAATTTATTATTTTTTTCTCAAAGTATTATTATCAGACGTGTGGAGTAAGGAAACTTGGCCAAGGTTGGAATTGAACCCAGGTCTCTCGCTTGCAAGGCAAGTGCTCTAACCACTGAGCTACAGGAATGTACAAGATTGATTTGCATAGCTCTTTTAAAAGAGCTAGCGGATACGTTGGGCCAAATGGCCTCCTCCTGTGCTGTATAATTCGATGAAGTAAGTCACTTTTGCCTAGGTCCTTGCGTGACTGGATTAGTGAGGTTCTATTGCACTAATAGGAATGGGAAATCAATTTAGAATTGAATACTTGTGTAACATTTGTAAACGATCATGATTCTGAATACGACAGCAAAGAAGACAACTGAATTATTTCACTACAATTACCTTTGATGTTAGCAGACTCTTCCATGCACCTTTCTCTTCTTTGCACAATGTTATGAGAGGCTCTTCACTTCTAATGACACATGTGCATTTGTCTTCTAAAATACAGCCTTGAAGTTCCAAGTCTGCTAGGTACAATTTGTCACCAACAAAGGCACTACAATTTAAATATTTGGTGTCAAAAATATTATCGGTCAAAAATGTAACCAGGAATACAATTCTGCATACGTAATTCAATACGTCTTCAACCTCACCTGAACACCAGTCTGTATCTATTGAATTCACAAACATGTTGCGCAAAATTTCGTAGCTTGATATTTAAAACAAGACAATCTTCTTTTTGAAACCAGGTTATTTTAGGGTGAAAACTGCAAAAATAAAGCAAAGACATCAAACTTAAACAAACTGTCCAATAAGCTTAGTGAAGAAGCTTGATACTTGCAGATTGCAACAATGATTATAACATATTAACATTTAAGTATAAAGGATGACCTCTTGTGATCCATACTTGATTGGCTAGTCCTCTTTCTAGTGGCATCCATAATACCTGTTCAGAAAATGAAGGAGAAAATGTACATATGTAAACTGATCACATTTATTCCAGTAACATTTTTGGGAAAGGGGAGAACAACTTGACAGATTCAATTATAAATTTGAATCCAACAGATTTATTTATGAAATTAAGAGGATGAAAGACTAGAGTTTCCAGTGATGTATATCTGTAACTATCATGGATGTATTCAGTATTGATGCTCTGCTATCAACACCTGTTTTATTTTAAAAAGCTCCGATTTTTTAATCAGCTCAGTGGTTAGAGTACTCGCCATACAAGCGTGAGAACTGTGTTCGAATCCATGCAGGTGAGAGCAAAACCTTAAGCAAGTTTTCTTACTGCACACGCCTAATAATAATCCCTCCATAAAATACAGAATAATAAAACTGGTCATTTTAATCCATGACTCTTTGTGGGACACGGCTGTGCGCAACTGGCTGCCGCATTTCGCCCACAAATACAGTCAGTTCACTTTACAGTATATTCTGCGAAGTGCCTTGAGACGTCTAGAAGATGTGAAAAGCGTTATAACAAATGGAAGCATTATTATTAGAATTCACCAATCATCGTTACAAATAACTTTGGCTCACATTATAAAATATCTCTTTTACTTAAATATGCAGGAAATAAAATGCCAGTGAAGGCCTTTTCAAACAGCTACCAAACAGCAAAGATATAGGTATAAATACTTTCCTATTTTGCATTCAAAGAACTTGTATTTAGTTTCCAAAAAGGTTGGCCACCAAGTCTTAAGACTATTAAAAGTACTTTCAAATTTACAACTTAGAGGTGAGCACAGCCAAATGTGAATAATGCAGTTGTTTAAATAAAACAGTAAAGATATAGATGTAATTAGCACTACTAATGCCATATCTATTGGTAAGATATACACTCTTTCAAAAATTTACCAGAAATTAAACTATATTACAGTTATAACATAATCACATTCTTGTAAAGTCATACCAGAATTTTCTTGATTGAGGGCTGTATCATTTTCCAGGTACTGCTGTGCAGAATTTAAACTTGCCAGAGAAAATTTCAAATTATTCATGAGTGTGTATGAAACATCCTGGCAAGGTTTACTTGATAAAAACCTAAAAATATTGAAGAAAGCATTGTTTAATAGTTACATTTTAATGGAGTTTACTTAGTTACAATTAATGCAGAACGTGTTACATCTAATTTATTTTACTATATTTTCCTTGGTTTATAGAATGTCCTCTACAGTAGAAATCACTTACATTTTTTGTGACTGTTGCAATACATACCTGTCAACAGTCAAATTAAGTTCACTTGCCAGCATCAAGTTCAAATTCTGTGGTTTGCCACTCAGATGACACAAGGTTCTCAGAAGATTTTCCAAAACCTAAGAATAAGTTTTAACTTGAATTACACTCTGTGACTAGTTATGAGCTAGGATTTTTCAAAATTTCATGCTGTATTTTTGAATTAAATACATTTGAGATGCATTAAACTATAATGCCAATACAATTTAGGTCATGAATGGAACACACTAAATTGTCATACAGCACAGAACTCATACAAGACACAAGTTTTAGAAACTTGAACAATGCTTATAATTCACAAGTTTAGTACAGTTGAACTGTCTGATTATACCTCTCCTGTCGCAGATTCATGAAGCTTTGTGCAAAGATGCCCAATAATCTGTTGGTCTTCAACCTCTGTACAAGCCCTGCAAAAGTACTAGGCTTAGTACATGTATAAATATGTGCATGAAATAGCATATGGTGTTAGAAAATCATTGTCAAATTACAGTATAATGTTAACATTAATTCCCCTAACTCCCAAATATAAAATATAAATAATAAATGACACTCAGAAAATCATTTGAGATAAGCTGCTGAAAAAAACACCAAATAATAGGCAAATACTGCATATGGCTCTGCTATCTTTAGAACTTTGGTTAAAAAATAGCTTTTATGCCACTTATTAACCTGTAGGTAAGAATAATTATACTTATTTCTATGTGGATGTAGGGATGGGAAAACAATTTGCTTTCTTGTACTAGTTGTAAAGATAGTGTACTGTGCAGCTCAATTCTTAGAAGCAAATGTTTTGATGGCAACAAGAAAAAAAATTACTAGTAAAAAGAGCACAAAAAGAGAACTTCAGAGAACTCAATGACTTATTATTGTTATAACGACTTCCTGCTCTAATGGAAGCTTATCTTTTGAAATAAATTGTCCCTCTTGTGTTAGATTACATAGATAAATATACTGTAGTCTGAAAATATTTGACAACAATACAGTTCCACACTCAGTATGGAATCGGGAGGAAGAATATCAAGGTAGATTTTTTGTTTGCATAATTTTTAAAAAAAATAGTCCTAACTGTGTTGAGGCAAGATGATTTTGTTTCATAATTTTAAAGCCTTTTAATAATTGTTCTATTAGCACAGTACCAACAGCCGTTCTTTATACCTGTCTGAGAAAAGAAGTGCAGCCAATGTTCCAACAGCAGCTTCCCATATTTTATCTTTAGCTGGTGTTTTCAATAACCAACATAAGTGTTTCAATACATCAGTGTCAGCAATAGCTGAGCGCAATTCACTGTTTTCTGTTAGAATCCCAAGTGCAATACAAAGAGATTCTTGTAACATTGCATCAGTTGCCCCTAAAGCCAAGGGAAAAATCATATGAAAATGTGTTCAATCAGCACTTTCCTGTCAAATTTAAATTATAACATTGAATAAAGCTCTGAAGAGGGTGAATAGATATTTACATAAAATTTTAAAGATTAAATTCCTCATTCATGTTTAAACCCATCCACTCCCCTGCACCCCCTTACCTCTCTAACCTCTACTCTCTTTACAGCAGTATCCATTGCAGATTTGGCCTCCTTATCTCCCAAATCCTCTACTACACCATTGGTGGCCATGCTTTCAGCCACTAACCCCCAAAACTTTGCAGCTCCCTCCCTCAACCCCTTTGTCTCACCCCCTCCTTTCCTATCTTCAGGTCGCAACTGAAGAACTTTCTCTTCGACCGCACTTACGGTCACCTTCCCTCTCCTCCTGGCTTGGCCTTGGGCTCCGGCATTGTGAAGCGCTGTGAGACGTCGACTGGCAAGGAGAGCGCTATATAAATACAAGTTGTTGTTGTTAAACATAAATTGACTCTGTCTCACCGTGAAGAAGGTTCACAAGGGTGTAAATTCCCTTTTCTTCTATGATTTCATCAAGTTTTCTGAAATGAAAGTCTCCTCATTTTAATATCATATTAAAAATTTTAGAGATTACAATGTAGCAAAAACATTTAAATGCAAGATTGTATTGGGTTAATTACATTTCAGGCTGGTAGAAAACCATGAATTTCTAGGCATCAAAATGATTTAAAATTTGTAAATAGGTATTGATCAATTATCTATTAACCTCTGAAAGTAGGGCTTGATTTTCCTAGGCACCTATGTAAAATTATCAAAGAAAATGTCCACAGACCAATATCCAGTTCAGAGTGAATCTGCCTGTATAGCTGATAAAGGCAGGAGAAACTTTTGAATTGACTTTCCCAATGGATTTAAAAATATATATTTTTACAAGTTTTATGCTCTTTTTCTCTTTGACCACAAGCTCAGCTCTACATAAACACACAATCGTCTAACACTCAGCATGAGTTTGGCAGAATTATACTGCAACTTCACTGCCATCTTGTGTTACTGCAATGCAAAACCTGCATTGTGCAATCAATTAAACCTTGTTCTGCATAGGCTCATACATAGACTCACCTTATATTCAGCTTTGCCATATATGTTATAGCAGCTACTAAATCAGCTTGTTCTTTTGGTGCATGCAAGAATCTCAGCAGCCTACACATGTAGCGCATATCACCCAATTCTGACGTATAATCCACCGGGTATTGCAGCACTTTGTTTTTTATCTCTTCCACTATTGTTCCCCTTAATGAGGAGGCTTTAAAATAAAATTTTCACATTTATTCAGCTCTTAAAATTAGCATCAAAGGTATTTTATCAATTTGACATTCATATGCACTTACAATTTTTATTGCCTAAAAGAGCATAGACTGAAGAACACAGGCCTGCAACCGAGTTGCTTTGACTATTTGCTGCTTCAGGGAATAGCTGATTTAAAGTTGTAGGAATCCCTCGACCATGTCCTTTAGAAATAATCCATTCTGATAGCTTCACAAAACTTGCATTAGAAAGATCTTGTATATCCACATGGTAACACACTGCACAAGCTACAAAAAGATTTTTAAAAAGCCTTAAGACATGCAATAATAACATCATTCATTATTTTATTGAAAAAAATTATTGCAGTTTGCTACACTATCAATTTCAGGACTTATCCAATCAAAAGTTAAAACTAGGACATGTGCAGCTGTTTAGTACAATATTCATTCTTTTATTACAAACTTAAGTATTACCATATGCCATTAAGACCATTTAAAAATGTATATTTTTTCCCCCCCTTGAAGTTAAGAAAATCTGCACATTTTGCAACTATTTGAATATTGAGCAAGCAATTTTACGGTTAAGTTGAAAAACACTTTAGTCTAATCAGAATTTAAAAAACAAAAGTGTGGGTGTTGTCAATTAATATTAACTCACTTTCAGCATTTTTACTTTGTTTGATAACTTTAGCTTGAAGTTCCTTGCCCTTAAAGGTGATCTGCATGGCTTTGTTCGTCTCCAGCTCCCAGCTTTCTCCCACATGCTCTATTCCATACAGAGAACACCAGATTGCCTGCAATATAAAACAGGTATAGTTTTTACTAATCATTTTCCCAAACTTACATATTATCCTATATAGCTAAACATAATACTTTCCAAAATAGCAGAAATTAGTTGAAAAATAAAAAGCGAATTTGTAGTTGATTAATAAATGTACATTTTCAATAATTAGCCAATTTAAAACTTGTGTCAAAAGGCACCAGAATTCTTATCCTATTGAGAATTGTTGGTAAAGATGTTCATGATTGAAAGTTTATTTTATATTTACCCAATGTTAGAATTCAAGTTACCATTTTCAGAATCGATCTATAGTACAGGTACTCAATTTACATTTGAGTTAAACAATTGAACTGACCTGAAAAGGAAGGTTAAAATCTGCTTTGGGAAAATGTTTAATTTTGTTCAGGGAAACCCAATTGCAAGACCCAGAATCCATATTGAACACCTGATATTCTCCTTTGGTATCAGCAGATGACAAGATCTTTCCTCTATAACACCTCCGATTTTAAAAAAAATGTGAAAGGTGAAAAGGGTTACCTAAAGAGGCACTGATACAGAAAAGTAAAGGATTAAC
This sequence comes from Hydrolagus colliei, assembly GCA_035084275.1. Lineage (NCBI taxonomy): Eukaryota > Metazoa > Chordata > Chondrichthyes > Chimaeriformes > Chimaeridae > Hydrolagus > Hydrolagus colliei. The sequence goes on from CM068756.1 coordinate 5,363,204, forward strand.
AATAACAAAATTACATTTGTACAGCGCCTTTCATTTGAAGAGGATGTCCCAAGGCGCTGGACAATCAATGTTTCAGATCCGAGCTGGAGTCTCCACAGTAAGCTGCGGTAGAAAGTTAGCTCTCATCCAGGATTTGATGTCTGACAGGAAGTCTGTCAGAGCAGCAGTGGTCCTGGAATGACGACAGTCAAGGCAGAAAGATAGAATTGGGTGTCATCTGCATACATGTGGAAGTTAACCCCATGTCTGCGACACCAAAGGGGAGCATGTAGATATTGAAGAATAGAGGGCCAAGGACAGAGCCCTGGAATGGTCGACAGTGTCGAAAGCAGCAATTGGATCAAGGAGGCACAGAGAGCCCTGATCACAGATGTTTAGAGAGTTTGACCAGGGCAGTATAGTGTCCAGTGTAAGATTTATATCCATGCACCCAGTAAAGGGAAGGAGAGTTTTGGGGGAAATACTGACAATAGAGACACATTAGTTACCTCTTCTCAGTTCCACTGAGTGCCAAACACAAATCACCAACAGCTGGTGAAATAAATTCTTCTTTTTCTATAGCAGTTTGGTTAATCTCATCCTCCAAAGTACACAGTCTATTTAGCAACAAAAACAGTTGTTGAAATTTAGAAAACATAATCTATATAATACATTTAAATACTTGAAATAACACATTTCTGCAACAACATAGATTTGTTTACTTTTTCTGAGTTGCTACAAGTTGTACATAAAAGTCATGAGGGTTGGTAAATTCAGATATAATGACTGAATGGTAATTTCCATTATCCTCCAAAACAGCATATTTTAGCTCTCTTCTGTTGAGTCTGTAAAAAAAACATCTGCAGTAAGTTTAATTTCATAACTTCCTTGAACATAATTTAAACCAACTAAATTGAGGCAGTCAAGTTACCAATTGTATTTGCAGAATCTGGTGTTTTTAAAATCCACATGAATGTAGGGGAGGTCAAGTTTACGTCACTCTTATAATACGATGAATTTCTGATCCAACAATTTCTCCTATCTAGTGAGTTTCTGATCTTGGCTACATTTCACAGTAAGTTGTTGGACACAGTACCAGAGTTAAAGAATATGAAGAAATGAAAATAAATTTTATTCCATAAAACACAGAGCAATTGAGAGAGAAAGAGGTAGAAAATAACAAAAAACAGGTTTCAAGGTTTCATGATCATTTTCGTGATGAGGCGTTACAGATGGGACCTAATATTGCAGAATAAATTGAGGGGGAGGGGAAAGTTAAACGCAAAGTTGACCTCACAAATGTATTAATTACACAGGTTTAAAAATGTATTTTTAATGCCATTGATTAACATTAAAAAAATTAAAATTAAGATTTATGGTGTAGAAACTAATACACTGGAATGTTGCGTTAATTTCATAGCAACCTACTCCTTCTGGGGAGAATCCTCATTGGATAAACCGGGATCCACTCTCTCGTAAAGTGACTTTAACTTTCCAATGTGCTCTGGATTATCAGTTCCAAATCCAGAGTTCATGATCTCTGAGCGAACGTTATATTCAGTTATTGTAGTTTTCAGATCCGCCAGCTTAATCACACGGACCTTAGTAACACAGACAAGTTGTTACAACAACATGCTGATAAATATTTGGTTTGGGATTGCATTATATACAAAAATATGGCACCTCAGAACTACACAACAGTATACTCTTAATGCATAGAATTCTACATTTTAAAGCGACCTATTTTTAATATTTGAAGAAAAAAAACAAGTTCCACAAGAATAGAAATTCTCTAATATTGCAATAAATTCAACATCGCCAGTTAAAATGTTCTAACTTAAGATACAAAAGAGAAAGTCCACACACATTAAATAACAAAATCTTACATATTTAGCACTTTATTCAAGTCAGAAGATTAATATTGTAAATGATAAAGCAAGCAGCTCACCACAGGATCCAGCCATAGTGTGTTACCAACAGCAAGAACAATTTTAGCTTCATGAGGTTTACCAGTGATTTTTTGTTTGATAGATCTCGAAATCTTTTTAAAATCAGATATTAAGTTTTGGTTAATAATAACAATAATAACACAAAACAAATAGAAAAGATTTTCCTGTGTCACAAAAACAGAAATGAATGGGAATTAAGTAAAAATGATTAATCTTGCAAGTATCAGAAAACAAGTACAGTAAAGCTTGTTTATCCGGCACCCTCGGGACCTGGAAAATGCCGGTTAAACCGCCTGCAGGATATTTGGGTGGCCAGCTGCCGAAAACCCAACACAAAAAAATAACTTTAAAAAAATGTAATTAACATTTTTGAAACATACCATATTAATAATAGACTAAATAATAACAGAATATTGTATGGATACTTAACAATAAAGCAATAACTATCGATTATAGTCTATAAACACAGCACACAATCACAAAGCAAACTTCTACAATGGCAGACTGCAGTGGCGTAAAGCTGTACTGCCGTTTTTTCTTTTCTTTCTCTCCCTCCTTCCCTCTCCCTCTCTTTCACACACACACTCAGTCAGTCTGGCATCTCAATGGCTCCAAACCCAACCCCTCTCCACTCCTCTCATTTTCCATCTAAATTAATCAACTCACCCCCTCTCTCTCTCCCCCTCCCACTGCTCTCTTTTTCTCCTCCCGTCCTTTTTCCCTCCCCTTCTTCCCCCCCCCACCGCCCCACCCTCTTTCTCTCCCTGCCTCTCTCTCCTTCTCCCATCCCACCCCCACCAAAATAGTGTATAAACCCATTATATCGTCAGCCTACACAATATGTAATATCCGTCAGAGAGAGAGGGAAAGAAAGGGGAAGAGATAGAAAGAGCGAGGGAGAGATAAAGAGGAAGGAAAGAGAGGGAGTGAGAGAAAAAGGAGGAAAAACAGTGCCCCTTTATGACCCAAAACCGGAAATGCACTACCGGCAGCATTCAGAACTAATCATACTGTACTCTAGTGCAACAATCGACTCATTAAATGGGCCACAGCAATTGTGCCAGATAAGATCTGGTTAATTGAATGGGGACCTTTTTTTTGAGGTGCCGGTTATACGGAAGTTATGGTTGATCGGGTCACGGATAAACAGACTTTTACTGTATATGACGATCCTTTAAACTTTCACTGCTTACCTGTGGATTCCAATCCATTTCATTGTCAATAGGTTTCATTCTACATAAAACAAATTCCACAGCCTGTGTTGGCAAAAGCTGAAAGTGTGCAGGAAGCTGGAGCAGCTGGTTCTCCCTGACTACTGCCATTTGACCACTGTCGATATACTTCACTTCTACATTGTTGAAAGCTGCACTGTCCACTTTCTTTGGCAATGATATTAACTGCACCCTTTAAAACACAACAGAAAAATGCTACTGAAGTTTTCTTCACCTCTCCCAGTGTGACGATAATAATTCCTGCTGGAGTAGAATTCAACAAGGTCTTTAGATTTTATTTTCCTCACTCGGGTGGGCATTCTTCACTAAGGAGTCAGGCTCCGCACTGTTAAGATCTGCCACTCTGAGACAACATCCTGCTTGGAAGGTGCTAAATATGTGTAAGCATTGTTGGTGTTAAGGAGTTGAGTCAATAAGCATTAGAGGATAATTCAAACAATGGACATGATGTCAGGGACTTCAGCTATGAGGAAAGGCTAGAGAGGCTAGGCTTATTCTCATTGGAACAGAGAAGATTTGCAAGGAGACCTAATAGAGGTTTTTAAGATCATGTGGGGATTCGACAGAGTAGATAGGGAAAACCTGTTTCCACTGGTGGGCGAATCAGTGACTCGTAGTCATAGATTTAAAATAGTTTCAAAAAGAAGCAGAGGGGAGGTGAGGAGAAATTTTTTCACTCAGCGAGTTGTTCGAATCTGGAATGCATTGCCTGAAAAGGTAACAACTTTTAATAGAGAGGTTGACATTTATTTGGGGAGGATGGGTTTGCAAGGTTATGGGGAGAGAGCTGGGGAGTGGGATTAAATTGCTCTTTTTTTAAAGAGCTGGCACAGACTCGATGGGCTGAACGGCCTCCTTTTGTGCCATAGGATTCTATGATTCTATGCCAGTCTGATCCTATCCTTACCTGATATCCACATGGACACCACTCAGCAGAGAATGACCATACTGTGATCAAAAGTGGGTTTAGATCACCTAATTTATTCCGATCCACAGATCAGACAAGTGAATTTGGTTTACAGCTCATTCATATCTATCTCTGAAGTTTAAAGGATTATTTATAAATGCATGCCATTCATGGAAAGGATTAAACCTAAACTTCAAATTTGGTTTGTATCCTAGTTACATTTAACTGGCTAGAGAAAGAAACACAAACTACCTTAGGATTCACTGTAAAGTGGATTGACTATGTAATCTGTGGGCAAATAGGGTCAGTTCAAATGGACTTTTTCAGTTTATTGGCAGAAATCCATTGATTGAGGGCAGGAAGGAAAATGCCAAATTATTTACATAATGTTGATAGAATTCTTTCAATAAATGTCATTAACAAACATTAATGTTTATACAGTTTATGAAATTGCACCAATTTACTTATTTTTCACATGCTTTCCTAGTACATATTTACAAAATACCAAAATGAAAAACACCTCTTAGAACCTAATCTGCTACATGTTTATTAGGTTTCTTTACTGTTAGTGAGTCTTGCTGATAGCTGCAAAAGAGGCCTCTTTTTACCTGTTATATGTGCTGTCCTCAAATCCATAAAGAGCAGACAGTTGCAGTTGTTTAGCTGGTTGTCTGTGATTCTTATCTGCAAAGAAGTCAGTCAGGTCTTTCAACATCTTCAGATATCCCTCCTCCATTGAAACTGGGGTGTTCTGCCACTTCTTTCTGTGACTTATTATTCGTCCAAAATAACGGGAAGCCTCTTTGACACACATTGGAATAATCTAGACAAATTTCAATTTACCAGATGAGAGAAAAATAACCTATTCCATCCCCTTCAAAAGTACCTAATTGAGAGAATCTTAATTTTTCGAAGAAAGGTATTCTCCACACATTCAGAAATAAGCACTGGCCAACCATCAGAAAATAAAATAATTTGCTTCAATCTACACTTGCTTATCATCTGAAATGTTATTGACTTTGTGTTGTTCACTCAATCATCTTTTGCTGTGTACAGAGAGGTGCCGCTCATAAATTTATATAGTTGTTATTTTCTAAATAAAAATCCAGATCAAATGATTAACACAACTGATATAGGAAATAAAAATGCACAGCAGATCTATCAGGATAAAAGGAGGTACAAAGGCTAACAATTTGGATGAAAAGTCACAGCAAAAGATTAAGATTAAACAAAGCCAGCATTTTCCAGTTTTACCACTCACACATGCCATATTCAGCAGATTCTAGAACATCCTACTACTAGAGAAAAATGACAAAAATATAAATGTATACATTAAAAGTAAACTCATTCTCAGGAAACACATAAAGGCAATTTTACCTCAACATATCCCGTTGATGGTAATCTATTTTCAAAGGTAAGACATCGTGGTTTATCTATAACTGGGTGAAGTTGATGACGATCACAACATTTTCTATTCCTATTAACACATAATACAAATATAAACCGACTATTCATGGAATGTTAAAAGAATAAATTTCAATCTACACAACTAGTGTTAGTTCAATGTTGCATGAATCCTTACAGAAAGCAACATTAATATACTAATATACTAAAACAGTACTTTGGAACACCCCCCTGACATGACAGGCACTAAATAAATGCAATTTGTTGTGGTTTCACAATTTCAACCCTTGGTAATTCTACATACCTGCATATTCCTTGCATCTTCAGGTATTTACATAAAGATTTCTCATAAGTGTCTTTGTTGTTCAAACCAGCAATAAATTCATACAATTCTGTAGGAATCGTAGCCTTTGTTCTTTCTAAGTAGTTCAGAATAGCAGCTGCCTGATGTGCATTTTTATCAGTCATCAATGCAATTGATTGGCTTTGAGGAGTTAATCCCTGGTGGTAAGAGTTTTGTTTTATTTGTGTTAGTGTTACAACAGAGCTTCATTTGTGCTGAATAACAATAATTCTTGCATTTTGATATAGTGGCTTATCACGTCTTCAAAACATTTCAAAACGCTTCACAGATTATACTGTAAAGTAAATTGACTGTATATTTTATGGGAGAAAGCAGTATCCCACCAACAGTTGTGGATTGAGTGACCTATCTTTTTTTTAAAAGGAATCATTCATTACCTGCGGAAAAGTGATTTGCCAATTGCCTAACAACAAGGTTCCTACTTTTTGCGAGGTAAACAAAGGGAATGTGGAGTAAGGAAAATTGTCCTATTGTCCTCTAGTCAGTAGAAACAAATGTAATTCACACAAAAAAAACATTTAATTTAGAGTTTATAGGATATGTAAATATGTAAACCAAACTACATACACATGGCCATAAAAAATTCAGCTGTGGTTAAAAAAAATCAGATAATGATCCCCTGGATCTTTTTCATCAACAAAGAAACCTTGCCCACAAATGACACAACTCATTACGTACCTCCACAATACAATTCTCAAAATTGTCAACCATGCAACACAGACGAGCTCCAAATGCCTTCCAAGAAGAGGGGAAACCATAATGGACTACACAGGTGGCATCTGTGATTCCTAAGGCCTGAATGCATTCATCAGTCATAACTGTCAAGCAAATTCATATTTAAATTAGGTTTTCTGAATTCTCTTAACTTTGTGTTATTTATAGTGCACCAATTAATACAAAAGTATCATGTGATGGTATCCGGAGCTACTTGGATCACTAGCAATGTTTGACTATATCAAATGGTCAAATACCAATCCTTTTTTGTAGAAATGAGCAACTAATGAAAATGCCATTATATGCTATGCAAATGCAAGTTGTTGTTGCAGTAAGAATTGGAGTTAGCATATATATTAAAAGAACATTTTCCTGTGCACATTTAAAATTCAAGTGTTAAAATGCTCACCCAATATTACATGTGTGCCAGGACTGAATTCCTTTTTCCACTGATCTACAGTATTGCTAAACTGAAATTTCTGTGCCCCATGGATCTTCATACAGAAATTTGAGTTACTGTCCAAAGCCTAAAATAAAAGTTATGAGAAAGTTGTTCAAGAAGTTAATTTGATTCTTATTTTTAGATTAGTTCTCTCTAGGGTTAACATATATATTCCATTATTCTTTATTTATTAGCTGAAGCAAACAAGGAAACATATGTTGAAAGGCAGGACAGGGGGCACTGTGGTTGATTGCATTCATGAACATATTTTTCTCTTACTAAAATAATTCTTGCAAAAATTTAATATATTACTGCCATCATGCATTTAATTACACTATTCCAAAAAAAATTGTTTATTTAACAAGTTAATAATCACTTCATGACTCCAATCACTTTGTGGGACCTTGCTGTATGCAAATTGGCTGCTGTGTCTGACTACAAACACATAGCGATTACTCTTGGCAGCAATTAATTTTAACATTACTGGCACTATGTTAAATGCAATAATTAATCTTAAAACAATTATTTTTAATTCTTAACCTTAACAATTAAGGTTAATTGTCCTTAATAAAGTACTTTGTCAACATCATAAATAAATGGAGTGAGATAAACCATTAATTTTTCTGTCCCGATAATTTGCAAAGAAGCACAATAATAATAATCCTTGCATTTGATATAGCGCTTTTCACATTTTATCATTGTCCCAAAGTGCTTCACAGAATATACTGTAAAGTGAATTGACTTTATTTGAATTATTTGTGGGCGAATCGCGGTAGCCAATTGCACACAGCAGTGTCCCACAAACAGTCATGGATTGAAATTACCAATTTTATTATTGTCTTTTTTTTTGAAGGGATTATTATTAGACGTATGTAGTAAGGAAACTGGCCCAAGGTTTCGCCCAGATCTGCCTGGATTCGAACACAGGTCTCCCCATCTTGCAAGACAAGTGCTCTAACCACTGAGCAGCAGGAGCTCCAATTATTTCAACACAATTTACACAATTGCATTGAGTGAACAAAAACAGAATGGTGCACTAAGCATTTTTTGTAGAGGCACTAACTACTGTACAAGAAAGGGAACCCACCATAATTATGTAACTCAATTAATTCACATTAAATTATTCTAAATATACTCATATAAGAAAAAACAAGCAGAGATGGAAGGATTTTATCTGCACTAATACCTACTTTGAACACATGGTCCACTTCCTCAGCACAACTAACAAAGATTATCGTCTTCAGGGATGTCTCAGAGGCAAAGTCCAAACAACTCAGCAAAACTGATGTTTTGTCACAATCCAAACAAAGATGTATCATCTAGTAACAAAAAAACTTAAATAGATCTTTTTTGATGCAAATAATAGTGATAGTAATAAAAATGTTCGAGTCAAACTCTAATTAGAAAACAAAATATTACAAACTACAAAATTATCTCAGCAGCACAATAAACAAGGTATCTCAATGAGACAATATTAGAATGGCAATAATCTTCTCTGCACCTCTTCTCTAAACCTCTGGTTGAGGTTGCTGCCAAATACTGTACTGCAATTTCCCTGTTTAATACTAAATATTTTTCAGCAGACTATGGGCTATAACTGACATTTGGATCAAAAGAATAAAAAGCAATGCTACATTATCAGTAAACTGGAGTTAGTAGACAAAGCTTTTCATAAAGTTGGAGCACTGGCAGAAGCTTGCACTCCCCAAAATGAAATTAAAAATAACCATTACTATTACAACAACATGACCAGCTCATGACCAGTATTTATGTGACAATCCTAATAAATAATAAGTGTGTGGCTATGGCCCAATATCATTTCAATATAAGCAGCACCGCAAAAAAAAGTTTCAAGTTGAATGTAATTTTTTGGAAGAAAACATTCAAACAGAATTGACGGTAAATCCACTACAGTAGCATAAGAGGATACAGAAAAGAGGTAAATTTAATTTTCAAATGGCTCTTTAATACATTACATTCTACAATACCGGCAAGGACTTTTTATTATATTAAAAAGGTCATGAACATGTTATGACATACAAAGATGGCATCAGCATTAAATGACGAAGACCTTACCAAACTTCTGCAATACAAACCTGATGCACATTGCCGTAGAGCGCAGCCTCCTCCATTGCTGTTATGACAATATATGGATCACTTTGATTTTCTTTGACCAAACATTCCATTCTCTGTGTCCACTGTGTTCCAACAGCTATCAGTTGTTGTGGTGTTGATTCTCTCTCAGGAACATGGATGGCCTCTTTGTAGCGCTGTAAGATTGTAGCCATCTACATTCACAGTAAAATGGGTGTCACATTTTGTATCAGAAAAGATAAGTCTCTTAATGTACACATTTATGTCCGCTTGATCAATTTATATAACGCGAGTATGGCAGTCTATCGCATCACAAAATCTGAGACTAAACATAATTAAACAATAAAATTGGATAGTAGCAGCAATGTCCACATATACATTGTAATTTTGTTATTGTTCCTAATATAAATCTTGGGGAAGAAATTAACTTTTCTTCTCCGATTCTCACTGATTCCAAGCATGGATAAATCTTCCTTTATACCTCAAGTCTGAGACCCTCTTTTGTGGTCATGCCAATGCTCTCTAGCTTTTGTTCAGCAATTCCACATTGAAACAAGGTAGCAGCCAGAAGCTTTTAGTTGTGGGGAAGTGGAATTACCGCTCCATTGTAACATGAATCAGTTAGTGTTTCAATACTCAGCATCAAGAATACTTGTAACAGTTTCTCCTAGAGTCCATGCCACCAATTCACCAAATAAACCAGTCATTCATCTCATCGCAATCTGTGAGACCTTGGTAGCCTATTTGGCTGCTGATCTGTTTGTAGGCTACCTGTGGCATGCTTTCAGTCATTTGCTTTAGTGCTCTAAGCCTGGAGATTTCTTCGTTGACATCACTATGTCACCTATTTATATATGTCACCTTTATACCTTTAAACTTGTTTGACCATGTAAACAGTCTTCTTAGATATTTATTATGTTTTCTTGGTGGCTTCAACTATTTCACCATTCTAAGATTGGCAGAGAAAAAGCGGGACATCATTTGAGACCAAAGTATGGTCAAGATGATGACAATGACACAGAAAATGTTCAACATGTTAAGTGTTCAGACCAAAAGTTTGAACCAGTCAATATCATACCACTTACTTCATCAACTGCTTCATCAAACAATATATTTACTCCATCCAATACTAAGTGGCTGAGCCGAATAAAAAATAGGCAGTGTTTTTGAAGAACCCGAACAAGACTTTGCGGAGTTGTAACAACTACTTCACCTGTAATTAAATTGTTGTTTTAAGATTATGATTCAACATTTCCAACAAGTACTACAGTGGAGTTCCTATCATTTTGATTGTGGATGCTATAAATCAGTTTGCTATAAGAGGCTTTAATAAAGAGAAACATATCTAAAAATTAGAAAAATTATCGATGCAATTGGAAAGGAGAAGCATGCTTCAGATAAGTTGATTGGACCACACTCGGTATGCATAACTAATTTTACTTTGAATAGATGCATGTCATAATAGTAATAGTGTTATCAGATGCAAAAAAAACAAACATATTGCAAAATATGAGGTGGGACGTTTAGAATTTAGGCAATTGACAGAAATAAATGTCTACTTACATCCTTTACTAAGCTTTATATTCTTCACCTCTTCAGGATTTTCTCCAATCAAAACCAATGATGGATGAAGAGGTCGAGAAAATCTAGTTAATTCTGTTAGTTTCTGGCATATAAAATGAGCCTTCTGCCATCCAGGACATACAATCACCACCAATGGCTAGTATTCAAAGAAAAAGAGACTAAAATAATTCAGTTAATATTTGTTTTCTTAATTATTACAATTGAAAACATACCATATACAATTTTCAGGTAATAGCATAACAATAGCTACAAGCTTACATAGGATCTTATGCATCTTTCCTATCTGTCCTTGTAACTTAAAAGTTTTACGTGTATCCAAAAATACCTTTTTGGACATGTGAGGTACTTGTATGTATTCACTCCCTATTCTCCCTAATCTAAGTGTATGCAGCAATCTATTGAACTCTGTAAACTCTCAGCCAAACAAACAATGGCTAACGAATCAGACATATATTTAGACATTTTAACTCCTGAAAGAGTTGCATCTGGTTGAATGTACTTAATGTTATAATTATAAGCTTGTCAATATATTCAAAAAATACATTTGACACCCAGTAATTAATAAATTGTTAGCAACAGTTAGAACTTCAAACCTTATAATAATATTATTATTACAACTTCAAACCTTACCCGATTTTGACTAGAAAGTGTATTATATATAGATGATGATTGCAGAAAGCTCAACAATGGAGGGATATATAGAAGAGGATCATCTCCTTTCTGTGATACTGCAACTAAATCACAACCCCGACTTATAACTGGCCAGCAGTAAGCCTGGGCGATATTTGGACCTACAAAGGCATTCTTGGAGAGACCCTTGAAGCAAAAACAACCGAGGTTATTGCACTGCCTTGACAACATAAAGGAGATATATTTTTTAATTCGACAGTTTACGATATTCTACCAATAATCAGTAAAAGCCCATTTACCCGGTAGCCTCAGGACCTGGCCAATGCCAGTTAAAGCGCGGGCTGGATATTCGGGCAAAAACGCAAATTTGTTATTTTTTTAATGCATTTTTCCAGATAAATTCTGGTTAATCGAATGCGGACCGTTTTTTGCCGGTTAAACGGAAGTTATGGTTGATCGGGTCACGGATAAACAGGCTTTTACTGTATATCATATTTTTAAAAAGCGTTGTTGCATTGTTGAATGCATGCCACTGTTTAGTGCTGCAAGACACTACCCTAAATGAAGGGCACTATGTAAAGGCAAACTGTTGCTGTAAACAGGCTTTCTAGGCAGTGAAATAACAACAACAACAACAACAATTTACATTTATATAGCGCCTTTCACGTCGGGAGGACGTCCCATGGCGCTTAAATAGCAAATAGCAAAAGAACCACACATTAGCCGGCAACAGATGGAAGCAGTGCCAAGCAGATGACAAGGTTGCTACCTTTGCTACAGGAATAATAACATAATGGAATTCAGGTACACAATGCACTGACTTTAATTGCTGGGAAAATGAAAAGGTTGTACCAATATGTATTTTGCATTAATGTTTGCACAAAATAAATGACAAATTAGAAATTCACTTTGAATATAAACTAGATTTAGAATATAATATATAGTAGTTATAAACTCTATGTGATCCATGTATGACTACACAGTGCTTACCCTTTTCAAATCCATTGAAATAGGTGCCATTTCCAGGGTTTTGCAGGGTCTCAGTTTAACAACTGAATGCACCAAAACTCCGCTCCAAGGATCAAAAGCCACATTCTGTGATGGCTAATCAGAATAACATTAAATCTGTCATCATAAACTGGATTGAATCATACAATGCAAACAAATTAAAAACTAATATTTCACTGGACAGAAGACACGTGTACAGAGAAAACTATTTTTAGATGAATGTTTGCTGTAAAAGAAATAAAAAAATAAATTGCATGAACATTTCATATGGACCAACTAGATGGATAGATTATCAAATTAATATTGATGACATTTTCTAGCTTGTAGTAAGTATTGTAGAATTGATCTGACAACAGAGCTAATCTATGGCTAAGCAATACAAATAACAAATAATAGTAATAAAGAAAAAAGAAAAAAAACATGATAATAAAAATTGGTCACTTAATTCCACGATTATTTGTGGGACACTGCTGTACGCAATTGGTTGCTGTATTTTCCCCGCAAGTATATCCCGTGAAGCGCTTTGAGACGTCTAGAGATGTGAAAAATGCTATATCAAATAAAAGGATTATTATTATTATTAGGTTCAGCTAAAGAAATGCAGGATATCACTGCTAATTTTCACAAAAAGATCGATTTGATGAAATGCATTTTCAAAGTCAGAAAAACCTTGCAATTAATCCAAAGAAAATAACCTCTGAAAACAAAGTTAAAATATTTCACTTGCATAGAACCAATGGAATTCAAAACAAATTTACATCAACATTTACCTGTTGGACCTGCATTTCCCAGTCATATCTTGTACATAATGGATCTGGATTTAGCAACTGTAGAAGCCTGCAAAACAGTTACATTAATATACAAGGTAGAAACATTTCCTCAGACCCATCAATCCAGGCCAATTCAGTGCAAATATATAAAGGAACAATAACCGCAAAACTGAAACTGTGAGGGAGATAAAGCATGATAATTTTTTATAACATCTGCTTTTAACTTGGGAGGTAGGAATGAGTGTGTTTCCAACGTTTAGTGAGATTCACACCAATGATTTGGAATAGGGAATTCTAAACCATGTTTAGAATGAAATGGACTGGAAAAATGATACTGCTACAATCCAATGTAAATAAGATTTATGTGGCAGTTTTGAAAGCTAAATGAAATAGCCACTTTGAGATTAACTTATATTTAAACAAGGAAACGCTGGTAAGAGGAGTGAAATCTCCCAAATAAGTCAATTTAATGAAGCTGAACTAAACATTGTACTATGAAACCTAATAATGAGGGAAGGTTTATATATTAAAAAAAACTATACATTTGGTATAGCATCTTTCATGTCAAGTTGTCCCACAGATCTTCACGGTATTTAATGTAAAATGTAGCGGCTGTGTATTTGTAAATGAACAAACAGAATTATTTGTTGCTCTGAGATACATTATAAAATATAAATACAAAAAATTCTGTGACCAAGAGTCACGCACATACCTTGCACAAGCTTGTGTTTCATCAAACTCTTTGGGGGTGGTCTGGCCTTTCTCAGTTCTATTGCATAGATGAAACCTGAAATTTTAAAACTGAACTTTTTTTTGCTTCTTAGGTGCGAAGACAAAAAACTTCAGGATACAAGGTTAGATGTTCCATTATCAATTGAACTGGTCTAACTTTGTATTCTAATTCCTTAAACATACTAAGCAGTAAATATAGTGAATTATAAATCTCACTAACTAGAGCATTTATGATCTTACATACCGCAAAACAATATGCATTAAAAGACCGTTTATCCGGCACCTGATCAACCATAACGTCCGTATAACCGGCATCGCAAAGAAAAGGTCTGCATTCGATTAACCGGAATTTATCCGGAAAAATGCACTAAATTATATGTTTTGTTTGTGTTTTCGTCTGAATATCCAGCACGCGCTTTAACCGGCATTGGCCAGGTCTCGAAGGTGCCGGATAAACAGGCTTTTACTATAGTTCAAAATAAATTATAATCCTTCATCTAACTATACTGTACTCTATTTCAGTATTCAACCTCCACATTACCATACTACACCCAATCCCCAATCTTGTATGGTATTGAAGCAAGTTCAGTTTTCAAGGGTATCAGTTTTTTTTAATGAGATGGAGGCAGCAATACAATATCTGCTACTAGAAAAAACTTGTCAGAAAATTTTGATCAGAGTCCATCTTAAAGGATTTCCTATGATTTACTGTAAAGTATGGTGACTGTGTGTTTTGTAGATGCATTATCCCCTTTAAAGCATGGTTTTAAATTTAATGACGTATACCGGTCTTTATTGTAATCAGATTCCGATTTCTCCCACAGACGAGAAGAGAACGTTTTCAGAGGTGGCTCTAATGAATTCCTGGAATATAATGATTCACATGTAATGTTGCACTGGTCACTGCTCTTTTCTTCTGCCTGTAGACGTTGAACAGTTGCCTCTTTGTGAACAGAACCTACAAATAACAGATTAAGGAAATTCAAATATTTTGAATTTGAAGCAAGAATTTGAAGGTAAAGTCACAAAGAAACGGTTAAAATACAAATAACCCAATTTTTCCCAATCTTTTACTTGTGGGTTTCTGTTAACAGAATGTGAAAATAAAATAATTGTTTCAGTTTGCATGTTAAACTGTTTCAATATTTCAGACAAGAAAGATGTAAACAGAGTCCCACTTTATGTTATGTGTGACATAAATGAATTAAACTCAGTATCATTCAGCGGTTCTGAACAGACTGTAGGAAGTTGAATGCATGGTAAGTCAAGTGCTGACATTGTTAGCAATGTTGTAATGGTGAGCTATCTTACCTTGTTTTGTTATGGCACTTGAAGTTCCTTGCATAATTTCAGGCCACAGCGTTAAAACAGCACAAGCAGCATTTTTCTTAGCTGGTGTTATGTTCTTCAGGCATTGTGTTGAAGGGAACTTCAGGGATAAATTCATATTTTTTGCTTCATTTGAATTTTCCTGTATTGGTGAAGTGTAGCATGCAAAGAATTTTGCTACTAAATCATCATTGAGACAAACCTAGAAGAGAATAGAAGAGTCCTTGACCAATAAAATATCAAAGTGTGAATGTCAAAGATACCTCATTTTATATCCAGATAAGAGTCACTGTAAAGATCACAATAAATCCACATTTATATATATAAAACAAAAAATCCAATTAATTATGCATATTTCATACTTAAGCTTAGGAAGACTGATAAAATATATATCCACAGCTGTACATAACTGTGAAAATGAAAGCCTAGTTTACCCAGAATTACCTTCTCTCAGCATTAGAAACAAAACAGGAAAGTGTTACCTTATCATCATTCAAAGTGAGATATAGTTGCACTGCAAAGTTGTCTTCAACAACGCCTTGCAACTTTGCTTCAATAACATCTGATTCTGTGGTGAACAAAAGTCAGCAGTGTAGAAATTATCGGAAAACAAACATGCAGTGTTTACAGTGCACCGGGATCTTACAACCAATATCCCCAACCCGATTATTTTTAAAAATGTGTATTATTTCATCTCTCTCAAATTGAACGCTCAAGTTTCTCTGTAAAACATTGGTCACTAAGTTCACAATTTCAAAGTTTATTTTAAAAGGAACATTTTCTGGGGTAGGAAAAAAAAAGCAAAGGTCACCATGGGCGAAAGCCATATCTGGGAAGAATTCTTCGCAAAGGATAATTAATTAATTGGGCACTCCCAGCTTTAGAATTTCTTTCCCCCACCGCAAATATGTAAGCAGAGTGTATATACTTAGTCTAAGTGGAATATTTTCGCCCACAAATATACAGTCAATTTTCCTACTTTCCTTCCCCCAACCACAACCCCTCTCTCCCTGCTCTGCTCCAAACCTTGGGACGTTGTTGCATTCTGTGAAGCGCTTTGAGCCATCAATAAGATGTGGAAAGCGCTATATAAATGTAAGGATTATTACTATTTATTATATTTCATAAACAATATTTTCCCTACAGAGGAACACAATGTGGTGTGGTTTAGGATGTATGTTAAAAATGCTCACCTTGGATCATTTTATTAAAATACTGAATTGCAGCAATATCCCATTTTCTTGCTGGTCTGCAAATACACAAAACAAAAATTGCCAATATGACCTTAATTAAAAATGGAGAGGCCGAGAAGGAAAACAAAAGATTAAAAATGAGCCAAACCAAGTATATTACACGGCCTTGCCCCATCCTACCTAACCGATCTACTCTACCCCTACACGCCCACCCGAACCCTCCGTTCAACAGGACTTGGCCTGCTCCAAGCCCCCCGCCCGAACCGCCCCACCATCGGAGGACGGGCCTTCAGTTTCTCCGCTCCCACCTTATGGAATGCCATCCCTCAATCCCTCCGTTTCGCCTCTTCCCTTTCCTCTTTCAAGGCCGGTTTGAAGACTTTCCTCTTCGATCGTGCCTTTTGTTCCACCCCGAACTCTTTTACCTCCCCTTCGTGTTTCACCCCTTCCCAAACACTCCCCTCCCAGCTCGGGTCACACGCCTCTTGTTCAGCGCCTTGGGACGTCTCCCGACGTGAAAGGCGCTCTATAAATGTAAATTGTTGTTGTTGTTGTTATATCTTTTGCAAAATTGCAGTTGACATGGCATTGCATTTTTTAAAATGATAAATAATAAATAATCTTTGCATTTGATATAACATCTGTGACTTTGGAATAATGTATCGAAGTACTCCACAAGATTTACTGTAAAGTGGAGTGACCATGTATTTTGTAGGCAAATGCTGCAGCCAATTTGTGCACAGCAAAGAGCCATCAAGTGAATGACCAATTTTACCTTGGGAACTGTTGATCAGGACACTGGGAAAAACTCTATGGAACTATTTGAAAAGAGAAGGGCAACTGAGCGACAACACAGCATACCTGTACTATGGCATTGGTGTGTCATCCCAGACTAGATTGTGAGATCAAAATCCTGAATGGAACCCACAATACTGTACTCTGATTTAAATTCAAAAGTGCTACCAACTGAGTCAAAGTAACAATTAATAATCCAGTCTTTTCAGAACATATATTGATACATCATATACTAATATACCAACTTGAATTTTGGCAAAACATATTATAAATGTAAATATTACCATGGATTACAGACTTAAGAATGTTCAAAACTGAAAGAAATAAGAATAATGCTATTAGACTGAGCTAAACCCATGAATGACAGGGGACCTGAAGGAACTCAGGTGGACTAAAAATAGGTTGAAGTTGGATTAATTCAAAAGTGTTTAGCTAATCATGACAGACAGGTAATCTTCTAAAACGTATAGATAATTTTGGTGTAGCTACTATTAAAGTCTATCAAAATTTATCTTAACTTTATATTAAAATTGTATCTATGCATTTTAACATTTCTGATACTCACCCAATTTTTGCTTTTTCCTCGTAAACATCAACATGCAATGTTACTGGCTGTATGCCAAAGAGCGTGAATTTTTTAGCACAATATGGGAGTTTCCAAAATGTATCAATTGCTCTCCGTACACTGAACAGAAATACAGAAATAGTATTAATGATTTTGAAAAGAACAGCGTAACACAATATATATTGAAAATGTAATGTTGCTCTACTGGTACTGATACATAAAGTAACTTGTGGTTTTGTGGAAAGAGATGATCTTAAAATTACTCATTCTAATTTTTTTGTTCTGAAGAGTGAATCTTCCCATTGGCATTTTCCTCCTTTACATCACACATATACTTCTGCAAAGGCCACACTGAGATACAAAATCATCAGGTTAGTACTGTGATGGGGATATTAGGGTGGATATTCTGGAATATTGCAACAATCGAATGGGCAACAATCGAATCGAATACATGAAAATAGACCATGTTCAAAGATTACATATTGTTTCTTGTCGTGGTTAAAAAATTATATAAAACATATGGATTACCAATTAATCACTGGTTTAACTAAAAAGTTGTTTGTAAATCAATATATTAATAAACATGGTGAAGAATGCTTACTCTTTGACTTGCACCAGAATGTACTTTGCATGGTCAACAAGGAAACATTCCGCAAGATAACTACTTCCACTTGACATGAGAGATTCTAGTATTGCCCTGCACCAGCATTTCAGTTCATGGCAGTAAATCGCACAAATCTGAAGGGAAAAAACAAGATATGCAATGACCATCTAAACGTTATTTAATTAGTTTGTACATTTCATATTTGAAAAATAATAAATTGGTAATTTCAATCACAACTATTTGTGGGACACTGCTGTGCACAAGTGGCCACCACATTTCACCCAAATATATACATATATATATATATATCTACACACACATGGTCAATTCAGTTGACAGTATATCCTGTGAAGCACTTTGAAACGTATAGATGTGAAAAATACTATATTAAATGCAAGGATTATTATATTTTAGTTGTGTACAAGATTTGTCACACTTCACCCTATAATAATATAAATTACTCTAATAAAACTCAAGGATCTATTCAGTTAAACCTAACTTTGTGACATACAGATAAAACAATGGCTTCTCCAGACAAATACATTTTTAAAACCATTTGGATTTAGGGGATTTTTAAGATGGTTGACAGTTTCCTCTCTTGCAAAGGCTTCTTATGATCTAATGTACAGCCTGGTCACATAATGGGTGCACATTTAAATGCCCTGCAGATTAGAAGCAGGACAGGAGTCTGCATCAGCAATTTATCTGCATTAAGAATTATCTATCTTGGCTAGATTATTAAGAGAGGGATAAATGTACTTTCTCAACAGGCTCAATTTTTGAGAGAGATTAAAACATACAATTGAAATTGGATTGCCTGTTGCCAACCACAAGATAGTGTGAAAGCCACCATACTTACCTGTCCCTGTACTAGAAAAGGAAGTTTAATTTCTTCCAGTTTTTCATACCCTGTTTGGTATAGTTGGTTCATCTGCTGTTGCAGGATCTGATACTCTTCTGGATTTCCAGAAAGATCACTGAAACCATTTGTT
This sequence comes from Hydrolagus colliei, assembly GCA_035084275.1. Lineage (NCBI taxonomy): Eukaryota > Metazoa > Chordata > Chondrichthyes > Chimaeriformes > Chimaeridae > Hydrolagus > Hydrolagus colliei. Next base: position 5,382,491 of record CM068756.1, read on the forward strand.
ATCCTGCCCCAGAAACAGCCAGGGTCGTTTACCTATACACACAAAACAACAAATATTTAAAAGTTCCAAAGTAAAAAAAAATCTCACTTGCAGCAATATAAACACGAGTGTAACTCATTGGTTTATTTTTGAATAAATCATGTCCAAAATATTTTATTTAGACCATACGTTCAGATAATAATATCTGAATGGTTCACTCACGTGAAGTTGAGAAAAATTAAAGCCAAGCATTTGATTAGATGGGAGACTTATTGATGAAGGATGCTGGCAGTTTTTGTACAATATCACACAACATCAGCATGAAGTCAAGCTGGCATCCCACATTTGGGCAGTGTAAAGTACAAGGCAACATTTTTGCATTGTATGGTAGTTATTAGCCAGGAGAAACACAGAGTATTCATGGAGGAAACTTCTGAAGGTGAAGATAAACTCAATTTCTCCTTTAAAACTTATCATTGCTGTTACCTTTATAATGATAATTTCAATCATTTTCAACGAAAATATGTAAACTTTCCAAATGCGTCTTGAGGTGCCTGTTTCAAAACAAAATATTGTCGTGATACACTTCAGGCATTCTTAACTTTTATTGGAGTCAGTATTAATGTATTTAATGTACCCAGCTCAGGTTTTCCACTTATGTAAGGTGAGCAGTTTACAAATTAGATTTTGTTTCTCTCTTGCAGCACTTTGAAATGTATTCTTGCTTTGTGGGGGGGGGGGGGGGGGGGGGGCACTTAATGACATTAGTAAAAACAACAGTACTGTATATTTCCAGAATATTTAAGATGTGGATCATTGTGACCCTTTGAGTGGCATTTTGTAAATAATATCCAACCTATGGATGATGGTAATAAGAATAATATCTTTCCAAACAAAAATAACTTAATTTCAATTTTATTTTAACAAAAAATAACTTTTAGCCAGTGAAAGCATCTGCTAGCTGCAGTGGTGGAATGTTTATCACTAAACTGCATGCTAGCTTCTAAACTAGCAACTTTGCTCAACATGACCAGATTTTAATGTGGGGGGTGGGAGAGAACGGACTAGCAAAGGAGAGATCACTTTCTGAGATCCCTCCCTGAATCACTGGAACATACATACTTCCAGTAAGTTGATTACGGAACTCTTCTGTAAATATTTGATATAGTATCAAAGCTTCTTTGATATAGTGCTTTAACATGCCACCGAGGCATCTGAAAACCCTACACTGGATGTACTAGAAAATGGTCCGAGGGTGCATTTTGTGTGCAAAATGCAACAATCAGTTGTGCACAGGCTCATGTATCCCACAAATAGGTAAGGAATGAGTGACCAATTTTATTTGGAGATTGCTGGCCAGGGCATCATTGAAAATGAGAAGGGAGGGAGGACTCCCTTCTCATTTTGAATAGTATAATAACTGTGGAGGTCACACTGCCATTGAGGTTAAAGTCAGCAAAGGGACAATTGATAACTAAGAGTTATCAACATGGTGCCTGAGCTTTAAATTCCATTGCTTATGCCTTTGGAGCATTGTAATTGCATCTCCCGGTGTGATGCACATCGGATTCTTAAAAAAGTATTCTTTCAAATATCTCAAAAATATCTCATGTTTCAAAAGCAAAATGAGAAAGGCTCTGAAAGGTTGAGCTGAAAAACAGAATATTCGAAAGATAACCAGACATTTTTTCTTACATTTATAGGCTTTTAGTATGCATTTGAACATATATATATATATCCTGCAAGGTTTACTCCAGAAATGTAATTTTGTTATTGCTGTTGATTATTTGTGTCGGCTGGAGTAAAGTGAGTTGCAAACAGGGTAGAGGGGAAAGGCTCTGCAAGTATGAGCTGAAAACAGAGGAAGAATAGACTCTAAAGATAGCCAGCCAGATATTTTTTGATAGCCAGGCTTTTAGTATGGATTTGAACTTGTTTTAAGGTTGATTTGTGTCAGCTGGAGTTGGGTGAGTGGCAAACAGGATCGTGGGGGGCGGGGGGGGGAGACCGAGAGAGAAAGAGAACGGCAAAAACTGTATTTATAATATAACTGGTTGTGCACTTGAGGTCAAAAAAAAAAGTGATTGTGTTTTTCAGTTTCTCACCATCATCTCCCCTCCCTCCCAGAACTCCACCCTTCCCACTCCCCTCACCCCCCCCACCCTCCCAGAACTCCCCCCTTCCCAGAACTCCCCCCTTCCCACTCCCCCCCCCACCCTCCCAGAACTCCACCCTTCCCACTCCCCTCCCCCCCCTCCCCTCTCCATGCGTTTCCCCTCCCCCCCCCAACCCTCCCCTCTCCATGCGCTTCCCCTCCCCCCCCCAACCCTCCCCTCTCCATACCCTTCCCCCCCTCTCCATCCACTCCCTCTCCCCACCCTTTCCCTTGCCTCCCTCTCCCTCTACCCTTCCCATCCCCTCCCCCCCCCCCCTCCCCGGGGCCTATACTGACCCACTTCCCTTCTCACACCCTGTCACCTCGACTACCAAAGACGACGATAAAGGCGAATAACTTTACAAACGGCGCCTTCTTACACGTCCCCACCCCCTCGCTAATCGGGGGCCACACAATAAACCCTCGTGGTGGGGGAGGGGGGGGGGAAGGAATCTCACCTTTAAAAGGCGATTTTTCTCAATGTAGACGTCAAGTTACTGCGATAAACTGTTCAACACCCGCCACCGCCCCTCCTCCCTCACCAACCGCCACGCTGATCATGTGACACCGCCCGCGCAGGCGCACCGTGTCCCTGCTCTCCCACCCACACCACCGCCACCCTGATCACATGACACCGCCCGCGCAGGCGCACCGTGTCCCTGCTCTCCCACCCACACCACCGCCACCCTGATCACATGACAAAGCCCGCGCAGGCGCAGCGTGTCCCATGCTCTCCCTCCCTCCCTCCCTCTTTCCCACGTGTAACTCAAAGTGGCAGGAATCAGAGAAGTTGATTAATCACAAACACTTTGCAATAATCCACCTGGCTGTTTGCTGCTTGCTGGCTCCGGGAGGCCCGGGGCGGGGGAGGGGGGGGAGAGAGGGTCGGACTCCACCTGGGATCGCCGCCCGGAAAATTGCTGACATAATCATAATCCTTGCATTTGATAAACTGCAGGTCTTTTAGACAACTCAAAGAAAATACACTGTAAAGGCAATTGAATATATATATATATATATTTCTTGTGGGTGAAACGCGGCAGCCAATTGCGCACAGCAGTGTCCCATAAACAGTGGTGGACTGAAATTACCAATTTATTATTGGGAGTTTTTTTTTCCCCCCCAATAGATGATTATTAGGCATGTGGAGTAAGGAAACTTGCCCAAGGTTTCCAACCTGCCCAGAACTGAACCCAAGTCTCCTTCTGTCTCAACCTGTGACACTACGCGGATGCCAATGATGGAGCAATGGATTTCTGTCTGCAGGTTTCTGGGGGAAAAAAATCTTCATCTACGGTATTTGAACCCAAAGCATCCAGAGTAGAAATTTGAGCGAGGATTCGATCAAGCATTTCTACTCCTTCTGTGGTCTGCAAAACCGATATCTCAGAGGAAGATGCATTTTTGTGCTGCTAGTTTTCCAGTAGCAGACTGATGTGCATGTAAATGGCACTTAAAAGTCATTATTAATGTAAGAGATTGCATTAAATATAGTAGAATTCTCAGCGCTACTTATCGTGCCTTCTGGGATCACATGAATAGAACAAATCCCTTCACACAATTTTCACACACAAGCAGCACTCTCGTTTGATGGCAGAGCCTCCAAGGTCTGTGTTCTCATGAATTGCATTTGAGCATTAGAGTTGACTCCAGCTTAAATTGCATATGACGTCGGCACAGAATGAAACATGCAAACTCAAAGTTCATTCTTATGATTATATAATCAATGATCCAGACATTGAACCTAAATAATCCTGGTCCCAACAATGATTCTTTTTATTAGCAGTACGGAACTTTGTGCTTCAACTGTAAGAGTATTAGCTTGTTGAATATTATGCTTGACATAAGAGGAGCGTTGATTAATTTGACTAATCTTAGTCCAATTGAACAGCAAGAATTCAAGGAACTGAAATATTTTGGAGAGCTACTGGCTCACTGGAACTTCTGGGATCCACATAGAAACCCGCATTAAAAGACGAGCTTTTAATCACATCGAGTGCTTTTGTCAAGTTTTAATCCAAGGCTTTAGTTAGGCTTAGTTTTTACATAATGAACATTGATCTGCGGTGGTTAAATGCTGGTCAGCTGTATCTATGAGGACAAACACGTGAAACTGAGGCTAAACAGTGCCTTTTAGTCATTCAAGATCCCTGAATAAAACAAAATGCACCAGTAACAGGATACTTTCATACAATACAGCTATCGGTATCATTCTTCGCAGAATCAAAAATAATTGAAATATTACATTGACTGTAGAAGTAGCGGCAAGTTAAAGGGGCTCCATAACACCAGAGGGGAAGCCCAACATTTGAAAGCCAAGTATAACTAAATTACAGTACAGTAAAGATAAAAGGAGCAAAGTAATCTGTAAGATCCCTCACTTCCCAACCAGGGTGGTGGGATAAGCATACAGACACCAGTTATGTTCATTGGGACGTCCTCCAGACGTGAAATGCACTATACCAATACAATTTTGTTGTTTATGAAACATAGAAATAGGAGTAAGCTATTCAGCATGTTCTGCTATTTTATAGGATCATGTCTGATCTGTACCTCAAGTCTAGTTACTCGCCCTTGACCCACATCCCTTAATACCCTGACATAATAAATACCTATCTAAATCCGTCATTGCACTCTTTGCCTACATTTGTTTTTAAATGATGGAGAGAGCCCACACAGCTTTATTTGTAGCTGAATACTCAATTAGATTCCAAAATGAAAATGCATCTTTAATCTAGTGTTTTTCTTAAAATAAACATACAGCAAAGTTTAACATCAATGCATTTCCAATTGAATAGTGCAAACGTGTTATTTCCTGACCTAAATCATGGAGTTGGTGAATTTTGGATTGTTATTTAAAACATACATGCATCTTGTCACCCCCTCCCCCTGCATACTTTGCAAAGGAAATGACTGATTACCTCTCAGCAAAATTTGCCAAAAAGTTAAATTTTTATTATAAATACAGTACTACTTAATATTTCAACTCCATGTTTTGCGTCTCAAAACATTTACAATTTAATGTACAGTACTGTAACAAATAAACATTTCAAGATGCACTTTCCACATCAACACATCAACGTAGTTGGTTAATTCTCAGATGCATTGGAAGGTTTAAATTGTACAGTTCCACTGGAGACACAATATTGCAACTGTACCAAGGTACACAACCGAAAACGATACGGAATTTCACACGTCCATTGTCCATTGTCAACTGTACTGTGGAAACCACAGAATAAATATTTTAAAGGGATGCGGTGTTTCACCAATAAAATAAACTGATACGTAAACATGAGCCAGCAGTTCGCACCAATGAGTCTTTCTCAAAAGTGCTCTTGCAATAATTCGTAAAAATCACATTTATACAATAGGCTAGATTAATTAAACCCACGAGACTTAATCTCCTACAAGGCAATGTCCGCGTTTATTTCTCCTTACACATTTGAATTGCAGGTTAGTTGAGAATGGATGTATGTGTATATATATATATATATGTATATCTATCTCCAGGTCCCAATTTCAGAGCTCTCACTCACACTCACACAATGGGTGTGGCATTCCAGTGTGGTGCTGTGGGGAGCCCAGCAATGTTGAAGGTGCCATCCTTCAGACGAGACGCCAACCCACATCTCTCTCACGCGTCTCTCTGCTTCAGGCCAGCTGTCAAACCATCCCGGGGCACAATTCATCCCCCCACAACACACACACACACACAAAAGGGCATTTCTCACAGTGTCCTCTCTGACATTCCCTCCAAAAAGCGGTCGTTCATTCACTTCGTGGCTGTTTTGGGGGAACCATTGGTGTGCACCCACTCACACACACACACTCACCCACACACACACACACTCACTCACCCACACACACCCACTCACACTCACTCACCCCCACACACTCACACACACACACTCACCCACACACACACACTCACTCACACTCACCCCCACACACACACACTCACTCACCCCCCCACACACACACACCCACTCACACACACACACACCCACTCATTCACCCACACACACACCCACTCATTCACCCACACACACACACACACTCACTCACTCACACACACACACTCACTCACTCACCCCCACACACACACACTCACTCACCCCCCCACACACACACACCCACTCATTCACCCACACACACACACCCACCCACTCACACACACACACACAGTCACTAATAATTCACAAAAAAACTCTGTCGAGCACTTTTTTTTTGTTTGGACCGTGACGGGGAGCTATGAATCAGATGCAAAACAAAAAGCCTAGGAGAGAGTATGGTGGCTATTCGGTAAATCAAGCAAACTGCACAACGCACACGGCTAGGACAACGGCAACCAGAAACACCGCGGTGAACATCGCTCCCGCCAAGAGTTTCCTGGGAGGGCACAGCGTCTTGTCGCCACTGTCAGAGGCAGCGCCGACCGAGGAAGCCCCGACACTGACGGCCGACCTCAGCTCGGCTCCCGGGTTCCGCTTCGCCTCCACCGTCCAATGGGGCACGTTGACTTTCATCTCCATCTCGTACACCATCTCCCCGACCTGGTCGATCTCTCTCTCCAGGTCATTCAGGTCGGCGGTGTCGATGTTGGTATACCCGTCGTACTTCATATTCTGCACGCTCATCGCCCGGGCGGCCACCGGAGACGTCCCCCCGCACATTCCCGACTGGATCAGGTGTTTCTTGGGCACATTCAGCGGAAACTCCTGACCCAGCTCCAGCGCCCGCTTCATGTCGATCTCCAAGATCTCCATGCACGTCGAAAACACCACCCACAGCCGCTCGAACTCCGCCCGGTCATCCTTGCCGATGGTCTTGTCCTTCAGGACGGTGGTCAGCTTGTTTCTGTTGGCGATCGCCAGCACTTGTGCCTTCTGCCTGGTCTTCCTCAGCTCTTCGCGGAGGTTTTGCGAATCCGACGTGCCGCCGACACAGATCACCAAATGCCTGTAACAGGCGGACACTTTGTTCAGGGCGTCCAGAAGCGTTTTGCATTCGGTTTTCACCATCTCAATCTGTTCTGTGTGTGTGTAGGGGGGTGAGGGGGGGGGGGGCTGTTGGGGTGCGGCGAGATCTCCTCCGGATTCGAGGGGCACGGGCTGTACAATAAATGCACACACTCTGTGTGTGTGTGTGTGTGTGTATAGTAACAGTCGTCGTTCCGTTAACAGAATCCGATCAAAACTGAAACCGGCTCCGGCGATAATCTAGTTTGACCCAATAATATCATCATAGATTTCAACACATCCATTCTGCTGTCACCCACTACACCGTTCTCCCTCTCTCCCTGTCTCTCTTTGTGTGGTGTGTGTCTCTCTCTCTGTCTATCTTTCTCTGTGTGGTGACTCTCTCTCAACGGTCTCTTCCTTTAAAATGGGTGGAGGGGAGGAAGGAGGAGGGGGGGGCGGGATGGGCTCAAATCGTACAGGAGAGTGAACCGTCGTCCTGTACGATATGTGAAAATACTTGAGAAAGAGGGTGAGGAACGTGTGAAGAACGCCTATGCAAAGAGAGACACTGGCGGATCGTTCCTTCGGTATACTGTATATACTGTATAATACAGTGAGATATACTGTATTGTATATATAGAGAGATAGCTATATTCTCTTGCTTGTTCTTCCCCCACTCCCCTCCTTCTGACCAGCATGGATTAATAAATAAACACGTTTAAGCACGGTACACCTTCACTGCATGACGTGGAGTGTTTGTATATGTGTTGGGGGGGGGGGGGGGGGGGCAAACCAGGAAGTGATTGAGAGCCATTGGGTGGTTTCCGAACGCCCGGGATACACAATAGCAACAATGTAACCAAATCGCCGCGAGCGGTCCTCTGATTGGCCACCGCCGGCGTGGCTCGGGCTCCGATTGGTCACTGGATGTTGTCACTCATTGGAAAATTGGCAACATTGTTTCCGCTGTTAATCAGGTGTCGGTGGTGGGGGGGGGTTGGAGTTCATGGAGGGAAGAGAGAGAGAGTGAGAGAGAGACCGAGGGAGATTGGGCAGGAAAAGTTAAAGGAGAAACCAACGTGAAATGTGAATGAATGCAAATGAAAAGTCATGCCACTCAGTGTGGCCAGAGTGACGGCATTCGGTGAGTCGCCCTGTGTTTTGCGCGGCTGAGAGCTCAAAGGAAAGGAAAGTGAGAGTTAAAAGTGCGCCAGTTGGAGTCTTGTTTTGTCCAGTCTAGTCTCGGCTAGCTTCGCCTAGTCCAGTCTGCGAGGGCTGGGTGCAGTTTGCAGCGGGTTGTGTGTAATGCGAGATCGGGGATTCGATGCAGATTAGAAATGAGAGGCTCGTTCTTTCTCTTTCTCCCTGTCTCCCTGTCTCTCTCTCTCTCTTTGCTCCCGGGCCTGACCTAAGTTTCGCACGTTTCACGTTAACCGCTGGCTGGCAGTGCTGGCTTCAGTTGGTTTTTCCTGTGAAAAAGGGTCAGAATCTGAATAGGAGTTTGTAGCTGTCCAGGAAACGCTTCTCTTCTCTTACTTCGAGATGGGCTGATCTATGTCACGGTTGACATTATTACAGTCCTATAACATTTCCAATATATTGGGTCAACTTCTTCCCCAGCGACCTCTCCCCCCCCCCCCCCCCCACCCGTTAAAAAAAATTTAAGACCCCCCCCCCCCATCCACCCACCCGTCCCCCAAATTACATGATGTTATCCCCAAACAGCGAGGTTGTGGAATTGGGATTGATCCATTTTTGAATGCCAATCAGTTGAGCGAAATATATCTAGAGCATTACTCTCTTAGTTTGGTGAATCATGAGGATGGTATCTAGCAATGTCGAGCAAGCAAGAACAGTTGTATAGTCTGCAATAAATGCTGATAAAATCCATTAAAAGCAGTTGAATGAGCAATGTATTTTTTTTAAAAAGTGGCAAGCAAAGGTATTTCATGATACAGTAGTTAACACAACAAATTACATTTATGTAGCATCTTTCGGAAGGAGTCCCAAGGAGCTGGATTGTTGAATTGAACATCTTTGCTCCATGTATTGTGCAATGTCTTGCATTAGCCAGACTGTGATGTTGTAGCCTATGACCTTGTTCTCTCAGTTTCTTTATGTCGTCAGTTCCTATTTTCAGTGGCGCTTGAGACTGTCAGGAAAATCCAATGTGAAGACATCGTGGACAAATAATGATATTCCTTGCGTTTGATTATAGAATACACTGTAAAGCGAATTGACTGTATATTTTGTGGGTGAAACGTGGCACCCATGGAAATCTGAATTTGGGTCGGTGAGTCGTGCAAGACACAGATGTCTAAAGTCAAAATAAGTTTGTTAGCAGAGAGCACAATTTTCGTTTATGTTCAACTGGGATGCAGTCACTTTCTGTTGTTTGTACGTGAGCAGCAGCAATTTGTTTCGGCTTTAAATTAATTTAAACAACAGCAAATTACATTTGTATAGAGCCTTTCATGTCGGGATGACGTGCCAAAGAGCTGGACGGTCAGGTAAACATTTCTTTACCTAATAATACCACTTACTGGTACTGTCAAATTTCACTGTAGAGGTTCAGGGAGGATCATTTTTCCCTTTGGAGTTTTGGCATACATGGGTCAAGCAAATGGGTGTTTTGATTAACACAGTTTGTGGTTTGGAGGTGCTGATGGCCTAAGACAAACTTTGTTACATCTTTTAGAATCAAAGAGATCAAAGTACAGATGGTGCCTCTGCTGTGACCCATTGGATATACACTTAAGTTGCTGAAATGTATTGTATTTACGAATTGCATGTATTTTTTGTTAAGAATTATTAATCAAATGATTTCATTGTTGTTCCTCAGGTGAAATTTAGCTCAAACAGTGAGGTGTCCATGGCTATGTATGATGAAGATATTTCCAAAAATCCATTCTATTTAGCACTTCAGAAGCGAAAGCCTGACATATGGAAACATGTGGCAGAACTACATGGGATTGTGAGTTGTCCTCTTAGCATGTTAAATTGAAGCTTGCGTTGTTTACGTTTCTGTGTGTACAGTACATGTCTTTGTAATAATAACTGGACTCATTAAAATGTGAGATGTCACTTGTGCAGACAGAACATTTTTATTTTTGTCGCATAGTTTTCATGTCAAATGACTACTCCAAATTGCACTTTTTCGTTTATATTTGTTGCATTATGTTTTTGATGGATTGGACAGCTATTGTAGGTTCCTGGAGTTTATTTGGAATCTGAACGAATGTCTTTTGAAAGGTGCTAAAACATTTACAAGGATTTTGCTCACAAAATATACAGTCAATTCACTTCACAGTATATTCTATGAAGGGCTGTGAGACATCTTGATGACGTGATAAGACGCTATATCAAATGCAAGGATTTTTATTATTACTCTCTAGATAAAGTAGTTCCTATTAAATTCTCTTCTAGATCCCCTTGTCTCTATCTCAGTTATTTGGGTATTTTATTTCCTGTGACTTGCCCTGTTTGAGTAGTGAGAATTTGCTTAATGCAATGTTTCAATATTAGTGTACAGACAATACTTTTGCATGAGTTTAATTTTCAGTAAGACTGAGGGTGGGGTATGGGATAAAGCAGCGATGGATTTGCTAATAATGTAAAAGCTAATTTTAGGAGGCTATGTCAAGCAGAATGGGTTCAAGAGTCACATCAGTTCAGTTCTAAGGTTGAGATTTTTTGCGTTTTCTAAGGTAGTGTGCATTAATTATAACCTGTACAACTTATACATTGCAATTGCAATGTATAAATGCAATAGCCTGACTGTTTCTTGGAAGAAAATTCTGCCACGATGGGTTGAATGGCCTTCTACTGTTCTGTAACATTCCATGACTCTTGGCTATCAGAAGTTGGTTGCTGTATTAGATTAAAGCTGTGTACACTTTTCTTTCCTTAGGACAGTTCTAATTCTGAAATGAAATGATTGTCCTCCATAAGCCCTTGTGACAGATGTTAGGGATCAAAGTATTACGCTGATTGAATATAGTGCATCTTCTCTGCAGCTGACATGATGATATTTTATGGCTGTTTTCGTAATTTGTCATGAGGCCAGTGGATTTGTTCTCGTTCAATAAGCATTTTGTTATTTTGTATACTGGTAATGAGTTTATTAATCATGTTGCATTGGTAAATCATGGTTTGTAAATGCCAGATTTGCCAGTTTGTTTTGCCTGACCTGTATCAGATTTCAGTTTAGATTGCAGTGGATTGTAGACTGAACTGTCTTTTTACTACTTTTAAGGCTTCCAGCAGAATTTTCAGTCTAAAGATGGTTTATAATTAAGTGAAGGTTTTGAAAATTATACTGTCTACTGAATATTGGGAACGATAGAAAATGGGTTATATGATGTTCAGTATGAGGTATATAGAGTTTGTGGGTTGAGCTAATTTTGATAATTAGCTCTGTACTTTCAACTATTTTTCTATCTCGCGTGATTTTCTGCATTCAATAAAAAATGTTAAGAATATAAACTATGCTTTTTATCATTTTAAAACAAAAGTCACAAAATAAAAACTACCTATAATTTACCATGCCATTCAGCTGTTGGTGCCCTGCAAAAGCAGTCTGTCACGAGCCAGCCTGGCATCTGCCAACTTTGAATCTTACCTTTTGGAACCATCAGAAGAAAACAGCGGTAATTATCGGACATTGAATGGAAAGGTAAGCTCAGACCATATCGTTTTCCACTTGATTTATTTTGTCTGTATGAATTTTAATGTGAAATAAGATATTGTGAGATGAAACACACTTTATTGTATTCAAAATATTTTTAAAGCATTGGTGACTTTGTCAATAAGTTGCTCAAGGAAGGAACCTGTGGTTAAACTCTGCTTATTGGAATTTAATCCAATTTTTATTCACTATTAAATGTTTGTTCCATTGCTCTCATTTCCAATTCCAGGAAGTAACCATTAAAGGAAACCTAGTTAATCTTGGAGCTGGCTTCATCTCACCTTATGCAATACGTATCCTGTTTGAAGAGACGTTTTACAATGAAAAGGAAGAAAGTTTCAGCATATTGTGCATTGCTCGACCATTAGAAAAGAATTCCAGCCCAGGTAAGCAGGTACCAACTATGTGAACATATTGCGTTGTGTGCATGTGCATGAACATTACACATACAGCTCCACTGTGGGAGAATTTCAGCAAACTAGAATGTCTTACAATGGCAGAGCTGAATGAACTGGCTCCTTTTCTGATTTAATCTTCTCTCCGCCCCTAGGAAGGCTGTAACGCAATTTAATCTCCCTGGACAAGACCAGCAAATTCAAACCAGCAGCTCATAGTCCATAAGCTGTAGCTCTATCCACTGCTCCATTGGGGTTGCCTGTTTCAAAACCTCTAGCAATCTTCTAGAGGCCAACAAAGAGTGGCATTTGTGTTGGCTTGGGAGCAAACTATATGGCCATTCTTATAGCTACAGAGGCCTAGGGCACAGGATTTACGTGGTCATTTACTTTTTTATTAACCAAAAAGCTTAATATATTCATCTGCCATAGCTGTAACTCATTATGCTTTGATACTACAGACGGGAGTCCTGTAGCTCAATGGTTAGAGCACTTGACTCGCAAGCGCAAGACCTGAGTTTGATTCTTGGCAGTGCAAGACTTTGAGAAAGTTTCCTAACTCTACACGCTTGATAATAATCCCTCAAGAAAAAACCCAATAATAAATTGGTCACCAATCCACGACTGTTTGTTGGAAGCAGCTGTGCACAATTGGCTGCTGCACAATTTTGCTCACAAATGTACAGTCAATTCACTTTATACAGTATACTCTGTGAAGTGCTGTGAGACGTCTAGAAGATGTGAAAAGAGCTATATCAAATGCGAGGATTATTATCTCTGTTCCTACAGTGGTATGCTATGCCCTTTCAACGACGAACCAAAAGCCAATTTGTTTAATGAATAGTATTCTTAATTTGTCTTTCATATATCGGTGTCTGCTGCTTATATATTGATATACAATCTGTTACTGTTTCTCTTTCTAGATGAGATTCCTTCTCCTGTATATTCCAACTGCCTGAAAAACCTAGAGGATGCTAAAGAGTTTTTGGGTCGGCAATTATACAAAGTGGATAAGTACATTGGAGGTTTCCGAAGCTCCTTTAAAGAGCTTGAAATGAAAAGTCTACGGCATCACATCGTTAGTACAAATTTGTGTCTTTTTTTTGCCTATGAGATGTGTGAAGTTTATTATCCAATCGCTTTCTGATTTAATTATTGGCGTGAGGGGGAGAAACAGGATTCGGCGCTATACAAATGTAATTTTGTTGTTTTTTTGTTGTTTCATGCGTCCCCGTGAATACAGGAAAGGTGTAAATTAAGGAAGCTCTGATGCTCATTTGCTTTGTTACACGTCTAATGTTGTTGTTGTTCCTTCTAGATAGCAATTATACTATCTCCCCGCAATAACATTTCAGGCTTTTACTAGTCTTCCTTTTCCATCATGTGAGGACAAGGCAAGCCTCTGGTTGGCACTCTCTCTCAATCCCTAATGTCAGAAGATTTTTTGAGTACTTGTATTACAATTTCACCATCAAGAATTCATCCCTTAATGAAAAGTTCCTTGACGGCTGGAACATTGTGTTGCTGAGAGATTTCATTAAAAGAACTCTAACCATTAAAAGAGCAAACATGTAACTAGGTTGGGCTAGATTCCTCTTGCAATTGTAGGCGGTTACTCCTTTCTCTAATAATATAGTCTGTAGAACGACAGTGTCCCTTGAAGACAAGTCAATATTAATATTACCTTCAGGTTAGACGAATATTAAGGGAACATTTTGTCCTGGTTCACTCTGATTTACTCTTTATTACAGAGCAGTGTGCCCACGGCGTTGCAGTTGAATTTGCTCTTTGAAAACCAAGTGCCAGTTGTCATAAGTTAGAACTTTTTTTTTCATGATGAAGAGAAGTAACGTCAGACAGTTATTTTTGGCATTACATTCCAAAGGCCCAATGTGTCACGTAATAATTTAAGATTCTTCATGCTTCCAATTAGAGTATTTGAAACATTCCTCTTGTATTTAAACAAAACTTTTTTTAATTGAATTATTTTTGTTACTTTTGCTCTTTCCTTGTTGTTTCTGTGTATCATCCTTTCCCTTTAGTCTCTTGTGGAAGTTTGACAGCTCTTTTGATAATTGGCTACAGGTCTTTAATCGAATCCGTGGCTGAGTGCCCAACTGAACTCAGCAATAAATAACTTGGAAAAACTCTTAATTGATGAGTTCAGATGGCCTAATTTGGTGAGGTGGGGGGTGGTTAAGGTGGAGTTAAGATGGAGGTCAAGGCAAAACCTTAGGCAAGTTTCCTTACTCCACAGGCCTGGTAATAATTCCCTCCCCCCAAATAAAAATTGGTCATTTCAACTGGTTGTGGGACACTGCTGTGCGCAACTGGCTGCCGTGTTTCGCCGACAAAATATACAGTTCATTCACTTTACTCTATAATCTGTGAAGCACTTTGAGATGGCTAGAAGACGTGAATTTATATCAAACACAAGGATTTATATTTGAATTCATATCAAACACAAGGATTAAAATGCAAGGATTAAGTTGTTTATGATTGTCGTATTAAATCACTTGAAAATAGCTGATATTATTATGCTGCATTTTATATATTTAATAATAGTATTAGATTTTTTTTATATCTTAAAACTTTTTTGACGCAGCAGTTTTTCATGAATTCCTGTTTCTATGGGCTGATGTGGTTCTGCTGTACAGTTTCTCTTAGCCTACTCCATTAATAAGAAGTGGAATTGCCTAGTTGACACTTTGTTTTAAAATCTGGGTCAAAAATCTTTTGAAAGTGGAGCCAAAAGCCGTGGTTTTAGCACAAGCAGAAGGGGTAAATTATGAAGGAATCATATTATTGCCATGCTTTCAGCCACAAGTTTCAGCCTGAAACTTTGGAACTCTGTCCATCAGTCCCTCCACCTTGCCCCCTCCTTCCCCTTTTTTCAGATCACGTCTAAAGACCTTCAACCGTGCTTACTGTCACCTCCTCCCTCTCCCTGGCTTCGGCATCAGGCTCTGGGACTATGAAGCGCTCTGAGACGCTGCCCATGTGAAGGGCGCTATATAATGCAAGTTATTGTTCACTGGTGTTACTGTCGTTGTGGTTGTTGTTGTATCGTGCCAGTTGAAGGATTGATTAAAGTTGGGACCTTCAGTAGGGAAGTTAGTACCAACCCAATGGCCAATTAGTTTTTTTTTGGTGTAGTTTGTAAATCTCTACAATTCGAATGACATCTTTAACTTTTGTTCTCTATTATGGTTTATTTTTACTTTAATCACAGAGTGTCAACGCTAACTAACATCTACATCAGCACCTTGGGACATCCTCCCGACTTGAAAATCACTCTATAAATGTAATTTGGTGTTGTACATGTGGAAATAGGGAATCGAGGGGTATGGGAGAGGGATAGGAAGAGAGGATTAGGTAGATTAGTCCCGAAATACTGTCTGTCCAGCACCTGGGGATGTCCTCCTGATGTGACAGGCTCTGTAAAAATAAATAAATAAATAAATAAAAAATAAAATATAATTTTGTTGTTATTTATGTGGAGTATAAACTTCAGCATGGACTAGTTAGGTTGAACTTTTTGCAGTCTAGAACAGGAGCTGAATACAAATGCAAACTTGGTTAATGGTTTTTATTTGTTCTTATTTTAAACAGGACGCTGTGAATGCACTCTATACAAAATGCTTGCAATATCTTTTGCGAGATTCCCGATTGGTAAGATTCTTTTTTTGTATTCCCTCAACTCTCTGGGATTTTATTGGGACAGCTTTCAAAAGCTACATACGAGTTTTGACAAAACCAATTTTATTTTTGCAATGATCATTGCTGAATTTCAGAGAATCGTGGCCAAACAGGAGGTGCAAATGGCATTATTGAAGCAGGCGGTTGAGGTATGTACCATAGTTTTAAATCACAAATGTAGAATCATACTGATTCTGTTAGTGATTAGAAAGCTGAGACTAGATTTTATCCTGTTATTCATCCTGCAGATGTATGTACTTCATGGTATCCATGATCAGATCTTTAAGAGTGTGGGAACTATCGAGGCCAGTCAGGTATGACTTCCTCAGCTTATTTGTGTTCTTTTATTTGTATGTTTGTTTGACATTCAATGACTCAATAGTTGTAGTATATTCTGCATGAACTTGATGTAGGTGGACGATAATCTTTCTTCATTTTAAAATATTACTATTAATAGATTTTCATGTATTCAGTGCAAAAAATAACTGATACTTTGAAATATAACCTGTACTTTCTATTGATTCATCTATTTTGATCTGAAGATATTGTAGCATCTCTTCTTGAATGGTATTAACACATGTTTATTTTCAGGATGCTGCTTTTAACAAAACTACCCGGGGCTTACAAGATCTTCAGCTAAAAGATTTGGGGATCAAGTCTGACTTCAGGTAAGATTATTGAATCTAAAATTGAGTCTGGAGTACAGTCACTGACTTTCAATTCCTAGTTCTGTGGCAATTTTATGTTTGACTACATTAATATTGGATTTCCTCCCAAGAGTTTTAAAAAAATGTTTCCAAATCATCTTAAAATTAATACTAACAATCTTCCTTTTATTTGTGTAGCTGTATGATAAATTCAAATCGAGTGTAAAAGAGAAACAATTTTGAAATTTAAAAATGAAGGCTAATTCTTTCATTTTGGCTCTCCCTCCAGCATTAATATACCTCGTGCCAAACGGGAATTGAGTCAGCTGAACCGGTGTACCAGCCCCCAGCAGAAGCTGGTCTGTTTGCAGAATGTAGTACATGCCATCATGCAGTCCCCAAGCCAAAGAGGTCAGGATTGGTTGGAAACATTCACACTTTAATTTTATACTCTAGTTTGTTTCTGGGGGGTTTTTCTATTCAAATTTACCTATTTGATTAGTTCACTGTGTATGTTTTTTTTCCAAGAATAGTTCGCCCAGCAAAAATATACGGTCAATTCACTTCACAATATGTTCTCAAAGGGGCTATATCAAATGCAAGGATTATTATATATAACACTTTTTTTTTTAAAAGCGCTCAGTGAATTGAGTGGAATGCGTGAAATTATGTAATCTATGTTGCTGTTTGCAAACAAGATGCTGATTGCTTGATTTTCTATTTCCAGTTAATTTGCACTCAATGTCAGCTGATGATCTGTTGCCTGTTCTGCTTTATTTACTGGTCAAAACGGAAATTCCCAACTGGTAAGTATCTTCTTTAAAAATCAAAGATTTAAGAAAATAGAGCAGAATAGCAGTACATATATGTATGTCAGATAACTTGACTGTCTGCTTATCCACTGCACTTGAAATCTTGGATGAAATTTTGATGCCAAAGAGAATGTTTTTTTAAAACCAATCATTATAGCTGCATTAAAAACAGAAGTTGCTGGGGAAACTCAGCAGGTCAGGCAGCATCCATGGAGAAAGGAAAGCGAGTCAACATTTCAAGTCCACAACCCTTCATCAGACCTCAGATTCTAGTCAGATTCCCAGTATCTGTAGTATTTTGTGTTTTGATTATAGCTGCATCGTTCAGCGTCCTCCCCAGCAGGAACAAATAAGAAGCTGTTTATAACATTATGCTTTGGAAAGGGTTCACAAACCATGCCCTTGTCTTCAAACCAGCTACAATGGTGTTGCCCATCCAGGATTGGCTTCTAAAGCCTATGGCCAATTGTTCTACTTCAGATTTAATGTTAATGTTTTGTTTGGACACTGCTCAAGCCTGATGCTTTGGACCCTGGTTCTCTGAATGCATGTTATAAGAACATAAGAATTAGATGCAGGAGTAGGCCATTCGGCTTCTTGAGCCTGTCCCGCTGTTTGATAAGATCATGGTTGATTTTCTGACCTAACTAATTGCCTGCCCCATCCCCATATCCCTCTTTTTTAAAAATCTATCAATCTCAGCCTTGAAAATGTTCAAGGACTGAGCATCTACAGCCTTCTGGGTAGTGAATTCCATAAATTCATTACCCTCTGAGTGAAGAAATGTTTCCTCAACTCTGTTCTAAAATGCTGACCCTTAATTTTAAGACTGTGACCCCTGGTTATAGATTTTCTTAGCGGGGAAACAGTCCCTCCTTGTCTACTTTATCCAGCCCTTTAAGAATCTTATATGTTATCAATGTTTGATTATGGGAGTTGTCATTTGATTACTGATAAAAAAAAGTGGTTCCACACCTCCATTGTACAATGCTATAAGTTTGTGAAATGTTACCAGTCGCTGAACTGACCAACCTTGGAATGCGTGTGCATGAGGTATCCCTCATTGTAAGTTCATTCAGTCAAGGTTAGGAACTTTGGCCGACCAATGTTCAGTCACTATATACTTCCACCCCCTCTCCTCAACCCTTCCTTCTTGTCCCCTCTCTCTGCTTCAAAAAACAGCTCATCGCTTATCTCTCTGACTGTACCTAAGGTTCTATGTCGACCCCCTCCCCCTTATTCCCTGCTGCTGTCTGGCACCGTTTATATAAAGTGAGACTCCACATGTTTCTCTACGTGAAGGCAGCTCTATGACTGTGAGTTGTTTGTATCCAGGGAGATGCTTATCAATATGCAGGGAGATTAGGCTCAGAAATTAAGCCTCTTACATGATGGTCGATGAAGATCTGCGTTCTTTTGCAGTATTCAAATCCTACTCACATGATTGTCACTTGGCATCTATTAACATTCCTTATAAATTGTTTTTGTCTGTGGTTGTTGCCTCACTGCTCTATTTACTCTGGATTAGTATTCAGTGTCTCATGTAACGGCTCTTGGCTTGTGTTTGACATTCCACATTCAGGAGGTTGTTTTTCTAATAAAGTATATTTTGCCTTTTTATCTAAAGAAAGAAAACAGATTTCAAGCTATTAGTGCGAAGAGAGAGACAGCCTTTTATAATTTAGCACAAATATATTCCATTTACATATGTAATTCTCTCATTACAGGATGGCCAATCTCAGTTATGTCAAGAATTTTAGGTTTTGCAGTGCAGTTAAGGATGAGTTGGGATATTGCCTAACTTCCTTTGAGGCTGCAGTGGAATATATTCACCAGGGCAACCTGAAGGTTGGACAGCCGGTAAAAAATCCTTTAATTGTCTCCGATTTTCATTTTGTTTTACTACTGTAGCTTAATGTACGGTGCGGTCATCCAATAAGGTGCAGGTGAGTGACTGCAAACTTGAATTGTTAGTGATAAACGCCCTCAAGATCATTCCATTAGGGTTTTAATGCATTCTTGTATCATGTTTTCTGTAACATAAAATGATCGAATGTTTGTTTCTTTCTCTCTCAGGTTCAGATTGTATTATAGATGAATTTCATATGCGTTCGCATTTTTTTCTTAAAAAGTAACTTCAATAATATTGCCATGTATCCCAGTGTAATTGGGGAAAATGTATACATGTTATATGCGCATCTGCATTAGTTGTCTTGGCCTGGCACCAATTTGCAGGTACTTATGATAGGGAGTATTAATTTTATCTGATATTAGCTATGTGCACTTTAGAACAATCCATGACATAAGATTATTTAATTTCTTGCCTGAAATTCAAAGGTTATTGAGTTCACATAAAAAAAGGTCCAAATAGAAAACTCATCACCAAAGATGTTTGCAGGTGTTAATTCAAACGACTATTTACATTTGTCTTGTGTATGAAATACCTGCTGTGTGCTGACAGCAGGTTACCAAGGCAGTAAGGCCATGTTTGTGCTGTACAACCATCTGCTCATAAGACTCCTTGATGACTAATTTTCTTAAATGCTTTGAAAGCATAGTCAAGCTATGGCTTCATGTAAAATTTAGATGGCAATGAAGTACAGGGGATTTATACCTGCCGCTGTTAAGTTGATGGTATGTACACATCAATCTTAATTTTTGGCATTCACTGAGTAGGTGATGTGTTGTTTGAATGCCTCACCCAAACACTGCACAGAATGGTTATAACTAAATTGGCAGAGGACAACATTTGCTTTTTGGGAAAAGATTATTATATAGAAGATTGAGAGGCACAAACTCAATCTGCCATCATAACAGCCCAACTTCAATCCAGAGCTCATTTTGATTGTTACTGATGGGATAAAATGCCGAGACCTCCCGTGACTTTACCTGAGATTAGATTGTGTTGTGCAAGTCACCTTGACAAACTTTGTTTTTTTGTTCTTAAACTTGCTGTCTGTTGCAATATAGGATTGTAAATCGATGGGATGTGTTTAGTAGTACAGTATTTTGCTAGTTTACTCACAAATATTGTCAAATGTTAGAAACTTTTGAACTGTTATTCTGATTGGTTTGCCTCCTGTGTTAATAGGGTTCTGGTGAACTGAATGACAAAGTCTTTTTTAGTCAGAGGATGAATTTGCTGTCTCAGCTGTCTACCGCTCCCATTGATTTCTTGTTTGAGGTAAACCTGGAATGCTTATACATATCTGCTGTTGCTACAGCCATAAACAAATCAATTCAATCTGCTAATGTCTCGGGTGGCTGAATTTGTGGATTAATTCTGCATGTCATTTCTAATGGCTGACTTGTGACATGGTGATATGCACAATGTGCTAATAATACACGGTTGCCTTAAAAACATTTTTGAAGATGATTTAGAAATGTTTAATGACAAGTGAATCTTTCGTGTTGATGCTTTGGTGTCTGCAATACAGAACTGATGCTTTAGTATGAATTCAGACCTTTTATTTGCCTTGATGAGTTCTTTCCGTTTATAAGAAGCTGAAGAAATTTAGCAAATTGGTTCAGTTACTTTATTTCCCTTTATTTAAAACTAGACTTCAACTTGATTATGACTGTAGGCTCCTTTGTTTGGTGGTACACAAGAAAAGGTTATAATACAAAAGTCAATATCATTTGCAATTGTGATAAGGTGCTTTCCAGCAGGTTTCCTGATAGAAAAGAACCTGGGAATTGTATAATTGGATTTCCATCCTCTCAGTCACGTGTGTAGATATTTCTAATGTGCAGCTGTGCAGAGGCCTATTAAGACCTGACCTGTGGTGTTGGTGTTGCCATAACCATGATTATCTGCCCTGTGAGCTCCTAATCTCAGCTGGGTCACAGTAAGGTGAGGAGGGGGAGAAGCCGTATGAAGCAGAGGTCAGACAGTTAACCTTAACAGTAGTAGGTAGAGCAAACCAGGGGAGTAATCGTGTATACTTCCTGTGGAGTCCTGTAACTCAGTGGTTAGAGCACACACCTCGCAAGTGAGAGATCTGGGTTCGATTAGAAAAGAGTGAAACTTTTGGGCAAGTTTCCTTACATCACATGCCTGATAATAATCCCTCGAAATAAAAACCCAACAATAATAAATGGGTAATTTCAGTCCCACGACTATAAAAAGGCTTGGTTGTTAATCTTTCTTCCTCTTCTGCGTTGTGGCTGATATTGTGGTTATATTTTACAGCACATTGCAGCTGGCAATCGGGCAGAAGTGGAAGCGCTGTTGAGTCAAGGTGAGAACCTTGAGGATCACGTGCAGAAAATGTGCCATCCGCTCTGCTTCTGTGACAACTGTGAGAAGCTGGTGTCAGGGTAAGATAGCAATCGGTTTGAAAAGTGCTGCTTGTTATCAGGTCAACAGTATTATAATAATAATAATGATCCTTGCATTTGATTTTTTACATCTTATCGACGTCTCAAAGCGTTTCACAGAATATACTGCAAAGTGAATTGACTGTATATTTGTGTGCGAAACGCAGCAGCCAATTGCACACAGCAGTGTCCCACAAACAGTCGTGGATTGAAATGACCAATTTTTATTGCTGTGGTTTTTTTGGGGGACGCATTATTATTAGGCATAGGGAAACTTGCCCAAGGTTTCGCCCTGATCTGCCTAGATTCAAACACAGGTCTCATGCTTGTAAGGCGAGTGCTCTAACCACTGAGCTACAGGACTCCAGGACAGTATGTCTAACTGTGAGAAGATAATGGAGACGCTCCTCCACACATTAGCTATTGAAATTAGAGATGTGTTGGCAGAGCTTTCACACATCTATTATGTTGATGACGACATAACTTGTAAGTCCATCTTTCATTAACTTATCAATTTAATGAGTGATTTTGTTGAGGGGTGTATTGGCTGCATGAATGTTACTACAGATGACTAAATTTGGTAGAAGATTTGAGTCAATGCAACTTCTAGATAAAGGCCTCCACTTTTTAAAATGAAAAACAATTGCTTGTCAAGTGAGACAAGGTCAAAACTGAGGGAGATGGAATGAATGTGCTGTCTCAGAAGAGTTAAGTGCTCTAGTTTGTTGTGTGTTAACTTCAGGATGCACACTGTACAGTCAATCCACTGTACAGTATATTCTGAAGTGTTTTGAGACGTCTCAACAACGTGATAAGGCCTTATATCAAATGCAATAAATATTATACCGTAGAAGCCCGTTTATCCGTGACTCAATGAACCGGCACTTCTGTATAACCGGCACGCCCCCCAAAAAGTCCCCATTCGATAAACCGGAACTTATCCAGAAAAATAGCGGTGGAGCATTTGTAAATGCATAAATCACAACATAATAACAGAATATTGTATTGGTACTTATTGTTAAAACTACTCTCGCTCTCACCTTTACTAGTAGATGCTGCGCTTGAAGCCATGATACTGAGGTTGAGGTTTATAGTCCAGCGATTTTAAAATGGAGCATGCCAAGCGGGTGAAAAAAACGGAGCGCGACTTTAAAGTCATATTAGCGGCAAGCCGATAATGCTAGCCGATAACTCACTTTGTCGCGCAGGTGCAGTATTTCAGTTTGCCACTAGTAGAGTCTAAGGCTATCGGCTTGCCGCTAGTAAAGTCGCGCGACTTTAAAATCGCGCTGCGGTTTTTTTCACCCGCTTGGCGTCCTCCATTTAAAAAAGAATCGCTGGACTGTAAACCCCAATCAGTAAAGGTGAGAAGCGCAAGAGAGTAGTTTTAACAGTAAGTACCAATACAATATTCTGTTATTACTTAGTATGGTGTGTGTTAAAAGAACTTTTTTTTGTGGTGGGTTTTTGGCTGCGGGCCGCACGAATATCCGGCAGGCGCTTTAACCGGCATTGGCCAGGTACCCACGAGTGCCGGATAAACAGGCGTTTACTGTAATTAAGATTGAATCCAGGGTAAGTCAGTTGATTGTGTGACTCTGCCTACTAACTCTAAACTTCAGAATTGTAAGGGTAAACTAATTATACTTTAAGCAGTTGTATGCCTATAACTAATTCAAAATGTCATTTATGAAAACAACTCCCATTTCTTAATGCTTTCATTTATCGTAGGAGGATGAATGACCCATCTATAGTCACTCCGTTTTCCAGAGATGATCGGGGCTACACACCATTGCACGTGGCTTCTCTCTGTGGTAAGTTGTATTTGTGTGCCAAAGTTTTAAATAGTATATTATGCTATAAATCATGAGATAATCACATTTTTTTTGCTGAAGTCAGTGGGGAAAAAAAATCCATTCATTGGTGCAAATATTTGAACATTTCATGATTTTACAGATGTAGATTTTCTTGTTTTTTTAAAAGAAAAGTGTTATTTAAACTGACTATTTCATCCACAAGGTCAAGCAACGTTAATTGACTTATTGATATCCAAAGGAGGGGCAGTTAATGCTATAGACTATCATGGATTCACCCCACTCCATCTCTCCTGTCAGAAAGGGTATCAAAATGTGACGGTAAGTGAAACAGTTCAGAAATGTTACGAAATGCTTGAAAATTCAATTACTGTACAGTATTAGGCTTTCTGTTTTCAAATGGGTACATCATCTGCGTAATGATAACCTTTTCTCTCAGTTGGAGTTTCTTTAAGCACAGTTCTTTGATGTTTCGTGTGTTTTGTGAGGATTAATTGAGTATAAAGCTGTTGAGCATTTGATGTAGTGCAGTAAAATAATTCCCGGCACGGTGACTCCCAATTTATATAACTCATCAAAGGAAATGTCACAGTTAAGATGATAAAAATAAGCATCTTAAAATTGTTTTGCAACTTGACATTTATTACTTTCTTTCTTCCCCCACCCCACAAACCCTATCCCTTCTCCAGTTGTTGCTACTCCACTATCGTGCTCGGTCCGAAGTTCAAGATAATAATGGCAATACTCCACTTCATTTGGCTTGCATGTACGGCCACGAAGATGTAAGTTATTTTAATACGCATTCAACGGCGGAATAATAAATGCACATTAATTTTTGTTAATAAACTGCCGTGTGTTGCTTTTCACTTCGGGGGGTTGGGGGTAAAATGCATTACTATTCGAGCAAGCACTATTTATGAGGAAGGCACCAAGTAAATAGTATTGCTATAAAAAAAATCTGAATTATTATCTTATTTTTAGCTGTGGTTTCTGTGGTTTAAAAATGAATTGTTTTAAGTTAACAGGGGATTTAGGAAAAGCCAAAATAATCAAGGTAAATGGATGTCAGCAATGTTTGCTGTAGTCTTTTTGTTTCTTGCTGCATTTTAATACTACATAACGGGTTTGAGTTGATTAACCATAAATACTCTAGTGTTGCATTTTTTAAATTTGATTACGGTATTAATTTAACTATTACTTTTTTGTTTGCAGTGTGTCAAGGCTCTGGTTTATTATGATTTAAATGCCTGTAGGTTAAACCTCACAAATGACAAAGGTGATTCACCTCTTCACATTGCAGCTCGATGGGGATATGACGGCATTATTGAGGTTTTACTGGAAAATGGAGCAAGTAATGAAATTCAGAACAAAATGAAAGAAACTCCATTACAATGTGCACTCAATTCTAAGGTCAGTTTGCACACAAAGGCAGTTTGCTCTGCGATTGGGTGGTGGGGTGGAAATGCCTCCCAAGATTACCTGCAGTTTTAAGAGGGAATACATTAAAAAGTATTTGTTAGATCATTCTTGCATTTTAGTTATACATAATTGAGCGGAAACTGAAAGCTCAATTGAATATTGATATGGTTTGGATGCAAAAATGTTACTGGAGTACAGCAGTAAACTTTTAAGTGCCAGTTAATTTGCTGATGCTGTTTTAGCATACAAATTCATTGTTTTGTGTTTAATTTTACCGGGGGGAATTTTACATTGCAATGTCCTTTACAACCAAGACGTGCTACAGTAAATTCTTTCAGTAAAAATATTTTGTATTTTGGTTGTCTTTCCCTTCTCATTTTTTTCGCAGAAACAATTAACCCGGTTTAACATCTCGTCCAAATGATGCTACCTTAGATAATACAGCACCCCCTCACACCCCAGCACTGGAGTGCAATAAATGAGTGCTTGCTGAATAATGCGTTTATTTCATACTCTGGTCATTAACTTGATAAAAGATGAGCTAATGACAGTACATAGTCCTTGCATTTGATATGAATTGTCACTACCTACAGTTGACCCTGAACTGAGTGGTGAAAGCCGATGTTGCCCGATGCTCATGCTTGATAAAGAGGATAATCCTATACAATACTTGATAAACTTGGACCAAATGTGTTTAGAAATAGATTTTGATTTGCCATATAGCGTCACCCCATATGTTTGAGGTTAAATTGTATTTTTGGAAGGCAAGAGATTACTTTGTATTTTTGGGAGGTATTAGCGTTTATTTTTGACTTTGTGCTTTTTGTTTGTTTCTAATAATAGTTCCCTGTTTTCTGAGCATCGAATAAGCAATTAATTTATATCACAAGGAGCATAAGGAGAAAGTGTTCAATTCATGTAAGAATGTTAATACAGGGAAACTCCGTTAAGACTCAATCCTCTGGGTCATATGCTGACTGAGAAAGTGGCTGATATCCGGGGCTGTTGCTGAGATGACTTTGAAACACCGTTGATGCCACTTTCTTCGTGCATTTTGCTTAAGCACTTATATCTATTATATGAATACAGCAGTATTGTTGCCAATTAATACGGCGTTGTGCAAATATAATTGTCTTCTCAAATTCCTTTCAGATATTAGACTTGCTGGAAATCACCCACATTGGTAACAATAGAAGACAGAGTGCTCCCGAGGTACAGTAAATTTTCGCTATTTAGTCCTAACCAAGCTGACATTTTCATGGTCTTAAACCAGGAAGCAACTTTCTTTTACTGATCAGATTACTAATTCCACCCCCCCTCTTCCCCCCCCCCCCCCCCCACGCACACTCGCCACTACCAGTATTCTCTGCAACACCAAAGCTAAGGTCATCAGACTGTATAATGTTGAGTAGCACTGTGAGAGAAATTAAAGAAATAATCTTTGTAACCTACTTTACCTTGACTCAGCCTTTCTTAATCATCGCTGTCTTATGGGACATAAGTGGGGTGAGGAGGCGAACAAAGGATTTGCTAACATTTATTTTGCTAAGCTGTAATATGTCAGGTAATACTGTATCCTAAACTGAACTGTTTATTTATTTATTGTAGTCTTCTATCAGATCTCAATCTTCAACAGACGCTGGCAGTCAGAAGTCATCTGTTTCCAGTCTTTCCTCTACGTCAGTTGAGGTGAGACACGAGGAAGATAAGGGCCGATACAAAGAGGTAAAAGGCTGGTTTCATTCCACTGCTGCTTCCACATAATCCAGAACCTCTCCTGGCGTTTCGGCACATCTGAATCGCTTTAAGAAATATAAATAATATCATTCAGTAACAGCTAAATTTCCAAAAATATATTTTTAAATAAAACAGGGGTTTAAGTAACTTTCATGCTTGAAGTGATAGGAGGAGGAAAAGGGGGAAATGAACAATTGAGCAATTCTGCATTCCAGTGCACGCCTGCATGCTTGGAACATTTTAAATAGAACCTGGATTATATTGCAGTAGTTAGGATTCCACAAGATACCAATGACAGCTGTTAACGACATACACTCGCTAGTAAGAGGTTCGGAATTCAATGTGCAGAAAGATACTAATAATTCTTGCATTTGATATATAGCGCCTTATCACATTTTTGAGACATCTTAATGCGCCTCACAGAATAAATTTACTGTAAAGTTTAGTGACTGTATATTTTGTGGGTGAAACACAGAAGCACACAGCAGTGTCCACAAACAAATAGTTGGCTCTCTCTGTTGCTGAATTTGAAAACCCTGGCTGGGGTGCAGGTAACTCATGTGAATGATTTTTAGGGGGGGGTTAGTTTTAAATTTGTTGAAACGTTTATCTAAATTTTTAAAAATAAACTTGTTTGAAAGTTGCTGCAGTTTAAACTGCCTCCTAGCAACTCCCGCTTGGCTAAATCGAGTGGAACATCAGAAAACGTTGAGAGAAAGCCACATCGAATTGCTGCAAAGTATTAACTCCAGCAAAAGCAACTCTTGATAATCCTAGCTGGCAGCAATCAAATGTCACGAGGCAACTAGGGCAGTGGTTCAATAGCTGAATATTTTAAACTATGTCGGGTTATTGGTGACTGAAAATAGTGATGGAAGTTACCAGATGCCTTGATCCAAGTTGTTTTCATTTAAGAAATAGATTTTTTTAAAAGATCCTCAACCATTTCACTCATTAGTGTTTTGCACAATCCATGTTTAATGAGATTAGAGTGTTGTTAAGGGCATGGCCTTTTACCAGCTAAATAAAGTCTTATTCCCACTTGTTAATCCATTTTTTTTTGTTGCCATTTTGTTGCAGGTAGAGAAATTACTGCGCGCTGTGGCAGATGGAGATTTAGAGATGGTGAGTGCCATGCCATCAAGCATAACTGAAAATATTGGGAGGGCATTTATATGCAAAGCATTTGAATCCAATTTTTGCTTCCTCTTTGTACCTGAGGTTTCCTATCCATTACTGATGTAAATTTAGTGTGTTTCGAGCCTGCTGCTCATCCATATTGTTAATCTGTGTACCTTACTTTCGGGTGATTAGCACTTAATATTATGGCATCGTGCTCTTTTCTGCCATTGGTGCTTGTGTGGTTAAATTGCTAGGTTATGTTAAGAGTGCTATATGAAGGAAATTATTTTGGTAGGGAGAGATATGGGCACCATAAATGTTCTCCCCAGTAATCCTCTTATCTGTCTGCTTATGGTACAGCTGGATCAGATGACATGAAGGAGCCTTGTAAATAGATTTTTTTATTGGTTCTGCTGAAAGTAGACAGACGACTGGGAATTATTGTGGCCATGAACATATGGTGTTCATAATTTTTAATCCCATTTTGTTGAAGTGTTTTTGTAACGTATGCTTTTTTTTTTTGCTGGGCTCAGTTATTGCAAGTTAAATATCAATATCTGCTATATAGAAAATCATTTCCATTTTCCTTGGATCTGCTTTCAGACTTATTTTGTTTACCTGATGCATGCGTTGCATTTTATATCCCTTTGCTCTCCCATGGCTGCCCTTTCTATGTGTTTAAAAATGATTTAAATTAAATTAAGACCGTTTGTCACATTAAATCTATTCCTTCAACAGAACTCAGGAGATCTGATTTAGTCAATGATGGAGCAATATGTACATGTTCCGTTGAAGGAATAGATTTAAGATGAAAGCTTGACGCAAATAACATTCTATCCATCGCCACGTCTCAAATATTCACTGCGTGTTGCACTCTACAGATGACAAATCCCGTCTACCCAGTTTCACCATTGCGTCCTATCAAATAATGGGCAATATCTGTCTGCCTTTATATGTAAGCTTCCATCCAGATACTCAACCAGCTGCTTTTTGAAGATGTAATCACTGCAGCTTCAACTACTTTTGCTAAGAGGTTCTATGAATCTGTGGAGATCAGTCTCTTCTCATTTCCAGTTTCACTTATGATTTATTAATGTTAAGGCCCTTGACCTTGAAGAACCGATTTTCCCTGCTTAGTCTATTTTTTTTCTGTATAAAAAGAGAATTAGATCTTTATTTAGGGAAAACAGGTCTGTTAGGTTATGGGAAGAGAGCTGGGCAGTGGGATTGAGTTGCTCTTTCCAAAGAGCCGGCACAGACTAGATGGGCTGAATGGCCTCCTTTTTGTGCCGTAAAATTCTATGATAAGGAAAAGCAGCTCAGCAAATCTCTGGTTGTAATTTAGACTAAATCCTAAACTAATCCTAGTTGCCCCTCTTTTTAAAAAAATATATTTTTCAATATCGACACCGATTTCAAATTTGTCCTTCTCAGTGATTCATATATGGGTAGAATAACTTGCTCCATCATAATCAAATGTGTTGAGATGAAAAATTGAGGTGACTTTGGGTTTTATTGCTGTAGGCTTCATATGAACTGGAACTTTCAATGAACAATCAATAGTCCTTGTGCAGCTTTGCATCAATTTTTAATGCCCATAGCCTTACATTTGCCACTTATTCATTGTACAACACTTAATAGTCAAAGAAATTTGGAACAATAGTTTCCTTTAGTCTAGACACATAGCATAGATAGTATTCAAAACGTAATATAAGAATATTCTCCTTCGATATTCAGACCTCGTCCTGTGATGAATAGATCATGAATAAAATATGGAGCAAGTTCATTTGGGTTCTTAAGGCCTTCCGTTGTAAACTGATGACAAATAAATTATGGAAGTTAATGATAGGTTAATGGTCAATCTATATTGAGAAATGGAGGATGTCCCAAGACGCTGAACGTTTGGGTCACAAACCGAGCAAGGGGCAGGGTGGGGGGTGAGGGGAGGGAGAGAGCTGGGAGGGCGTCGGAAGGCACGATCAAATAGGAGGGTCTTGAGACCGGCCTTGAAGGAGGCAAGGGAAGAAGCGAGGCAAAAGGACTGTGGAATGGAGTTCCAGAGTGTGGAGGCAGAGAGGCTGAAAGCCCAGCCACTGGTGGTCGGGTGGGGGACATGGAGCAGGCCGGAGCCCGCTGGCGGGCAAGACCCTTGTCAACATAATCTAAGAAATCCACTTTAAGAAGATTTGAGCAGAGGAGCGTGATCACTGATTAGGTCGCATAGTGTCGCGTATAATTTAGTTCACTGTCATTCAGTGGCCTGGCTTCCCCCAGCATAGTGAGCTTTCATTTGTTACCAGGTGCTAAGTTCAATATATATTAGGAAACTGGAAAGTGGGTACTTTAGGAGTTAATGTAGACACTACAGATTTCTCATTTCATTAAAACTGTTGAAAATCTATTGAATATACCCTTCAGTTCACAAGCTAGGAAGCTTGACCATGCAGTATTTTATATTTAGGTACGTTACCTACTGGAGTGGATGGATGACGAGCCAGAGGAAGAGGATCAACCTGTGTTGAAGTCAGAATTTTGTCACCCTTTATGCCAATGTCCAAAGTGTGAACCTGCTCAAAAGGTCTGTCGACTACACCCTCGCTTGCACTGTGCTTCAAAGAACGTTTCGTGCAATTTCCTGTTTGCTATTAAGGTTGCTGAATGGTTTATGTGTTCCGTGTAGAAACTCTCCAGTGTTACTGTAAATGGACTGAGCGTGAATACTACCAATCAGGATGGGTTTACACCGCTACACGTGGCTGCTTTACACGGACACTTTGACCTGGTCTCACTTCTGCTGCGGCACGGTGCCAACGTCAACACGAAGAATTTCCACAATTCAACCGCACTCCACCTAGTTTGCCAGCACAATGAACCACAGGTAAGACTCCTCCTGTTTAGCATCAGCAGGTCGCCTGCGTTAATATCTTCCTTTTCTCTTCCCCCCTCCCCCCCCACCAAATAAAGAAACATTAATCTTGTCCTGTTTACATCGTGCTTTTTTTATTTCTCTCTCTACACATATCTCCCTCCACATTTTCACAGCTGTTTAGTGAAAAAAATCAATTTCTGTTGTGTCTTTCTTTCTCCCGCTGGACTAGATTTCAATCTGTTTACTTGAACAGCAAAGGGAAGTGGCTAAGCTATATTGTAAAATTTGATTTTGATTGCAAGCTATCATTTTGGAAAATGCAAATGTTTCAGGGATCAATGGGCTGGTTTACATTCAGAGATCTTTCATGTGTAACTTTTGTGTATTATACATCGTGAAGCAGTGTGATATTGTCTGTATCCCTGCACATTTTGCTCTTGGAAAACCAATTTCAATAGGGGATTTAATCATTCTCTGGTTTTCATCTGATTTCTATTCAGAATACAGCCTCACCTGCTTCCTGCAGGACTTGTACCTAGGAACCACTCTGCTTTACGTTTAATTTATTTCCAGTCGATCAATATCTAAATCCATTGCTTGATGCTTTGCTATTCAATCATTTTATAGGTACACTTCACATCTTTCTCTCATGCATATCAAATGGAAAATTGTTTCATGAGCTGATTTTTGGATGAAGATGGTTGATTTATTTTTATATACGTATATATAATATAAATTATAATATATGTATATTATCAAAATGGGTCTTAATAATTTGGTGAATGAAAATCATCTAATCTAACAAGGCATTCTGTCACAGTTGTGTTTACAGTGTTTTCAGAAGGAGGGCAACTGAGTCAAATTGGTGCATCGATACGAAATTAACATACTCCAAAATATTGGTTTCATTTTTGATTTGTATTAATTTGTGGTTAATTTGAAATTACAGGTTTTCTTTGTTTCTGAACTGCTATTGTATATTAATTTAATCTTCTGGACATTTTATAGACAGACAAAACACAATTTTCTGTGCTGTAAGATTCTATTCTATTTCATTACAAAATCCAGTCATATCGAATCTGCAAGAAATGGTTGGAATACTGTTTCTGTGAAAGTACTCAGTTTTACTGTTTGGGACAATAAACAGAAATGTTGCATTTTTTTTTACTGAAAAAATAAATTTTATGTTCTTTAAATAAATGATGCACTTCATTCTGCTTTTAATAATAATGCTCCTTGTATTTGATTATTTCATTCTGCTTTTGATACAGATAGTGAAATACTTGCTGGATTATAATGCAAAATTGAATAAGAAAGATTCTTATGGTAATACCCCACTGTTGCATGCCTGTCTACGTGGTCATCTGGAAGTTGCTGAGCTGCTGCTAGAGGTAGGAGCACTATGTGCGTGAAATCATAGAATCATATAATTATACAGCACAAATGGAGGCCATTCGGCCCATCCAGTCTGTGCCGGCTCTTTGAACAGAGCAACTCAATCCCACTGCTCAGCTTTCTCCCCCGAACCTAACCTAATGTTTCTAAAGTTAGATTGCAATCTCTTGGTTTGCTCAAATCAGACAATCTAGGGCATTATTTATTCTGTGGCTAGTTTGTGTGTCATGCGATAAATATTGGACTTGGCCAAGGGATTCTATCCAAGTCCAAATAAGAGGCTGTTGAGTGTAACTCTTGTTGTATAGCTGCATATGCTAAACCCTCAAATTTAGTGTGTAACAAGTGTATAGCTGCATATGCTAAACCCTCAAATTTAGTGTTACAAGTTCAGCAATACTTTGTCAAAGTGATAATCATTTGCCTCCCATGAATGATTATTTACCATTTGCTTATTTGGGGGGTTGTTTCCTCAGCATGACGCTTCCATCAACCTCGCAAACAACCAAGGGAATACAGCCCTGCACGAGGCCGTAAAAGGAAAACATGAAACTCTGGTGAAAGTGCTCTTAAGCTATGGGGCGTCGATCCATGTGCGAAACAAACAACAGTGTACACCGATAGACTGTGCTGAGGAAGTCTGCGGAAAGGTAAGACATTGAGAACAGAATGTGGCTCCATATCAGAACCTGATTTTTAAAAATATATATATATATAGCAAAAATGACTTGGTGACTGCTGGCTGGATACTGGAAAATGTAGAGACATCAGTCAGTGCTTTGAATCCTGAGCTATTCGTTCATGTACCTTCTGGCAACACTTTTTTTAAAACTGAATTTAATTATCTTCTTGCTTCTTAATACATTATCTACTTAGCTTTGTCACAAGATACTGTTTGGTGGCCACAAATACAATTTGATGCCAATTTTTTTTTACCCAAATAGCAGAACCATATAAATTCATAGTCATAGCACATTTATGGTTCAACCTAAATGATAATACATTAAAAAAAAAGTCAGACTTCATTCTACCAGTAATTTTAGTATGATGGAAAAAGTTTTTTTTTGCTCTCTTTGCAACTGGAATGTCTTGGCTTCACTGAACAGTTTTTGGCTTGACACTCGCTTCTTTAAAATTGCACTTCAGTAAATGGAACTGGTTGGAATAGAGTGATTCAAGATTCATTAATGCAAATAACAGTCATACTTGAAAGCATAGCTTTTAGCTGGGGCACACAGCCTTACAAACATGGTATCCATTTACCATGGAAATCACACCACCATTCATTCCACTGTTGAAATGAAATAATTTCCCAAGCCTTGCTGAAGATGTCACAGTATAATAAATGGTGCCTGCAGTTTCATTACCTCTACAGATGAGACTTGGTATGACTCCTTATTTACTCCAGCCATAATGATAGCTGAGGATGTAATTATACTGCCTATTTTTAGAATGCTGCCAGTTTTTTTTAAAAAAAACTCAATGCCTTGGTTGTACTTCTTTAAATGTTTGTTGCATATCTGATTTTTGTAAATTTTAATCTTATAGTTTCATAATTAATGTGCTATTATATATGAATAGTGGAGTGCTGAGATTTTTTTGTTGCATATTCAATTGTTTTCAGTAGTCAATAATTTGACTAATATTCCAGCCTCACCCCCCCATTGATATTTGAAAGCTTAATAAACTTTTAATGAGACTAAGGAACGTGAAGCATCAGTTATGCTGTGGGTTAACAATGAATTATCCAGCAGCTTTTCTCATGGTATTGTTTTGTAACTCAGAATTGTTTTGGTTTCTTTTCTGTAAATGATTTGCTTTGGATTGCAAGTTGCCATTTTATTTTTTTCTTATATACTGTAGGTCAGTTTCTTGTCACCAGATTATCTTGACCACCTGTTATAGCAAAAATATTTGGATATTTGGTTCAGATAGTAGTTTTGAAATATTTGGTTCACATAGTTTTTTTTGTTAAGACTGCGTATTCCATAATTTTTATATTTTACAGAATGATTATTAGATTTCATATTTCGATGGAGTTTCACGAATACCCGTGTTATCCCAAGGTTGCTGAATTTGGGTTTAATGGGAAATAGTGGGAGTCTGATACCGATAAACTGCAATAAATATAAAACATTTAAACAGAAGCAATTCTATAATCAATTCTGGTGTTTTGCATTTATTATGTTCAGAATATGGAACTTTTGCAGATATTGCAAAGAGTATCTGCTCATATGACTGAGACGGATGGTGTTCCCCGACTCCTCAACACTGATCGGAATAATCTGCCCGAAAATACCACAGAACAAAGTAAGATATTACTGAAGCATGAATTGAAAAAAAGTGCATACAAATATTATCCTTGTTACAAAATTGCACAGAACTGACGAGAGAGGTACAGACTAGTAATCTAGGGTAAAGCAGTTTCGAATCATCGTCATGAAGAATGGTTTTCCTATAGAATAGTTTCTAATTCTCTAATTTATTTTTTTCTGTGGAAATAATAAAATGAAGAAGCCACTATATATACTTTGCAATAGCTGTGTAAATGTAGCTAGCCATGAGTTATTACATAATTCCAATGTAGAGGTAGAATTAAATCCACTGACTGCTCTGATTTGCCAAAATGGGTGTTCACTGTTTTAATCCAGTCTTTATCATTTTTATATAAGTGGTGAGGTCACCGTCTAAATGCTTTTCATTTACTAGTTTGTTAATCCTCCCAAATATTCCTTTTGTCGTTTAGCTGATATATTTGTGGAGCAGACAGAAGCAGTAGATGAACTGACCAGAGGAAGAATGCAGCTTGTGAACTCTATTAATAAATTTAATAAGTAAGTTACACCTCTTGCAGAAGACAGGCAATATTATTGGTCAATAAGACTGTGTCAAACATTTCCTTCAATTTTGCTACTATGGTAAATATTTGTTCAGAGACTGTTTTGTAGATAATTTTACAAATAGTTGAGTGAAACTGCTTCTGGTTGAGCTCAGGATTCTAGCTGAAATTCGCTTTACAACTGTAAT
The DNA here is from genome assembly GCA_035084275.1 of Hydrolagus colliei. Classification (NCBI taxonomy): domain Eukaryota; kingdom Metazoa; phylum Chordata; class Chondrichthyes; order Chimaeriformes; family Chimaeridae; genus Hydrolagus; species Hydrolagus colliei. The sequence continues at coordinate 5,417,529 of CM068756.1, forward strand.
GTTGTTGTTGTTGACTGTGTGAAGATAACATATGTACAGGCTGTTACTCTGGCTACTTCTTGTATTTAGATCCAAGCATTTAAAGAAGACAATAACCAGAGATAATAGCACACCTAAATTTGACGAACACTTGATTCATCAGGTAAGAAATTGATTGACCTTAATGTGTAAAATACAGACACCTGATGGGGAATTTTGACAAATACAACATCTACAATTATCCATGAGTAATCTTTTTATGTGTTAAGTATTGAATCTGAATGAGGTTTTTTTAAAAAAAATCTGTTCTTATTCAGTTATTCTACAATCTGCAAATTACCACACATTCCAAATACAATACTGTCTGTATTCAAATCAAAGAATTCATCGAACTATTGGCATGATCTTTTCAGTGGTATTTTATTTAGAATTACTGTAAATAAGAGACCCGTTATTACTGAAAGCATCTGATTTTACAATTCATGAAGATGGTCTCTCTTTTGGTGTGTATTGTACTTGCACAGTGTTTATTTGATGTGTTCTCATCTTGTTCCAACAGTTAGAGATCAAGACATTTGATAAAGGGAAATTGAAACGAATCAAAACAGTGGATTGTAGCGAGCCATCACTGTTCCCTTCTAAAGGTGAGACTGAGAGAGAAATGCTGGTGCCTCCAAACAGGACAGAGTCCAGACATCTGGGTGCACGGCGCACTGTTTCAATGAGCTGTTTAGCTGATGGATTGAACGATGTAAACGCTAACACAGAATTTATAGAGAACGGCAGAGGACTTTCTTCAAGATTCACCTAATTTCGGCGATGCAAGGGTGGGCAACCACAGAAAATAAATTTTGGTGCAATTTCGGGGACAAGAAATGTGAAACTGAAGCAAAGCACCCGGAAAATAAATGTTGGGACTTATACAGGTGTTGTTCAAGAAAGGACTTCATCTGTCAATATGGATTTTGTTCTGTCGCAGTCCTGTAAGACTACGAATCAACAAGCACCGTTAAATTTGGGGAGTGGGGAAATAGCACTTCCACTGTGAGATTATAAAGGGGAAAAAGCACTTCCACTGTTAATGTATTACAATTTTCTTTGCACTTGACTATTAGGGAATTGATGCTTTGTCCACGTGAGCTGCTACATTTTATTCCACACACGCATTGTATTATAAAAAAATCACTGCTACGCTGTTTGGAAATTTAGATTTTAATGCCAAGATTCTAAAATAGAGACCATTCAAATCTATGAAAGTGTATTTTTTAAACCCTGGTCTATCTTTCTATAGAGCACATATTAAACGTGTGTTTCCATTTATGTCTGTATTTTTCAAGAGAACTTTCTATATAACAATGTCATAATGTGTGCCTTATTTAATTTGTAAATGTGCTTAAGGAATGTTACTCATGTAAAACAAATTGAATATTGACTGAATATTAAAACAATAAAACTTGTGCTTTTTTTGGAAAAGTTGTGTCAAACATTTGTTCAGGGTTTAATGACATCTTCATGGTATATTAAATTGCCGTGAATATCCAAACTAGGATTTCAATAGATTTGCTGAGGTTGACTCCAAATTGACGTAACTTTCATCAGTTAATAATCAAAATGCTAATCAATGCTGCTTCATTGTGCACCTATTTTCTGTTATGATTTACAAACCACATTAATCTGTCGTAAAAATCAATTTACTGCTAATTAAATCTTCACCATCTTTTGTAGTTATATACGATAAGTTTGTTTGAATTTGAGCATTGTGTGGAAGGTGATTAGGGTAACAAGGGGCTCTTTCATTAATTGGTCTTGTCATATTCCTAAGGATAATGACCTCCTTTGTTAAGCACTTAAATACTTTGAAGAGAAACTGGGTTGACAGCATTATCTTCCAATTTAATAGGTGACTGTCACTGTTCTAGTTCTATCCCTAGAGCATATGGGCCTTAAAAACAGTAAAAGATGACCTGTGACAACGTCAACAATAGCTACATTGCTTTCATGCAAGTTTAATTGTTGCTGCTTTTCTTGAGATTCATGTGCGGTAGATATTTCAATTGCAAGAAGTAACTTCAATTCAGAACATAGTGGTTGTGAAGCACATCTTTATTGATGGGCACTGAGGTGCAGATTAAATTAAGATTAAAAAAAATAATCCAGTACGAAACTGTGCTATCTTAATATTTACGACAACGATAAATCAATACAAGAGTAAACTGTTACATGCAGAGCACAACTCAGATATACCAGCTGTTTGCATGAAACCCCAAATTGACATGAGAGCTGCTTTATGGTAGATACAAGAGCTCATATTCCAATGTGCCAACAATTTAGTTCAAACTTAACTGGAATAAACCCATGGAAGTTTATTATAGGAACTGATGAGAGAAAAAAACACCTTAATGTGTGCAATAGATCCTGGTGATTGTTCTCAAATGGTGGTGGGGAGTTTGGAAAATACCAAGTGCCTAGATTAAGTGAGGCTTTTAAGTCTTTCAGAAAGTTAGCTCCATACAAAACCACCAGGAACTTGAACTTGTATTAAGAAGCAGCATTTAGTACCACTGAGCCAATCCCGCTTTCCATTTTCCACCCAAACATACAAAGAATTCCTCCAGGAAACCAAAAAAAAATCCACACACTCTCGTCCTCTTGTCAGCAAGGTCCTCAATGGGTTTCAGGAAGACGGTCCTTCCGGAAGCAGGATTCAATAGTCCTCTTCTTCATCAGAATCCATTACTTTTCTTCTGTTAAACTGAAATGCACATGGAGACAAAAAACATTTTTTTTTTTTTTTTAAATCACATTTTCCAAAATTCTATCATCTTAGCTTGATTTCAATGTTCTGTTTTATTTTTAAAAAGGAGGATTTCTAATATCCTTTTTTCTGATGTCGGGTATACACACACGCACCTTCCAGTGGCTGATTTGAGAACAAAACTAGCACAAATTCACAAGAATGTTTTTGACCACCACCTTGGCCAGAATATGTTGCAAGGAGGAATAAAACATTTTAGATTTTGCTTAAAATATTTCCTATTTGGTTCTCAGCGAGGTGAGAAGCGACCGACAAATAATCGTTTTAGGGGCAGCCAAAATAAATTTTTTAAATGCAAAACATCTGCACATACCTTGACTTTAGTTTTATTTTCTGTTTGTTGGCTGACTTTCTGCAGGATCTCAATCAAACCCGATTCAGTAATCTAAAAGGCAGAAATGGAAGTTAAAATTGGCAACTGGCTGGAAATACAGGAGGAACCTCATCCTAACTCCTTCCTACGGTTAAGACAGGATTCCAGAAAACATGCAAAAGTTCAACATCTTACTACCAACATTTTGAAATTCCAGAGCTTTGTGTCAAAGACTACCACTTCAGGAGAGGTATACTACTAGGACAAACAGACGTTGCAATACACAGATTAATAAGTCATCTGTTTTAGAGGAATACATGCATTTTGTTTTTTGTTGAACTGTTCACTTTGAGTTCAACTGTGCATTTTGTTGAACTGTGAATTAATTCAATTACAATACTGTTCTTTTCAATGTTTAGCAAATGATTTCCGAATGTTCCAAATCCATTTCTGTACCATAAAGCGCAACCTTTATCATTGGTCTCCTCCCTTCCCTCCACCCTCCCCGATCATAACCTCAGCTCATGTCCGAAACACTGACTGTCCAGCGCCTTGAGACGTTCTCCTGACGTGAAAGGTGCTATACAAATGTCATTTTGTTGTTGTTGATGAGAGGTTGAATTTTTATGTGAAATCAATCATTTAAAAAATATATAAATACACAATTCAATGGTTTTGCCTTACTTTCCCACCAAGCTGCCCATATCTTGCCATCTGTATCAGGTAATTCTCCACCGACTTGGCTTTCTCAGGCTTCACAAGCGCCAGGTTACTCACTGAAATGGAAAAAAAACTTTAAAGTGACTTTTCGAACAGAGAGAGAGAAGGCTCAACCAAATTATAGCTGTGAATCTTTGGTTTGTATGAACCATTTCTCAGATCTAAATATTAAATTTACTTGGCAGATTTTAAAACGTTGCTGCAGCAAAGTGATGGCACTGGTTGTTTTCAGTTGTGACAGTTCATTTGCACCACCAGATGGTAACAGCAAGCAAATGCAGCATTAATGTCCTGCCCAGACTCTTGGAATGCACTGAGTTATAATAAAATAATAATCCTCGCATTTGATATGGCGCTTTTACTTCTTTGCGCTTCACAGAATATACCGCAAAGAGTAGTGGCTGTATGTTTTGTGGGCGAAACGCGGCAGTGAATTGCGCAAAGCAGTGTCCCACAAACAGTCGTGGATTAAAGTGACCAATTTTATTGTCGGGTTTATTTGCTTGAGGGATTATTATCAGGCGTGTGGAGTAAAGAAACTTGCCCAAGGTGTCGCCCTGCCAGGAATCGAACCCAGGTCTCTCGCTTGCAAGGTGAATCCTCTAACCACTGAGCTACAGTATTTGTGAGAAAGCTCAATTGAAAGGACAATATATTGCAATACAAAATTACAGTAGGATGTCCTCCCACGTCTGTATTAAAAACTGCACAGGGATTAAAAACTGGAATAAAACAAATTAAAGGCAAAGAAGCAAATTTGAGGCAGAATAATAATAATAATAATCCTTGCATTTGCTAGAGCTTTTCGCGTCTTCTAGACGTCTCAAAGCGCTACACAGAATATACTGTAAAAAATCCACAGTGCAGAGAAGTTGCCTGTTGATTAAACCAAATTCAAGGTCTGGTTTTGGATACTTACATCTGGCACGAGCCGACTGTTCCAAAACCTGGGCGAGAATACCATTCCTCATTTCTGTCTCCCTGCAATCACAATTTGCTTGTATTAGGGAGGCAAGGGTGCAGGACACTAGACAACAACAACAAAATTACACTGTATAGCGCCTTTCACGTCAGCGGGACAACCAAAGACACTAAAAGAAAGGAAGGAGGGAAGGGAGGAAGTGAGAGAGAGGAAGGAAGAGGAAGGAAGGACAATTGTAGACAGTGAAAACTAACAAAATAAATTATATTAGGATCCAGTGGCTCTTCTGCACAGGGATTAAAAACTGGGCAAACCTTGCTATTTAATTTTGGGGGGATTATTTTATTATTTAAAATTAATAAAAATTGTAGATTTGTTAACCATTATTAATTATGAATGGAAATCAAATCAGTGTAATCCACAGCATGTCTCCAAATCACACTAACACAATAGTCACTTTATAGCCAACTCCCCATTTGGCAAGGACCAAGTTGGATGGTAACTGTATTAACGTGACTGTGCATGCCCAGCTCGGGCCTCCATACCCGGTTTGTTTTCTGTGTGTAGGGTTGACCATAGATCTAATCACGCCTCTAAATTTGCCTTTGCTTCCACCATTTCTGCCTGTGTTTTTGATACATTTCTCCTCTCAGCTAGTTCAGCCCCAGAGAGACTCAGCTTTCATGGAAGATTGTTTTTAAGACGAGCGGTCAGAACGAAACAGATGCCTTTTCCACGGGGTAGGAAGCGTCGCCGCTCTTCTACATTTCTGAGCAACCCGCAAGTAGGATGTACTTCTACCCCTCTGGATGGTAATAGTTTAGAAAAGAGATGACATATTCAATGTGCAAAGCGAATTTCTGTTTCACGCAGAGCAATATTCCTACCTCTGTTTCGCCTCCTGCTGGTTTTGCTGCTCACCGGGTGCATCCTGCATTGAGATATAATTTGTAACACATTGTCAACTCTTCGTACGTAAATGTGGGCTGATTTATGAACACTATCATTATTCAAAAGATGCCAAGTACACTTAACGTTTTATAACATCATACTATTTGTAAATTAAGCTAACTATTTGTCACCGATCGGGTGAAGGCATAAATTTTATTTTCTGGCAAGGTATCAGGCAGTCTTTTCGTGCAAAAACAATGTTTTGCTGCTTTAACACGTCTTGCAGATGATTCATGTTACTGCTCGGGCTTCCCTGGGAGATGCAACAAAATGGGTTCCTAAGACAACACAGCAGTCAACCTAAGGGTGTTGTGAAGGGTGTAATTTCATGTGTGCGCGATTCCAATAGGTGAGGTTTGCAAGTTGTCAACAGAAGGCGGCAAGCTTCATGCGATACAAAGCAGAATGTGCCTTCAAGAATAGCACCAACAGTGCAAGATAGAAAACCTGATCAGTTGGTCAACCTTTGTGCTCCGAAGATTATTTAAACACTATTCTGAATCATGAAAGAAGCCATTGCGATGCTTTATCCACGGCATCTAATCCAATCCCATTTCCCTGCTCTTTTTCCATACTCTTGTAACTTATATTTTCAAAGATTTTCAAAAGCTCCTGTGGATACGTAACAATTTTGCACTGATATGGGACCTTTCGTAGTCACAAGGGAGGCCAAATGGGGAGGGAGATAGATGCGGTAGAGGGAGAAGGTGTGGTCAAAGAGATAGGGCTTTAGACATCTTTGAAACTGGAGGGATCGAGGTGAAGCAAAAGTGTTTCAGGGGCTGTGGTATTTCATACGCTAAAAGACCCACTGATGGTGCGGTTGAACAGGCAAGAACTTGAAGCAGGACGGAGTTGTCAGAGCTGGAGGACATTGCCAAGGTTCAGAGATTGTTGAGGGAATGCCTGTCATTCAAACCAGGCAAAGAGGGTGGTGATGGGCTTGTGAAGCTTTTTACGGGAGAGGCTGTGGGCTACAGTCCTGGATCTGCCCCTTGCTTTTGGAAAGGAATCTATTTGGGGGGGATGCCAGGAATTGCAAACTGAAGATGTGTGTGTGTGTGTGAGCACATAAAGTTAGGAGAAGGATGTGGGATCAGGCAAAATACCAACCAACCCCCATCTTTACCACTGTTAGTAGGTCACGGCTATACCTAATAATATTAATCTTTGCCATTTGATACAGCGCCTTGTCACGTCTTTAAGACGTCTCCGCAACGTTGCCCATTTCCGTCACTGCCTCACCCCTCAGCCCGCAGAAACTCTTAGACACTCGCTTGCCACCTCAAGGCTTAACTACGGCAACTCCCACCTTGTTGGCCTCCCCGACTCTTCCCTCTACAAGCTGCAGATCATCCAACACTCTGCAGCTCATGTCCTCTCCATTACCAGGCTCCGCGACCCTATCACCCCCTGCCCTCACCCAACTCCTTTGCCTTGCTCCCTTGTACCTCTCTGACTTGCTGACCCCACTATCAATCTGCCCGCCCCCTCCGTTCAGCGGTCTCCTCCATGTCCCCCGCCCGACTCACCCTCCCATCGGCGGACGGGCTTTCAGCCTCTCTGCCCCCCCCCCCCCCCCCCCACACTCTGGAACCCCATCCCACGGTCCCCCTTCACCTCGCTCCCTCCCTCGCCTCCTTCAAGATCGGCCCATCTCAAAACCCTCCTCTTTGATTCGTGCCTTCATCCGCCCCCCCTCCCCCCCCCCACCCCCGGTTCTCTGCCCTCCCTCATCCTAACCCTGCCCTCTCTCCCCCCCCCCCCCCCCCCCCCTCTGCCCTCCCTCATCCTAACCCTGCCCTCTCTCTCCCCCCCCCCCCACCCCCCGGCTCCCTGCCCTCCCTCATCCTAACCCTGCCCTCTCTCCCCCCCCCCCCCCTCTGCCCTCCCTCATCCTAACCCTGCCCTCTCTCCCCCCCACCCCCCGGCTCTCTGCCCTCCCTCATCCTAACCCTGCCCTCTCTCCCTCTGCCCTCCCTCATCCTAACCCTGCCCTCTCTCCAGGAAATACAGTCACTGCAGCGGGAGCTTCGGGACGTCCTCCCGGCTGCGATCAGAAGGCGCCGGAGCTGAAACACGAGGATCAGTATTTCTGTGCTGTTATTAATATTAACAGTGAGAGTGAGAGCCACTGCCCGGGCCTGGATATCATCATCATCACCACCATCATCATCATCACCACCATCATCGCCATCACCATAATGATCCTTGCATTTGATACACCGGCGGCGAATGGTCATGTTGGTTGAGACGTCTCAAAGCGCTTCAGAGAATACAGTGAAGGGCGTTAGATCGACTGCTGTAGACGGTCCTCGGGGAGGCCGAGCTCAGGGTCTCTGCCCAGGCCCCAACCCCAGGCCCCCGCTTCATATCAGCGGCTTCTCCTTCCTCTTATTGCCCCCCCCTCCCTCCCTCCCTCCCTCCCTCCCCCGCCATCATCACCATCACTATCATCACCATCCCCCTCCCGGCGGCCCCTTACCCCGCGTTGAGCCTGAAGCTCAGACAACCTCTGGCGCCGGATCGCCTCTAACTCCTCGTCCGCCATCGCCAACGGATGGTGTCGCTCGGGAGGAGCAGGCGGCTCGGCTTCAACCCTCGGCTCCCCGCGCAGCGCCCCCCAGCGGCCACTTCCTCAGCACAGAAGCTCCCCCAGCGGGCACCGTGCGGTAGTGCAGCTCCCTCCCCGCTTCCAGTGGCCACTAGAGTTTGTTTGAGTATTTGAGTTACTGTTATTTCCCCCAACAAAAACAGAAGTTGCTGGGGAAACCCAGCAGGTCAGGCAGCATCCATGGAGACAGGAAAAAGAGTCAACGTTTCGGGTCTACAACCCGTTCTCTGACGAAGATGATCTCTGACGAAGGATTGTAGACCCAAAACGTTGACTCTTTTTCCTTTCTCCATGGATGCTGCCTGACCTGCTGGGTTTCCACAGCAACTTCTGTTTTTGTTTTAGATTCCCAGCGTCTGTAGTATTTTGTGTTTTGGTTATTTCCCCCGAATCCGGTTGAGATTTTTGATGTCTTCTAACCCGCCGAAGGCGTGTAGTTACATTACATTTTTTGCCCACAAAACACACACTTTACAGATCTATCCTTGTGAAAGGCGCTGTATATATTTCTGGTCTGTCGCATGTCTGACACGTGAGGAAACCCATCACTGCGATGAAAAGTTTCTTCTTATTACGAGGACTTTACAAAGAATGTACAGCATGGAAACAGCCCACTCGCCCAACTAGTCCGTGGATGTTTGCTTTCCACATTAAGGTCTCGCTTCCCTCTTGAAAGCACCTACATTATCTGACTCAACCAACAATCCAGGCAGTGAATTCACTATCCTCTGTGTGAACTAGCCTTTGCGTGAAGATGTTTCCTGTTCATTTTAAGCATATTTGGAAGATTTTATTAAAGCTGTCTCAAAGCGCTTCTGAGAATATGTGATAGAGTGGATTGGCTGTTGTGGATTCTGAATGTTACAGATTTTTTTTATTGCACTCTTCATTTTCAAACTATTTAATTCTTACTATTATTATTTTCCCCCTTCTTATTCAGCCTTTCTTTGCTGGTAAAATGTGTATGCTTCAGAAAAGGACGATCTGATTTTTAAACAAGCCCTCTGTTCGCATTCAAAATAGTCAAACATTTTTAATCTGAACACCAGAGGGCACCATGATTACTGCTACAGATATAAAATCCATTTCCCTTTTAACTTCAAGAACCCAAATCCCAGTCAAACGGCTTTTCTGCCAATAAAAAGTACATTGTTTCTGCTCTGGCTACTGCCAATGCTAATTTTGTAACAGGCGAACATTGAATTCATTAAAATATTGTGTGAGATTTGGACTGATCTCCACTTCAAAAATCTGTGATGCTGAACATCTGGATATATGAATTATTTTGTTGGAAAATACTCTGTGAACTGTTGCCAGATAGATGTTCAAGAAAATAAACCATTAGGATAATTTGATTAACGATACACTATATCTATTTAAAACACTAGTAACTTGGTATAAAACCAACCCTAAGTTTCAGCAGGTAGCTTTACTGGTTAAAATGGAGTCCCAGGATATTTCTGTTTCCACACATTCACTGTTGATAAACTAAGCTGCTAGCAGCATTTTCTGGCCCTGGCAGCACAGAAATTATTGTGTCTCAAACTACACCATTTCCTTTATCTTCTCAACTGAATTCATTTAGATACATATCCAGTTATTGTTCTAAAATAAATGATTCCGCTGTAAATTGCTTCTGAGCCAGCTTTCAACTCAATGCGTTAATTTGCCAGGAATACTGGAAGCTTTAGCCTTAACTATTCACTGGCTTCCAGTAGAATCGAGAGGCATGATCCATTGTTTATAAATCCATGTTGACAACTTATTGAATTGATTGATGGGCATCCCTTCTAATGTTTTCACCACTACAAGTGTTGGCCTAACTGGCCTATATATTCAGGATCATGCCTCCTTCTTTGAGGAGATATATTTGTCAGATTGGCACTGCTGTAGGTGATGCAATTGATCTGGCCTCTGCTAGAGGCGATCCATGGGCGGTCGAATAGGCTATTCAAGAGCTTGTAAGGGGAAGGTTTTACGTTACTGAACAGATAGTCATGTGGATACAGATAGTCACACATGCACAGAGCTTGCTTCAATCCCCGGAGAGAGCATTGAGAGTGGGAAATATACAATAATGACTGTCAGTTCCAATTCACAATAAAAATAGACATGACATTTAATGAGCTAATAATTCTTAGGAGTCTAGCATCTTGCAGCATCTTGGACTAGAGTCACCTATAGTTTAAATGGACGCACTGCCACTGACATTCATTTGGAACTCACACCAGAGTACAGACAGCAAAGCCTCTATTTCAACCATGAATGAGGTACAAATGTAGATTTTTTTAGCCTTGAAATGTTCAACTCTTGAGCACATGTGCATTTCTTTTGGAACAGAATAAAAAAAAGCTAATAGTTGTTATTTTTGACTATTGAAAAAACACAATGATTGGGAAGATGTTCTGAATAAAAGATCTTGTTTAATGTTTTTGTAACATATCTGGCTACAAGCCTGCAGTATGGTCGGTGATCTGTGAATTCTTAGCTGTTCATGTTTGAGGATTTTTGCATTTGTTTTATTGATTCCTTCAGCTATCGAATGTAATGGAAACAGAAATGTGTATATTATCTTGCCCGAGGCTCCAATTGTTTTTTTTGCTGATAGGAGTTCATGCAGGGAGTTGCTATAATGATATTCATTGAAGCATTCAGAAACCCAGAGCCCAAGTATAAAGGAACGATAAGTTTGAAATAATTAAATATCTTTTGTTCTTATAAACCACATGGTTTGAAACCATCATTTAGAGCGAATTACTACAACACAAAACAAGAATATGTTTAGAACGTGAGTCACAGCCATAACCATTTGCCTTTCCTTTGAACTGAAAGAAGCTCTGGAATTGACAACAAAGAGATGATGAGCCAATGGTCTTTTCTACGGCGCTCTGTCGCCTTTCCTTCTAGTGTTCACCCCCAACATGATCATTGCAGTGTTGCAGAGTGCCATTAGTTGCTTGCACATCTAATCAGCATGTGGACTGTGCTTTGGTATTGGCCTTTAATATAATTTGTGCACAATTAGCCATAACAAAACCATGTCCAATATGTTTTGACTAATTTGAAGTTTGCTTTGATTATTTACAGCAGTGAGTATTGCTTGTCAACTGAATCCCCATTAATCTGCAAGTGTGTTTACTAATGAATTAGTGTTGTACAGAGATATCTGCTTGATTCATGTTTTTAACAGCAGGGAGCAACTATACGACTTTAAATGGTCAAATTTGTATAATTAATTAGAAATGCTGAACAAAGCCACGTATCTTTTGAGAGTAACAAGCACACATTTCAATGCCAGATGGGTGTATTTGAGGTTTTGTTAACGCAGTTGAGGACAATCTATTTGGGAGAAGGTTCGTGACCCTACAAGTAAATTCAGAATAGGTCTTCAAACTCAGAGTTCACTGCTTTTGTGGTAGCAGACAGTGTAGTGTGGTGGTATTTCTCGAAGTAGCGAATCATCTTGACCCACAATCTCGGGATTACAAGCACAAAAATGGTTGCATAATATCCTTCAACTATTTGCATCACAATAAGGAACTGATTATGATGGGAGACTATTGAGACTATTCAAAGCGCTCTGAGACGCCGTCCGGCGTGGAGGGCGCTATATAAATCAAAGTTGTTGTTTTTGTTGATGGGTTCTGTTAAGAACACCTAAGAGGCACTTTTATACTATAATGCCTATGTATCCTTCTGTTAATCTGCACAGCACTGTTGCTGTACATTGATATGTTATAGTGACCTGATCAAAGTTAGCCTTGTTTTTTTTCCAATGGATTTGTTGTTTTTATTCTCTTTTCATCAAATGTACAATTTAAGCTTTCCACAAACTATGGTTTTGTCGCCGGTTGTAAATGTTGTTGCTTAAAAGTTTTGTTTGTAATTATGGGGCCAAGAATAGCTAGATTGTGAAAAATACAGATTTTGATTTAATACAGTACATGTAAAGATAACCAAATTGTTATTGATAAGTGTTTCTTTTCTCTGGGTGTAAATAAATTCACTTTATCTGCAAAGCCTGTATGATTGAGATAACATGAAAACTCCCACATCCAGTTAAATTATTGCTTTCTGCCATTGGATTCTAATAAATACACAGCTAGTTTGATGAGAAATGACAGGTTTGTATGAAGCCCTTTACAGATAAAACCGATAGCTTGGAAATCTCTACAGCGCAGCCCTTTAATCATTCTTTCAATAGTTCAATCTGAACAAACAAAATGAATTTTAAAAATCAGAAACAAAGATATAATAGTCAAAATGTTTTTATGTTCCGTTTTAATGTGTCAATGTTACTGCGGCGCAGTGTGGTTAGCTGTTGATTTTTTACCAGCGAATCCTTCTGCAGTAATGGAAATTCCTGATTTCAGCCAAGAGATTGTGCTAGGAGATTGAAAAGGCTGCCATGCAGCCAGAATGGGAGTAAAAAAAAGCAACAACAACTTGTATTTATATAGAGCCCCCTTACTTAGATGAGCATCCTAGAATGCTTAAGCAGAGGGTGATACACAAACCATATCGTGTAGCTTTTAATATCTCGTTTAGCACTGTGCCTACTTACCACCCAGATTGGTAAATCTAAGACAAGCAAATAATAATGTAAGCACACTGACAAGGTCAGGGAATTTACCCAGAACGAGCGAATACCTTGTTATGGTGTTTTAATGATATAAATGCATTTATTTAATCTGAAATGAACCACACACATGCGGCTAAAAGTAGATGATAAAAAAACACTTGCATTTTCAGATTCAATTGCTTGCACAAAATATGTGCATAGAAACATATCCTTCTGAGGAAGAGAGGATAAGTATACTGTACATTGAACTGGCTCTGAAGAAATACACCAGGTACATCTGCAATAATCTATGTAACAATACAATACTAATCATGCAGGAGATGATATGATAAACAAACCATATAAAGCAGAAATTACGTATCACCACAGGGAAATGAACACTCCAAACAAATAACCCGAAAACAATAGTTAATCAAACAGGCTAATTTATCCAAAAAAGCAGGCATCAATGAGATTTATAAAATGATAATAGATGCTGCTGTTGTTTGATCTGATCTGGTATAAGACAGAGAAGGTATGCTGTTGTGACTAATATTTTGTGATACACAATTAAACCTTCACAGTCCAGAAGGCAATTTTCTTGTGTGTTTTTTAATCTGTTGGACACGTGATCTGAAAACAGAAAGATCTTGAAACGAGAGAAAAAGAAACATTACTAATAGGAGCAAAGGAATAATCATTGTACTGGGAACTGGTTGAATCATATCACATTATCAATTTAACAGACATACTATAAAATAGCTTGCATGCTATCAGAGGGGGTTCATCAAATCATCCAAATGTAAAGTGTGAAACGTGTTTTAGACCAGCTTCACACGATCCTGTCTTCACACATCCTGCTCTAAACAGGACCACAAGAATGGCAATGACAATAATGTCCCTCAGATTGTCCCAGAGCTATCACCATAAATAGCAAATGGGGACACATTAGCAAAGTAGACCGATGCTGGCTTTACCCACGCAAGGCAAAGAGATTGAAAACCCTACTCCTGCCAAACACATCATTCTACATGACAACCGTAAAAACACACAGAGCTGTATTTTTCAGTGACAGTGAAGCCCAGAGGATTTTATTTTTCAAGTTGTTTCAGAAATTTACAGGTGGTACCAATGTTTTTAATTCTGTGCAACGGTAATGATATCCGTTACCATGGTCTTCCACATATCCCCCTGCCCCCCCCCCCCCCCCCCCCCCCCCCCTCCCCGGGCCCCCCATCTACTGTATTGATTTTAGGATGAGATTAGGATCCGTGAAAATGACAAATTTAGCAGAAGTGCTGGGGAACAAGATTCAAGATTCAGCCCACATTAGTTGCTTTTAGACTTGATCTAAAAATCAATAATCCAAAGCTGTAATCGATCAAATAGCCAACCTTATTAAGGAGATTAGATATATAACTATTGCTTTTGGGGTGTGTGGGTCTTTTGGGTGGTGGGTAGGAGGGTGGGCAAAGGGCAATTCAGATATTTCAAGTGTTCCTGATATTTTCACCCCATTATTTTTTGAATACATAGATTTTTTAAATTATAATAATCAGGACAAACATCAGGTTGGAAATTGCTAGATGAAATTATACATGTCTGAAATTGCAGGGAGGGATTCCTGGGATGAAGTAGCAGACGTGATTGTTTGATGTTATTTGCACTCTAATGGATGTACAAGTGTGCAGCCTGCCTCAGAGGAACATGTATTTTGCTGCCAATAACACATCAGAATACAGTTTGTGATTCAGATGGGTTTATTCTACCAAATTTGGAGCAGAGTGCACACCCTGTGGATTTATTCCAGCACCATCTTGATGGTGTCAACAGAGTATTGCTTCCTATCACAGACTGGGCACATTAAGAATACACTACAGCATTAAAATGCAGTTGATGTTCATTTAATTATCTTGGAAAAAAAATCCATAACTTAAATATTAAGGTTACAAAGCAATGGTAAATATTGCCAGGAGACTATAAATATGTGTAGAAAATAATCCATATTATAGCTGGAAGCAAACAGTTGGAATTCTATAACAAAAGAGAGTTAATTTATTCCTATCGAATTAAAGATTTGCCTTAATGCTTCAAAATTTTAATTAGCTGTATATCACCATTAGCAATCCTACCAACAACACCTGATTTAATAAATTATCACATGCAAACAAGAGAATTAATGAGCCGACAGAATGCCTAGGCTTCTATTTAAACATTTTTAATTAGAAGCTGTTCTTTGCTATTCAGTTCCACGTAACCCTTTGTAAGTTATTTTGATAAAACAGAATACTGTAATAGCTGGCTTAGCATACATTTCAAAGTTTCAGCACAATCGTATAATTTAAGGGAGATTCTGAGTTGCAGTAGGAATGGCTATATGTTTTTTAAATGCTGTGTTTATTACCTGCAGTCCTGCCGCCCATGAGAGCTACAACTTTGAAGGAATCACTTCAAGATATAGGTGGTCCTTCCTCCAGAGACATCAAGATCCAGCTCAAGAGGTGGATTTCTTCAGTCTCTCTGGAGGCGGGAATGCTAAGATGTTATTACTGAGCTCACTTGAGGACTTACTTGGTTACTAAGCTGAAGTCGGCCTTGTCCAGCCAGAGAGGCCATCCCATGACTTGCCTGACTTGATGGTGATTGTGGTGGTGAAGACAGATTTTAGGTCCACAATTTGACAATCTAGAAGAGACTAGAAGAGTTTGGGGGGGGATTGAGGCTTATTTGTGTGGTCAACCCTTATTCCCTAATTGGAACTTATTTGGTCTAATTTGGTTCATGAAGTGTGAGCAGGTCTAACCATGGGCTGAGTGTCAGCCTGTCTATAGAGGTCAGTGGTCTCTAGTCAATAACCTTTGGACATCTGCCTTGTAACCTCGTTCCACTAATGTATCTGTGGAAACTCATTAGAAATAACGTAAATTAGACTGCAATGTTAACCAAAAGGTTGGAAATTACCCCTTTTGCCAACTGGCTATGTAAACACCGGCTGATGTGGTTCAAAAACAGGCACATTTTGTGCATGCAAAACACCTCAAATTGCTTTGTATTGAATTGCGTCTGCAACATACACCTGCCTTAAATCTATCATAACTGGATGATCATGTTACAATCCCGTAACTCAAAGCCTGCCAAGTGTCGAGGAAAATAAATCAACCCACTCCTAATTTTCGGAGAGCAGAGTGGAATTTTGCACTTAATATCAGGACAGCCAACTACTCACCTTTTGTTAAGTCCCGAAATGTGATCATTATCGAATCAAAGCATGCACATTTCGACAAAAAAGCAAAGTGATTTTGAAGTGATAGGCAATTGTTAATACTTCAGCTGTTATTAATATCACGTTACCAGCAAACTCAAACTGACAAGGATCAGTCCAATTGGGTGGTGTGTTATGCTGCTATAATTGAAAATGAAGTTCCTGTTAGCAGTTAATGCCTTTTGTCTTTTGGATTACAGAAAACCTTAATTGAAAGTCATACGTGGTTACAGCAAGAAAAGCTTGCTGAGTATTATTTAATTTGATGCTGAAATAATAAAATAAATAATGCTTGCATTTGATGTAGCGCTTTTCACGTCTTCCAGACGCCTTGAAGCGCTTCACAGAATATACTGTAAAGTGAATTGACTGAATATTTGTAGGCGAAACGCAGCATTTGCGCACAGCAGTGTCTCACAAACAATCATGGATTGAGTGACCAATTTATTATTGAGACCATTTGATTTCGTGCATTTTTCCGTACAACAGTATCAACGTGTTTCTGATGTTCAGTCGTGGAAATCACCACAACTAGTGTTGACGAATATGTACGGGGTTTAAATGGGCGACAGAAACCAGACTGAACTGCATGCTGATAACTCAGTACACCTGAGTGAGGTTGGATTACAGTGGGGATGAAAGTATGGGAGAGGCGATTATGACGGTGGAGGCCTGTACGGAATATAGACATGCACAGACTGTTGAGAAATGTTTATGTGCCTCAACAGTCTATGCAATTTTATATACGGCAATATCAATAATTGCTTTACATTAATTTAGGCTGATAAAGTTAAATATAGTCCTATAAAGTTAGGGAGAGGAGTGAGAGAAAAAAAAAGAAGAATCGCATCACAAGGCTCTGTGAAAATGATGGAGATATTATAAGGCGCTGTATCAAATGGAAGGGTTCCTACATTCTGCTCGGTGAACAGAGGCATGTGGAGTAGGGAAACTTGCCTAAGGTTTTGACATGCCTAGAAATTGAAACCGGATCCTTTTCGCTTGGGAGGCGAGTGCTCTAAACAAAAAGCTACAGGACTCCACATGGATGGGGTTCTATTTGTGCACTTGTGCAAATAATGCTTACCCAACTGTGTGTGTTGCCACAGAATCTTTTTTCAAAGAAAAATGTGCTCACATATTGCACATGAGCCCTGAAGGTGAAAGCACTTGCACATGTGCCCACCATCCTCATCTTTGACAATGAGCTGTGTGTACATATACCAGGTGTTCACACCAAATCATCCTGAAAAAGGTGATTATGGATGTTGACATTATTTGGATTCTTGGCAGAGTTGGGTGACTTTGTTCTTATGCAGCATGGTTGCCCTCTGACAGTAACGCCAGTAAACACAAGGCAAACAGTTTTCTTCCTTTCTTTTAGCTTGAAATGTTCTACGCCGACTCTACTGTGGAGGAGGAGTGGGCCAAAAAATCTCCCAAATAAAATCGGTTAAAACGCTGCCGTTGCACAACAGAGCAATCAGCACCTGAAAGAGAATACAGCGTTAATGTTTTTGGGTGTGACTCTTTATCACAACTTTCCTTTTACACGTTTTGTATTTTGTTAAATGTACATATCCTTTTTCGTCAGGATGGGAGATTTTGGAGCTGGAAGAATGGAAGGGCAACAACTATTGTTGTTGTTCTGTTCTGCTAGCTGCTAACGAGAGAACTGCATTAATTGAAAGAACACAGACATTGAAATCTATACATTAACATGCTACCCAGTACGCAGGCATCAACAAATCCATCTAATGCATAACTTCTGTCGCTTTGCAGAGTCATGACGATAAAGCAGTCAAGGAAGCTGTCAGGGAAACTGGCACTTCATCCGTGATGTTATTTATGGCATCAAATTCCACTTTCATGTTAAAACAATGCGATGTTTCTTGTTACAATCAAAGCCACCATTCTCAGAAACGGAAGGAATGATTGCTTGGTTCTCCTTTGCCGGAATGGAGAGATTATAAAACTGACATATCGAGACGTGCTTTTTTGAGCAATGAAACGCCAACTGATTTTTGTTTTAGAAGATCAGTTCAGATAAGGAACGCCCTTTGGCCTACCTGATCTCATCCTTCAAAAACATTGACCGCTAACAATCCGGCTAACAATCACAGTGTCAAGCTGCTTTTTTTTAATGAGTTCAATATCCTGGCTTCAACCACTCTTCCTGGAAACCTGTTCCAATCATTAATGATCCTCCGGATGAAGAAAAACTTCCTGGTATCTGCCCTGAAATTGCCCTTCACAACTCTAAACCTAATGTCCTGTAGTTCGATCGCTTTGGGGCCAACCTAAAGTATTGTTCTGGATTTATTTCTTCGGTCGCATTTAGAATTCTATACGCATGTACAATGTCTTCTCTCAAGAGTAAAGAGCCTAAGCTTGTTTAATCATTGCTGATAGTTCATTCCTCAAACACCAGGTAAAATCGGCTTTGCTCTTCTCTCCATTGCCTCTAAAGCATGGTGTGGTGCAGTGCTCCAGATAACTAAAAGATCGATAACAGATAAATCAGAAATTAGCATGGCTGTTTGTAACATATCGACATAAACTGTATTTTCACATTATGTTAATAAATGGTATAAAATACACCACAGATGACTCCAGACCAAAATAAATGAGTAATTAATGAGACAGGGCAATTTGATAAATACTGAATAAAACGCAAAATCACTACTATTTTTGAGAGAGAAAAAGCCTGGATAGTTGTATGAAGGGATGATTCCAAGAAGGAAACATAAAGTTTCTTAGTGCAATGATATGTTCACAACATGAATAATATCATCACACATAACTGAAGCCAACAAATGAAGTGCTCATCAACCTATTACAGTATTTTATTCTGGGGGCCACAGAACAATGCCATCACTTCAAATGCCATCAGTGTCAACTTAATTCATGTCATAGGAAGCATTATAAAATGTTTCGCTGTGTGTGCACATCTCTGTGCCCATCTTCATTTCCTTCATCATTAACTGCGTTTCATAACATAAAATCAAAAGTGAAAAGTAAACAGCTATGAAGAATACTCAAAGGTCTATTAAACATTGGTTAGTTAAGTGTTAACCAAATGTCACATTCACTTTTAATATAAAGTAATTGGACACCAGATGTTTCATTATTATACTTACATAAATGGCCAGCTGCCTTGTCTGTATACCGCAGCTCACTAGTCTGTTACATTCTAACCTCTGCTTAGAAAATGTATGCAATGGTGTAAGCTGAATCTGTTTGTAGGCCAGTAATTAAATGCACTTCGCAGTGGCAGTTGCAGTGACCTTTGAAAAACTGCTCACAAAGTCTCACTTGCACTTTCATTATTGATTGAATAATGAGGCCCTGTGATAGAACAATAGTTGTCCAGTCAAATGAATGAGGATCTCTTTGGGTGGTAGCTGTAAATAGGACAAAAGACTATTCAGTTTGGCAGCAGAATCTACACACCAATTAACACTGTTCTCTGCTGTTTGTTACATCCCTGTTCTGACAAGACACTATTGGCATTTCACAGGGACAACATCTGTATAAAATTTGAGGGAGAGGGATGGGTGGGGGGTGGGGGGTCAGACTTGGCATTTGCTTGTTACATGACTGATAGATGTACTTTGGAGGGAACAAGAATTTTTGCTGAGACTCATCTCCCATCTGCCAGTGGTGCTGAACGGATTCAAAGCTCATTTCTTCAAACAACATGGAGGGCCATCAAATATAAATGTTATCTGCCCCATCCTCGCACTCATTAGGAATCTGTTTGAGGGCGGTGCCCTATGACTTTCTGACCGGTTGTGTCTGAAACTCTGATAAAGATCATGAAAACTCCCTACCATAAGAGTTGCAATTGCCAGCTGCTGTGCCTGATGAGCCAACAAGGTAGTGTATTTGTACTGAGAATGCAGTAAAACCGTGGTTAGCTAATTAATCAATAAATTAAATTAATGTCCAGTAATTGTTTTTCTCCGTTGTCTTTGATTACATTTTAGTCCCGAAGCAACCCCCTTGGGAAAATAGGAGGTGTATCACTTGTGTTAATAAATTCATCGAATTATGGACAAGAACTTGGATGGTTGTAGTATTTGAACTTTGTGGTATTTTATAACTCCTACTATCGATTGCCTATTTTTGCTGCAGAAAAGATAAATCTTAACAAAATTTTGCTTTTAGGAGAATTGATCTCTTTCTGTGCTTTTCCTTCCCCAGTGAAAAGAAAATGGATGACGGGCTGTTTCTTCCAGTCACCGTGCTTTGCTGAACACAATTTGCTTGCTTAATCCTAGCTTCTGTCTGTGTCGCCTGTTGTAATATGAAAATTACACTAATTTTGGCTCTCCTTGTCGTCTTTTGAGAACTACACATTTAAAATCTGTTGGGAGTATGATGGAATTATGATGGCACCATAATGAGTTATTGCCTGCCGCAAGTTTTAATGAAGAAGTCAAATTTGCTAGTTTGTCTTCACTGGTTTGGTGAAATGCACAAATTCAAACAATAATCTTAGCAAATTAATTTGCCAGTGGCAATTCTTGGTATCGAAATCTGTTAATTCCGTCCATTGTAATATTTTATGTTATATTGAATTCCAGAAATCTTATTAATTTTAACAGGATACAGTAAAGATTCAGTTTAAATATCTGTCCATGGAGATAAATTATTTGGGGGTATGGCCAAAGTAATTGAACTGACTGATGTTAATCAGATCTACATCAACCAGTTTCCAAGAATTACTTGCCTCTGAGTCAGAGGGTTAGGGGTTCTAGCCCCATGTCAGGACTGTTAATTCAAATAACCAGCCCAGGCTGACCCTACAATGCTCTGCATTGTTTGAGGTACCATCTTTTGAATGAGAGGTTAAACTAAAGTTTGTATGTCTGTTCTGATGAACATTAGAGATTCCATGGCACTATGCAAATGGAGAAGGAAGTATCTCCTGGCACACTGACCATAAATCCCCCCAAATATAATGTTTGTATTGTACACAAAGGTTCTGCTGGTTTGATTGTATCAATATCACCCAAAATCTCAATGCACCATTTCAGGATATTAATATTCTTTAAAACGGAATAAAACTGGATTAATTAGAACATCAGTCATGTGTGTCATTGGAGTAAAAGTGGCATTGTGTCCATTGCCTGATTTCAGAGGTCGTGTTGGCAGGGGTGTAGGAACAGATCACTTAGGAATGGTTCATAGTGTGAAGCAGGACAGATAGACTTAAAATAGGGGAAAGAAAAAAATGGAACTGATTTTGCTATGAATTATTAACAGAGGCCTAGAGCTCAATAAATCTCTCTGCTAGTTCAGTAAGATGGGTGCTGCATTTTTTATACAGCACAGTATCCAACACGCGTCTTTGTGAAGGAATGCTTTGCTCTTTGTACGAGAGAAGAAATGACCAACATAGACGATATCGATAATAACTAACAGTATCAAAACACTAACTTGAACGCCGGGAGCATGTGTTACTAAGCAACTGTTTGGTATTTCCTTTTACGTTTTTTTCAATTAAGTGGTATAGAGGAGGAGGCTTCACTCATTTACCTGTCAGAGACTGAATAGAAAGCTCAGACAGTTAGAGACAGTTATCAGCAGGAGAGCTCTGCCTATGAGACCCTGTGATGTTCAGTGGATAGGTTCCTTTCTTTCACTCAGGCTTCTGTCATTTTAAAACTAGGGCTTCGAGGGGTGGGATTTGGGGAAAACACAGTGAAGGTCATTCTGTGCCAGACACTGCTGTCAAGTTAGATTTTGTTTGGCAAGGGAGTAATAAATGTTGGTGTCTTGAAGTTAACATTGATGAATGTGTTCGACTTGGCATTTATTATTTTAAAAAATGCTTTCACCCCAATTATTATAATTACAAGTATCATTATTAATCATCTTCTTGTTATTACAAGCGCAATATTCTTCCTACTTTTTAAACACATTCCTCTCAGTAACAACAACAATAACATACAAATACAGCATTATGACTGATTTTCAGGCAAATAAACAGGTAAATAAACATTGTGAAAAGTTTCACACAATGGGAATAGTTGTAGCTATCTCTTACAGTATTGCCCTCAAACTCTTTCTTGATTAAATTGGATTCAATTTGTTTTAGAACAAATACATTTTATTTTATTTTATTCTCCCCTTTCAACAAAAGGGCAGAATTTTAAACCACTTCTATGTGTAAACAGGGTGATTTAAAGAGAGACCTAAGCCTCTTTTGTTTCTTATTTCAATGTGATTCTAAATGAAATATATTATTTCTCAAAGGATTTTTTTCGCAACTTTTGCCTAGTCACATTGCTGTTTCCTCACTCCTTGGCTTTCTACTAACAAATAATAATCCGTCCAAAAAAAACAACAAAAAACGCATGATAAAATTGGTCATTTCAATCCACGACTGTTTGTGGGACACTGCTGTGCGCAATTGGCTGCCTTGAATCGCCCATAAATATACAGTCAATTCGCTTTACAGTATATTCTGTGAAGCGCTTTGGGACGTCGATAAGATGTGAAAAGCTGCTATATCAAATGCAAGGATTATTATTATTAATAACTATCTGGTATAAATTGCGAGAGAATTATTGCAAAAAAATCCCTAACCTTCATCTATTGATATAAAAGTTCCCTCTTGATCTGCTGTAACAATGATGTGAGCCTTTTCAATGATCACAAAATACTTCCTTTGATTGCCTGTGAATATTAAATGCTAATGTCACTCTGGGCTTACTGCTTTGCCCCAGCCTACTGT
Organism: Hydrolagus colliei; assembly: GCA_035084275.1. Lineage (NCBI taxonomy): Eukaryota > Metazoa > Chordata > Chondrichthyes > Chimaeriformes > Chimaeridae > Hydrolagus > Hydrolagus colliei. The sequence goes on from CM068756.1 coordinate 5,440,411, forward strand.
CTGTGATACATAATGCTTCTTCACCTGCATTGTTATGAATGGAGTCTGCGTTATTTTATTATTTTTTCTCATACCCTTTGGCCGTTTTCCTCTCGCTTGCACCACTCACACCCGACACATGCGAATGGCCTGGACACTTGCATCTTTGCATCTGACAATGATACTTCAGGTGTGAGTGAGAGAATGATTTCTTTCCTGAGTGTGAAGAATTGATTCCCCAATGCAGTGGTTGAGATGAGGAAGATCATGGCTATGATCCCCAGGCATTACTGTTTTATACGGAATTACACGATAGCATCAATATAGGATTCTGTCCTGTTTATTTTTTATTCTCATAAATTAAAGGAGAGGGTAACTGGGTATGTAAATTTACTGCAATCATATCTAAACATATCCTCTCTACACTATTAGCCATACTCTACTGATACAGGGAGAAATTCCACTTAAGTCTAGATTTACTCTATCATATTACAGTTCAGAATTTGACAAATTCTGAAATACACCATTAATTTTGAAGCTGTATTTCTGTAAGATCTTATAAGAACTATAGAAAAGTGACTTAAAATGGAATTCAACAAGTTCTGAAATTAGACCCAGATGAAATTTCTATCCAATAGTCGGGAACCAATATTTTAGACTTGGTGCTTGGAGCACAAATTCAACCTGCTTATTCCCCAAATTGATTAAACATTAATATAAAAGTATCCTGTAGCTCAATGTTTAGGGCACTTGCCTTGCATGCGAAAGATCTGGGTTCTATTCTAGCAGGGTGAAATGTTTGGCAAGTTTCCTTACTCCACACACTTCTGTTTATCCAGCAGTAAATAGGAACCCAATTGTTAGTCGATTGGCAGATTGCTTTTCCGGTGATAATAATCCCTTGATTAAAAAACAATGATAACTGGGCCATTCAGTTCACGACCATTTGTGAGACACTGCTCTGTACAATTCGCTGCCACATTTTGCCCACAAATATCTGGTCAATTCACTTTAAAGAATATTCTGTGAACCGCTTTGAAACAACTAGAAGATGTGAAAAGCGCTATATCAAATTCAAGGAAAATTATTATTATTATTATTAATATTTATAATTCACAACATCTATCAAAGGACAAAAGAGCAATTCTCTCACAGAATCTTTGCCTCAAGCTTGTACAGGATCAACAGCATATATTTTGAAGACTCCATTTCATGTTTGCCTTTTAACAGCTCAGAGATTGTGAAGAATATATTAATAGAGCAGCATGGGTCCAGAAAGCCTTCTGGTCCAAGGGTCAAATGAGTTGTGTGTCAGTATGCGTATAGAATGAAACCAAAATCAGGGTCAAACATTACAAATGTTTGCTGATTTTGCACCTAGGAACAAACAGTCCAACACAATAACAACAACAGCTTGTATTTATATAGCGCTCTGCACACTGGGATGTCTTCAGCGGCTTGGAATGTCCTCCCGACATGAACGGCTCTCTGTAAATGTAATTTTGTTTAATAATAATAATAATCCTTGCATTTGAAATAGCACTTTTCACATCTCTAGATGTCTCAAAGCGCTTCACAGAATACACTGTAAAGTGAATTGACTGTATATTTGTGGGCGAAAATGCGGCAGCCAATTGCGCATAGTAGTATCCCACAAACAGTCGTGGATTGAAAATGACCAATTTTTTATAATTTTTTGTTGGGAACGATTATTATTAGGTGTGTGGAGTAAGGAAACTTGCCCAAGGTTTCGCCCTGAGCAGCCTGGATTCGAACACAGGTAAGGCGAGTGCTCTAACCACTGAGCTGCAGAACTGTTGTTGTTGTGGATGGCGTCTTGGAACGCTTATAGTTGCTGAAGAAATAGTGCCCTGGCATTTACACAGTTGTATTTCCTGTTTTGCTTTGCATACAGAACAACATTTAAATAATGAGATGCATTGTCAACTCTCCCAGCTGCTCAGATTACTACCTTGCTCTTAGTGGAGTAAAGCACCACCAACATATGCCTGACTCACAGGCAGGATTTACAAAAATCTATTGGATATTTAATAATGACATTTTCTGGAAGGCATTGATGTAGGAAAACGTATTTGGAGGAAGATGACTTTGCAAAACTAATTTTTAAATTGGGTACTTTCTGCACCTGGGCGATAAACAAATCCAGGATGCTTGGCCACATGTTCATCATTGCAAAGTATTGTCAGGTACTAGCTAAAGGCACTCAAGATTTATACCATAAGCTGTTGTGGTAAAATAGTAATCTTAGCTTTTACACATAGTGTGTTTAGTGCCACTTAGAGGATCACATCTATGATTGAAAAAAGTTAGTTAACCGCCCGATTGTGTTTGTGTAGGTTTTAGACTTAAAAGAACTAGCAGAAAAACAGTTTTAGAATTAATGATGTATTTAAGAACTTGCCAAAATCTGATACCTAAAACGCCATAGAGATAGAATACATCTATACCCTGGTAGAATTTCTTCCCACGTGTACTTTTATTATGTTACATAATGTTTTGGTGAATAAAAGTTCATATTTGTTTGAGAAAGTTTCCAGGGCTTTAGATTAAAAGCAGGGGAGTGGAAAGAGTTGGTAGCTCTTTCAAAGAGTCAAATAGCTTCCTTCTTTGCTGTAGTATTCTATGATCCTATGCTTTTGTTTAAACCAGTGGTGGCCTACTTTGATAGTTGGCCAACAAAATTAATTTTCCTGATTGAATATTTCTTGGTTCACGGCATACAATCAAGTATATTCAAATCAACAAAAAACTGAAACACACTACCAATCGAATAGACTCACCAAGATTGGAGGCCAATTATTGACAGCTCTGAGGGCCACTTTCGAAAACACAATTAATTAAGAATTAACAGAATAACCTAATCTGTTGGGTTTTAGAATTTACTTCAATGTAACTGGACTCCAGACTTAGTCTGTACACACTCGCTGCAGAGAATGAGTTGCTGTCGAACCTCACTTTGAAAAGAATGGCCTTTACACTGAGGAATAATCAGTTACATTGAAGAAATGATGAAAAACATTTTAGAACTTGTAAGAATTTCATTTAAAAAAACAAAAAAATTCTGATATGTTTTATTTATTCAAGAAAACCCACATAACGTTTAATCCCTGGTAACAACTGCAGATGCTGCCTGTGTATTTAATCCACAAAGAAAGGATACAAAATGTAATTCAGTATTAGCACTAAGGAAATAAGGAAGACTTAAGGAAGCTTAGAAGTATGAGGTTGTTTCAAGAATGTATTTTTTTTGCCTGTATATTTAAGGCATGCCAGCCTTTGGGCATTTTGAACTTTTTAATGTATCCATAGGGATTGTACAGGGCAGTGTGACTGATGTGCTACAATTGTGTAAAAAAAATCACCAAAATCAAATGAATGTATCTTTTTATGGTTCATGTGAAACTTAAACCAGACAACAAAAATATACACTCACACCACTTTACATTATAACCTGTGAAGCAAATTGAGATGTCTCAATGATGTGATAAGGTTCTATATCAAATGCAAGAATTATTATTATTATTATTTATTATTTGAACTCACCACAGCTGATCTGTTTGATCAGAAACTTGATATGTGAAGCACTGACTTGCACATTTGGGTTCTGGTCTGGAGAACCATAAGCAAGCCCAACCCCAATATCCCCATCACGTATTGAAGCATGTCTTGCGGGCTGTCATGTTCTAAAGCATTTAAAATAACATAGTTTTTTTTTAAATCTGCATTTTTTTTAGGAACCTGTTCAGAATATGAACAGCAAAACCTCGCAGATATGCTTCAAAATATTTGATGATGAGCTTTCCTTTGAAATTTCAAATTAATGAATACACAGCTTAAATATTTAAATCGTAAATTAGTTTAAAAAAAAGAATGACAGTACAGTACTCTTCGTGGCTTTTATGTTCACCCAAGCAAAACTGAATAATATATTTGAAAATCTTTTGATGCATCCTTTACTACTGTAATTATTTTTAAAAGGTAGAAATCTATAGTCTTGAGACAAGTGTGCGAAGCAGCAACAGTATCAACAACAACAAAATTACACTTGTATAGCGCTGTTCACATCAGGAGGACATCCCAATGCGCTGGACAATCATTGTTTCAGACACGAGCTGGGGTCGGGGACAGGGAGGGTGGAGGGAAACAGGGGGATTTGGGGAGACCAATGGGAGTGTCGAAGAGGAGGGTCTTGAGGTGGGATTTGGAGGAGGCCAGGGAGGGGGCGATGTGGAGGGGCTGCGGGATGGAGTTCCAGAGGTTGGGGGCAGAGTGGCTGAAGGCTCGCCCGCCAATGGTGAGGTGGGTGGGTTGGGGGACATGGAGCAGGCTGGAGCCTGCTGAGCGGAGTGGGTGGGCAGATTGGTAGGGGAACTTTGCTGGCAGCTTATCTTGCAAGGCACAACAACAACAAAATTACACTTGTATAGCGCCTTTCATGTTGGGAGGATGTCCCAAGGTGCTAAACAGTTAGTTCAGGACACAGCTAGTGGCTATTTGAAAGGACAACAATCTGAATTCTTTAGCAAAATGTAGCTTTCGTTTTTATCCCCGACTTTATATGTTGCTCGAATCTTTCATGGATTTTCATCTTTATTTTTGCATTCCTCAAAGCTGTAAACTTACTCCTTGATCGAGTCAGAAAGTAGTGTTCTTGAGAGAGACGTGACGTGTTGGAGAGGGTTCAGAGAAGAGCAAAGTAGATTATTTCAGGATGCCAGGGTCTGTGTTATGAGAAGAAGCTCACGCAATTGGATTTATTTTTTATTGGAGAAAAGATGAAGGGGAGAATTAGCTTTAAAAATGCTGAGATACAGACTGTTTACTTAAACCAAATCTCAATTGAGACAAAAAATGATTTTTTCCCACTGAGTACTGGAATAGACTGGTAACAAAACCAATTGTTATTGTGTTGAGTAACTGAATAGCTATCTGCTTTGGAACAATATTGAAGCCCATAACAAGAGCTGCAGGCTGAGGTATACAGAAAGTAGCACAAAGCTTGGAACTGTTTCTCATGGTAAGCTTTGCTTTTTAGCTGTAAATTTTAACAACAACAACAACAACAAATTACATTTGTACAGCACCTATCACATGGGGTGGATGTTCCAAAGTGCTGGTGGTTCAGTTTAGCTAGTTAAACTCAAGCAATTACCCTATTGCACACTCTGAGGTCTCCAAGTGCCTTATCATGTCATCAAAGCGCTTCACCAGATATAATGTGAAATGGTTTTGACTGTGTGTTTTGTAGGCGAAACACAGCAGTCAATTTGTGCACAGCAATGTCCCACAAACAGGCATGAAACGAATGACAAATTTTATTTGGAGGAATTAGTTGGCCAGGACACCAGGACACCTTTCTCTTTTCATTTTGTGCCATTGGATCTAATTTAGGTGGATGAGACTTTCACCTAAAGTCTCTTCGCAAGACGGCACCTCCGACAATGCAACATATCCGCAGCACCGCATTGGACTGTCAGCTTAGACTATCTGATTGCAAGTCCCAATGTGGGCCTTGAGCCCACAACCTTCTGACTCAAAGGCGAGAGTGAGTCACTATACCAGGCTGGCACACAGAGTGTCTTCCTCTGGGGAAAAAATGCACACTTCAACAACTGCTTGTATTAATGTAGTGCCCTTCAAGCAGGATAGAGTTGTCAAATGCTAATCTTCAACTAGATAAGCTAATGGACACTGTACATTTGTGGACCTCTCAGTAGTTGCAATTGTAGACTCTTATGCACGATGATAGATTTACATTGATCAGATGCCTTAATGAGAGGGAAAGACAGTATAGTCACGCTTAACCTCTTACTGATGACCAGTAGAAGTTATATATGCATTCAATACTTCTGATTTTCCCTCTCCCCCACCTCTGCCATTAACTGAAGCAGTTCACTGGCAGACATGTCCCGTTGTGACAATGGATAGAATGTCAACACAGCAGCACCCAGACTCACCAAGTCATTCAAAGTGGAATGCTGCTCACTGCGAGACATATTATATGCTATCATCTCAGATCCCAAGTGTGTCACGTAAAAGTAAGTGAATTCAAAGCTTCTGCAATTTAAATATACAGTAGTTTAATTAGGAATCATTTGCAAAACTTTTTTTTCCCCACCCAATAAGTGATGTACTCGACCACAACGGGTTCCACTGGAAAGTTGCAGATTTTGGATGAAAGAAAAATACAGTTTAAGCGTTGGCATTGATCCAGCAGGTGGCCATTCCTGATGTCTTTCTGTTTGCCCCTGGTGATATTCTGGTGGGCAGATGGACAATGGAAACAAAGGGCATAAAGGCTATGAACTTTGTCCCTGCTTTTTAGCCAAAGGCAAGTTTGTGACAAGGGAATACAAAAGCGCACTAAATGAGGTTTGCAACTGCATAGTAGCTTGTTCCCATTTATTGCCATGATCACTCGTACCAAATAAAGTGTGAGGAATGGACACAAATGGGGGTGGGAAGAGAGTAATGAACATCGCAGCAGCAATCTCATCTCAGACCTCTCTTACCAGTCAATCGTAGTGTGGGAACAGATTTAATAGAGAATCAGAAGTGTATTATTTATCCTGTATTATGCTAGAATGACGTGTAGAGTAACTCAGCAAATTAAAATTAACTTTGTAAAGTACTATTGCATTTTTTAAAAATTCAATTCTGCCTAAAAGGACACTACAGTTAAGAGGATTACCAACAGCAACAATAAAATTACATTTGTAGAGCGCCTTTCACGTCGGGAGGATATCCCTAGGTGGGTACTAGGTTTGCAGAGACAAATCCACAAATAATACATATAAAATGTATATTTTTTAATTTACTAATTATATATATTTTTAATTTACTAATTTTTAATGTAAAAAACTGACTTCATTCATTCCACTGGAGCATTAAATCACATTACAGCATTTCATTCCACTGAGTGTACCAATATAAATATTTCTTGTACTCTAACTTCAAGAAGCCACGATTGACTATAGAACCTGCAGATGTGGTCTTTTACTTGTGTTATATACGTTCAAACTGTCCTGTAGACAAACAGCATGCCTAGGCAACTTGAATCAACTTCAATATAAAGTGGTCTATGTTAGAAAGGGTAAAAAATGTTTGGCAGATACAGGGGAAGTAATTGGATTTCAGGGTTCTGAGATCTGTTGATATAATTTATCATGTCACGGGAACAATCTGATTCAATTAATGTCACGTATCTCAGCTATTTATTATCCTAGATGTCCTTTTTGTTTCTTTTATCCCTTCTATCTTGCGTTACTTTTTTTGTGTTTGTCAAGTTGAAGAATATTAGCACTGGAAATTGAACACCATTAATAAGTCAAAATAACTGCACAGCTTACCAGTTAAAAATACTAAGAAGTTCCGCAATTCTGCATAATACAGTGTGGTGGGGGCACTATATACTATCCTGCAGCTGACACATATATTAGTGAGCCTACAGTCATAGGTATATACAGTATATGTACTAAATTGTTTAATAATGTGCATATATACTAATTTTTGATTGATATGGCTGGAACTGATAGCTATATAATTTAATTGAATATATCCATATATATAGCACAGTTCCAGATATATTAATCAATCATTGCTACAAAATCATTGCTAAGGATAGTCCATTCTCCTTCTTCTGATCTGTCCTGTTGCTTAGTGCTTAGCATCAAAAATGATTGATTGATGTGCTGTGAAAAGTTGTATTTCCATTAAAAATACAAGGAAACGATATTCTTCTGTTGATAGATTTAGTCTCTAAGGATTCACTTTGTCTCAAAATTTCTCCGAAGGTAGACTGCGCTATACAATGCAAATTGTTGGTTTTATCCAGAGCCAAGGTTTACTATTGACTGGACTTACAATTTGACACACCTGTTTCACATTCAGACAAGTAATCGATATGTTTTAGATCACAGTGATTTGGGCATCTAATATTAAGTAGGTGATTTTGAAAGGGTTTCACAGTGATTGATTGTTTGATCAGTCGTAAACACTTTGTGACATGAAATTGGAAAGGAAACTAAAAGTTCATTTGGACATTTCATATAAGACTTCTGTAAAACACAGCTCCTGAGACACATGCATCAACTTCAAACTGAGACTCAATACCTATCTATTGACAAGAATCTGTTAAAAAAGCTTCCCGAGATAACAAGTAGTTCGTATTTGAAAATATCATTGCTTCCTTAGAACAAGGAAACTTTACCAGCTCAAATATTCATTCCCGTGTAATTGTACTCTCAAATCGATTCAAAGATTAAGCTGATTATAAGGAAATGCTTAACTCTCTGACATAGTGAAAAGTTAACAGTTGAGAGATTTAGTTCATTCCCAGAGAGAATAATGAAAATACAGAGATTAGCTACTTGCGCTCTCCCCAAAGGCATATAGGAAGGAAATGAAATACGCGAGAAAAGACAGAAACTTGGGTAGCAGATTCTTACTGATGCAAATTAGTTGGTCAAGAACATCAATCATTATTGCAGATTCCTATTGATTCCACGGTGGACTTCATGAATTAAAGAAAGATAATGCAAACTGTAAGACAATGAATCTAAAGATGAAATGGAAAGCAGATGAAAAATAAATAAATAAGTATGCTATTGGATAAAATCTTCTATTGTATCTTCAAATGTATCCAAGCAAGGGCAATTAGATATTTGGATGGTTTTGCTGATGCGGTTTAATGGGTGATGAATCTCTTACCTCGTGTAGCCCTCTGTAACAAAAGGGGGAAAAAAAATCAAACGTAATTTTTTTGATACATAGGTTTATTAAGAAACAGGAGAAAGGGGAGAGGGCAGAGAAGAGAGATTGAAAGTGAAAACATTGAAAGAGGCACAGAAATAAAGATGGAAGTAGAGACTGCAAGAGACAAAAGAATAACGGGAGAAGTAAAAGATTGGGTGAGAAAGACGTTTTGAAAGATGGAGAATCAGAGATGAGAATTTGTCCGATCATTTCCACATTGGTTCTTTTTTACACTAAATCATTACTACATGAACTTGGCATTTATTTAATGGATGTAGCATTTAATATATTGGAAAAATGCCAAATATCAGTTTTGAGATACATCAACCTTCTGAGCGAGGTAAAAATAGATTGAACAACACAACCCAACTATAATTGCCCTGCACAGAGGAGTAAAATTCGTGAAAGAGAACTCAGCAGGCACCAAAACATGAACCGCACTCCTACGAATACATTGCACTTTCCAGTGAAATCCCTGTGATGTGCTTTGAGACGTTGTGAAGAAACTTTGCATTAGATATAATGCCTTATCGTTTTGCTCAGACGTCTCAAAGTGCTTTACAGGATATATTATAAAGTGGATTGAGTATATTTTGTGGGATTAATATGCAGACAATTGCGCAGAGCAGTGTCCCACAAACAGTCACCAAATTATTACCAAGGATTATTGTACAGTTTTACTCTTGATAAAGAGTTAACAAAATACATTGTTTTTGATTCTCTAATTTAATGGCTTAATATTTTCAATTATAGGGACCAATTGCTTCAATTTATTCTTTGATGAGAAGGGTAGGATGTTTTGAACAACAAATTGTGCAGTTAATGTATTGTATAAAAACATTAAACGCAAGAAAAACATTTACTGGCATCTGGACGTACCAGGCTTTGCAGTTCGTTCAAGTCTGTTTTCTACCTGTGAATCCATTTATTACATTGTGCCCCAGTAAATTATTACAAGATGCAATATTTGCATAGTAATGTATACAGCGTTCAGGGGGAAGCATCATTAATTCATGAAATGTACTTTTTCGTTACACAATCAAAGTATCACCCAGTGCACACTTTGCACATAACATAATTCATGAAGTCTTTTTGTATGATGTATTGTGGATCGCTTTGGCTTCCCGGAGGGTAATAATCCCCTCCAAAACTATCTGGTCACTCAATCCGCGCCGGTGTTTTGTGGGACGCTGCTGTGCGCAGTTGGGCTGCCGCGTTTCGCCCACTAATTTACACGGTCAGTCCACCTGGGAACGCATTCTGTGAGAAGCACTTTGAGACGTCTCAACGACCGGGAGATCAGATCAATCATAACATTATTTTTTTTTTTGCCATGGGAAGGATTGCACTTCCCTATCAGTTTGTGGCAATGAAACCCCAGGAAGGCAGCAAGGGTTTGCATATGAAGAGGCCAATGATGTGAGGCTGGGTGGAGGGGCGCTGGAGGGAATCAGTGACTTTTGAAGTTAGTATCACATGGTGTGTGGTTTGATTTCCTTGGGGGGGGGTCGGGAGGAGGAGGGATGAATTTCCCGAGCTCTTGAGAGAGCAGAGCAGATCAGAGAGCGCCGTGTGTGTGTGTGTGTGTGTGAGAGAGAGTGTGTGTGTCTGACCGCACCGAATAAATGTACAGTGCGTGAACGAGACAAGACGCAAGTAAGTGCAGCCAACAATTTTTGACTGACTGGACAGCGATGAGCTCGCTGTGTGTACAGCGTTACATCAGTTACTCCGCTTCGCAAACACATTAGCTTAGCACCTGCCTTACAGCACCACCAACCAACCAACCAACCAACCCACCCAACCAACCAACCAACCAACCCAACCAACCAACCAACCCACCCAACCAACCAACCCAACCAACCAACCCAACCAACCAGCTGGATTGAGGACCCAACTTCCAACGAGTTCTTTCCCTCTCTCGCTCTCTCTCTCTCTATCCAACAAAGAACATTTTTTTTTGGAGGGGGGGTGTGGGATTTTCTCCTTCACCCTCTCTCCCCTCTTCACCCTCCACACCCCCAACCCACCCACCCACACACACATACATGTTTTTGTTTCTTGTCACTATGCCGCCCTGTGTGTGTGTGATGTGCTGGTGTGTGGGTTTGGAGGTTCCCAGGTCGGGGGCTTACCTGGTGATGGTGACGGTGGTGGGTTTGCTGGGCTCGGTGTTGCCCTCAAACCCCGATGGCCGAGACGTCCGCCAAGGGTTTGCAAACGCCGGCGACAACGACAACAACAACGACAGCAACAGCCGCCAGCCCTGGTTTCACGGTCGGTTGGGCGAGAACCTGCCCCGAGGCTCCCGGGTGATGGGACTGACCATCCCCCTGAACCGGCTGAGAGTGCGGGAGAGATGCCGCCGGGCTCCGGGGGGAGGAGGAGGAGGAGGAGGAGGATGGTACCTGGCGTTGACGGGCGAAGGACATCCCGATTTCCAGCTGGCTCTCCACCACCACCGGCGGGGACACGTCTCGTTGAGGAGCACCAGAGCCCTGGACCGGGAGGAGAGACCGGGCTACCGGCTGGGACTCGGGCTGATCTGTGGCCGGGACTGTGGTGGGAAGAGTGGACCAGGAGATGGAGGAGAAGAAGAAGAAGGAGGAGGAGGAAGAGGAGGAGGAGAGGGAGATGGAGGAGAGGAAGGAGGAGGAGGAGGAGGAGGAGGAGAGGGAGGAGAGGAAGGAGGAGGAGGAGAGGGAGATGGAGGAGAGGAAGGAGGAGGAGGGGGAGGAGGAGGAGAGGGAGATGGAGGAGAGGAAGGAGGAGGAGGAGGAGGAGGAGGAGAGGGAGATGGAGGAGAGGAAGGAGGAGGAGGAGGAGGAGGAGTGATGGTCCAGGTGGCCAGGGTCACGGTACAGGTGATGGATTCTAACGACCACACACCGGCTTTTGCCCGGACCAGGGTCCGGTTGGAGGCGGAGGACACCCGGTCACTGAGATCGGTGCTGTACCGGGCTGTAGCCAAGGACCCCGATCACGGTAGGAACGGGCGGCTGGTATACCGAGCCCTGCCCCCGCCCCCGTCCCGCCGCCCTCACTCTCCCCATCACCCCCGGCTCCCCTCGCCTTTCTTTGTGGTCCCCAAGACCGGGGAGGTGGTGCTGCTGGACTCGCTGCTGGACGTCAGGAGGGGGAAGAAGGGAAGGAAGAAGGCGAAGAGGAGGAGGAGGAGGGGGAGGAGGAGGAAGGAGAGGGAGAGCTGGAGGGAGGAGGGGGAGGGGGGGGAGAGGTGGAGGGAGGAGGAGGGGGAGAGATGGAGGGAGGGGGAGAGGTGGAGGGAGGAGGAGGGGGAGAGATGGAGGGAGGGGGAGAGGTGGAGGGAAGAGGAGGAAGAGGATGGGGAGGGGGTGAAGCTCTGGCTGAGTGTTGTGGCCAGTGATCGGGGTTCCCCTGAACTGACCAGCCGACCATTGAGGCTGGAGATCCGGCTCCACTCCCCAGTGTTGCCCCCACCCTCACCCCCACCCCCAGCCCGGGGAGAGCTAATGGTCAGGAAGCCCCGGTCCCTCCTCCACCGGGAGTCTCTGCACATCACCGTGTCTGAGGACGCCGCCGTGGGCTCGGTTATCCTGACCCTGTCCCCCGCCCGGAGGTTTCCGGTCGCCTGGTATGAACTTGTCTACCCCGAGGACTCACCCCTCAGTCTGGGCAAAGAGAGCGGCCAACTGAGCATCAGCCAGAGCCTGGACAGGGAGAGCCAGCCCAGCATCCGACTGACAGTCAAAATACACCAGAAACAAGGTACTAGACACTGTTCACACATCAGGACACACGCCAACCCCTAAACACCTTCACCTCCTCTCCACTCTCATTCACTCACTCACTCACTCACTCACTCATTCACCCTCCTCTCCATTTACTCTCTCTCTCTCTCTCTCTCACTCACACACACACACACCATCTCCTCTTCAGTCACTCACTCACTCACTCACTCACTCCTACACTCACTCACTCTCCTTTCACTCATTCACTCACACACCCTCCTCCTCACTCACTCATCCACTCACTCCTCTACATTCATCCACTCACTCACCCAATCCATTCACTCACTCACTCCTCTACACTCAGACACACATTCCACTCTCCACTCACACACACTTTGATAAGCTATCCCCCAAACTGTTACAATATCCCCCAAAAGTACTTGTGTTACACACAACATCCGCCTTACTAAACAGGCATTTTCCTTCCCAAACCCCCAAATATATTACTTTCCTAATCTGTTTTAAAAAAAAGTTATTTATTTACACAGGTTTTCATTTATAATGCAAGTGGGGTCAGTGGCTAGAGCATTTGCCTTGTAAGCCAGAGATATCTGGGTTTGATTCCTGGTCAGGGCGAAACCTTAGGCAAGTTTCCATTATCCACGCGGATTATTAATATTATCATAATCCTTCGAAAATAAATAATTATAAATTGGTCACTTCAATCCATGACTGACTGTTTGTGGGACGCGACTGTGCGCAATTGTCTGCTGCGTTTCGCCCACGCATATACAGTCAATTCACTTTACAGTTGATTCTGTGAAGTGCTTTGAGACGTCTTGAAGACGTGAAAAGCGCTGTATCAAATGCGAGGATTATTATGGTTTATTTATTGCTAGTTGGCTTTGTTTCTAAAGCTTGGCTTTTATTTTAAGAATTGTTTTTTGCTTGTTTCAAAAGCTGAGGAACAATGTTACAGTACTTGATTATCGAGGGATTGCCTCTGTTGGATTGCCTACTGATCTCGGTTACACCTCCCACCCCTTCACCACACACACACACACACACACTCACATACACACGTAAATCCCAAAGTACAAGTATCTGAGCTCTCAGGTTAATGGTGTTTGGTGAGTGAGAGGATCCAGGGCAATGCTCTCAGCTATACGTGTGTCAGCTTTTGTGAATGTGCAATTTTGCCAGTAAATTAGCCCCTTTGAAGTGTTTAACTGTCTTAACTGGTGAAAGTTCCTGGCTTGACCAGTGATGACCTCTCTAGAAAATCATAAGAAAATGTACTCAGAATTATTTTTTTGCGCGGGGGGTAATTAACAACAATAAACAATCAATCCAAAGAGTGAGCGAGATCTTTGTGATGATTCTCCTGTCTTGTCGAAACTGACTATCTATCTGTCTGTTTGATCAAGTCTGTCAGGGGGGATTTGTGATTGCCATATTGTAAGTCACGTTCAATTGTGTTGATAGGAGTTTAATAGAGAGTGATTGGATGTTTCATTCAGCCTCTGGGTATAGTTATTTGTACTTGCGGGATGGTTCTGGGAATTTAGCTCTTTTAATCACTTCTGCTTTGAAACTGACTGCCGTTCTTTCCCCAATCTCCAAACTTCAGTTCTTAAACCTCTATCGTTCACTTTCTCAGATTGTGTGTGTATGTGTGTGGTTTTGTGTGAGTGTGTGGATTTGTGTGTGTGTGTGAGTGGAACTGGCTGGGGGCATTTTTATGTATTACATATATAGTATACCGGTAATTCCTGCAAGTATTAGACTACAATGTGTACTTCAAAACAGAGACAGCAGATTGAGAGAAATGATGTATTTCAACTTTTGGTGATTATTTTAGCCATCAGTTGAATGAGTGCTTTATAAAATTATAATAATGACTCTTGCATTTGACATAGCCTCCTGTCACATTGTTGAGACGTTTAATATTATACTGTATTTTGTGAGTGAAACGAGGCAGCCAGTTGTGCATAGCAGTGTCCTACATTCGTAGATTGAATGACAATTTTTGTTTTGAGGGGAGGTATTATTACTACTACAACAACAACAAAATTACATTTATAGAGCACTTTTCACGTCAGGAGGACACCCACCTGGCGGAAAAAGATCTGCAAATTGACTAATTATCAGGTTCCTACTTACTGCGAGGCAAACAGAGGCGTGTGGAGTAAGGAAACGTCCCATGCAGTCATCAAACCCAGTCCTCTCGTTTTCGAGGCGAGCGCTCGAACCACAAAACCACAGTTAATTCTGCCCCGAAAGGTCAATTCACCCTCTTCTTGCTGTCACCTGTAGCCACTGGTACCCGCCAGACCCTGTGGTGAGCAGTGCGTGGCTCCCGTCGCTAAATATAATATTGAATTGTTCAGCTGTGAATACCAATCTCTGTCAAAGTTCAATGATGCCTTAAAACTCCCTCACAATCTTGCCAATATCCACTGAGGAAAAAAGTGTATAATGTGAATAATCTTTCGGTGCCAGAACAAATTAAAGCAGAGTCTTGTCAGACTCACTATACGTTTCTGGTTAAAACTATGGTAAAACAGAGGAGGGGACAGGCATGATCTCCAAGGAACTGTTTCATTGATTCCTGAACACAATACGTGGAGGGGTTTCCTATCACTATCAACCGGGCAACTTTGCTTGTTTTAAAGGGTGATGCAGTAGGTAAACTTGAGCAATCAATAAAGGCTCTGTTTGCATTTTTGCATTCATGTTTGCATTTGCCATGTCGTAAATCTGCAACAACAGAGTAGCTGGTGGCAGAAAATATTGCCCTCGCTATAGAGGTGCCCCATCAGATGCCAGTTTGTGTCTTACACACAAAGAGATGGTCCTCTCGTTCGGCTGTAGGACAAGAAATACACAGCTTCCGGTCTTGAAAATGGTTATTGCATTTCAAAATCCCAAAAGATGAAGATGATATGATATGATTTTTAATGCCAGCATTGTTTAGCACAGCAATAATTGGCATTTGATTAGGCATAAAATCAGAAATGTGTTATCTCTGCAGTTATAGATGTAGGAGTGGAGGAATGTGCAGGAAGAAATACAGAGGCAATAGAGAGAAAAAAAGTTTTAATTCAAATTATAAATATTAAGTTTAATTGATCCCTTTGCCACACTACTTGTGTGTTTGCTTCTATTCCACATGTTTGTGCTAATAATAAACATTATTCCAACACCAGGTTAGTAAAATATACGCTGGAATATTATTCATGTTACATAAGAACATAAGACTAAGGAGTATGACTAGGCCATTAGGCTCCTTGAGCCCGCCCCGCCATTCATTAAGAACATGGCTGATCTTCTAATCTGACTCCACCTACCCGCCTTATCTCCATATCCCTTAATCCCTTTATCCATACAAAATCCATCAATTTCAGTCTTGAATATGTTCAAGGACTGAGCATCTACGGTCTTTTCGGGTAGAGAATTCCATAAATTCACTACCCTGTGAGTGAAGAATGTTGCGAATGAGCGAATGTAATGTTGGCTTGGACTGTGATTTTAATTGTTTCATATACTGCAACAGGCCATTGAATTGTCGCATACTCAATTTCAGCTACCAGTTTTGTGACATTTTTAGGCTGTAAAAGGTGCTGGCCTGTGGTTATACTTGTGTCAATTATTGCTGGCAGACACGATTTATGTTGTGTGCCAATTAGCTGCCATGGTGGCCAACAAATATACAGTCACCATAACTTCACGATATATTCTGTGAAGGGCTTTGAGATGTTTTCTCGACATACAAGGTACAATATTAAAAGTAAGTACAGTACAGGTATTATTATTATTGTGATGTTACCAAGTTCACAGCGCTATCACACTCCATTGCTGCACAAATCCTACATTTTAGAGCCTATATATCATGCAAGGAATATGCACAAAATTCATTCAGCCAAAGATTAATGTTGTGGTGTGGAGAATGGTACCTGATTGTCATGGGCCTCCACACTTGTGCTCCCCTCTGGAGGTGCAAGCTTCATGCATCATATGGTAGAATTTCCCTCGGGTACTCTTGTGTAATGTAAGGCTAGGCTCTAGAGTACCTCTAAGGTGTATAATTCAGTCATAATGTATGACCAAAATATGTTCCGAGTAATGCCGCATTTGATGTGCTGTGATTGATTTACAGTATATATCACTTTACAGTATATTTCTGTAAAGAGCTTTGAAATGCCTCAATGATGTGATCAAGGCTATATCAAATGCAAAGATTATTATTATTATTGATTGATAGTGAACTCTCGTTAGACTATCAGATAACCAATTACTGTGAATATCAGTGCTAAAATAAATACAATTTGAATGAATGTCTTTCAGTGGCGATTATTATTTTAAACATGCCGCCTAATTTTTGTATGCAGACAGGGACAGCAATCTTATACTCAGGCTCTAAACGTCATTTAAAATGGGAAATATAGTCCCAGTGGCCTGTTTCAGAATACAGAGATTAAGAATGCAGTCATTCTTCAGAACCGGGATGAACAACTGTGATGAATGGAGTTATTCATCTCTGAATTCTAGTTGGAATCAAAACTGAGCATATAGTAAGCCTGTTTAGTTAAGAAAGTAGGAAATCTCGCTGGGGACTCATTTGCATAATCAGTGCTAAAAACAGAATAAGCAAATGACTTCATTTAAATTATTGTGTTTGTAATCTGTCTTTTGTATGGAGGGCTGCAGTAATTCTTTTCTAGTGTGACCGATTTGTGTGTTGTGTATTTCGTTTGCAGAAGACGGTAGAGAGGGATTCATCACATTGTCTTTGAAGTCTCTAAAACACTGAACTGCAGGCAGGAAGCAGCTTGAGTTTGCACTTATTTTCACGTTTGATTTTGAACAGGTTGTAATTTCTGCGGACAGAATAAATAGTTTCCTCGGGGATTCAGCTCGTATTTCATATTCAGTTAATCCAATACAACCTCGGGTTAGAAAACATTTTAGTTTTTAATCATTGGTTTTGATTTGAGACTGGATTACTATTTTCTTCAATCGTTTCTCAACAAGTTCTTTATGGATTGTTTGGGGGTGGGGGGGGAAAATCCTGAACATCAAAGGCACAGCCTCTTCAAAATTGCAAGAGAACATAAGTTTAGACAATGGAGGGTGACATTTATGCAGTGTGCATGTAGACATATTTAAGAAACGGAAATGTATATTGAATTGTTCTGACGAGTCAGTCTACCTTGTAAGAGGCAAGAAACACAAAACTCACAGACGTCTCTCACTGTCTTATGATGTTTGCAGAATTCAATTCCGTTCTTACCATTTTTAAACAGCCCAGTTTTTAAATGCGTTTCTGTTAAGTTGCATTACGGTTGTGTAGGATCCCAAGAGTCCGATCAGACACAGGCACCAAAGAGTCTCAAAGGGCTTTGGGTAGTGATTATTGGTTTACGATGAATTTTGCTTGAAGAAGATGCCTGTAAAGCAGTAAATGCATGGGTCATGAATGATGCATCAGGTTCCACTCACAGAGTCACCCCTCCTGTTTGCAAAACATGATTGCATTCCGAGAGAGTGATCTACCACTCTAAGCATAGCAGATGACACTTGAATTGCTCAATTAATACAACGTATAATGTTCAACCCTGCAATCTGGGGGTGGGGTATGAAAAATGGCAGCAACAGAGACTAGAGAGTAGCTGCTCCTCATCGCTATAGGCAAGGCTGTGCTTATTACTTATCCCATTCTAAATCAACCCTTAATTCCTGACAGGAATCAAGAAGTGTTTGCTCTGACATTTGATATTCCTGCGTTTATTGATTATTTTCTAAGGTCAAGAACATATAATCAGTTTGTGACGATAAACCAGATTATAGCGATTGTCTGCGGTCTCTTTCTATTGCCCTACCTCTGCATCTCTTCAATGCAGTGCCTTGCTTTCTTTGCTGCTTAGTTCTGTAGCAGTCTGTTAGGTTTTCCACACTTCAAACAGTTCAAACAGCTATTATAATAATATAATAATAGTAATCCTTGCAGGTGATGTAGCTCTTTTCCCGTCTACACATCTCAAAGCGTTTCACGGAATATACTATAAAGTGAATTGACTGTATACATTTGTGAGCGAAACGTGGCAGCCAATTGCTCACAGCAGTGTCCCACAAATAGTCATGGAATAAAGCGATCAATTTAATATTGTTTTGGGTTTTCTTGAGGGATTTTTTATCAGGTGTGTGGAATAAGGAAACTTGTCCAAGGTTTTGCCCTGCTAGGAACCAAACCCAGGTTTGTCACGTATGTGAGGCAAGCGCTCTAACCACTAAGCAATAAGCACATTACAATCTGTTGCCGTGAATGGAGTTAGCCATATTTTTGAAACATTATTAAAGCAATTTCTGTGGAAGATTTTAAAACATTGCTTAACATTACAGACATGAGATGTAATGCCTCTGAACTGATGATCCCATTCAAATGCGTTTGCTCATTACTGCACCACAAGAGTTGACTTAATCCAACAAGTACTCTTCCTGCTTTCATTCAATCAGTTAGTGTACCTGCAGAGCCTCAGTCGGATTCAACAATCTTTGAATGTAGAGATTGTAGTGACCTATTTTCTAAGGGCATCCAGTTCTCCCCCATATCCCTAGGTTCAAAGGATTTTTAGGCTTTTAAGACATTGGAAATTTCTATTGAAACTGTTTGTGTAGCTGCACTTGTGTAACACAATTTAGCTAATTAAATGCTTTTTTTAGTTAGCTTTTTTTCTATAATTTTACCTTGACTGCAGAGTTGAGCAACAATGTAAGCTATTCACCATAATCACAGCAGGTACTTAACAATAATTCCAAATGCATGTGTACCGTTTACCACGGATATAAGAAAGAAAAGTGCCATTGTGTTGGCCCACAGGAAATCCAGCAATGTGTGTGTCTCTCTGGAATCAATCATCTTTATCACATCTTGCTTTGTGGTATTTTGCATTTGTGGTTTCAAGCAAATCAGGATGATGAATGAATAGCAATCTTGAATGTATCACTAAAACTCACTGGGAAACAATCCTGGCAATTGCTTATAACAGCACGAAATAGCTGAATGATTCCAACACATGACTTACTAATTATATTTTTTCTGGACTGTGTAACTTTTAAGTAAAAGTTTTATGATAACAAATTCTGCTATTGACACTGACTTCTGTTTTTTGACTCATTTCTTAAAACAAATCTCCTGTGCATGTTACAACCACAGCAACAAGAACTTGTACTTGAAGGGAGTGCTTTCACATATAATAATACCCTGAAGCTCTATACAAAGATAAGGTGGAGACCTGAGCAAGGTGGGAAATGGGAAGAGGGTGGCTGAGAATTGAGCAAAGGTTAAGTTGAACAGATTTATTTTAAAAATAGTGAGGAACAGTGCAAGGTAGAGGTATTTTGTTACAGAATTGCAGACAGTGGAGTCTGGACTGTCTGAAAGCTTCTAAACACCTTTAAAAATATAGTAGTGGTTCTGATGCTATCTGAGCTGAATTTAGATTGGATCACGGATCGAACCTGGGAACTTCAGGATCTCTGTGGTGTCGTGCTCTACCTTAGAACATAAGAATAAGGAGCAGGAGTAGGCCATTTGGCCCCTCGAGCCTGCTCCGCTATTCAATAAGATCATGGCTGTTCTTCTAATCTAATACCACCTGCCCGCCCGCCTTATCCCTTAATCCCTTTATCCATAAGAAATCTATCAATCTCAGCCTTGAATATGTTCAAGGACTGAGGATTTGGATTTGCAGCCTTTTGGGAAGATAATTCCATAAATTCACTACCCTCTGAGTGAAGCAGTGTTTCCTCAACGAAACCACAAACCACCTTTACCCACCATGCTTTGAGACGAGTCTTCACGATAAGATCTTTAACCAAGCCTCATTGCGGTGGATCAATTGGGGAAGAGAGAGAGGGAGACTTCTTCCTATTTTCACAATTGTGCTTACTTCAGCGCCTGCACATATACTAATTTTTCAATTGAGGGTAGATTTTCTACGAATAAAAGACAGAGGCGAACAAATCACAAATGTTCAAAGCAATTCCATCCAAGAAGCCCACTGACTAAACAACACAGATGCTACAGCAGATATGAAGTGACATTTATGCTCAGAGTAGGGAGGGATATTGGGCTAAACTAAAGCAAGTCCCAACATTTGGACTACCTGCCTGCATTATTACTATGTTAAAAGTATCAAGCAAAGCAGACTGCCATCAGTCATGTGGTGGAATCATTCAGCTATTTCGTGCTGATATAACATATTTGATGCTGAAAGTAATGTAATTGTATAGTATAAAATGCGCGCAAAGACGATTATGATAGTTTAATGTTGGGATTATCTCAGAGTACCACAGTGATGGCATCGAGCTTCCTCTTCTGTTGGGAGGATTTGTGCATTAATTCTTGTGTATGCTTAGCAGATGCAATGCAGGAATTAAAAGGAAGAGGATTTTGAAGGTTATGTTTCTCAGATTCTCAGATTTACTTGAGACCTTCAGAAGCAATTTCATTAGTTCATCGTAGAGTATTACACAAATACCGTTTGGATACATTCACTACTGGCCATGGGTAGAAACATGAAATCTTGGCAATAACAGTCTTAGTTCATATTCCAACCCATAAACTCTTAAATATGGACTGTGGATTACTTTAATCCCTTATAATTCCGAACGCCCACAGATTTCATAGGTCAGGAAATGAATAGCAAAGACAGTGAATTGCGGCTCAGAGGTGTTTCGTAATTACTTTACTGAATTTATTGCAAATTTAATCAAGCAAAATAGATGAAGGTTTGTTCTAATAGCTGAGGTGGCTGAAGAGATCTGGTAGAGTTTAAGGCAACCCACAGTTGATGTGAGGCCACAACTCTCCGAGCATCTTAGTTAGATGCTTTGAGAGTTCTGTGATCTGTCACATATTGGACTAATGGGCTGCTGTTAAAATGTACCTGTATTTCTCTTTTACATCACCCAAGAATTCTTCGGGAGAGGATGAATTGTTAGCAGTATAGAACAGATTAGCTAGTAGTAGCAATGGTGATAGGCAGCAGTTTGGAAATTCATTGCATCGTGTTAATCATTTAAACGCTGTAAACATTGGCCCACATTTTTGTTGTCTTGTATACCACATTCTGTGGGTTAATGGGCTCAAGGGAGTTTCAAATCTCTATTGTTTTCAAGCTCAGGAAAAGTACCTTAAGATTCATGTAAAATAGACTCAGATTTGTTCCATTATTGTGGTTGATTAACAGATGGAGGAAGAAATGTAACAGTAGGAAATATTGAAAAATCCAGTAACAGCTCCATTAAAAAGAGCTGTCATATCTAAAGCTTTCTGTTCATTCCTAATTGAAGTTAGCTTGGCTTTACACATTGAAAAGAGAGCATTTTTCTCAAGTGGAGATACATTTTACACATGGCTGATATACAAAGTAAAGTGTCAACAGAGCTATCTTCAGCACATTGAATACTGTGAGCATTTGTTTAGTGCAGAGCGCTAGGCAGCTGTCAAGTTCATTTAAAATATCCAGAATATCCAGCCATCTCCTGTAAGATTGCAAAGCTGACTCTGTAAAACTCACAAGTGTTAACCTGTTGATGCGCTGATCTCACACACAGCAGCAATAACAAGACAATGCTGCATAGTGTGTTAGAGGTGAAGCATTGAATGTAGATATTATAGATGCGATGGATGTTTTAGATGTTATTGTGCTTCGTGGGTTTAACCTTTTAGAAACAAAGCATAAACTGCAACACCACTGATAAGTGAAACAAAAAGGTCACTGTTGATGCCAATGATAAAGCGCTCGATTATTTTCTCTCCTTCACAAACATAAAAGCTTTCACTTTAGAGACTAAAGTGTCTCTAATTAGAGTATAATTTTGCTCGTCTCCAGTTTAAAATGAGTATGAAAAATCTCAGTCACATCTGATACCAATGTTTAGTGCTCAAAATGGTGAGTTTCATCTTAAAGCTTGAGTGTTGCAGTCAACTCGCCACGGAAACCATTTTCTTTGTCTAACAATATATATTGTGGTTTAATCTGTGGTATGTCTTTGAATTCCTGCCAACCTGCTCCTCTCCAAAAGGAGAAATTGTAGAAGGTGAGATTCTATGGATAGACGTGAGGGAAGGAATTGTAATTTGTCTGCTCAGATTCTTTGAGGAACCTAATTCAGCTTATCCCATAAGTGCTACAACTGAACAATTTTCTAATAATTATTTTGCAGTAGTGATTTGCCCACAAATATACAGTCAATTCACTTTACAGTATATTGTATGAAGCGCTTTAAGATGTCTAGAAGACGTGAATAGCGCTATTTCAAATGCAAGGATTATTATTATTCTTATTATTTATTATTCAAACCCAGTCAGAAAGTCACAATGATTCACAGGCAGCTGCCTCTCCTCTATGGTCTGACATCCTTACCTTTTCTTACTGCTCATTGTCGTGTGTGCGTATGTTTTCCTCTTTTCAGGACAAGATTGGTATCTATTACACATTGAAGTGGTGGTTACTGACATCAATGACAATGCACCTGAATGGGTTATGCACCCTTTCCCTTTCCTGGCTGTGGTATCTCCTGATGCTCCCCGAGGGAGCTTTGTCTACAAGCTCCTTGCTCAGGACAAAGATGAGGGTATACATGGGGAAGTGGAATATTTCTTTGTGGAAGGTATGAATGCAACTCACTGTTATGGTACAACACTGATACGATTGCTGATGTAGAATATGGGGGTGGAGGTTGTTAATATTTTTTAAAGCAGTAGGCACAGTAAAAGCCCATTTATCCGGCACCCTCGGGACCTGGCCAATGCCGGTTAAAGCGAGTGCTTGATATTCGGCCGAAAACACACACACACACAACAAAGAAACAAACAAATAAATAAATAAATAAATTGTGCCGGATAAATTCCGGTTAATCGAATGGGGACCTTTTTTTTGAGGTGCTGGTTATATGGAAGTTACGGTTGATAGGGTCACGGATAAACGGGCTTTTACTGTACTTTGTTTTCAATGGGAACATTTGTGGGCTCATCTCTTACAATTGTCAAATACAAAACTAACAACTGACTGTCACACCTAAGCTTAAGGCAAGAGAGTTTTAGCAACAGGGAAAACAGCTTAAGAGAGCTCCTCTATCGAGGTTAATAATAAAATGGGGACAATGAGTTTCCCTCCACTGTTATACTGTACATTGGATACAGCGTTAGGGTATCATTCTGTATTTTTTGCGAAACACCCGCTGTTGATTTATTCAAACAGACGGAGATGGCCGTTTTGAAGTGGACAGGAAGACCGGTTCCATTCGAACCACAAGCCTGCCCCTGATGAAGGACGATGAATACTTGTTGACGGTTGTGGCTACAGATAAACTCGGCCTCAAAAGCACTCCCGCTGTTGTGTCTGTCACCGCAGGACCCAGAGCGCCGCAGTTTGCAAACCTATCATACCATGTAGAAATTGCTGAGGACACTGACGCGGGTGAACCGTGAGTAGAGATTCAATCTCAAGAGGCTGGTAAAGTTGAGCTTGTGCGCTCGGAGGGTTGTGGAGGGAATGACTGGTGAGGCAGTGGTGCAATGCAATGATATTTGTAGGCTCAATGCCAGGGAAAGATTCAATGTGGTTTCGACTGATGATTCTCTCCCTCCCCCCCCCCACCACCCCAAACGCCAACCACCATCCACCCAGGGAGCTAATAAACCCTTCAAAAGGTCAGATTTGTGCTCACACAGAACAGGATATTCAGAGAGCACTCCTCATAACTGTCTCAGCTGGTGCTTGTGGTGGCTTGTTGCATTCTGTTGAGGATATGTTTGATATCTGTGACTCGTGGTCACAGATTTAAAATAGTTTCAAGGCGAAGTAGAGGGGAGCTGAGGAGAAATGTTTTCACTCAGCGAGTTGTTCGAATCTGGAATGCATTGCCTGAAAAGGTGGTGGAGGCTGATTCGATAACAACTTTTAAAAGGGAATTAGATCTTTATTTAGGGAGAACAGGTCTATTAGGCTATGGGGAGCGGGCAGGGCAGTGGGATTGAATCGCTCTTTTCAAAGAGCCGGCACAGACTAGATGGGCCGAATGGCCTCCTTTTGTGCCGTAAAATTCTATGAATCTATGAATCTATGAATCTATGAATCTATATCATGTGGTTAGTGTGGCAAAGTACTGTACAAGGCTACTGTCAACATTGAACTACCTCCGTTTGCGCTCTCCCTGTGCCACGTGAAGCCACACAAGACGATTCAGGCTGTAGTGTTTACTTTAAAAATAGCACAAGGAAAAGTTATTGTCAATTCATTCCGAACATATGTTATGTCATCAGTCGGGGGAGCATGCTTTGTTTTCTGGTAAAGATGCAGTTCAGTAAGGTGATTGCTGAGGCAATACAGAACACCGTGCTATTGTTTCCACTGTTTCCAGGTTCCTGACAGTCTCAGCCAAATCCTTCCAGAAGAAGCCTGTTCGCTACAGTCTGCTAATTAATCCCAGCAGTCTTTTCAGCATCAAGAAGGAGACCGGAGAGATAAGCCTGACCAAGGCTATTGACTATGAAAGCGATCAGCATCGGTACCTGCTCTTGGTAACGGCAACGGAGGAAGAGAATTTGAGCAGCGCTGCCGAGGTACAGAGCACGTCTGTTTATTCTTTTCAGACACTTTCCTTCCCTCAAGAAAGACCCATTGCTTCCATAGGGTACACACCAGAATCTTTACCTATATCTGTCAGCAGGTTTTGCATTAGGCCTCAAACCCCAGAAGTGAGGACAATCCGGAATGGTTTGATGGTTTCTAGGAGTTGCCAGGCTGTAGCTTTCTACACTTCATTTCGCTTCCATTCCTTTTCCTACCTGCCGTTCCAGTGGATTTTACAGATCCCATGGCATGGGGAACAAGTATTCGAAAACAGAAGGAGTTTCTACCTACGTCCTGCCAACATACACAAATTAAATCAGTCACCATGTAATGACTGTTTCTGGGACATGGCTGCACATAAATTGGGCCTTATCATATGTTGAAAACATCTCAAACTGCTTCACAGGATTTTCTGCAAATTGTTTTTATTGTGCACTTGTAGGCCAATGACAGGAGTTCCCATGAGTCGGTTTGATGTACTGTACTTTAAATTTTCTTTCTAAAAAATTCCATTAGAAATTGCCGTGTGTTAAACTCAATATATTTGAATGTATTTGCAACATACCAAGCATGCTGCAGAAAAGCACGGAACTGAAAGGCGCTTACAGATTTGTCCTCCTTCATAAAACATAATAATTGCAGCTTGAAACAGATAATAATCGTTTCATTTGATATAGCATTGAGACGTCTCAAAAGCACTTCGCAGAATATATTGTAAAGTGGAGTGACTGTGTAATTGTGGGTGAAACGCAGTGGCAAATTGCGCACAGCAGATTGCACCTCAGTGACGGTTCTGTCTTATCCTCTCAGGTTTTGGTGTTGGTCACAGATGTAAATGACTGCACCCCAGAATTCCTTCAGTCTATATACAGTAAAGATAATGTGCTGGAAACGGTCACCACGGCAACCTCTCTGCTTCAAGGTTAGTATTTTGAAATTCCTCCTCCCCCACCCGCCCCCCCCCACCCTCCACCCCCACTCCCAACGTTTCCGAAGATATTCATCCACAAAAGAGACACCATTTCTGGAAGCAATTCGATGACTGTTGCGTAATTTAAATGTTCACTGCAATAACGTGTTCGCATGTACTTTAGCACAACACAGTAGCACTTTGACATAGAAATGTCATAAAGAAGCTTCAGTTTGTTTAAGCGGAGATCAGTGTTGCAAAATATGTGATTTGAACCTGGATCAAATCCTATAAAAGCAGGCTGCATGGAGACATTACGACTGAGGCATTTGATTGAATAAAGCTGTCTCTTTATGATAAGCTTTTATGCATAATAGTTACCATTTTGTACCATATGAAAAGGAAGCTAGTTTGAGTATCATTCAGTGGGTAACAGTGAGGAAATTCTTTATGATAACAATAATAATCCTTGCATTTTGATATAGTGCTGTTCACATCTTCTAGACATCTCAAAGCGCTTCACAGAATATACTGCAAAGTGAATTGACTGTATTTACGTGGGTGAAACCTGGCAGCCAATTGCGCACAGTGTGTCCCACAAACAGTTATGGATTGAAATCAATTTTTTTTTGAGGGATTATTATTAGACGTGTGGAGTAAGGAAACTTGCTTATGGTAAGGTTTCGCCCTGCCTAGAATTGAACCTAGGCCTCTTGCTTGTAAGGCAAGTGCTCTAACCGCTGAGCTACAGGACTCCACATGATGAAATAGCAATGGTAAATATTCACACGTTTCTTGGAAAACAATAGCTGGTTTTAGCTGAAGGTCAAAAGAGTTACTTACCAGTTGTCCAATCTTGATCATATCTGGAGCTTGTCTGCGTCACAGATACCTGCATGCAAATATAATGTGCAAACCCAAAGGCATTGTTTACATGGTAGTGTCATGAGTGGTTAAAAGCGAACATAGATTGTATCCGTGTCTCAAGCCTTCTGTTTATTTGGCAAGCTGACTAAACAATTATTTATTTATGATTGTAAAAATCGAGTCTGCCCTCTTGGGAGTCCGGTAGCTGAGGCACGTGGGAACCACAATAATCCAGGCACTGATGGAGACAGACCAACGAGACTAACTCCCTGGCTCATTAGCAGAACAGGAGGAATTCTCCCAAGCCAAACACCTAATGGGTAAAGGGTGGTCCTAGCTGGACCACTCATGGGTGGCTTGCCAGATAGTGCTTTCAATGGCTAAGCTATACTGTGTCATCTGGTTAAAACTAAATAATATAAATTAAAATGATAAAAGCTGGATGTTTTTGAGGTCAGAGCTGCTGACTATATTGTGTATCTGACTCTGTATTTCTTGTTCAAATGTATGACATGTAATTTGTGCGAGTCCCGATTGTGTGTAAAGCAAACAGAGAAAAGCCACACGAGGTCTACACTTTAAAGCTTTTCAAAAGATATTGTGAAAAAGTCACCTGCTGTCCAGAGTCTCAAAACGAGAGCAGGAATTGAGGCAACAACCGTGACCATTTTTTATCTTGTGTTGTGCGGTTGGTTTCTTCACACTGTGAAACATTACAGCGCTCAGCAGGCTTTGCCAGTGAAGAGCTTCCAGCATTCAACAAAGTTGAGATAAGTTGAACTTCCTTTCTGCTCTTTTCTTGATCTAGTTTCAGTCAGTGACTGTGACACGGGGAGGAACGCTGAGATAATGTTTTACACCCTGAGCCCGGATTTCACCATATCGGCACACGGCACCATATTCCCTGCCAGGCACCTGGACTACGAGCGACCAAATCACTTGTATGAATTTGTGATCATGGCTGTGGACAAAGGCGAACCGCCTTGCACAGGGACAGCAACAGTCAGGATTCGGATGTCAAACGTCAATGATGAGCCACCTGAATTTTCCCAAATGGTGTAAGCATACACATCTTCAACAATAATAATAATATTAATAATAATACTCCTTGCATTTGATAGAGCTCCTTATCACGTCTTCTAGACATCTTGAAGCTAATATTCTTCACAGAATATGCTATACTGTATGTCTTGCAGGTGAAACGCAGCAGCCTATTGCACACACCAGGGTCTCACAAACAGTCGGGGATTACGTGACCAAACTATTATTATTTTCTTGAAGAAATTATTAAAATAATAAGGACAGACTGAATGATATTTCCGTCACTTGGCAGAAATTAATAGCTTGTGGGAAAAAAAGTGAGGGATATGTATAGTTTTTCCAACACCATACGTCTCTCTCTTTATTATCTTGGGTTTCTGAATGAAGTCTTAATTTGCACTGCCAGGTTTTGAGTGCTATGTATATATTATATGAGTGACTGCTGATCCACTCAGACATGCTGCGAATGGGTGAAGTCATGTTCGAAACAAGTGCAATGAAAATTATGGATAGGCAATTAAAAAAAAGTGTGTAAGCAGCGAGGGGTTTACAAAAAGCACTGACAATGTATTAAGTCTGGTCCACCTGCTGTTACAGCTACAGAACCTTTGTATCAGAAGATGCAGGGTCCAATACCCTTGTTGCTACAGTTCATGCCAAGGACCCTGATGGAGATGCCGTTTACTATGAAATCTCAGCAGGAAACGGAGAAGGAAACTTTGTTGTTGACAGCTTGAAAGGTGAGCGAGGTGAAGAGGAGCAGTGAAGCAGCCTGTGGTGTCTGTAGAAACTCTGACATTTCTAGAGTCAAACTGTGCGCTAATTACTTGAGGCAGTGAGGTGTGATTAACCAGGCCACATGATGCATAACTCTGCACATGAGAATATAGCAAAGAAGTTTTCCAAAAGGGTCACTCCAATGCTTTGCAAATTCTGACACACACACACCACTCGCTCAGAATCATCTTCCTGACTTTGTTAAATAAACAGAATTTTTTTTATTAAGACATTGATAAGAGCATAAATGTGCTCAGCTCAGAGGGATAGTATTTTGTGAGGCTTGTGCAGAGCTCTGCTTTTCTGTTGCTATGTGGCATTCCTTACCTGGCAGATGTACAAGAAAGGATTATTTATGTTTAAAGGAAAGGGGAGATCATTTCTGATGTATTTTTTCTATCAAATGCTTGGTGCATATTTAGGTGAACTGTGCGATGAATAATAATTCTCAGAAATGTTCAGTAACTCACTTGGATGATGCTGGTGTTAGTATGAGTCACAAAGGTTGCTAGATGATTTGTAGGCACTCAGAC
The DNA here is from genome assembly GCA_035084275.1 of Hydrolagus colliei. NCBI lineage: Eukaryota > Metazoa > Chordata > Chondrichthyes > Chimaeriformes > Chimaeridae > Hydrolagus > Hydrolagus colliei. Next base: position 5,469,647 of record CM068756.1, read on the forward strand.
TCGGCAGGGCTGGGATGAAGTGACATCCCAGTTGAATCTCAAGGAGGTAAGGAGTGTTGAAAGGGTCCATTACAAGAGATAGACGAGAAGATGTTGATCTTTACCTTGGACTGAAAAGATTAAATTTACAGCACGGAAATTGTATGCAGTATCAATTCACACAAGTCCCTCTGTTAAAATATTAATTAATTGATTTACAATAGGATCCCAGAGGTTTCAAATAGTTATGCCAGATTAAATAGATGCCAAATGATTTGCAATACTAACAGAAGGTTGGGGTGGGATACAAATGCATAACCACAATAGTGTATTTAACATTTTTGTGCTGCTCTTAATGATTTGGTAGTTCTGTAGTTTGGCATACCTAGCAATAGTAGAAAGAATGTTGTGATTAAGTGTGAGATTCAGTGACCATGGACTGTGATTAAATAGATTTGAAAAACATTGATGGAGTATAGTAATTGATATTGCAATTGAAATAACATCTGTGCAGCTGGTTAAGAGGGAAAAGTGGAGAGTTTTATGAACAGCTTCACAGTGATGGAGAGCAAGCGGTTTCTGATTCAGACTGGCTGACACTTGCTGAACATTTTCAGGGCTCATCCGTCTTCGCTCCAACCCACCCCCCAGGCTGCAAGGTACAGAGTATGTCCTCCACATCACAGCGACCGACGACAACTCCTCGGGTGGTCCCCACTCTCTCAGCACTACAGCTTTAGTGATTGTGGGGGTGGACGATGTTAATAACAACAAACCGCTATTCAAACAGGTACAGGGGACAAAGCTTTCACACAAAGATCGATTGCTCATACTTGAAATCTGGCTCGATGGTCAGCCTTTATTTTCTGTATTATTAAAAAGCTTCCTTTGCATAGTATTATTGAAAGTTATTTAAAACCTCACTTTAAGTTGGTATTTATTCCATAACTTTATACTCTATAATAATTCACAAGTTGAATCAGCTTCTGATTTTAGTCTTGCTCCTTCTATTGTGTCTCTTCAACTTGTACTCTGTTGCACATCTACTTTCAGCTCCTTTTGGCTCAGCTTCGTGTTACTTACAACCTTCAAACTATAAAGAGCTGTAGCTATATAAATCCAAGTTGTTGTTAGTTAGATTATTGTTTGTGTGTTGTTGTTCCGGTTGTAGCGATCAGGTAATAAAATAGAAGCTAAATTGCCCTGTGATTCTTTTCTCCTTTAGTGCCAGTTGTATCGTGAAAACACGACTGTCTTTGAGAATCGGCCTCCAGGAACTCCCATACTGCAAGTTGAGGCTACTGATGCTGACGAAGGAGCTAATGGAGAAGTCAAGTATGGAATCATGCACAGAGATGGTGCTTCCCCAGCCTTCCACATCCACCCTGACACTGGTAAGCCAACAGGACAACAACAACAACAGCAACAATGTCCCAGGGTTCGATTCCCAGGAGGGAGAAACCTTGGGCATGTTTCCTTGATTTCAGTTTTAGATTTTTTTCTGATGTCTGGCAAAGCTCCCGAAGTTCAGAACAGTTGCTCGCAGTTCCCGGCATCGCCGCTCTGCCATCCCACGCTGTGGGTGGAGCTCGGTTTCCGTGCTGTATTTAGAGCACACATGGTGTTCGGGGCGGGGCTTCTCCAGCCATTTCCAGGTAAGTTTCTAAATACCGGACAATTCCGAAATCCGGGAGCTGAGTGGGCCCAACCGTGCCGGATTATCGAGGTTTTACTGTACAATCAATTCTATTCAAATTACAGTATATTCTGTGAAACACTTTGAGACGTTTAGAAGACCTGAAAAGTGATATATCAAATGCAAGGAGTTTTATTATTATTTTTATTTATATATATAGGGCCCTTGATATTGGGATAGCATCCCGGAGTGCTTAGACTTCAAACTAGTTCCTGTTTTGGATAAGGTAACCATTTAGATGTTCAAATCTCTCAATCATTCTCCAGAGAGGCTAGATTGTGCATGTGTGTGGACTGTGGGTGATTCCATCACTTGCCCCTCATTCCCTCTTGGAATGCCTGCACTTTGCTCAGTACTTCGCTTCAGCAATGCAGCTCACATCAGCAATTCTACAGCAGGGAAGATAGAGGGTTACAAGCCTGTGTCAAAGAACAGACCTCTGTGGAGTCACAAATGGAACTGTTTAGCACTGGTGATCTCCCACCTGCGTTATTTATGTACGGATGAGAAATCAGTGAGCTCTGCTTCCATCTCCTCTGGCAATAATATTACAAGAAAGTGCACCATAGCACCAAAGGATAATTCCTGAGCTCCGAAAAATCAGTGTGGGGAGGATTAGTGGCATGAACCTGCAGCTCATAACACAGCAACACAGATCAACACAGGGCAATGATATTTTACCAAGGCTTAACTGCTTCACAAGGAACAGTATTATAGTTCGGAGCATAATATGGGTCAGTGTGCAATGAAGATCTGTAGGGCAGTTTAAGCTTGAATTGCAGGATTCAATTTGTGGTCTCCAAAACCACAGCAGGAATTTGCAACCTTAACTAACAATTTCCATCGATATTTAATGGTGGTGATAGACATAGAACATTTGAGATATTTAATGTGAAACACTAAGTGGACACAAGGTTAACAGTTATAAAATGTCACAGCGTTTAAGTCAAATGTTCCTCTCCTTATATTCAGATGTACCTGTGAGCGCAGACATGATATACTTGTGTGCAATAATGAAGATGAACATTATGCACATTCAATCCGTCTTAGGGAAGAAAGACGGATTGAATCTGTAGCCTTGAAGGTCAACATCTGTTAACATCTGCTGGCAGTTCTTTTTACTGGATTACTGCAGTATCAGCCCTGTCTGACATAAGTACCATTGATATTTCAGGGATTATCACAACGGCTCAGAGGTTCGACCGAGAACAGCAGAAAGAATACACCATCACCGTTACAGCAACAGACCAGGCTGCTGAGCCTCTGATCGGCATCTGTCAGATAAACGTTCTCATCCTCGATGAAAATGACAACAACCCAAGATTTGAAAATTTGCGTTATGAATGTGAGCTTTGAGGAAATAGTCATGGAGCCTGTAACAGAAACTTGAAATTTTCAATACATGACCGAAACCCATTCAAACAATTTGTATTTAGAACATTATATGAGCAGGACACTTTTCCCTCTTATAAAAATTCTGTTAATCTGCAGCATGGGAAAGATTACGGAGCATAATTCTACTTCAGTGCAGTGAATGGTGTATTTAATGATTTTAAAATTGTGTAAAAGCTTCCTCTCTTTTTTGCACACAGTGATAAAAGATAGGATTTACTGAGATTTTATGTGAAATGCCTTTCCGAGTGCTAAATCTTGAAGAATGTGTCTTCAAATTCTCTCGTTTAGATTTTCTTAGGGAGGACACTCTTATTGGTACAAGCTTTCTCCGAGTCGGTGCTCACGATGATGATCAGGGTACAAATGCTGCTATCACCTATTCAGTGTTTGCTGAGGAGCCGGAGTATTTCAGAGTTAATCCTTCAACAGGCTGGGTTTACGTGAACCAGCCAATATCGCAGGTATATTGCATTGTGCACGACTCAACACAAGCCCTTCGCAGGGAGAGGAAGCATCTCACAATCTTCTTTTTTACACAATCTATCGGTTCTCCTCTTCCCCTGGCTGTAGCCTTACAGATGGCGGCTTTACATTGCGAGGGTCACAAAACAATTCGTAAATACCAATCCCTGATGTGCTGATGCTGACCGTTTGAGATTCTGACTAGAAACCGTTTTTGGTTATGACTGACCAAATGTAATAATTTGGTCACTCAATCCACAACTCTTTGCAGGACACTACTGTGTGCAAATGGTTGTGGATTTATTTGTCCCGTAAAATGTACAGTCAATTTACTTTACAGTATATTCTGTGAAGCGTTTTGAGACGTCTAGACGATGTAATAAGGCGTTATATCAAATGCAAGGATTCTAGCACCCCTAGTTTGTGGACTCTGCTTCCCATCCCCATTTCCCCCTGGCTTTTTCTTTCTCTGTTTTGTTTCCATATCTCTAGCTCCAGTATATTGGCATGAAAACTGAACATCCCCATTGGATTAAGTGAGGGGGCCAGAAAGGCTAGGACAACTTTGCGATCAGCTGTACTGTACTCCTCCTTGGTTCAAAATAGACTGTATATTCATGGGCTAAAATTCTGGTTGGCATTGTGGGCAGCATCTTTGGTCGTGTTTGATTATTAATGGGGGAATTGCCAAATAGATAACGCATAAACACCAACTGCATTTTGCCGATATCAGTGTTGAACCTCACGCGTGAATAATGGACACTTGGATGAGATGATCACAGTGGTAGGAAAGGGACTAAGGAAATTAATGAAATTCTTAAATGGTGCCATTGTTGTATTTACAGACATCCAATATCATTCGCCAAATCATTGCCATGGATGGAGGAAATAGAAGCAGCAGTGTGGAACTCGCAGTGACTATCACCAATATGCAAAATCAGCCTCCGCAGTGGGAGAGAGAACAATATCAAGTTGTTATTCCCGAAAATACCACACGAGACACATCTATTGTCGTATGTTATTTGCCTCATCATGAATAATGTATATATTTGTAAGCAGAATAGGAATGGAACCAATTTGATTAAAAGCTGAATTCATCTATGCATTTTGCAAAGAGTGCATTCAATGAAATCGCTGGTGCAAAAAATGATTTAGGAATAATTATTCATATTAAAATGGCACGTTAGTATGATGCACCAAATTGCATAGTAAAAAGCAGACAATTTCTGCAGGTTGCTCGAGGGAAATGTAAGGTCCCTCCTTCTGTCTGAGATGGACAACAGGAATGAACTATTCAACCTTCTCTTAGGCTGCTTGTTTCATCACAAGCACCACATTTAATATGACAGATACTTGCATGTTATATCTGTAGTAAAATGATCCCAAACTGTAGATAGTGTACAGTTCTGTTGGGAGTGTGCAGATCTTTGTAGTCGTAGTCACTTTCAATTTGCAGCTAAACTAATGACAAAAGAGAGGAAGTGGCAACAACAAGGCTTTGATGCAAGAGCTCAGAATGAATTGTTTTGAAGAGAATTCCTTGTCAAACACCTAAACCAAATTTTGCATAAGCCATTTCTTTATGTTGGAACTATTGTGATTACTCGATATTGGCTATTTCACATAAATAATTTACCAGCAGGAGAATTGCGTTTTGTTGCCTGTATTGCCAGGGAAACTGGATGAAGCTCTAATCTAGTCCAATCAAACCTTTGATACATTTACTCAGCCTGTTTCCAAGTAACATGGCATTTCTTTATAGACTGGGCAGATAGATCTAGTTTGTAGCCACTTAGAGAAAGCACCTACACTATATCAGTTCGTGACCAGAAGGTGTGTGACAAGTGCGTTGGGCTAATCTGGGTTTCAGTTTTCATCCCTCTGGTCCAACTGAGATTTTCAGTTCTCTGCATTTCAGAGCATTTCAGCTCTAGAGCTTGTGTTTTATAACTCAAGTGGAAGTACAATATGCTGAACTCTTGCACCTGTAGGTGGCCTGACTAACAATCTCCCAAATAAAATTGGTCATTCACTTCATAGTTGTTTGTGGGGCACTGCCATGCGCAAATTGCCTGCCACATTCCCCCACAACTGAGTCACTACACTTTAAAGTGCATCCTGTGAAGCGTTTTGAGATGTCCTCCTGATGTGAAAGATGCTATATTGTATTTAAGGATTATTATTATTATTCAAGTATAAGGCAACAGTTTTATTTCATTTATATAGCGCCCCTCACGCTGGGCAGGGCCCTGGGACGCTGCACTGCCTGAAGGGCGTTACACAAATGAAAGTTGTTGTGTTGTAATGTCTGTATTGAAAGTTAACTGAACAGACACCGATTGACTGTGAACATGTCAGGGGGACATTTGCTGTAACATTTGTGCAGTTTCAACTGGAGACCCATGCCATTATTCAATGGGTTAGAAACATTGCTTCTTTAATGCTTCCATTGTTCTTCAGACTATAAAAGCCATATCTCCTCTTGGGGACCCTCGTTTGACCTACAACCTGGAGGATGGCCTTGTTCCAGAAACCAACATGCCAGTGCGCTTCTACTTGACACCAAACAGGGAGAATGGAACAGCCTCCATCCTGGTCGCTGAGCCACTCGATTATGAAACCACAAGGCACTATACGCTGAAGGTTCGTGCCCAGAATGTGGCCGCCGTGCCTCTGGGAGCATTCACCACTGTCTGCATCAATTTGACAGGTACATTATTCTCTTTCTATCAAGCAAGCAGGGATAGATATAACTGGAAAAATTCCTGCTTCAAATAGCTTGTCTATCATTCGAACAAGCTAGCTTGACCATTGCAGGAGAATTTTCCAGGAATGTGATAAACATATCAAACATAAAACCATATTCCTTTAACTCCTAGGATAACCTGGAGGGCTGATAACATAGCGTAGTTCTTGAATTTTTCATTTTCCCCCAAATATGAGGAATCAATTTTGTACGTTCAGACATGAGTGAAAACATGTCTTACACTCCTCCCCCTCCCCCCACCATTGTCAGGTCCTAAGAGATACAAGGTCTAAAAAGATTGAGTTGTATGATAAAAAGCAAATATATGTTTTTGTAATATATAAAAGATGAGGGCAAATGTAATTTTATAATCAATGGAATTTTTGAGGACTTCTTCATTATAATAACCATAAAACTGAAACAAGCTATACATGGCTCAATGTGCCAAAGAAATGACAGACTTCCCAGTAGCCAGATTGCCACTGATATCACTTCTTTGCACAAAGCTCTGCTAGTCTCACTTCCTGGTGCTTCTGGGCTTCTAATCTGAAAGGTACTATATCATATGTTAAGATTCTTATGATTAATAAACGTTCTTCATGCTCTTTCCTCAGATGTGAACGACAATGTTCCGTTCTTTACCTCATCAATATATGAGGCTTCTGTCACTGAGGGAGCTGAAAGAGGCACTTCCGTCCTTCAGGTTGCTGCAACAGATCAAGACCTGGGAGTTAATGGCAAGGTTTGTGTGTAACGGTAGATCAAATGACAGTTCATCACTTTACACACCAGTATTAAAATTACAAAAGGATGCTTTTATTTTTCAGGTCACGTACGCTCTCTTGAAGGATCATAATAGGGACTATCGTTTTTTCCGAATAGACCCAGCGACAGGCTTGATCTATACCCAGGCAGTTTTTGACAGAGAGTTGAAGGGATCCTACCTTTTGGAGGTGCAATCAACGGATGGTTCTGAATCTGCCCGGCCGGGGAAACGTGGGCAACCAAACACTGGTACGAAACAAGAGTGAAAGAACATCAACGAGAGCTTTGCTTTACCAGATTTAAATTATTCTTAGTTTTCTTTCAAAGCCCTTCAGTGTGAGAGTTAGTCGGTGCTACTGATCTGCAATGGGGAATGGCTGGGAAATGGCGGGTGAAGATCATGACAATTTAATTTCCATTTTCCATCCACAGACACTGCTTACGTGAGGATCTTCATCAGTGATGTGAATGATAACAAGCCCATCTTCACTCAGAAGATCTATGAAGTTAAAGTGGACGAGGACCAGGATTTAGGATTTCCCGTTATTACTGTCAGTGCCAACGATGAAGATGAAGGTAGGCTGAACTCTGTGGTACACCTTAATGATGGTGGACCTTAATGACTGCTACTTTTGTTCTTTGGCAAAGAAAACACTTCATGGTTTTGATAGCATTGGCTCCAGTGCCTGCAGGCTCCCATTGCTTTTGTGTATTGATAATAATGACAGACTGTCTGCTTGCAGACAGAACTCACAATATTTTTCTTCCCATTAGTTTTAATAGAAAGCTAAGCAGTTTCCAGGATTTCATCTTGCCAGGTTGTTGGTGCTTGTGCCATCAGCTTCTGCCATCAGCTGGGATGGCTGATGTGTCTGGCTGCAGCCATCATCGTTAGTGGGAACTATCGGTGCTGCTTCTGTGATTAGCTTCCCTGAGGTGGAGTCCTGTTCTGTAGTCTTCAACTAATGGCACATCAAACTCACATGCTTTAGAAGGGTCATTTTGAATGTCACCTTAAAGTTCGGATTCACACTGGTAACTACATCTTCATCCCATACTAGAGCAACTGAACCCCACAGACATTATACTTTCATGGTAGGTGTTATGTTATACAAATATTATACGGAGCTAAGCGATCTGAGCTGCTGCCTAGTTTGAAGGACACTATATAAATGCAAGTTGCTGTTAAGTCCTGTAGCTCAGTAGTTAGAACACTCGCATCGCAAGCAAGAGACCGGTATGCAAATCCGGGCAAGGTGACACCTTGGGTAAGTTTCCTTACTCCTGATAATAATCCCTCAAGAAAAAGACCAATAATAAATTGGTCGCTTCAATCCATGACTGTTTGTGGGGCACTGTTGTGCAGAATTGACTGCTGTATATCGCCCACAAATATACAGTCAATTCACTTTACAGTATATTTTGTGAAGCACTTTTTGATGTCTACAAGATGTGAAAATTGCTACATCAAATGCAAGGAGTATTATTATTTTATTATTATATTAATTGCTGCCTTAGAAACTTGGGAAATCCTCAACTGCAGTTGTCCCATATTTATTGATTTAACACGAAGGATTGTAATTATATCAAGCCTCTGATTTGTTTCCGTATGAATTATTTTAGATCCCTAACTTTTCCAAAACGATCGTTCTGGATAAATGAATTCTTCTAAGAAAAAATTATAGTGACCTTGCTATTATTGTATATATACACCCATAACGACTGTGTAAAACTATTTTGATCAACAGGTGCTAATGCTAAGCTGAGGTATCAGATCACATCAGGAAATGTTGAAGGTGTGTTTGACGTGGAACCTGAGGTGGGCACCATCTTCATCGCTCAGCCTCTGGATTACGAACGGGTGAAAAAGTATGAGCTGCACTTGGTGGCTTCCGATGGTAAATGGGAGAACTACTGCACTGTCATCATAAAGGTGTTGAACCAGAATGATGAGGCTCCCGTTTTCTCTCACAGTGAATACTACGGGCGTGTGACAGAGGAGTGGGAGGGATCCCCTATCTTTGTGTTACAGGTAATTAATTATATGTTCCCAGTCACCAAACTATGTTATTTAGGTTTTAAAATAACTGTTAAAAAAAATAGCTATTAATGTAGCACCTGTAAAACACTATCCTTATTGAAATGCAACTGCACAAGTTTGGTAGAGAGAAACCTTAGGAACTTGCAAAGTACAGCTGCTATATTCTTCAGGTGTTCAAGCATATAGTATATTTATGGCACATATTTTTAAACATATTTTTAAACATAGTGGTTAAAAAGACTTGGGTTTGACATCTGAATGTGACAGAAATATTATTTACAAGACAATGCACTCTATGGTTTCTCAGCCGTCAAACCTGTGAAGAGCTTAACAGATATTAAATTAATATTTATTAACCGTGAGTGTATTTTGCTGCTGGGCAAATGGTAGATGTTAGTGCTTCATAAACCAATGGTTTGTTTTTTAGTGTTGTATCTAAGAACAATCCAAAGACACTGGTGGCTGTCTTTAAATGGGGCTGCAGCCATAACATGTGTGATCGAAGTGATTAGTTCAGAGACCACATGTGAAATCTAACCTGGCTATTTATGGTGCCGGTGTAATGTTTTTTGAATGGTGTAATTGAGTAATGCAGAGTTAGTTTGCTCATTCTCGGTGGTCACTAATCAGGGCCTCTGCTCCCTGGCAGTGAAATCTTTTAAGTTACAAAAGATCATTGTATTATATTCTCTCTAAATGGACAAAAAACTGTTTGCCACCAGCTTGTTACATTTCAATACCTTACCAGTGACATGAAAGAATTAATTGCCTCTACAGCATGCTGGAGAGACAACTGCTGATCAGATTAAGATTTCTATGGTGGTTTGAAAGCACTATAATATACGTCCTGACAATGTGCGACTGTTTTCATGTCTAAGCAAAATAAATAAAGCAATTTTCTATACTGCACAAAGGTTACAGCTACCGATCCTGACAATGAAGCAGCCCGAGGAGCCCTGCGCTATTCACTACATGGTCAAGGAGCAGAGAGTGAATTCAGGATTAATGAGATCAGTGGGAAAATTTACTCCCAGAAGCCGCTTGACCGTGAAGAGCGAGCAGTGTGGCGTTTTGTTTTGCTAGCCACTGATGAGAATGGAGAGGGCCTAACAGGTTTTGCTGATATGATTGTTACTGTACAAGACATAAATGATAACAGACCCACATTTACCTGTATGGCTGATAACAGCTGTAGTGGCTATGTCCTGGAAAATTCACCGGCAGACACGTCTGTAATGGAAATGACAGCCACGGACCTTGATGACCCCACTGTGGGACAAAATGCTATTTTAACTTACAGAATTGTGGAGAATGGAAAGAATCAATTCAATTTAGACTTGTTTAACATCAACCCGACCACGGGCACAATCTACACGGTACTGGGGACTCTGGACAGGGAGAAAACCGATAAATATCTCCTGGTTGTGGAAGCGAGAGATGGAGGAGGACTGACTGGCACAGGGACGGCAACTGTCTTTGTGTCGGACGTCAATGACCATCCGCCCAGATTCACGCGACAGTCCTGGGAAACCAAGATTTCGGAGAACGGTGAGGTGAACTCGGTTGTGCTGGAGGTATCGGCAGTTGACGCTGATGTGGGTGAGAATGCCCAGCTGACATTCAGTATCATCGCAGGAGACTCAGAGCACAAGTTTTACATTGAAAATAAAAAACATCGGCGCGGCACGATTCGATTAAAGAAGAAAGTGGATTACGAGAATCCACAAGAACGCAAGTTTAATCTGACCCTGAAAGTGGAGGATCTGGATTTCTCCAACACTGCTCACTGTTTGATTAAGGTGGAAGATTACAATGACCATGCCCCTGTATTTATTCCCCAGTTTTACCAAGCTAACCCATTGCCTGAAAATGCGCTTGTGGGCACCATTGTTGCCTATGTGGTGGCCTCCGATGATGATTCTGGTCCCAATGGGAAAATTGTATACAGTATCCAAAGTGACTCAGATCCATTAGGGCAATTTCTGGTCAGTCAGTCGGGTCATTTGACTTTGGGAAGCTCTGTGGATCATGAAAGCATCCAACAATATAACCTCATCATACTAGCAACAGATCAGGGTACAGTTGCCCAAACAGGCACGGCAACAGTACAAGTCACTGTCCTTGATATCAATGACAATGGACCTGAATTTGAAGCAGCCTATATGCCTGTGGTGTGGGAGAATTCACCTGGACCCCAAATAGTCTACATGAACCAATCTTCATGGCTGCTTTATGCTGTCGATCGGGACACAGCTATTAATGGGTTGCCTTTTGCCTTTGCATTGCCTCCAGAATATCAAAACTCACAAGACTTTGCCCTGAGAGACAATGGAAATAACACAGCCACTATCACAGCTCTCAGGACATTTGACAGAGAGGAGCAGAAGGAATTCTATTTGCCTATAATTATAACAGACAGTGGCAGCCCTTCCATGAGCGCAACAAACACACTGACCATTACAGTTGGGGATAAGAATGATCACCCTCATCAAGCTGGACACAAGAAAATCTATGTTTACAATCGCCGAGGTAATATTACACCTGCATCTCTTCTGTTTCAGCATTTTACAAAGTAAACAAAATATTCTGTTGGCTGCATCGCCTGAATCTGGATGACTGGATGGACATCCACCTCTGCGCTGTTTTTAATAATAATAATAAACCTCGCATTTGATTTAGCCACTTATCACTCAGTCAAAAGGTCTCAAAGCACTTTACAGAATATAATGTAAAGTCATCTGACTGTATATTTTGTGGTCAAGACGGGGCAGCGGATTGCTCACCTCAGTGTTCCACAAACAGTTATGGATTGAGAGACCACATTTTTTTACTCCCAGAAAGTGATCCACCAATTGTCTAACATCTTGGTTCCAACTTACTACAAGGTAAGCAGAGGCATGTGGAATAAAACAAACTTGCCAAAGGTTTTGTCCAGCCCGGGAATCAAACCCAGGTTTTCTCACTTACTCTAACCAACAGGACGTTTTACATGCATCTTGGAACAAACACATTCAGTAATCCTCTATCAGAGATGCTACCCTTGATCAAGGGGTTATACAAATGCAAATTGTTGTCTTGGGTCATCCTCCCAACATGAAATGCGCTATATGAATGTAATTTTTGTTTGTTATTAAATTCAAAATCCCAGTAACTCAGATCCAATATTAGAACTTCAATATTCCAGTGTCTCAGATTCAATGTCCAGCTTCACACATTCAAACACTGCATCACGTCTATCATTCCTTTCTGAGGCTGTATTGATAGAACTCTGGAAGCAGGTACCTCACACCAACCAATAGATATTTAACCCTAGGGGAATGAACCAAGATGAATGAAAGAAGATGTCTTAAATAAGATTGAATTCTACAGCCCCCCCCCACCACCCGAACTAGGTTCTGCCAATGCAGCCTTAGAAAGGAATGATAGATCAGTATTTATTTTGGTACTATATATTCAGCGATGGATTGTACAAAACATTACTCTCGTCCATGAAGCTCTTGGTGTAACAAATGGGTGATTTGATCTTGAAGGTTTAAGAGCAATAATAGCTGAGGAAAGCACAGCCCATTCAGGAGAGCAATTTATTTTTTTCTCAAAAACTTCTGTTTTCTCAAGCTACCTATATATTAAAAATATTCCTTAGGCAATACTATCGACCTGAATGGTACCTTTCTTTAAAAAAATCTATAACCTGAAATCAAATAACAAGTCAAACAGTCAGACAGTAATCAGGTAGTAATAACCTTTTAGATTTGAAAGCGTGTAGGTGTAACTTTCTGAAATTTCTTTAGTAAAGCACTACTAGCCACTGCAATAAGAAAAATTACATTTCTGTAAAGCCCTGAAAATCCATATGAATGAAATCAACTAAAAGCAGTGCCAAGCTGGCTTCAGTTCCTCTATCGCCTCCCAAAGTGATTACCTACTAATTTAACACTTGCACTCATCCAAATAGATGTGTGAAAATACTGCCATGAACGTGTGAGAGTGTAGCAATTAGATTGCTCGAACAATAAAATAAGCAGCTGGCTTTTGGAGCTCCCATTATATCGTTCAATATTAGTTTCTGACTGTCTATTCTACTTTTCTCATTTTACTTTGCGATTTGGCTTCACATAGAGTTTTGAGAAGTTATATAACAAACTTATTTTGCGTAAGTTCGTCAAGCCATCATACATGTTCTGTTAATCGGGTGCAAGCGATACTTTCAAAACTACTCTGGTTGAAGAAATAAGAAGCCATCAGGTATTTGCCTACCCAGTCACTACACTTTACAGTGCATCCCATGAAATGATTAGAGATGTCCTCTTGATGTGAAAGGCGTGATATCAAATGTAACAATCATTGATGTTATCATTATTATGTTAAGACGTTGTGTAGAAGGACAAAAAGAAAGGAAACAATAGCTCTTTGTTAACATTGGACGTACATCTTCTTACAGGTATGATGCTAACAACAGTGCTGGGAAGAGTGCATGCTCCAGACCTCGATGATTGGGACAATAAAACCTACAGCTTTGAAGGCCGTATGCCAAAGTAAGGAATCTCTTTATACATACAAAATAAAGCATTCCATTTTAAAAGCAAAACAATTCAAATTTACACTGCACCTTAAATGTCAGGAGGACACATCCCAAGGCGCTGAACTGGGGAGCAAGTTAGTGAGTATATTAAAAAGTTACTACATTAACTCTAGTGGTTTATGTTGTGTAAAATCCCAGAAAAATAGTGAATATCCTGGTTAAAATACTCATCTGGTGGGACTGCAGGTCCCACTACAGAATCGGAATTCATTCTTTTCATATTTACAAATATTGTAAGAGATTAAATATACCTGATATCTGATTCTCCTAAGTGTCTGGTGAACTCACTTCCAACAGATGCTTCATATTAAACCAAAGGACTGGCTTTCTGATTATGAAGGGAAACACTCCTCAGGGAACCTACGACTTTCAGGTCAAGGTCTCTGATGGGATCTGGCCTGACGTTTACTCGACAATCAAGGTTCACGTTAAAGAACTGCAGGATGAAGCAATTCACAATTCTGGCTCTGTACGTCTATCAGGTGAGCATTCCAACACGGGAACTGTTTTTCAATTGTATTTGCAGTCGCTCCATTCCATTGTGACTTGGAGAACTGGAACATAAAAGACATTATAAACAACAACAACAACAAATTACATTTATAGAGCGCCTTTCACATAAAGCCAAGTGATCTGGAGCTCAAGGCATCTTTGCAAAAGCTGGCGTTCTCTTTTTTAAAAAAAAGTGATTTGAAAAGCAAAACAAACTCAACCCATGAATGGTAGTTCAAGCAGAAAATGAAATTTAAAGGAAAGAATAAATGTGGCCAGGGGCTTTTTGAGGAGGCGAGCTACTATTAATGAGCAGCACTAGGCCTCATCTAAGACTGTTAAAAGCTGTCACACAGCACAAGATTGATAATCATTAATCTTGCGGTGAGGGTGGTGGGGTGGGGTAGTGGGGGTGGGGAGGAAAGAGCATTCATTCATGTCATGAAATATATTTTAGAATTTTTAGAATATTCACGTGAGATTTTTAGAATTCATAATTAAAATCCTTGCATTTGGTACTAGAACGTTTCTCACGGGTAGTAGCACCTTTCACAGGTTTGATTGCAATTGTGTCTGTATCTTTGTAGGTGAACGAACACACCAGGCAATTTGCATACACCGATGTCCCTCAAACAGTCATAAAGTTAATGACTGTTTTTATCTAGGGGCTTGGTTTACGTCATGTGATGCTATCGTTGCGGCTGGTGACCACATTTTGGGGTAAATAGGTACACAATATTTTCAGAAGTAGGCAAATCATTTTATTTACGATGGTGTGTTGGGTTACCATAATGTCAGCAGCTCAAGTATTTCCATGCATTGGCGTTGATTGAAACAAAATCTTACTTTGAAGTCACGAAGAGAGGTGTTTGACAATGAGGGTTACTGACAAATGTGTTATTAACTGGCTGTACTTCATGACTGATGAAATGAAACGGTGTGACTTACTTGTGTTGATCGGAGAAGAAATCCCACAAGCCAGGTGTGATATCCTACCAGTTACTGTCAGGGTTCTCTGCGAGTAAGTTTGACTCACTATCACTAATTCCAATTGAAAACACTATGTACAGTTAGTTGATAGGAACATTGAAAATAAATTAAGACAGGTGTAAATGTGTGTGGGGAGCGGCGGAGGGAATTGGGACTAATAGCCCACTGCTCCACACATTCATTAAACCCTACAAATGAATAAAGTATTCTCTATAGCTCACAACTCCTCTATTGAATATTCTTTATGTGTTTTTATTGTCAGTTAAGCAGTTATACACTGCTGCCAGCATTAGTTATATTTCAGACTGTCAGAACTAATGGATCTTTTGGGGGCTTGGAAATTGTGTCTGAAAGCTTATTGGTCCTGTTTGCAGATATCACAGCCGAAGAATTTGTTCAGAAAGCAGAAAAGCAAAAAAGCAAATATGACACATTCAAAGAGCTGTTAGCTGAAGTCCTGCCAGCTCATGCAGACAAAATTGACATCTTCAGTGTCCTAAATGTAAATGGCAGACAGACTGATGTGCGATTTGCTGTGCATGGCCCCCTCTATTACCAGACAGAAAGGCTGAATGGAAATGTGGCAGCTTACAGAAAACAGGTAGGTATTGCTGTGAGTGGTTTAAAGCCAGAATACAATAATAATTTTGAATGAATAATTTTGTAATATGGATCTTGCTGCTATGAGATTTGCATTACATTGGCCTGTTTTGGTTTGTTATTAATTTACCAGTAAATATTTGATAGAGATCACGGTCGCAGTTTTGTCGGACAGCGTTGGATAAATCTGTTTTTATGGAGGTGATGCACTGCCCTTGCCACGATAACAAAGTGAATCCTAATTTAGCATGGTATTCATACACAGTCATCGGGCTTATTGTCATCTGTGAAACCAGCACTAGATTCACCTAATATTTGATTATGACTTTGATGGATTACAGGAAATTTGTATTGGTAAATGGTTCCAAATAAGTCAACTTTTGACAAAGATCTAATCAGCAATTAAGTAATTTACTGCGATGGGACATGGGTGACAAACTTGTAATTGCTTTTTGATTATTTTTCTCTTTTCAGTTTCAGTCGGCTCTGAAGGTGAACATCACTCAGGTGCACGTGGATGAATGTGTCCTCGCAAACTGCAGCGGTGGCGAGGGCTGCGCGAGCCGTCTTGTTGTCAGTGACACGCCGACTGTGGTGGACGCCGGGAACATTTCCTTTGTGTGCGTCACAGTGAGCATGTTCGCCGAGTGCACTTGTCTAGCACGGGAAAGAGGGCATCAATCCTGCGCCTCGTATGCGAGAAATCCCTGCCACAACGGAGGAACGTGCATTGATAGCCACAGTGGTTACAGGTGTGGTGTGGAGCCCTAGACTTGACTCATTCTTCCTCACGTGACAGCAATTATCTATTAAACGCCTTCCACCGTTTGATCGCAAGCACTGTATCAAATGCAAGGATTATTATTACAGAATTACCAAAGCTATTTAATTTGGGGAAGATTTCACAAATGTCCATTTTGGACAAGAGAAGTATATTAATAGAAAATATAATTGACTTATATTCATATCTACATAGGGTGCATCTGTTCAATTGTTAATTAATCGGTTTGCGATATTCAAAATTGGAATGTTGTATAGTTTCTGTGCCATTTCCTGTCCATTTTTCCCCATTCCGTGTCTATTTAATTTTCCTTTTGTTTGAAGGTGTCAGTGTCCCATGCAGTTTGATGGACTTGACTGCCAGCAGACAACGCACAGTTTTCATGGGAATGGCTATGCCTGGTTCACACCCATTAGAACCTGCTTTGAGAGCCACCTTTCCCTGGAGTTCATCACAGAAGTTCCTGATGGGCTTTTGCTGTACAGCGGACCGGTGACTGATCAGGAGCCTCCGGAGCGGGAGGATTTCATCGCTATTGGTAAATTGGATATTACTTTGGGAAACTGAAACTAAGCCTGATGTTTGCTATAACTCTGAAAGCAATAAGAAAAATCAATGCAAGCTTGAGTCTGAATGGAGTAATAGTAGAAACAGGTACATCATACTTGCTCTATTTCACTTTTTAAAACGCAGGGAGGTTAAATATTTTGTGGTATAAATAATCTGCCGCTGTTTGAAGAAGGAATTCTGCTTGTCATTGCATTTCTTATCTTCCTTGAATGTGCTTGTTGGATAAAGATCATAGTGTATCATTTGTGTTTGATAACTAGGTCGATCAACTAATATGTGGTAGCTCCTTTGTGATCAATAAGAAAGGCTGTGAATTCAAAGTGGCCAAGGTTGAGCGAGCTTGGTGCTCTGAGTGATAAAGTTACTATTTTCTCTGTAGTTGAGGGGGTCATACTCATTAATACCTGGAAGTTATTTCACTTTAGAATGCCCAAACAATACTGCTTTCATGGCAAATTATTAATGTTCAGAATGTTTAAGATTGAACCTGAGTACTCCATAGGGAGTTTGACATGTTATTTTATGTTTAATATGTTTGATGTTGGATGAGCATCAAGTGTAAAATTGTAAGTGATTAGTAAAGCCAAGATCAATAGAGATAGACCAGAGGAGAGGAAAGGGCTTCAAAGAGTTTTATGTTGAAATGTGGCAAGGCTTTTGGTATGCAGCAAACCTCTACATTTCCCGATGAAAGAGACAACAACACATCATTAAAATAATTTTCCAACACACTTGTGAACACACTCCAACAACTTGTGGATCAAACACAGTACAGAATTACATTTATAAAGCGCCTTTCACATCGTGGGTAGTTGGGATCAGGGAGGAGGAAGGGTGGAGGCTGGAGTGCAGAGAGGGTAAGAGGTACAACAAAATACCTTTGGACTAATTTTTTTAAAAAGATTTGAATAAAAATGCATTTTGGGGTTCAGGAAAGGAAAAAAAAAAGTCATAACACAGTTGATTTATTCATTACATTGTGTTAACTTAATGTAAATGAAACTTTTGTTTCACACCAGAAATAAACAATGGTGTCCCAACTCTGAAATTGAACCATGGCTCTGGGATGCTATTGCTGGAGCTGCGGAATGGTGTCAACATAGCAGACAGACATTGGCATAGGCTGGATATCTGGAGTAATGGGAAGGTAAGCATTAGAAAAGAGAACATCACATTACAATGCATTGCAGTGATTGATGGTTTTGCACAGGGAAATAGGGTTATGGCACATTTCTTTATGGCTGTTGCTTCTTGAGAATGGCAATGCTATAAATAAGTATCCTCCATTCACGCATGACTTTTTACTTATAAAATAGAGAGAAAAATGAAGGACCGGCCAGGCAGGGAGAGGGCTTGGGGAAAAAATAGAGGGGAAAAAAGCAAGGGAATAAACGTTATGTATTTCTGTTCTTGACTATGGTTTACACTTTAAAGACAGCCACTATTTAAATTGATGCAATACTTTGCCTCCAGGATGTGCGATTCACTCTGGATCGATGTGGATCTTCCATTGTATCTGAGAAAGGAGGAGTTGGGAAGTGCATTTCGACAGAGGATCGCTCAGTCTGTGAGGTCACGGGATCAACTTCAAATAATGAAAGGTACAACAAAATATAATAAAATTTCCAATACACTTGGGAAAGAGTTAAGAGAACAGCAATCTACAAAGCAATTTTGAAAACAAAATGGATGGAGTAAACTATACCTGGAGATGATGAGTGGATCCAAAGTTAGTTGCTTTTTTTCAACAAAAGTGGTGTAATTTTTTTTACTCTATTCTTTTTCGATGATCTCCCTGCATCATTCATGGTTCATTCCGAGGCAAGAGAACAGACAGTCATTAGTCCCAGCAGCACTGATGCCTTAATGACCATAATTGAGTGTGCAGGAATGGAGCAGTGTGATTGTTCGTTCCTCCCTTTACAAAATTGTTTGCCCTCACTTTTGTCTCCGTCCAACGAAATAACTGAGTTTGATAACTCATTGCATGAGATTCTTAGCAATCGTTGGAACTCAAGTGTGCTGTGTCACCATGCCTCCAACCTCATGGAAACCTCGACAAATTATGATAGTCTCTTCCTTTGTGTTCAGAGCCAGAGTGTATGCGCAGAAAGCCTGATAACAAATGCATATTTTGATGACCCGCCCTGACTTGCGTTTAAAGTAACAAATCTCTCATATTCCCTCTTTTCTCACAGATTTTTACACGTTAACCAGGTTCTACAGTTGGGTGGTGTCAAAGAAACTTTGCCTTATGAGTACTCTCAGATAAAACAAAGGCACTTCACCGGCTGCATCCAAAATCTGATCGTGGATAGTCAGGTAAAAGAAAGAAATGGAAGTTAAACAGCTATTTTTATACCACCACTAAAATATATGCATCTAACAAACTCTGAACTTTATTTCAATGAGTCCATCATGCACTCTGTAAGATACGACTTTGGAAAAAAAAGCTAAATTGTTTCTATTGAGACATGAGAGATCTGGAGCTCCTGTGGCTGTGGAGCTCCTGTGTCTCAGTGGTTAGAGCACTTGTCTTGCAAGCTGGGGGGACCAAGTTGGGGAGACCTGTGTTCGGATCCAGGCAGGTCAGGGCGAAACCTTGGGCAAGTTTCCTTACTCCACACACCTAATAATAATCCCTCAAAAAAAAACACGATAATAAAATTGGTCATTTCAATCCACGACTGTGTGTGGGACACTGCTGTACGCAATTGGCTGCTGCGATTCGCCCACAAATATATACAGTCAATTCACTTTACAGTATATTCTGTGAAGCGCTTTGGGACGTTGATAAGATGTGGAAAGTGCTATATCAAATGCAAGGATTATTATTATTATCTAGAGACCTGGACTGTAATTATTCAAAACGCATCTTTTTTTCCTGAGAGAATTGATTGTGTATCTGAACCACATCCCACTTGCAGGTATATGATCTGTTGTCACCTGCGGAGTCGCTCAACAGTGCACCTGGCTGTGCAATGACTGAGGGGAATTGCCTACTCAAAGAATCTCCTACCTGTGGTGCCCATGGGAGATGTCGTGGAGAGTGGAGCTCCTTTAGCTGTGAATGTGCCCCTGGTTATACAGGCTACAATTGTGAAAAAGGTAATGAATTAAAACACAATGAATTTGTGAAGCCCTGTAGCTCAGTGGTTAGAGCGCTCGCCATACAAGCGAGAAACCTGGGTTCAATTCAAGACAGGACGAAACTTGGGCAAATTTCCTTACCCCACATACCTAATAATAATCCCTCAAAAAAACAATAATGGTCATTTTTAATCCATGACTGTTTGTGGGACTCTGCTTTGCACAATTGGCTGCCGTGTTTCACCCACAAAGATACAGTCAATTTGCTTTACAGTATATTCTGTGAAGCGTTTTGAAATGTCTAGAAGATGTGAAAAATGCTATATCAAATGCAAGGATTATTATTATAATAGTACAGCAATCCTCCAGCTCTTGCTACTGAAATGCTAAAATACACATCTGCCCAAAGCCATGTAACAACAATACTGCAAGCGTCAGTCAAAGCCTTTCTTTGATTATGGCTATTTGTAGCCACATCAGTAAAGAACTCTTCCTCCAATCTCCTTCAAACAGAATAGAGGATTAACCACACTTTATCTGTCTCACGTGTCTTCTGGAAATCAATGCATCAGCCAGCTGTCATGCTATTGAGCCAGAGCCTTTGGAGCTCAGTTTGTGGCAAATTACTGAAATTGCGAGCAAATTGTTTGCCAATTGGTTGCACAATGCTACCCTGCATTGTGAACTATCTTCACAGCATAACACACAAAAAAAAGCAGGGATTAACATCGAATGCTCTGATGAGCGGATGCACCAGGAATGTTAACCTCTCCCCCAATCAGAAGCTCATCAGGCCTCTGTGCATCTTAACATTTTCTATTTTCTTATCCTTGATTTATTCTATTGTAGAAATAAAATCTGTACCAAATATGAGGGTAGGTCATCAACAATCAATACATGAAGGCTCATCTCCTTCTCCGAGAAACAGAAAAGCATGTTGTGTCGAATCACAAAATCAGTAGTGCAAAATATGCTTTGGACTTAAATGCATAAATGATTTTCAATAGTGAGAACTGGGGAATTTGAGTTACGCAGCATTCAGACTTCTGAAAATAACGAAACCCACAAAGACTGAAATATGAAGCTGCTGGCATCCTACCTATTAGGCTGTAAAGAGACACTTTATTCATAACCAATTCTGTGCCTTTTGTTTTGATGCAGTTGCTGAGGAGTGGTCCTTTGCGAAGGGCAGCTATGTTCAGTATCAGCTCAAGGCTCCAGTGCCTGCCCGCAGGACACTCATCCAGGCCATGGTCCGCACACGAGCTCCCAACAGCTTCCTCATGAGCTTATCTTCCAAAGACAGAACTGAATATATCAGACTACAGGTACGCTGTAACAACCAGAGAACAAAAAATCTTGAAACTCCTTTCATATACAGTATAGCAACTAGGAATGTACACAAGCTAGCTCCACTTTTTGTGGAAAAGATTTTTGTATTCTATGTAACTGGTCCCAAGGTTCTTCGATCCAGATTTAATGGTATTGATTGATTCGTAGTTTGCATTTCCATAAATTTCTATTGAGAACTCCAAAAGACTGAATTCAATAATTTGCCAAATTCGGTACCCTCTAAAATCCTATATCCTAACTATCTCCTGGGCGAAAGTTTTCTACAGTAACTCTCTGAATCCCCACATTTTGTGCAGTCAAATCTCCTTCCTCTTCATAAACAACATACTCCCCACCCCACCACCCCTCACTCTCAGGGCCCACATTGCTCTCAGCCTCCAAAATCCACTTTCAAATCTCAATTGAACTACAAAGAAATTAAAATCCTACCCTATTATCCTATATGCCTGTGTTCGTTAATCAACCATAAAATGACCCATGTCGCCTTTGAATACTTCTTTTTAGATAATATTTACCGTAGCAGATAGCAATCTATATCAAACTCAACTCCACAAATCATTTCCAAAAATCTGACTAGAAATGATGATACTCATCAGCCATGCTCGATCAATAAGTAAGTATCTTCATTTAGAATAGAAGTTCAATAAACCTGCGTGAAGGTCAGCACTCATTTTAGGTAAGTGTGATTCTGCATTGCCTTTACAGGTATCTCAAGGATTTCTGGCCGTGTGCTATAACCTTGGGGACGGACAACAGGTTGTGAGCCTGACAACTGAGCGAATCGACAATGGTGAGTGGAACATGGTGAATCTGGATCGCACTGACAATGAATTCACCCTGCTTATCAACGGAGGCAGTGCAAAACGAGAAGTTACCGCATCGCTTGGAAAGTACAGGGAAATAATTGTCGACTCGCACACTGTAGTGCTTGGAAACGTCTACCCGACCAGCCACAATCATAGTTTCCAAGGTAACAGAACTTCAGTTTCACTTTGGGAACTAATTTTAGTTTGGATGCTTAATTAACTAATTTCTAGCAGAGCCTAGCTTGTTTATTTTTTAATTTAGATTTGAGTAAGAAGCTTTAATTTGATTATTCACACACTGGAACGCTGTGAAAAGACAGAGAATATAAATATAATGAAGATCATTCATGTCAGACGTTTGTGATGCTTAATCTGTAATAACATGAATAGATGTTATCACTGACAGCCCACTCTCTGTAAAGGAAACTACAGTATGCAAAAAGTCAAAGGTTAGCAGTAATAAAGCCTTTTACTTATAATATTGTAGAATTGACAAGCCCTGTTTGCTTTTTACTAATCACTCCTCCACATTGCTCCTCTGTTTATTTACCTTTTAGAATATTTCTGAAACAGGCAGTAACATCTCTAGATAAATAAGTTTCTATGTGCAGTACCATAATAGTTTGGATAATCACCTAGAAACGATTAGTACAGTAACATTAATTTCCACTTGTTAACACTGAATGAGGGTTAAAAGTACAGTTCGATGGATCTATCAGTAGCACAAAAGATATCAGGTTCTGAAAGTGGCTTTCATCACTCTTTGTAATTGCATTACAGTAGCAAAATTCCAACATTTCTCTTAACACATGTCCAATCTAGGATATCAGCTCGCAAACGACTGAGCATATCACTGGCCCCAACAGTGCAATTGCAACTGAATCGACAGTGAATCCTGTAACATATGAGTTGTTCATTGATTGCTGCCCATTGGATTGACTCATTAAAGGCTATTACACATAGATCACCCATACATGGGCAAGATATACACAGTCACTACACTTTACAGTACTCTGTGAAGTGCTTTGAGACTATATTGATGAGATAAGATGCTATATCTATACAAAGATTGTTTAACCAACAGATGGTAACTTTCAGTCAGACAGTTAGCGTTTCAGTGCCCACTGAAAGTGAACTAGAACAGGTTAAATTTATTGTTGAAAAATATTCACATATTTCCCATCAAGTCTTGATACTCCTATGACAAGCAGTTTCTCAATTCCTTCCTCGCCTAAACTAAATGTTTTAATAGATTGATATTTCTATGTATTCCAGTATTGAACGACAGGTATTAAAAAAAAGGCAACAACAACAAAATTACACTTGTATAGTCCTTTCACTTCAGGAGGCGATAAAACAACACTATTTTCCACAGATTTTTGGATCTGTTCTGTAAAATGTTTCATGTAAAAATATTACATAGGCAGAGAACTGTGACCTTTATCCTTGCCCACAAGTTAAGTTCCTGGTATGACCTCTTATTTCATTCTGCCTCGTCCTCAGGATGTATGAAAGACATCAGATTGAACAATGTCCACTTGCCTTTCAATAATGCAAGTGTGGAGGTGGCTTCTGTTGGCAGTATGCACGGGCTAAGCAAGGGTTGCTTATCGGAAGCCTGTACGAAAAATCCCTGCAACCCACCCTTTCTGTGTGTGGACCTGTGGAGAGCTTTTGAATGCAGGTAAAATCAGCCAGCGGCAATAAGTTTGAGGGAATGCAATTGCAACAAAACTAGCGAAGAATTGCTTTGATCCTTATTATTTGTTATAAAATGAGGTCGATAGCTCAAGTAACTGAACGCTCAATTCTTAATCAAAAGGTCACATGTTGCAGTCCCAGTGCTTCCTGTCACTCAAATTAATTTCCCTCAGTTGAGTGACTTTTCTCATTTGTCACAGTTGGTGGTAAAAGCCACCATATGGATCTCCAGACCAATTAGAGATCTCCTGCCCTGGGAGAAGAGACGATGAGATTATCTGAATTGCTTTGTACTTGACGGTAACTCCTGCTTTGTGATCCATCGGCAGCACGGACCAAGCAATGTCCACAGATCAGACTCCCCCATGTTCCCACCTAGAGGAGATGTGCGGTGAAAGGAAGGAAAAATAATACAAATCTTAAAGGTCAAGTGAGAAAACAGTGGTTCTGCTCACTCATTATATCAGAGCCTGTGCTATATCAGAGAATACAACAAGCATCAATCATGTGGAGTCCTGTAGAGTATTGGTTAGAGCACTCACCTCGCAAATAAGGAACTAAGTTCAATTCCAGGGTAGGGCGGAAACTAGGGCAAGATTTTTTACTGCAGACGTCTTTGTTTACCTAGCAGTAAATAGGAACCCGGTTGCTAGCCGATTGATGGATCACATTCCGGGGGTAATAATCCCTTTAAAAAAAATTATAGTTTGGTAACTCAATCCATGACTGTTTGTGGGACATTGCTGCATGCAATTAGCTGCTGCTTTTCGCCCACAGAATACACAATCGATTCTCTTTATAGTGTATTGCGTGGAGCGCTTTGAGACGTCTCAACTACGTGATAAGGTGCTATATCAAATGCAAGGATTATTGTATGTTGAGTAGTCACAGCATATGCTAACTACCCAACACATACGTCAAAACGTCAACATTGTGTTAGTGCTGTGATGGGGGGTTTTCCCGATGTCCTGGCTGACAATCCCTCAGATAAAATTGGTAATTCACTTCAATAGCTGTTTGTGGGACATTGCTGCGTGCAAAATTGGCTGCTGGGTTCACCTTTGCAGACTTTACAATATCGTGTTGACTGGGTAATATGATTGGAGAACACTGGCAACTTATTCTCATTTCTGTTTTTATTGCCAACACAGATGTCCACCTGGTCAGAAAAGCATGGAGAATACCACAGGCAACAAGAATTGCATTTATAGTTTATGTGCTGATAAACCCTGCCACCATGGTAGCACCTGTATTGTCCAGTCCCCTTCCAGATTCAGCTGTCACTGCCCTGAAGGCTACACTGGGCGACACTGTGAAATCAGCCTGGCAATCTATCACGATGACATAGGCCTCAGCTTCAGCTCCATGTTTGCAATATGCATTTGTTTTCTGGCACTCTTAGGTAGCTATGGCAACTACATTTTGTACTACCTGTGGTGACATTGAGATACTTACTCTCACCTGTCTTGAAGGCTAATGATGTTTCCCTTGAGGAACCTGCGTCTGTCAACCGGACACTACCTTTACTCCAGCCTCCTTCCCTTTCTTTGTCATGTAAAAATCTTCAGTGCTGTTTTATCTTTTTCTTCATGTCTTACTGTGTGTCTGAAATGTTAAAGGTCAGCACTGCCCTGCTTGCAATTGTGGATAAAACTGAAAAGGTCAGCTGTCGCGCAGTCATTGTGTTTGCCCATCTGATTGTGCTGTGCTTTGATTTTGAAAGTCTATAACACTATCTTTTTGTATGGCACAACTGTGCCCAGAACATAATATCACGACTATTATTTTTGTAATTTTTTTTTAATAAACTCTATTGATCCAATCGAACACCATCACAATAATAATATTGATTGTTTTGGGGTATCTTGCCCTGGTTTTAGACAAATATGACACAATACAAAAATAACTTCCTGCCTTTAACTCTAGTGAAATAAAACAGATTAGTACAGCATTAATCCCTGTGTCAGTGACACAGATAAGGTGCCACCAGTTTCTGATCTCTTCCATATTCACTCTAATGGCAAATAACCTTTCAGGCTATCCACATTACAAGAAAAAGTCTTTAAAACCCGCTTGTTAGAAGCTGCATTATCCTTCTGATTTATTTGTTACCCTTGGAAACTGCCAAAATATCACTTATCTCTCTTTAAATTGTTCCATACTCAGTTTCCGAAAAGCAATTTGCTCTCAACAAAAACTTTTCTCTGGAAACTTAAGTGCAGGATCTATTTCTAAATCTGCTTGTCTGTCAATTTCACAGCTGACCGGTGAACTGAAAACTAGCAAGAAGTCAGTCAGATAGAAACTAATGTGAGAAAAATCACTTGAAATAAAATGATAACCCCCAAATAATAACTGTAGACTAATTAAAATTAGAGACAGCGCACTATATTTTCATTTGTTACAAGATTTGATCTTTCAAAAATGACCAATACGGGAAATACTGCAGCTTTTAAAAGGTTTTCTTTTCCCCCTGTTTCATCCCGTGTAAATGAAGTACTGTATATCTCTCACAATATACCGTCTCTGTTCAATTGTTTCAGTTTTCGTAAAGAGCTTGTCTTTTTAAAAAGTAGTGTTTTCAGTCATTGTGCACATTGTATTCCGTTCTTTTCCAAAGCACAATAAGACTTCTCCCTGTCTTTCTGTCTCCAGTTTTTCTTAACTTCTGGTTACACTGTTAAATTGGAGCATTGTATAGCTTGGAGTGGGGTGACTTAGATGAAAAGCCAAATTCATTTTTTTTTCACTTTACATAGCCTGAAAGTATTAATGAATATCAGCGTCCACTATTTTATATCTGATAGCCTTCTTAATGCTTCTGTGGTGAAATCTTTTCCAGTAATTTAATCCACTTTTAAACACCAAAGCCTAAATTTCACTCTGAAGTGGCTTAACATGCACTTTCTGAACAGGAGAAGTGGTTTTTGTACAGTCTGGAACATTGAATGTTTTAAATGCAGATGTTATATTTTTGTTACAAGTATCGGGAAATACTTGATAAAGATGATAAAGTTGTCTTGCAGTTATTCTGAGGCCTTGGGGAGGATTGACAGCAATGTTAAAACCATTGGATTCAATTGGTCTGTTGCCTTACAGGTAAAACAAAAGATGGTAATGTGGTCAGATCAAAAGTGCCTAAAGTATTATGGCCAATAAAGTGTGACTACAATTCTGTACTTGTCTGTCACTTTTTCTTACCTTCCCTGTTTTCCAATGTCTTTACGTTGTTGTTTGTTTATCACCCGTTTGTTTTCTCCATTTGTTTGATGCATTCAAATGGTTGTCATGCTGTTACTCATATAACTTGGTTAGGGTAATATCCATTAACGTATTCACTTGGCTTTCGCTTAACTTTTTTTTTAGCTTATTTCAGTATTTACACACAATCCTTAATTTGACATTTTTTTTCCATCTTCATTTGCATACATTCAGTTCTGCTCATTGGGGTGTTCCTTTGGAGTTGTCAGAAGTCAGCTAAAAATCCGGAGGAAGGCATGTACAATGTTTCAGTACAGCATGAAGCCTGGGACATTCGGGAAAATGTCCTGAACTACGATGAAGAAGGGGGCGGTGAAAAAGATCAGGTAAAATTTTGTTACTGTATACAGTAAACCTCACTGAAACTGTATCAGTTAGGACCTTACATTCAACATGACATATGCAAAGTATGAGTAATAATCCTTGCATTTGATATAGCACCTTATCACGTCTTCCAGATGTCTCAAAGCGCTTCACAGAATATATGTAAAGTGAATTGACTGTATATATTGTGGGCGAAATGTCAACATCAAACTTGCACAGAATATAATCTTGTGAATAACAGGATTTTTATATGATTTAGGAAATTTATGATCAGACCTATGACAGTTTTACAACAACAACAAACCACTAAACTACATTTATAGAGCACCTTTCACTTCGGGAGGACCTCCCAAGGTGCTGAAATTTTACTGTATTTGTAAAGATAAAATGTGTAATGAAATTTATTTACAATTATCAACAAACGTTTGTACCGATGATTTTCAACATGCGGTGAATCTGGAAATCCCAGGAAAAGCACTACTGTGAGATGGTTTTTTGCTGTTTCAATAAAATACGTGCAGTTTGAACAGAACAATTTTAATTGGAATCTTCTCCCCAACAGGACTGTTATGACATGGCAGAACTTCAGAAGCCATTCTACATGAGTCCAGTCCTTTCTGCCCCTCGAAAGGATCATTCAAATCGAGACGATGGCCTGGTGAGAAAAGATGTTCTACCAACTCGATGTGAATTGAAGAAATTGCCGAGTGCCATAGCTGCTGAGCAGGATTTTGAACAGTACATCTCCAATATCATTCACGATGCGGATCAGCATCCACAGATGCTAGCATATGATTCTTTAAAGGTGTACTGCACAGAAGGAGAAGGCTCTGTCGCTGGTAGCCTAAGTTCTCTAGACTCCTTGCCACATGACGAAGAAATGGAATATGATTACATGAGGGAATGGGGGCCCAGATTTAAAAGACTAAGAACGCTCTACGAGCCCATGGAGGAGAATGTCGTGTGACAATGTTTTAGTTAGTTGGGATCTTTATCTTTGGAATGTTGCTCATTTTACCACTTCACGAGTCTCGGGTGGTAACTGACCACCACATGAATGAATTCTAGTTTCTTTCGAAATGGCAGGAATTATTCGTGTTTGTTTTTACAACAAAAAATCCAACAGCTAAAATGATGTCTCCGTAGGCCTTTGTTACTTGGGAGAAATTCCAGGCTTAAAGCATTGAATACCCACGTGGTGAATAAACATTCAGTGGGAATTGTTTAGTGCTGAACCCTAGTTCTCATGGCAGCCTGATAGGAAACAAACTCCTGAATATTTATTTGAGAATCAAACAGCAGGTTATCAGCATTCTTTTAAACATGTGCAAAACTACAATAGCCCACACAATGCAATTACAAAATGTGGCTCCGTAGATAAAACCTCCTCGGAGTGTGTCGTGTCATTTATATTTTTTGCAAAAATTTTAACATCTTCAAGATCTTGAAGTTGCAACTGAGCTATTTTATACACTTTTGAGAAATGTATTTTATATGTAAAAAGAAACAGGTCAGAGCAAATTCCCCTGTCTTCATTAATATAAGGATACAAAAAAAACTAGATAGTGTAATTCTGTTTTATTTTATAATCTGATTGAAGAATAATTGAAATTAAACTATTGTTAAAAACTACTTCCATATAAAATGCAGTACATACTGTATATACAAATTGCTTTGAAACAATTTTCAATGTGAGATTTTATGAAGCTGGAGTGGACAGACATTCTAAAATCTGGAAATGAAAAATTCAATAAATGTATCTTGTTCTGTGACACACCGAATACCGCTGTACACAGGCAGGAGAGTGTATTTTCACACAGCTATTGATTCAGACTGCAGATTGCTGTACAATATAATCTAAGTCAGCCAATTTGAGTAGTATCAAAGTGATGCAGTCTCATCTAAAATTAAGTTTAGAATAAAAATAAAACGGAAACACTGTGCCCAAAGTCATCAAACTACCACGCAGTAGCGGTTTGTGTTTGTGCAGCATTTAAACATTTGTTTCGATTTCACTGTTCGAATGAGATCACTGAATTGTAAACATCTATGATGGGAATGGTATTAAAATGCTAGTTGTGATCTCTCACTGCATGACCACCTCGGCGGTAAATTGCTCTGTTCATAATGCCACCTTCACAATGGAGGATAAAGTTATCTGAAAAGGCACAGGGAAGGTACTTATTCCCACCCACCAAAAAAAACCTTGTACAACCAAATAGGAAGTACACAGTTCTGATTCTTCATCTCAAAGTGCTTCACAGAATATACTGTAAATAATTGACTGTATATATGTGGGTGAAATGCGACAACCAATTGTGCACACACAAACAGTCGTGGATTGAAGGATTATTATCAGACATGTGGAGTAAGGAAATCTGCCTCAGGTTTTGCTCAGGTTGAATCCAGATCTCTCACTTGTAAGGCATGTGCTCTAACCACTGAGCTACAGGACTCCACATTCATATTTAGTTTTTTGTGTAAATTTCCAAAGCAAAATATTTTTTCTGTGCTGTCAGTTATAAGTGTGCAGTTGATATGTGTTGTATTTGTTGAGAAATTGAGGAAACTCTCATTTCCGGTATGTAATATACAATAAATACTTGAAAAATATAACTAATTTCTGTGCAGTTGTTGCTAGTTGAAGACGATGATTCCCCTGGGTTAATTTGACCTTAAGCCAAAATCAAATTGCACTTGTGGTGCAGCAACAAAAAGGCCAGGAGTTTGTTCACTATTTGACTCCTTCACCTTATGTTTCAAGTCATATTGTATCAATACACATTCTACAGCTATTTGTACACTTAATATAATTGGAGTCATTTTTTTCTGAACCAAGATAGTTAAATGCAATAACCCATAACATGAGCAATATGGTGAATGTAAAATATCCTTCATGAATAGAATTGTCCTGGCCATTTATTCACCCCAACACCTAACCACTTACAAAAATAATAAAGCTTGCATTTGGTTTAGTGCCTGTTACTTCAAAACATCTCAAAGCACTTTACAGGTAATTTCTATGGAGTGTAAACACTGTATATCTGCAGGCAGTTTATGCTGCCTTGTCTTGTGCCCAGCATTGTCCCACAAACAATGTCTGAAGACTAGTTTTTGGCCAGGGAGACAAAGAAATAACTGAACATTCACCAGAATAGGACCCTACTTATAATGTCTCTTCTAAAGATGACAACATAATCATCCTCCAAGCACCTCACTGCAATGTCAATCTACACAGTGAACGATAAAGTCCCAATTTTTCATAATTATCAACAAAATTTTATGCATTACTAAATGACTAAAATACTAATGAAAATAATTATTGGGGAAAGGAATTTCAATAAAGATCCAGTTGCTTTCTGAATGAAATATCTGTGTCCTCCCTAAGCCAGATGAACATTCAACGGTTGATCACATTTGACTGGATTTGATTAGACCCATTAATCATGATCGATCTATGTTTAAATTCTATAACCAGCTGCTGATATCGTAGGCTAGATTATTGAGAAACAGCATTTATTTGGTAGCAATATTTGAATTAGAAATATTGACAGAACTACGAAAAGCTGTAGCATTGCTACTGCCTAGATGTGCTATTACATTAGGTTAGGGAACCCTTTAAAATGCTTCTGTTCCAGTACAAGCAATACATTTTAAAGTCTACCAATGTATAGGATTCTGTCTGGCCTGGTGTGTGTGTTGCCAGTCAGGTCTGATCTCATATATCAGGTACAGCTACTGTTGTTTATGTAACCTTTGATTTCTGTTCATTTGCTATTTGGAACTTATTTGCTATTTGGTATTTGATGTGAATGAAGCCATGAGAAATAGATTCTTTATGATAGATATGTTAGTCACGCTCTCACAGTATCAACTGTGTTGGGACTGGTTCTAACCCCCAAGTTAAACAGAAACACTGTGGCCCTGAGTCTTCAGTCAATCAAACTCACTGTGGAAATGTCAGATGCAAAATGTGGAATGGGAAATTTAAAAAAGAATGGAATCTATGGCCCTGGTATAATAATAATAATTATAATCCTTGTATTTGATATAGCGCTTTTTCTGTCTTCTAGACATCTCAAAGCTCTTCGCAGAATATACTTTAAAATAAATTGACTATATATGTGGGTAAAATGCAGCAGCCAATTGCATACAGCAGTGTCCCACAAACAGTCGTGGATTCAAATTACCAATTTATTATTATTTTTTATTATTAGGCATGTGGAGTAAAGAAACTTCGGCCAAGGGTTCGCCCTGCCTTGAATGAAACCTAGGTCTCTTGCTTGTAAAGCGAGTGCTCTAACCATTGAGCTACAGGACTCCACAATATATATAACAAATCTGCTAACAACAACAAACAACTTACATTTATATAGCGCCTTTCACGTCGAGAGGACATCCCAAGGCGCTGTAATTAAATTGTGCTCAGTGTGTGTGGCTTGCAAGTTGTGGAAGGGAGGGTTTCATTTTCATACTGGTTTACTGAATCCTTTAATCCTCTTAAATACACGAGATTATGCAATACAATCTCAAAATTAAAAAAAAATGTACGGTAATGTGTGACTGCAGTATTGGAAATACTGTAATGTAAACCTTAAGAAGTTGTTTTAATATTAATTTGTAAAGACTTATTATTGTTAAATTAACTAAATATGCATTGTGCAACATTAGACATCCATTATAATCTTTAATAGGAGTCTAAAAACGATGAGATGAACAGACAGTAGTTTGCCCAGTGAAGTGTAGGCATTGTAGCGTACTAGGTGTCAGTTTGACTGCGTTAGTATTACTTCAGAACGGAAAATTCCTCTTTGAGAAACTTTCCTGAACTATGTTTTTAAAATTCATGAATGAATCATGCATGTATTCATTCCGGCATGGATCAAAAGATTTATAAGGATAAAAGTATACAGCTCATATGCTTTCATATAGCTTTTCTCCCACTTTTTCTTGGAGGACACTGAAGTCAAGCAGGGTCATGAGGGGTGGGATGTTACCCTGTGTGAGGGATGATATTTAAATCAAGCTGTTGTTGTTGAAGCCAAGTGCAGAGCTGTAGGTGACATCAGCTGATTCAGCACAGACCAGGGATCAAACCTCAAAGCTTCTTCCAGAACTATGCAGCTCAGTAAGGCACCATGTGGTTACTCACTCCAACCTTTGGGGAGACATCCATAAGCTCTTATGCTACTGAATAAATTGAAGGTTCAAGTGATTAGTGCAACCATCCTCCCATGACAAGGTCTTCCAGTGTAATAGCCTGTTCAGTTAAAATGCGCTTTGAAAGGAAGCCAGCTTGTTCCATTACAAAGTGGCAAATAACGTTGTAGCTGCTTCTATTCCCTCTTAGATTGATTGCACTCTAGGTCTGGTTCGGTAGTAAGAAAACCCTTAGATCAAAAATCCATTATCCTTCCTTTAATCTTCAAAAGTACTTTGAGAGACAACTGAGGTAACAAAAATGTCAGCTTCTGAATCCTACGCTCATAACAGATAACAGCATCAACACAGACATGAAGGTAGTAACAGCTTTAAGTAGACGTGAGTTCAGTTCAAAGTGAAGTTGTTCAGAGTTGCCAAAAAAAAAACCTTTCGGGAGTTGATTGGATATGAGGCATGTCACATTAAACCTAGTAAGCTGTCATGTTATGCTTTCATCAGAAATAAATTTCACACCAATCCTGCATTTATGAAGTTGCCATCTATAGTTGTAGGGAAAGACAGAAGTTAGCAAGTGTAAATGTTGGAATATAATTATGGATTCCTTGTTTCAGTTATGTGATCAGATTTCAGAAACATTTATCCTCACCTCATCAAAGATCTCAGTAGTGGTTGGCAATGTTGGTAATTTTTCTTTAAAACAAAAAAGTATTTTTCCTCGTGTTAGTAATTTGCGATCTTATTACCCCCACCCTCGCCTGGTTCCATGGTCAGGCAGACACCTCCAAAAGCGTAAGAGCAACTTCCATTCAAAATATTCTACCAGCTACTATTCCTAGTTTGGACCCCTGCTCATTGATTGTTTGGTCAGTCAGACATCTGACACACAAGGAAATTCACGTTTAATTTACAAAGCAGCTTGATGTGATGATGTGGGGAATGGGAGAGTGTGTTTTCTGGAAGTATGAGATCAGATGGGATGAATGGCCATCCTCATCCAAACTATTCTTGTGTTGTCTTATGACCATGTATGCATGAATGGATGGTGCTGTACACAGTTCTTTCATTTCTGAGACCTGCCTTTGTTGCTTTGCTGGATACTCTTTCTTTTCTGAAGGTCTCAGTTCTATTACTAAATATATATATATATATTTTTATAAAAGATACAAGATGGAAACAGCCTCAGCTCATTGAGTAAATAAAAACTCATCACATTGTTTAAACAATGCTATCAAGCTGTAAAGACACTGCCATGCACCACTTTCTTGTGTGAGAATTGGGACTTTCTTGTGTGAGAATTACCTGTTACACATACCAACAAATAGTTCAAGAGGCAAACATCAAATGCAAAGAGCATATATGTTCATCATCATGATGTCCTTTCTGAATGCCTACCACTCAGCTCCACCCAGAACATGTGGGTGCTAAAACACAATTCATTAGTCACAGTTAAACTAGACAATTTTCCAACATTTTTAGGATAATTGCTGATACCAAGTGTCAATTTTCTCAGTGTGGTTGAATACAGATTTTTACGTTACCACAGTGACTGGGTTTCAGAAAATGGTACATCAAAGACATTTAATGATGTAAAGAAATCATATTAAAATCTTTGAATCAACTTCAATGAATAAATTCAATTCATGTAAATTAAATATTTTCAAAGAAACAAAGACCTCAAAGATGTAAGAAGATACTTAATGGTAACTAAAAATGTTTTTAAATTACAGAAACATAATTTAATTTAGTTAATTGGCACTATAATGATTTTAATTTTTCTGAAAATATGGTTTCAGTAGATTATGGGAAACAGATCTTAATAGGGTTCTTACTATGAGTGGTAGATTAAAGTAAGTACATTTAAATTATTCCAGGCTTAACAACTGTAACTGTAATATGGTGGGTGGATGGGCATTGAAAAGTGCATTTTAGTTTTGGACAAGATATCAAACCATTTTTATCATTCAGCCAGTTTCCACATATTGCTTCATTCATAATGTTCTTTATATAATAATCTAATCAAGTTCTCACAATGAAACCACTCCGGAACTTACAATTTTGCTTCTGATTGTACAGTTTGTCTGAAATGGAACCAACCCACAATAGTAAGAGCTGTTTGTGTGCATTCATTAATTTGTGGGATAATGCTCTCGCCAAGAGATAGGCAATCAATCCTCATCAAAATGAGTAACTTTGCAATTTGCGCTCCTTCATAGAACTGGTGGGATGGAATAACTAAGAATTTTCTCAGAATAATTTATCATCACCTATATGATTATGTTTTGATGTTAGCATTCTGAAAGGATAAGATAAAATTAATCTTATGGCATACTTCATCCAAACTGACTCTTCTGCTGTTCAAACAAAACTACAAGGATGTATTTCACATTAATGTAGAATTGTACCTCCTAACCCCATCATACTACTACAAAAAATGCTGTATATGCGACTTGTTTTTCAACATAAAATGTGCATGTTCAATACATAATCTAATCACTTGAATAAAAATGTTAAACATTGAAATAAACTATTCTACCCTTTGTGTTTCAACTACAGCAGTGAATAGTACAGAAAGGAGAAAAACTCTACTGTTATTGGAGTATTGATGTTTAGACTTTGTTATGGATAATAGAAATAAATCCCTGCAGTGCATTTCATGGTTGACTAAAATTAAACCAAAAATTGTTAGTCTCTTTATCTAATGCGCTTCACAGAATGATTAAAATACATGTCACTAGGCAAACTAAATGACAAATTCTATTGTCTGTTCATCTCATTGTTTTTTGACTCCTATTAAGATTATGATAGATGTCCAATGTTGCAGATTTGGTTAATGGAATGATAGTAAGCATCCTTACAAATTAACATTATTTAATGCAAATGTTGAAGTAAAAGTTTACATTATTTCCAATACTGGAGTCATACTATACATACCATCCTCATTATGTTAATTTATATTTTGAGACTGTATTGCATAATCGTTTGTATTTAAGAGGATTAAAGGATTCAATAAACCAGCACTGAAATGAAATCCTCCCTTATTTACCACTTGCTTGTCACACACTGAGCATAATTTAATGTGGCAAATTTGTTAAAAACCACACAAAAAGAACAATTTGGCATCATCCATTATGGCACGTCAGCAGTTTCAACAATCTTGTTAAAATGTTTCTAATGTAATTACTCACCTCTGCATACAGTACTTAAATTTCTTTAAATGAAGATATACATAATATCCATGCAATTGATATAGTGCTTAATAATCACATCAACAAGATGTCTCAAAGCGCTTCGCAGCATATCCTGCAGATTCAATGTCAAATGTGAGAAAAATCTCAGTATGAAATATGTGTGGTATTTAACAGTTTTATTTTGGTCTTTCCAATGCATCTTTGGGATGTTGATAAGATGTGAAAAGCGCTATATCAAATGCAAGGATTATTATTATTATCTTTTTGCTATTGATATATTATTTAAAATTAGAGTACACACTGTCAACAGGCAAATGTGGATCTCCAACTTAAAACTTGTTTTTCATACTTTGTGAAAATTTGGCTTGAAAAAAGATAATACTTTTTCAATAAAAGCAATATTCAAAAAGTGATGTCTATTATGTTGCCCTGAAATGTTTAGTTTGTGCCCCTTATAATTTCCATCTCAGAAAATGTCTCAAATATAGGCTGATGAAAGTTATGATCAAAACCATGTTCTTGGGATAAATTCAAAATTTACATGATAATGTTAATTGAGTGATTGTTTATTTTCTAAATAACACAGGATTCATGCGAAATATGGTGAAATAAAAGTGAAAAACATAACTGTCAATAGTTCCATTTCAAAAATCTATATTTACTCTAAAGTGATTACAGAAAATCATTTCAAAAGAACACTCAGAACCAGCAGCGTTGTTCCTCAAGTTGGCACAGAAGCTCTGCTTTATCTAAAATCCATAGGTGCAATGAATAAGTTCAATAACACCAACTGAAAAAGTTACAAGCATTTCTGTTTAAAGAAATGGGTACCAGAATAAATCATTTAGCGGTAATCAAAAGCAAAAATCATCAGCTATTGCAACTGGGGAGCTGCAACATTAAAATGTCAACCCCGAATCTAGATTAGGGGGTGAATCCCAAGATGATCTGACATTTGCACAAGACGACAAGCATCTGCTATCTCAGTCAAGTCTGCTGTCGCTTCCTACATCTGCATTCACCATGGAACAGCATCAATTGGATAAACAAAGTGGCTCATCCTGCTTTTGCGGATAAATAGGACAATATAGGTGGAAGGATTAAATTAATGTTTTATGAAGGGGAAGGGAAGGAAATCAAAGCTAGTTAGGAAATCAGCTTTGACTTGTAACTCTCAGCAGCATTTACATTTCGGAATTTTGAAAAACTTGGCCAATGGCACTACAGTTGACCTATGTGCAATAATGCTTCAACAATTATCTGTAAATCCCAGTTACAGCAAATGTTTTACAATTTCACATTTAGTTGACAACAATTTACATTTATATAGCACCTTTCATAGCCACCTCATAGCTTTTAACACTATAATTTCAGAACCAAATTAATAATGCAGTAAATGTCTTGTTGACAATAGACCATAATAACCTAACCCACAGATATTTTATGCATCAATACAGACAATGGAAGAAACTTATTTCTACATTCTTCACTTGTGTCACTGCAAAAGAAGGTGCTGCCACGGTTAAGGCACGCCTTAGTCCAATTTGAAATATTCTGCAGAGGAGCCTGAAATTGTCTGATGGTTCTATATTAAAAACACTTGTGGAATAACACTAAATAAATCTCCTAGATTGTAATACTGCCCAAAAATGGTTCATCTAATTTGGCACAATTTAGGTACTAATGTCAGTGTCATAAGGTTACAAATTTACCAATAGACAATATCAAAAATCTACTAATTGGTCATTAATGGAAAACACGGTGTTAAGTTTTACACAAATGGAAAATACATTTGAAGGTAAACACATATATATACCAGATAAAGCACACTATCATACATGTACCGCAATTATACAAGTAAACACTTATTTATAAAAATTAGATTAATATGGAATGGAATGTGTTCTCTCATGCCAACCTGTGTTACTAATTTAAATCAGTACTGCCACTAAGGCAAGATGAGGAAAATACCTTGATTAAATGATCTTACATTTAAATTATTGTGCAATATGAAAACATTCAAATGTTAATGTTTTATTGTATTCAGTGAGATCAAATATAGTTTGTATGTTAAGATATTTAGCTAGTGATAAAATTAACTGCCAGTGCAAATTTTGTTTCAACAAATTAAAACTTGTAGAACTAGAACAAAAAACAACCTCTTGCTTTCAATGGTAAAAAAGCATGAAATAAAACTAGGCCTGAAGGGTGACTTGAATACCTGGTGAATAATTCTCTTAAAAGTGAAATGATAACATTCAGCAGGAGCTAAGCTAATTTGTCTCACATACTCTTTCCATAAACATATGGTCAGTGTTTTCAATTGTGTCAAACCAGACACTGACATGTTACAATGCAGCAATGGAACAACTGCAGAAGCCCAGCATCTAATGAAGTGCATCTTTCTTTTTCTTGAGTCTGTAGACATGGAAGGTTTTATTCCGAAACACACGGGCAAAGTAAGTGGTGTATGGAGGTTGGTTAGATTTGATTTCATCACAAAAACGTTGATAAGCAGAGGCTTTCAAATCAGGGTCATTTTCTCCAGGGCCGTCCATCACCTAAAACATTAGATTTTTTAGTTTAATACTTCAGTGCTACACTCAAAAAGGATTACTCTATAGAATCATGGAAATTTACAACA
The DNA here is from genome assembly GCA_035084275.1 of Hydrolagus colliei. Classification (NCBI taxonomy): domain Eukaryota; kingdom Metazoa; phylum Chordata; class Chondrichthyes; order Chimaeriformes; family Chimaeridae; genus Hydrolagus; species Hydrolagus colliei. Next base: position 5,508,276 of record CM068756.1, read on the forward strand.
CAGAAGGAGGCCATTTGACTCATTGAGTCTGCACTGGCTATTGGAGCTCCCACTCCTCATATCCCTTCAAACTTATAAATTTAGTAAATTTGTTTTAACGTGAAGGTGAAGTTATTCCTTTAACAGTTTCATGGATCTCAAGTAAGGCACACACACACACACACAAATTTACTCAATGAGACCCATGAATCACATGTATTAATAAAATTCGAAGAGTCAAAGTTGCTTTCTCTGACAAGCTTGAGTACTTACATGTCCATTTGCTACATCAAGCAGATCTCTCAAGCGGCAGCCTCTGCTGTGTCTTCTTTCGTAACAAACACTGTCCTCGAGGAGGATGTAGTCGGTACCGTATAATCTCAAGATATTGTAAATGTCTTCAGGGGAACGGCGTGAATAAATCTGATAGATCTTCACAAAGGTACATGAAATGAAGCAACAACAACAAAATTATATTTGTATAGCGCCTTTCATGTTGGGAGGACATCCCAAGGCGCTGGACAGTCAATGTTTCACACCCGAGCTGGGGTTGGGATCGGGGAGGGTGGAGGAAAAGGAGGGGATTTTGGGGTGATCTATTTGGATCGTCGAAGAGGGGGGTCTTGAGGCGGGACTTGAAGGAGGCTAGGGAGAGAGCGAGGTGGAGGGACTGAGGGATGGAATTCTAGGTTAGGAGCAGAGTGGATGAAGGCTCACCCACCGATGGTGGGGTGGATCAGGAGACATGGAACAAGCAGTAGCCTGCTGAGTAGAGGGGGCGGCAGGTTGGTAAAGAGATTAGGAGTTCACAGTGGTAGGGTGGGGCAAGGTCATGGAAGGCTTTGAAGATGAAGACCATGATCTTGAATTGAATCCTCTGGGTGATGGGGAGCCAATGGAGTCAGGTGAGAGTGAGGGAGATGGGGTCACGGAACTTGGAGCAGTAAACGGCACAGGCCACAGAGTTCTGGATGATCTGCAGCCTAGGGAGGAATTGGGAAGGCCGACAAGTAGGGCGTTGGCGTAGTCGAGCCTGGATGTGAAGAAGGCATGAAAGAGAGTTTCAGTGGCCTGAGGGATGAGGTAGGGGAGGAGACAGGCAATGTTGCAGAGTGAGGGAAGGCAGAGTGGATCATGGTTTAGATGTGGGTATGGAAAGACCGTTGAGGATCGAACAAGATACCTAGGTCCTGACTGGTTTGTGTGCAACCATGGAGGTTGATGCTGCCAGTGCCTGATGTGTGAAGGCAGTGGTGTGAGCCAATCAGGAAGGCGTCGGTCTTGTTGACATTCAACTGTAGAAAGTTAGCTCTCATCCAGGACTTGATGTCTGACAGGCAGTCTGTCAGAGAAGCAGTGGCCCTGGAATCGAGGGTAGTTGACCCCATGTCTGCAGATGATGTTACTATGGGGGAAGCATGTAGATATTGAAAGTAGGGGGCCAAGGTCAGAGCTCTGGGGGAAGCCACAATGGGGGGGACTGGAGGAGAAGCCATTGGTGGCGACAAAGTGGAGACGGTAAGAAAGGTAAGAGTCAAACCAGGCGAGGGCAGGTCCATGAAGATTAAGCTGGGAGGAGATATAGTGTAGGAGGATGGAGTGGTCAACAGTGTCGAAGGCAGCGGAGAGGTCAAGGAGGCAGAAAGAGTCCTGATCAAAGATGTTTAAAATGTTGTTAAGAGACTTTGACCAGGCTGTCTCTGTGCTATGGACAGTACAGAAACTGGATTGTAAGAGTTCAAAGAGGGAATGGCGAGAGAAAGGAGCGATGCTGGGACTCAACAACTTGTTCCAGGGCCTTAGAGAGGAATGGGAGGTTGGAGATGGGGTTGTAGCTGGAGAGTAGGGATGGGTCCAGGGAAGGTTTTTTCAGCATTGGGGTGATGACAGCTGTTTTTAGAGGGGTGGGAACAGTGCCAGTGGTTAGGGTGAGGTTGACAATGTCAATTAGGAGGGAGAGATTAGGTAAAAGGTGTGTTATGGGGGGTGGGTGGGGGCAGGATCCCGAGGGAGAGGTAATGGGAGGTGGGGGGGTGGGGGTGTGATGATAGACGGGGAAGAGGTGGCTAAATGGTTCATTTTAGACTTGAAATGGTATTAGTACAGTAGAAGCCCGTTTATCCGTGACTCGATGCACTGGCACTTCTGTATAACCGGCATGCCAAAAAAAAGTCCCCATTCGATAAACCGGAACTTATCCGGAACAATAGCAGTGGAGCATTTGTAAATGCATAAATAATAACATAACAACAGAATATTGTATTGGTACTTATTGTTAAAACTACTCTCTTGCGCTTTTTACCTTTGCTGGCAGATGCTGCGCTTGAAGTCATGATGCTGCAGTTGAGGTTTATAGTCCAGCGATTCTTTTTAAAATGGAGCGGGTGAAAAAAATGGAGCACGTATAACTTTAAAGTCATACTAGCGGCAAGCCGATAACGCTAGCCGATAACTCACATTGTCGTGCAGGTGCAGTGTTTTGGTTTGCCGCTACTAGTCTAGGGCTTTGGCTTGAAGCTAGTAAAGTCGCGCTGCTGCTTTTTTTCACCCATGTGGCTCCATTTAAAAAAGAATCGCTGGACTGTAAAGGTCAATCAGTAAAGGTGAGAAGCGCAGGAGAGAAATTTTAATAATAAATACCAATATAATATTCTGTTGTTATCTGTTATTACTTAGTCTGGTGTGAATGGTGCGTGTTAAAAGAACTTAAATTTTTTTGTAGTGGGTTTTCGGCTGCGAGCCGCCTGAACATCCGGCAGGCGCTTTAACCGGCATTGGCCAGGTCTCGCGGGAGCCGGATAAACTGGCTTCTACTATATTAACAACAGGAAATGAAAGCAGAGAATAACAGGTATTAAGTATTAGTATTTTAAGATTATTAGAGGCTGTTTGTGAGATCAGCTTTTTTGAAAATTCCTTGGCTGTTAATGGTTTTGAGCAAAGCATGAGACAAAGAGCCCAGTGTGATTTTATAGGTGTATACAACACATAATCCATCAGGGCAAATATTCCTTCTAATCTTGCAATACAAGAAGGTTTTTTTTTAACATTCTTTATAAGCAGTGAGAACAGCACAATTCTCAAGACACACAGGAAATTCAGGGTATAAAGGTAGTATGGGTTTCTCTGCCTCTCTGCAGATTTGTACCTGCTTTGTTCTTTCTCTCAGCTTCTTATCTTCATAGTGAGGGTGGTTAGTTATGGTTCTCCCGGTACACAGTTTGACTCCTGCTAACAATTGCATACTTCCAGCAAACACCCCATCGTTTGGAGTTTTTGTTCTGAGGTGAGGGGAATAAAATGTCATTACCAATTCAATTAATGCAGATAAAAAGACCTCCATTTAAATAAAAAGGTCAAACAAAGACAATGAAGATTCACTATCGTTTTGCAACAGTGCAGAGGCTGAATTTCAAGTAGGGATTATCCCAAGAAAATAAATAGCAATAGATAATTCAGGAAAAACTTCTGCAAAAAAAAATTCAGTACAGTAAAAGCCTTTTTATCCGGCACCCTCAGGACATGGCCAATGCCGGTTAAAACACGTGCCAGATATTCTGCCGAAAACGCAAAAAAAAAAGGATAAATTCTGGTTAATCGAATGTGGACCTTTTTTTGTGATGCCGGTTATACGGAAGTTATGGTTGATCGGTTGCTGGATAAACAGGCTTTTGTTGTACTAGGTTAGGACGTTACCAGAGATGAGTAGATACTGCTATCAGGATGATTAGCAAAGTTAGAATTTTTCTTTGTGGAGATGAGATGAAACATCAGGGATAAAGGAATAGAGGAGTATGGGTAGGGCTGACGCTACCTTTAGCCGAACTAGGCGGTCGCCTCGGGTACCAAAATTGGGCGAGTGCCAGCCCTGGTTACAGAGCACGTATGGTTTACCGCGCATGGTGAAAATTACTGCTGGCGTATAGTGGTGGAGACGAGGGAGTTAGCAGTAAGTTGACCGGAGAATGCTTAATACTTAAATAAAACAAGCATGTTTCATAAATAAATAAACAGATAATTAATGATATGAACTTTTAGTATTAACATTAGCTTATCAAAAGTTACTAGGGGGCGCACATCTGAAGGCTCACCTAGGCCGCCAAATACTCTTGCTCCGTTCCTGAGTACGGGAGAGAGATGGTAAGGTGGGGGGCGGGGGGGGAGGGGGGAGGGTCATGTGGAGTATAAACACCGATAGGGACTTGTTGGGTTGAATAGTCTGCTTCTATCCCATAATGTTTTAGCTAATAAATTAGGGTGAATACTCAGTAGTGATGAAGATACCACAGCAGGAAGGAGGAAAAAAACTAATAATGTGAGATTGGGGGGGGGGGGGGGGGGGGGGGGGGGAGAGGGGGGGTGGTATTTCAACCTGTTTTGAGTAACGATGGTGCATGTGGTCGGGGAATGGGGAGGAGGAGAAACATGACAAATTCATATCTCCTGCCCAAGGTGCTTATCTCCTGCCCATCCAACAATGGTGCTATTGGTTTGTTACACTGGCATAACTGAGGCAAATGGAATGGTTAAAAATAATAATAAAAACACTTTGTCACACGTGTGTCCATCTCTATGGTAATAATTTACACTCGGGTTGAATAGGTGCCTACATTAAAGTCATTAAAGTACTGAAGGCAATGTGTTGCTGTTTGTAATAGCCTTTTAAGGGAGAAGGTAATGAAAAAAAAGGAATTTCATTGGGAGCACTTGCTCTCTAATGTGTCCACAATCTTAACTGTCAAACATCTCCTTTGTTTTGAAGAATAGCCCTTAGATCTTAGAATTCCTTGTTTGCCAGATGACAGCCATTTATTCAGGGGAAAGCAAATTGGACACTTTTTTCTGTCAAGAGGTGCATTTCTCGTAGAATGCAACTGACAGGCAGCTTAGATTTCCATGCAGATGGTTTTTTAAATCCCAGCTAAGGTAAGTACAACCACAGCAAAACTTGTCGAGGGATTAGCACTCTTGAGCAGTAAATTACAGCAATGTCCTCACTGCGGGAAACGTGAATTCACAGTATTTGCATGCCTTCTACCTGCTGGTTCAATAGTAATACTGACAGATGTGGGAACTAGGCACACAGTGGGAAATAATTTTGAAAAAAAACTGCGAAGCTGACTTTAAAAGAATTTCTGGAGGGCAAAGATTGCAACTTCAACGTGATGTGTTATGGAGATGTAGGTGAAAGATATGTAGCCATTTTGGCTACTAAAATGGCCTTTGCCATCAGCACCTTGGGATGTCCTCCCGATGTAAAAGGCACTTTACAAATGTAATTTTGTATTGTATTCTCCTCATATGGTAAACATTATCTATCATAGCTAGGTTAATTTGAGAAAATTAAGGCATTTCCCAAATGGTAGATATGAAAAACAGATTGAGTAAGTTATCTCAGCTGTCCCCACATATCTTAAATGCAGAATAGCATGGCAGTATGTTTCTTCTAGAAAAAGGGTAGTGGTGACAAGAACAAGTTTCTGGAAAGTATAGTCACTCACTGATCCAAACTCCTCCGTGAACAATGTCTACCTAAATGAACAATGACGATTTAATGCCTCATTTCAGGATCTCAGCCACAGGTCATCCTACAAAAGCAATTTCTAACACAACACACCCAATAACGACAAGGACTTGTAGTTCAAACTGATTTACGTTACAGAATGCAAAGGCCATTTTAGTTAGGTCTGACAGGGATGGTGCTTTCATGAAATTATGAGTCAAATTCATTTCAGGAATACAATCACCTTGAACAAAATAATTACATTTGAACGGAAGCCAAGTGAGAAATTTGCACATCGTTGACCTTGTGATGCAATATTAATATTTATAAAAAAACAAACACCTATAAAGAACAGATTATGTGGCTGAGTTAATGGCTCTAACCAGTAGCTGGTTTGTCAGATTTCTGGACTGCAGTTCTGTCTTTCTTTGATAAAGTAATAACAACAAAAGCTCTGTATAGCGCTTTTCATGTCGGGAGGATGTCCCAAAGCGCAGAAACACATAATAAATAAGGCTTACATTTGGTATAGTGCTTTTCATGTCAGGACGACATCTTAAAGCACTTCACATAATAAAGTGTAAATGTTGGCAATGTAAATGTTAGTAAATTACAAATGTCATTTTGTTGTTATTGTAAATTGGAGTGATGTTGTTGTAGGCAAAATGCCTTTTGTGTAGCACCACTTTCAGAATAACAAGATTCTTAGTTTGTCAAGAATAGAAAAATTTGCACAATTCAAAAATAAACAATAAACTTACTTGATCCAGTTCATTAATTCAACTGTGTCTGGGTCATAGAATTCCCTCAGGTCTGATAGTTCAACCATCACCTTTGGCCAGAACTAGAAACACAAGAGACCAAATATTGAGCCAGTAAAATCCTTTTGTCCACATTATGTTTCTTTTGTAGCTTCAGGCTTCACATCCTAGGCTCTGGCTAGCGATTGGTAAATGACACCTTCACAGTTGCTGGTGATGAAAGTTTATAACCCAAGATGATCTCAACCTCTGCTGCTTTCCTCATCCATCAGTCAGATATTTGGCTCAGCATACTGTACAACTGATAACCTGGCAGTGATCATCAATGTTTCATCTGCAAAGTCAAGTGTGCCGTAACTAAAGTCAGTCAAGATTCCTGTTCAAATGTGTGATATGCACACCCATTGCTAACATTTGCAGAGTCCACCTGTGAGCTTAACCTATTTTTTAAGCATTGAAAGAAAATGAATAGTATGGACATAGGAGAATTCTATTAAAAAACACACGTTTTCAAGATAACAAATGTATAAGCTAAATCTAAGTAGCACGTTATTTTATGGTATGTATTTTATGGTATGATATATGCTGATATATGGAATAGGGCCAAATGTTCTAACTTCTAACAACAAAGTCCAACATTGCTTTGGAAACTCCATTGAATGTGAAGCCTTACCTCATAGCATAGGTAAAGAAACATCAGTACAGGAACTGCAAATCTCATCACACGGACCTTCAAAATAGAGTAACGTAAAGATTGCACATTGGATTTTTCTGTTTCACAATATCCCAAATATTTCAAAGATGTACTTCACATGACAAAAAAAACTGTGCTTCCCAGATCTACAGCAAATTGCTCATAATTTTCCACCTTAAAATTCACATTAGTCCCAAAGCTGAAATTGTAGCTGGCTGCTTTCTTGAAACAAGCCAACTAACAAACATGAAACCAGTTCACACTGCAGTGTAGTCATTATATTCCTGAGAATCCTTCCCATCCATAGTATCATTCACTCTCTGCAATGCTAAGACAATTCTGGAAACCACAATGTGTTTTATCAAGTTAAAGACAGAGAATGTAGATTACAAATTTCTTGCAAAAAAATACAATCTGAATTATTCTTGATTGTTATTGGAAACATCATTTGAAGATAAATTTCATTCATCAGATCTGTTGTATTGTCAAACATTAATAAGTCAGCAAGAATATTTTTATTATACAGTAACTAATGGTACACTTTCCTCTGAAAAATGGCATCTGACTCAGCGTTGTCACCTAGTAGGAGATTATGAATCTTGACAAATATTATTAAAGTTTAATGCCTTTTAATCCAAACTAATCCAAAATACTTTAATCAAAAAAAATTTCACTATAAACCTCACCAGAGAAAATACTCAACTAAAGAAAACCTTTCATGCGCATCATCTTGCAGAGAGCAGCAAAACTAAATGGTTTTTAGGGTCCGGCGATATATTGATATATCGCTAAAACCCGATATAATTTTCATATCGATACGCCGATATAGGCATTTCTAAAATATTGATATATCGAAAAGTCGATATATCGAGGTAAAAAGTCGTAATGCGCGCACACTGAACTACAACACCCAGAATGCTCATCTCTATACACAATGCACAGACCGAGGTGCAAAGCCGCCATATTGTATTCATAGTCCTCGAATACAATATACAAGTATGCAAGGGTGGGGGGGGGGGGGGTGGGAGGGAGGGAGAGAGATGGCGGGGGGGGGGAGGGGGAGAGAGACGGCTGGGGGGGGGAGGGAGAGAGAGACGGCGGGGAGGGGGAGGGAGAGAGAGATGGCGGGGGGGGAGGAGGGGGAGAGAGACGGCTGGGGGGGAGAGGGAGAGAGAGACGGCGGGGAGGGGGAGAGAGACGGCTGGGGCAGGTGGGGGGGGGGAAGAGAGGAACGGTGGCGAGGGGTGGGGGGGGGTGGGGAGAGACAGGGTGGATGTGAGAGAGGAGAGAGACAGAGAGAGAAAAACACAGAGATGGAGAGAGTGAGTGTGAGAGACACAGAGAGAGAAATATATTTACCTCCTGAGGAGATAGGCCCCGAATACGTGCACATGCGCAGTACGAAAAACCCGAAAATATCGATATATCTCGATATGAGCCCGTCGGTATATCTAAATCGGAAAATTTCCATATCGACGGACCCTAATGGTTTTATAACAAAATTTAATAAAAAGCAGACATGAATGCATGTTTTGACAAATTTCTGGTAAAACAGAAAAAAACACACAAATGTAGGACAGTCCATAACTAGTGTCCTACACACTGATTGTAATTGGCTCCAAAGCAGTGGAGGACTGTATGGATGAGGATAAGAGCACTAACCCGCTGCGGAGAATATAGATGAATCGCTTTGAGACTCAGACTCCATAAATGATTGCTGCAAATTCCAGCAGATGCAAGGACACACACGTGGGTTGTCCATAAGTATTTCATTCTGTGAGAAATAAAATTCTGTGAAATACAGAGATAAGGCAACAAAGGAATTTCCCCAAGTTCTGACTCCTTGGGGGGTTCAATTCTGGTTGATGTTACTCGTGGTGCTTTCGGCTATGTCAGCTGTGAATGGGTTATCCCCATTACTAGTTGCCATAGGCTTATTGCAATTTCAGTCCAATTAGAGTTGGAACTGTGTTTCAATGACCTATATCGTGAAATCAATTGTTCTGAAGAACCACACTGTTGTAGGAACAGAAGCCAGGAGGCTGAGTACAAGTAAGTTTTAACTGAGGAACATTGGCAGTAATTTAGTACTGTAATATGAACAAATTTCTGTGTTCCTTAACCCATTCCTTGTACTAATTAACACATGGAGGTAATAATTCATTGCACATTAAATACGATCTGTAAAAACTATCCCATGATCACACATTAACACATATTTGGAATATAACCATAATCTCTAAATATAAAAATTGAACATTAAACATTAGTGTTACAAAATTCAGGACTTGTACATCAGTTCTATTTTCTGTCTACTACGTTAACCTTTAGAGAGACAAAAATAAGACCATATCATCTTTGGGCTTGTATGAAAATACCTCATTGTGCTTAATGCCAGCAGACCAAACAAGAGATTATGCACTAGATTGTAGGCCATGTCTGGTTTCAGCATCGTCACTTGTTCGTCTTTAACAGTTGTGATCTGGATGCGAGATGAATATCTGATGCAACCAGGGAGAAAATTAAAATCATCAATAGGAATCAAATAGTTTAGAGTTGAATAAATACTTTATCTATCATGAACCTGGCTCAAAATAGTTACTTGATGGTTAACTGTGACCAAATTCATTAACAAATAAATGTCAATATTGTTTAGGTTTATTACTGGAGTATAGCAGTCAGGCTGACCAAATAACATCGAAACCTCACGTACCTGAGATTCCTAGTAGCAACACGTACAGCAATAGCCATGGTGACGAATAAAACTAAAATATAGGAAGGGAAAACTAATGTTTTTGAGAGCCTTTGAAAAGTATCATAAGGTAGCAAGCCAAACGCTTCTTCGCACAGGTATAATTGAGCATCAAAATCCCTAAATTAAAAGAAAGTTTTGCTTAAAAAATATTCTCTTGTTGGAACGTTTGCAATCCAAACACAACACAGACACACACACACACAAACACACAATACTTGTACAATTATTGGCAATTTTGCTAGTCTGCTTCTAGGGATCATATCAATAAATAAGTAACAGCCCAAGCACAATTAGACAACCTAGTGCTCTTCAGTCTTGAGCAGACTTCTCAGAGGGGACTTTATGGAGATATATAACATGTTAAATGGAAATGAAAAAGTAAACCCAGAACAATACTTTTAAGATATACCAAGACAGTAGAACAAGAGGTTTTAAGTTGCACAGGGCAATTTCAGGACAGACTCCGGGAAGTTTTGCTTTACCCAGAGGTTAACAAATGACAGCATGGAGATCTTAGATTCTTAAAATTTAGATAAACCGAAGCGATCATCTCACCTCGTTTCTCCAAATCCAAATTTTGCTCTGAGGAACTTAAAAATGTGCTCATCAGATTCTAGGCCTAGAAGGTTCTGCAACAAAAGGGAACACTTCAATGTATTTTCAATAGATTTATTAGTACCCATTTTACTGTGTTATTATTCTCCCACCAGTTATTTATTCACAAGTCGGCATTCAGGATGAAATGCAACACTAAACAAATGAGACTTTTCAAAATTACTAGAGACATGCAGTCCCCTCCCTAACACAATTTCCAGTTTTGCTGAAAATATATTGTAAGTAGCATTTTTCTGAATCCCAATTGTTTTTATATTCACACTTGGAAATTTAAAACTAAATGTGCCACGAAAATAAAATCATACCTTCACTATAATTGAATAGACAAGTGCAATTCTAAGTATAAAAAGCTTAAGCAAGAATTGGGAATGCTCCATTAAAAAAACACAAGTGCCAAAATTAAACAGATATACTTTTGGTATTCAGTTTTTTCCCGATCCTTTCAAAATCTTTCTCCAGGTTGGCAGATGTTCTCATTTATGATTCTTTTGTGCTGTACACAATTAAACTGCAAGGAAAGGTCACATGATCATATTTACTTCAATACCAGTCTGTGATCTGTGATTACCAGTAATGTTGTCATCTCATTCCCCAGAAGATTTGTTAAATTTTCAAAAGGAGATTGTAAGTAGCACTAGTTACTTGCCTTAATTGTGTTATTTGTTAGAGCTGTTAAACAGAATACCAGGCCAAGATGAAGCACTAGTTTTGCAACTCTTACAACCAAACCACCAGTTTTTAAGTTTTCCTAGTTTAAAAAAAGAAACATGTGTCACTGAAATCTTCAGTTACAAAATCCATAAACATGAACTTTAAAATCAATTAGAAAACAAATGTAATAAAATATTTGAAAAGGCAGCATTTCCAATAGCAGTCCTCAATTATACATCTTAATATGTAAAGTCCTCCAGTCCTTCTCCTATTTAACACAATACCTGATAAAGGTTTAAGATTCATGCAAAATATAATATTCCTTTAAAATAAACATGTACTGTACCTGCAAGCATTTCACTGTGAGGGCAGCAAAAATGAAACTTAGGACCAAAGAGCCCAATAGCATGGAGTTGTTAAACTGCAGTATACAGACGAGAAGCAAAGAGGCTACTTGCACCAGGTAGAGTGATGTAACCTAGAACATAAGGCAAAGCACCAATTCATTTGTTCACAAATGCATAACCCCAAATAAAACCACAACCAATCAAGGATCAATTGTACACATTAAATAATTTTCTCACTCATTGTTCAGGAATGAAAAAAATTCCTTCAAAAGAATAATGAGTACAGTTTATAGACAATACATTGTTCTAGGTAGGTTTTTCCTTTGCGGTGGCAATTTTGGCTGAACTATTAAATGTTTTATTTTAAAAAAACATGGTGTGCCGAGGAAAACATTTACAAATACACAAGAGTTTCCTTGTAATCCTGAAATCTTTGATGTTTAGCAAATATTTACAATTTCTAATCTGGAGCTAATCAATAGATGGATGCAAATCAGATCCTGCAAAATGTATTGATAATCAAATAAAGAGCTTGGATTATATTTGGACCAGAATTTTCCGATCGCAATGGTTTTCTGAAGGTTTGTTTTTTAAATCCTGCCAGCAAAACAGACGAAATGGCATAACTGCATGAATATGTTGAGTGAGGTAATGACACTTTGTTTATATAATTATTTTAGTTGAAGGGTTTTCAGCTAAAAACCTGGGGTGCCTGCACCCAAGCTTAACAGCACTGTGATACACCGCTGGTCCATTCATTCCATCTTGGTAAACCTTCTCTAAAGCTGCTTTCTATAGATGTTACTGCATATGGAAACAAGAATCAGGGTCGGGTCTGGAGCTAAGCTTGTTATGTAAATGCAGTCACACGTGTACAAAATCCACGTATAGCTTTCATGCCTGATGCTAACAGCATTAGCACAGTTAAAAGCTCAGGCTATTTACATACAAATTCACATTTGATCTGCATTGCTCATCTCTAACTAACTGAAGATGCCAGTATGAAGCCATAGGGCACAATTTACTGCATGTTTTGGGTAAACAGTAGATATACTGCTGACGTCATCAGTGAACACATTTCAGTGACTATTATGGTCAATTACCTTTGCAGAACAGAAAGGATGTAAAAAATGGATGAAACTGCAAAGATCTAGCACTTGTTAAAACACAGCAGTGACGTAGATACAGGAAACATTTTGTTCTGAGTTACAGGACGACTAAAGCCACAGATGCAGTACGTTTCGTAAAGATGCACAGGTTGCCAGACAAGTGCAGTCATTTTCTTCATTTTGTAAACCAACTGGATTTTATACTTTGCCCATTCTTGTTCATCTGTCCAAGTCGGGGGAGGGATGCGGGGTGTGGTATGATTAATCGGAGAAGGGTAACGAATCCAGCTGTAAGCATCTCGTTATAATGCTGGTTTGTTTATATGCCCTGTAGACCTGGCTTTGGTGAATGGACTGGATCGCTTCCTCGTGATAAAACATGTCATTGCTGACATTGATTAGGAGGTGGAGGGGGGAAAGAAACTAACGTCAGCTGTGCTTCATGTTCAACTGACAGGGGCGGAAACCTGACAGTCCCCAAAACAGCCATATTTAGCACATTGCAGAAGATAAGCCATCAGCAGCAACTCAATGCCCATAGGTCAGACATTTTGTTCTTATAATGCAGGACCTGAGAAAATGGACTCAGCGGACCATGTAATAACAGCGTTGGACTGTATTAAGGGGGATTTGTACTTGTCTGCTAAATTAAAGATTTGTATTAACCTTAAGACTAATTTCTTTCTCTTCTAATAACTTTATCTCATATCCACACTAACCGGCTTGCAAACACATGCAATGAATGCTATTTTGACTCAATTTCATTGGGCCATCAAAAGGTGGTCACATGTATAAATTTCTCTCCCTTGAAAGAAAAAGTTCTCTTATTATCAGGCATCTACATGCAGCACCACCCTCACTGTGGGGATTGCAGTCAGTGGGCCCACTCCACCATAACTCCCAAAGACACGCTATAATCAACCGCTTGTTCCCTCTGTGAGTAAAAGCTTCAGTTGCTGATAGTAGATTGGCCTCGGCAGATTAGTTCCCGGGTGAGCCCATCCACTCCACTGCTCATGGCCGCAGGAAACAAGCACCATTCATCTTCACATGTGCACACCGCAAAAACATTTGATTTAATTTAAATTAGCAACGGTTTACAGCATGATATTAATCTCATTACCTGTCGTCCGGGTACCATATCCAAGCAGTCCAAGGAAAACAGAGCCAATGCTTGTATCAGCAAAATAAACTGGTTAAATTGCCAGGTCACGCAGAAAAGGAATGTTGATGTCAAGATTAATGTAAGTGATAGCCGCTTAAAATAGAAGAAATAAAGAATACATTAAGTAAAAGTCATTCACATGCAAATAAATACTCTTAAATTCCTTAGCTTAACTACAGGCTTTTTTTTAAAAGACTCTCTTGAATAGTTGAATTGACATAAAAATGGGTAAATCCTAAAGATGGGGACATTTGGTGCTGTGTCTTTCTGGTACTGTTATGCGAGTCCCCAATCTACACCTTCCTGAAACTGCAACATGTTACGCTTGGAGAGTTGAGAAATATTACAGAATTATATGAATAACTACAACAACAAAATTACGCTTGAAGAGCGCCTTTCACATCAGGAGGACGTCCCAAGGCGTAGAACTACACCCATTCATTCTCTTGGGACCTCCTTTGGGTTTCAGAATGAAATACAATTTCACCTTCCTGGGCTTTTAGCTGTCTCTCTGTCATGAAAAACTCATCACCAACTCTCCACAAATTGCTGGTAATTTCACAGAAATGACTGGAAATTTCAAATTAAGATCCCTAAACTGTTTAAATCATCGAAAACATTCAAACACCCTGTGAATCCCCAAGTGCTCTCCTCTCACAATATACGAACAAAACAACCCTTAATTCAATACCACTGTTTACGTCTTCTTGCTATCTGCACTCAGTTTACTTCCTATTATATATTGATTGATAAGGATTGATTTGCATTCTTACAGTCAGAAACCCATTTGCAAACTTCATTTACTGTGGCAGTCTGTTCAATTTGTTATTTCTTACAGAACAATAAAGGTATTCTCTGATGATTCATGTGGTCTTCTGCAAAAACAACTTATTCTAACAAAGCGATTTGTTATACTTGAGATAACAAATCCTATACTAAGCTGTTTTTTTTATAGGCCTTGCTATGTCTCTTGTTATGACTCTGAGATTTGTTACAATGTATAACATTTTAAATGAAATAGGACTAAATTGAAATATTACAATCTGAATACTGTACATGTGTTGCTGGAATATTGCAGAGTATTTGGCATTCCTTTCAAATTACAACAACAAAATTGCACTTATATAGCGCTTTTCACATCGGGAGGACGTCCCAAAGCGCTGAACAATCAGGTCGGGAACTGGTGGGGGGAGGGGGGTGGTTGGGGCAGGGGGAAGGGGAAGGAGAGTGGGAGAGGGGGAAGAGTTAGTGGGGCAGCCGAAGGCGCGGCCGAAGAGGAAGGTCTTGAGACCGGCCTTGAAAGAGGAAAGGGAGGAAGCAAGGCAGAGGGGCTGCGGGATGGAGTTTCACAGTGTGGAAGCAGAGCGTCTGAAAGCCCGGCCGCCGATGGTTGGGCAGTTAGGGCGGTGGACGCGGAGCAGGCCTGAGTCTACTGAATGGAGGGGACGGGAGGGCTGATAGGGAGACAGTAGGTCAGAGAGATAGGCGGGGGCAAGGCCGTGAATGGCCTTGAAAGTGAGAACAAGGCCATTACAGACAGTATAGAAAAATGTGGCCTTCCACATTCACCACCACTACAAGGAGGAATATTGTTTCCTCAATATGTAATAATAGATCTTTCAACATCTTTATGAGCAAACCAGCTTTGCTATACCTCCAGCTTTAGGGGTTTTATACATTTTAAACTGTTTAGTTATTCAGTGCCTTGGAACTTCCTTCCGACGTGAAAGGTTCTCTATAAAGACAATTTTCTTGTTGTCGCTTAAATAGTGGAAGTTGAAGTTTGGATTGTAAATGAGTCAATAACTTATCCAAAGTTCACACAATAACAACAACTACTTGCACTTGTACAAGCACTATCCGTGCAGGGTGGCATCTCAGAGCATTTTACTCTCCATACTTCGTGCCCTCCAATGATGTCAGAGAGAAAAAAAATCCAGTATATTGTATAGTATGCTGTATTCATAACGTAAGCCATAGTTTTCTTTCTAAATGTGTTTCCAAATAATCCTGATATTGATTATTACAGAAGAATCATCAGACATAGGTTTAAAAGCAAAATGCCAATTGCCCGTGGGAGACTGCTAAAGGTTAACCATATAGATCTTTATCCTGATTTAGAGCGACATTTTATTGGAATCCCTTAACTGAGGTTGTCACAGTCCATCTGCATCAAACACTGTGAGACACTGGTTTTTAAAAAAATGTATTGTTTTAATCCTAATAGAGTACTATGGAAACCAAATGAGATGCATATTTTGCATCAGGATTGTTTCCTTGTTTGGTACATTTTCCTTTAATGAAGAACATTTGCTTCACAACATTAAATTTGAGATCTTGGTGAAATCTCTATACTGACCTGTTGCAGAGGTTTCAGCTGTGGTCTGAGGTAGTATGTAATTGCCATTATTTGTAACGCAAAAAATGGAAGTGACCAATTCTCTCGAAGAGGAATAGTAAACTCCACTCTTGTAGTATCTATTCTATAAAAGACGACCAAAAAAATATTTGACTTTTACAAAGGACTGTAAGATGTTTTGCTGCTTTCTGTTGCTCTCAGAAAAAATGAAATTAAATACTCTTGATAAATCTAGAGAAATACACAATCCAATCATAGTGTGCATTCAAAACACAAAGGATTGACTGGTTTTAATTTGGGAATTTTTAATATTGTTATTCTGGGGTCTGGTACCAAGGAAATTATTTTAGGAGTAATTGGGGAGAAACAAAAGGAGATTACATATAAAATTAATACAAATTTAATACAAAATTAATACATCAAAAGCGCACAATACATTTTGAAAGAAAGATTTTGCTAGATGCTGAGGAAAAGCATGCATACTAGTTCTCATTGACAAGCACTGGTTCCATGATCAGTCCACTTGTCTTACAAATGGCATGCATCTTACCTACAATTTGTAAGGCATACCTATTTAGGAGGTACCATATGGCTGCAAGAGCTCCTGACAGCCAGGTTCCACTTAGTAGCCAGCTGGTAAGGTACATGGAAATGACATAAATGGTCTGGAGTCCAAATATTGCATACAAGTAGAAATAAACTGGTTCCAGGTAATTCTGTTCAAATAAGATTAGATAGATTACGTTTCATGAATAAAAACCAGCATAGATTTAACACTAATTTATAAAAGCTTGGAATACATTGACATGAACAGTATAAATCCCATCGTTAAAGTGGAAGTTCTTACCTGAATTGGCAGAATTCTGTACAAAATGCTCAGTGCAACCTCTTGGTAAATGTTCATTCGCTTCAGAAGGTTTATTGTCCTCCTCGATTCTGTTTTATTGTCATACATGAGCTCATTCAATCCTTCACAAAAAACAAATAAAAATAAAAATCCCTAAGGAGGTACACCATTTATCTGTAGCAAAGTTAGTCATGTGTCATTCCTTGACAAAGTAACCTGCAGCAGAATATCCTGCTTCAGTTTTTCTATATTTTATCTGTTCAATCAATTAGGCACCCCATTTTTTCCACATGACTCCATCGACAGAAAACAAACTTGCAGCTTTTTGCTCAACTAAGCAACTAGTGAGCCCTCAATTTATCAGCAATTGTTTAGACTGGATTGTCTTTTAAGAAGCAAGATGAAGAGCCAGTAACCTGTGGACATGTGGCACATTTTTCTCTTCATAATCTACACATTCTAAACGTTTGCATTCTAAGATGGGCTGGCATGTGGCAAGACAGTAACTTACTGCACAGCAAATAGTAGTACATTTACCAAAATGACATTTCATTACTGTGCAATACTGGTTACTAGGGATAAACATCTAGAATACAAAGAATACTCATTCTTGAATGACATTTTAATATATTGGAAAAGAAATTTCAAGATTGCTGGAACAATTGATTAGATTCATGTTTTAAGAAATCATTTAACACATTGTCAGTATTGAACCTTACTACGATTTATTCACCTTGGCTTATGGTTGGAGCTTGTAACATCTGTTTGTAGTAAGAATAGTACAGGCCACATTCTGTTCTAAAGGAAATTTCCCGCTCCACCTCCTGAAAGTAAGATATCGCATTCAGCAAATATAGCATATGTTATACCGCCAATCCTCTCCCCACTCATGCACATTCTCCTGAAGGCTTAAGACTCATGCCGACTGGATAACGTTTCATGGACAACTATCTCCAGTATATGAAACAACTGACCATTCTCTACATATCAGATTGAACGGTAAGTGTTGTCTGGTAATACCATTACTGATTTAATCCTCAACGGTATCTACAAACACTACTTCTCAGAAGGGGTGACTGGTCAGCTATCAATTGTGGGAGTTCCAAGGGTAACCAGAACAAATATCATGTCCACATTTATGGTCTGGCTGAGATGAGTTAACTCAGCAGAACAGAAGCTGAACCTTGTACATTACTGTTCTTTACATTTGTCTTTACCTCCAGCCAAATGCAATAATTCCTCATTTGTTTCAGTCACTATCGTACACATCAGCTGCCAACTATCACAGGATCTTAATTAACAAGGACCAGTGCAAGCAGATTAAATGTCAGATAATTTCTAGCTCAACATTGTTTTACATCTCACTTCTTAGTTCAAAAGATCCATTTATTGAAATGGATAAAATGCCATGCCACATTATTGACCCAATTTCCAATGATCTCTAGTGTAACAATTTAATTAAAACAGCATTACCCTTAGGGCATAAAGTCTCATTTGATGCAAAGCTGATTAAATGCCCTTAAGAAAATTAATTTGAGGAAATCAGCCGTATATGTTACATACCTCACTCTCAGTGCCATAGTTGGTTGCATATTTACCCACTGAGCCATCAAGAATATCGACAGACTCTATTTAAACATACTATTGATTGATGCACAGAAAAGTAACAGTGATGAAAACCACCAGCTACAGTGCGCAAGTAAACACAAAATCTTATACTTTAGCTTGTGATAATGCTGATGTGGTAAAGATAAGTCACCTTTTCCAATTGTGTTGAACTTCTCAGTTCATGAAAACTATGATATTTGAATGCAAAATGGGTTAAAAATAGTTTGGTAAGAAAAATAAAGTACAACCTGTGAAGACCAAGCAAAAAGGCTTTGTATTGGTCATCACTGATGAGGTGTCAGCCAAATACTACAGACGAGAGCAATCTACTCATAATTAAATGTTGCTACAAGACAGTTGAGCTTCAAATACTTATAAAATGATAAATGTAGCTGCCTTTTTAATCTACAATTTCCATAGGAAATAAATCCAAAATATGAATATGTCAAAACCAATTAATTTATAACTTCTACAGTCAGGCAGCTTGAAACACACATATACAGACAAATCGCACTTGGTAATGAATTCCTCACTCAAAAACCTACTGTGCCTAAGTCTGGCTTCATTGTAAATATGATCTTACATATTGCAGCAAAAGGCTTTTTATTTATTCCGCTTGCCCATAGGTACCATTAATATAGTTAATTGAAAACTCTGGCAGAATCCCAGTTTGATATCGAATGCAACTTAAAATCAATCAGTAATGTAGAAACCAGCAACCAATTTCATCACTTCATAATGAACAGTGAAGAAATAAATTTATCATGGTCAGCAAAGCAATGTTGTAAAGGATACCGTAGGTAAGTTTGACCAGATAACTCATTCACCAGTCTTCCAAATCATATTGCTGTACAATGTTCATTCAACTCTACTTCAGTTCTTTAAATTATGCACAAGAATTCAATACATGTTATAATTAGGAGCTTACACGTGCACAAGATAATGCAATAGTCTTAGGAAGTTGCTGGTATTTTCATTGCTTAGAAGTGTGATAAACAAAGGAAATGCAAGTGACAACAAAAAAACATCTAACTGAACTTGATTAGCATTTATCAGAGAAGGCACCCATGCGACAAAGCAATTTAATGGCATAACACACCCCTGGTGTTTCAAAATGAATGTCAGCACCGTGAATTGGATTATATTTGGAAATGCTAAGTGCTTCTCCAACCTAGGGAAACTGGAAGAATGCAAGTTACTTGAGTCATTTTTAACAACAATAACTTGCATCTATATAGGGGCCTCCACGCCAGACAGCGTCTCTGTGGGCTTCACAATAGCGAAGCCTGAAGCCGAGCCAGGGGGAGGGCGAAGGTGACCATAACATTGGAAAGGATTGGGTTACGCAAAGGGGTTGAGGAAGGGAGTTCCAAGGTTTCAGGGCGTAGTGGCTGAAAACACGGCCGCTGATGGTGGTGGATTCGAGGAACAAGGCAGAGGTTGGACCCAGTAGAGCAGAGGCAGTGGGTACTGCTGTGAAGAGAGAGGTAGAGGGGTGCCGAAGAGTGGAGGGATTTTAAACACAAGAAGATCTTGAAGTTGATCCGCTCTGTGACATGAGGCCAGTGCAGTTTGGCAAGGACTGGGGTAATCGGTGTGCGAAGTTTGGTGCGGGAGAGAATTGGATGAGCTGAATTTTATGCCTGGTGGAGGAGGGAAGGGGGGTAAGGAGGGCACTAGAGTAGTCCAACCAAGAGGTGACAAAGGCATGGACCAGGGTTTCGGCAGCTGTTAGAGTGAGGTATTCATGGAGATGGCCAATGTGGCGGAGATGGACGAAAGTGGTGCTGGTAAGGGACCGGGTTTGGGGGAGGGAGGGTAACTGGGGATCAAGCCTGGGGATTTTCACGTATCGAACAGTAGCCAAGTAAACAGCAATACCGTCAAAACACACTCACTCCCAACTACTTATGCTGGATGATACAGCAACTTTCATTCATATAGAGATCTCCATATAGAATAATTTCTCTGAGCACTTTACAGAGATAGTACCAGATGCTGGGGAGAGGTGACTCTGGCCAGTCAAAAAAGTAGGTTTTCAGAGAAGGGGTGGGGTAAGAGTTGATAATAATAATAATAATAATTCTTGCACTTGATATACCGGCTCACCACATCGTTGAGACCTCTCAAAGCACTTCACAGGATGTATCGAGTTCCAATGGTATGGTAGCTGAAGGCTTGACCATCAGGTATCGCTAATCAGACTTTCTGCATTGTTTACATTACTAGCAATGTAAATGAATTGTAACAGTAGGATACTTTAACCCATTTCTATGTAATTGTAAGGCAACTGTGCAAAAAAAAATTAGGATCTTATTTTCAACACAGTTAGCTGTTTGGCAGCCTGGTAGTTGCACCCGTGTTTGACAGTGTCATCTAGTGGTTCCTGCACAACACAGCATGATTGACTGAGCAAAATCAAATATATGCAATTATTGTGAGAAAATGTTATATTAAAGGAAAAATAATCAGATGCTACATTACTGTGGGGTCAGACACCTCATAAATCTTTGATACTCAATATCATTGAATGCTTGAGGATTTGTCATTTTTTTGTTGGTGGGGGGCGGGGGAAGCTGTCCAGAGGTTTATTGTTCTATTTGCATGCACTGAAGCACTAAGTACATAAACTTTGAGACAATTCATTACAAAATCGACACAATTTTCTTACACACGACTGTGTACTTAAGTTTAAACATGCAAAATATTTTATTAAGTTAACCCAGTCACCCACAAATACGAAATGAAACAATAGCATTTATAGTTTGTTCGTGTGATGCGGCTGGATATGCAAATCCTTCCCTTTCTAAAAACGAAATTAGAGGAAGCCTCACCTGTATATTTGAAAACCAGAGGAGATTCTCGTGCAGAGAATAAATAGACCAGGAGTGAAAGGATCCTAGCATCAGACCCACTGTGAGAGCTAGCAATGGGGTGAGTGCTGTTCTATTTGAAGACAGCCATAACCCATTTGCTGGCACCTCAAAAAGCAAGGTGTCATTGGTATCAGAACAAATGGCATTCTGTTCAGCTTTTCTCTCTGCACACTGATGCGAAACACCTTCGACAATTTTAGATAGCTTTTTCCGTTTTCTTATTGGCATGTTGATACAATACCATTGAACCCAACGCCTCTTTCACTTTTATGTTCCAGTCTTACAAATGCTCTCCTCCGGCTTGGCTGGATTCAGTACCTGCCTTATTATTCAATCAAGACACAAGCAGGAAGCTATGAGTCATCCCTTGGGTTACCATAGAGTCTTGGGTGTAAACATTCATTCTGGACCCTTAGCTGGCTTCCTCCAGTCACTCTACAATGGCAATATTCTTTAAAATTGAGAGCTGTTTTTTGTCTAAAGCAGCCAGTTCCAGTGGTGCATAACAGTGACATTAAATAACACATCTGTAATGATCTTAAGAATCTAGCTTGTTTCGTTTGGCGAAGGCCATACTAAAACATTAAATATAATCAGGATTGTTTTAAAAATTAAACCAAATGCAAATAGAATTAAGCAGAATTAACAATACAAACAGAAGAATTACGGTTTATCAAATTACACAGTAGACATCTACTATCTGAGAAAGAGAAGCCAAATAATCTAAGTGTTAATTTACTCCAGATCTTGGATTGAAATGGTTTTAGCAGTCCAGACAGGGTGGAATTTACCACACCACTCTGCAAGGAAGGAAATAGGAAAATTACATTCACCCCTTTTTTTATGACTGCCATCCTGTGTGCCCATGACAACACCAAGTCTTATGTTTAAACAATTTTGTTTTCACAGCCAGTGGAAAGTAATTCCACATACAGAAAGTCTTATGACTGCTGATCCTTTCTTCCTACCTCCTGTGATTTGACATTTTCTAAACAGGATGCACCCAGGGTGGTCACACTGGAGACAATAGTGTCTGTGTGAGGGCGTGGGTTGATCTTCAACTAGGTACTGTATATATATTTAAATTAAGCAACAACTGAGGCCACAAACTGCAGCATTGCCAATGTTTACCAGATGGATACATACATCTGCTAAAAAAAACACTTTGCAACAGCTGCTTTCATTGTAACTCTTTCCTGCTGTTTCTTAAAAGTGGCAATATTTGAACATTTAATAGATGAAACTTTCCATTAATCCATCTCCACAACACATGGCCTTAGATCAGTGCCAATAAGTTATTTCTGACATCCGAGTCTCAATGATGCAATGTTGCTCCAGATGGGAGTTGCAAACTAGACACAGGATTTTTAAAGAAAACTAACCATAACCTTGAATTGTACACCAAACTGTGAAGGTGCAGCAATATAATAGATGAGGTAACTTTTCCTTCATAGAAACTCTGATGGTCACAATGTTGATCAGAATTGACATGGCAAACAGTCAATTCTACACAATATGTTGAATTGCACTGCAAAGCTGATATGTAGTGGGTAAATGCACGTTTGTACCCTATATATGGTATTTGTGTGTGTGAAATTAAACAATTTTCTTCTATTCGGGGAAAGTTTCATTTAGAACCTTTATAAACATCAACACGTTGCATTTATATCACTTCCTTCATCAAGTGTAGAGCCTCAGAGTAATAACTTACACAAATAGGGTAAAAACTCAAATCCTTTGGCATTTGTATCAGTTTTCACATTTGTCACCTCTAATTTAGTAATTTTATCTTTAAAAACTTTAATTAATCTTAAAGTTAAATTAATTTTGAGGTGGCGCAAGGGTGAATGGAGAGATGTGGGAATCTTGTCTAAATTACACTCTGAGCTAGTGTATGAGCTCCTTTTAACTTTGGTATTCGTGACTGATATTTATCGACAGAGATGTGCTTCCCTTCAGCGATACCGGCTAAAATGGCAGCCAATGCATCTGGGGATGCTTTGGCACAGGCCTGCCCCCACCTGTGTGGTAGAGAAAAACTATATGGTATTGTTAGAATGAAAATAAAAGTATTGCAAGCATAGAGTTTTGAATCCGTTATCATAACCTTTGCTGCCATCTTGTGGCCAATGTAACCAGATACATAAAACAACATTAAAACTAAGAATTATCCCAGGCAATAAATGCACCCTGAGCAAGTTTAATCATTGTTACTATATAAAATCAAGGTGCAACTGTTGATAATGTCACCATCCAAAAAAGTAACCAACAGCTCAATATTTGTCAATCTATTTCGGTATTTAAAACTTAACTTTCTTACCTGGATAGAAGAAAACCACAGATCATTTTCATGCAAAGTCGTAACATAAACAGAAGTCAAGAGTCCTAAGAAAACTGCTGCAAATCCACCAACCAGGAATGTTATACCTTTCAGTCCCACTGTACCTGTTGAATAACATACTAAGTTAAAAACATATTGCAGTACATAGAGTGAAACAGAACAACCTGCTTCTCAGCATAGTTATTTTAAGATTTCCTACCCTCTACAAAATGATCATATAAAATATAAAATGGCTAATCCTGAATGTGCTGCATTATCATATGTAATAAATCTGTGAAATGTTGACAAATGTTTCAAATCATAATACCTGATAAAAGAGCATGAATTCATTATGATAATATAGACCTTTATCTACACATTTTAAATGACAATATTGATGTCTGCCTCTTCTGCTAGGTGGAAAGATGTAAGGCAAATATGACAGCATCTACAAATCTTATAACCAATTTATTTGCTAACAATAGCCATCCAAATATTAGCTAGCAATCTAATGAAGCTCAGACTATTTTCTGATGTAGTGTATAACACCAAAACATTTAACAACAACTAAATTACATTTGTATAGCACCTTTCAGGTCAGGTGGACAACCCAAGGCACTGGACTATCAATGTTTCGGACCGAGCGGGGCATTGGGAATAGTGAGGGTGAAGGGCAATAGGGGATGGAAGGTGATTGAAGGGACAGTCGAAGAGGATGGTCTTGAAGGAGATAAAGGCGGGGGTGAGGCGGAGGGATTGCGGGATGGAGTTCCGAAGGGTGGGAGCAGAGTGGCAGAAGGCCTGCCTACCAATGGTGTCGTGGGCGAGGCGGGGGACATGAAGATGTGGTATACTGTTCCGAGCCTATTGCAACAGCGGGATAAATTCTTGTGCCAAATTTATTGAAACGCCCATGCACTGCTTGGCTCCCATTGGTTTGTACTACACCCTCCTGGCAATTGCCCAAAAGTTGCTGTTTGTGGTTTGTGTTGCATGCAGATTCTCTGCCCAAGAGAGAACTGCTACCTTTCAAGTGCTAAACAAACTGCATTTGATACAATATTACAAATGTTAACTTTGCCAATACTACTTGATTATTCAAAGATACAGCTGTAACCCTTGAATTTAATAATATTTGTCAACATTTTTCAAGATATTTCACTGTAAAATATAGCAATTGTGTATTTATAAGCAATTCTTTAAAAGCACAGTCCTTTTTGTTATATTTCTTGTAACAACTTACGATATCCAACTTTCTAAAACAATACACACCCCAGCCAATTAGATTGAGGAACAGATCAGCTATGAATGGCGAATCAGACTTGAGGGGCTGAATGGCCTACTCCTGTTCCTACGTTCCAATGTAATGTTCACTCCACAACATGCAACTTTCCACCTCAGAGGGTGGTAAATAGGTGGAGGAAAAGACCATATAGAAAGCCATAGATGATATGGTAGAGAAGTAATACTACCCTTCACCCCTCTGAGGTGGACTCTGAGCTTTAGAGGTACAGAGCCACTTTGCTTAGAACTAACCAACTAACTGCTAATACAGTATATTTTAGTAATTAAGTAATTATTTAAATGAATAAAAGGACAATAAGAGATGCATTCATTAAATCAGGTTCAAAGTGTAACATCGCAAGATGAATCTTTGAGGGTGATTGTCCCCACCTATGATTGGAAAATTACTGGTTGCAGCCTTAATTTTGGTCTTTTCAACCTCCTGGTGTTTTAGATGATCTTCAGTGCCCTTGGCTGCTTTCCTTCGTTTCAAAAAGGTCATGACTTCAACTTCTTCAGCTCCAGCTCATCAATTATTGCTGATTTCTGAAACAGAAATATAAAAAACATGGAGCACCTTACAAAAATATTGCATTTTAGTTCCACAAAGATTACTCTACCAACCAACCAACACCACTGCCTAGCCTGGCACCCGACACCACTGCCCAGCCTGGCACCCGACACCACTGCCTAGCCTGGCACCCGACACCACTGCCCAGCCTGGCACCCGACACCACTGCCTAGCCTGGCACCCACACCACTGCCTAGCCTGGCACCCACACCACTGCCCAGCCTGGCACCCGACACCACTGCCCAGCCTGGCACCCGACACCACTGCCCAGCCTGGCACCCGACACCACTGCCTAGCCTGGCACCCACACCACTGCCCAGCCTGGCACCCACACCACTGCCTAGCCTGGCACCCGACACCACTGCCCAGCCTGGCACCCGACACCACTGCCTAGCCTGGCACCCGACACCACTGCCTAGCCTGGCACCCACACCACTGCCTAGCCTGGCACCCACACCACTGCCCAGCCTGGCACCCGACACCACTGCCTAGCCTGGCACCCACACCACTGCCTAGCCTGGCACCCACACCACTGCCTAGCCTGGCACCCACACCACTGCCTAGCCTGGCACTGACACCACTGCCTAGCCTGGCATCCAACACCACAGCCCAGCCTGGCACCCACACCACTGCCCAGCCTGGCACTGACACCATTTGACGCCCACTGGCAATGTGAGTTGTGAGTTGGTTACCTGCCGAGTGTTGCTGCCTTTCCTTCCCTCCTCTCCTCTCCCGCGCACAGATAACGGGCCGGTGTGTGTGTGTGTGTGTGGGGGTGGGTGGGAGGGGGGGGGGGGGGGGGGCGGGGGGAGAGGAAGTCACCGCCGAGTGGAACCGTCGGCACCGGAAGCGCTTGTCGGCGCCGCAGAAACTCGTTCGCTTGTATTTCCGGGTGGAGAGAAGCCGCTCGATCGTCTCCATGGCAACCGCACGCCGGTCCCCATGGTAACGGGCTGGAGCAGCACAAAGATGGAGAGAGAAACAGGCTGGGGATAAAGAAGGCTTTTATTTTGGGGGCTGGGGGGGAGAGTCCATTGAATCTCATCCTTCCAGAATGGACCGGCTTGTCATCGTCCCTACCCTCACACCCCCCTCCCCCTCACACACCCTCTCCCTCCTCCCACCCTCCCTCACACCCCCCCTCCCCCTCACACACCCTCCCTCACACCCCCCCTCCCCCCCACACACCCTCACACCCCCCTCCCCCTCACACACCCTCTCCCCCCCCCCACCCACACCCTCTCCCCCCCCCACCCACACCCTCTCCCCCCCCCCACCCTCCCTCACACCCCCCCTCCCCCTCACACACCCTCTCCCTCCTCCCACCCTCCCTCACACCCCCCCTCCCCCTCACACACCCTCACACCCCCCTCCCCCTCACACACCCTCACACCCCCCTCCCCCTCACACACCCTCCCCACCCACCCTCACACCCCCCTCCCCCTCACACACCCTCTCCCTCCTCACACCCTCCCTCACACCCTCCCTCACACCCTCCCTCCCCCTCACACACCCTCTCCCTCCCCCCACCCTCCCTCACACCCCCCCTCCCCCTCACACACCCTCCCTCACACCCTCCCTCACAACCCCCCTCCCCCTCACTCCCCCTCACCCCCCCCTCCCCCTCACACACCCTCTCACCCCCCCACCCACACCCTCTCCCCCCCCCACCCACACCCTCTCCCCCCCCACCCACACCCTCTCCCCCGCCCACCCACCCTCACACCCCCCTCCCCCCCCACCCACCCTCACCCCCCCCACCTCCCCCTCACACCCTCTCCCCCACCCACCCACCCTCACACCCCCCTCCCCCTCACACCCCCTCCCCACCCACCCTCACACACCCTCTCACCCCCCCACCCTCACACCCCCCTCCCCCTCACACACCCCCTCCCCCCACCCACCCTCAGACACCCCGCCCCCCCCCCACCCACCCTCACAAACACACGCCCCCACGCCAACAACAATCTCCCCACAGGCTTCCGTGGAATCTATGCATCGTTCCCACCCACCCCCATCATCTGCGCCCCACCCCCACCCTCCCGTCCCGTCCCGAAGGAGAGAGCACTGGGCACGGACCCTCCTCCGCCTCCGCGTTCTTTACTCCATCGTCCGGGGACCTCACCCCAACGAGAAGCCCGACACCCCGGTGTAATTTGTGGTTGCTGTTATTGTCTACAGATCTGTTGGCAACCACCGCGTGACTCACACACACTGATGCCCCACAACACAAACAGCCACCATGTGATGAATGGCTGATTTTTTGTGCTGGGGGAATTGGTTGGCCAAGACACCGGGAGGAACTCCCCTCTCTTTTTGAACACTGAGTGCCTGCCTGCCTTCCTTCTTTACTGGGATCTTTAATGTCCATGCACAAGAATAACCAGACATGTAGATCTCAGTTTAATGTTTCACCTGAAGGGTGGCCCATCCATTCAATGCTGCACCTGCACTGCATTGGATGGAGTGTTGTCAGTCACAGTGGTGCTTGGGTCCACAACCTTCTGCCTGAAAGGTGAGAGTGCTACCAACTGAGCCAGACTGACATCTGGTGCTCTGAGACTCCGTCCGGCATGGAAGGCGCAATATAAAAATTGACATTGATTAACAACAACAACAACAATGACAACAAAATTACACTTGTGTAGCACCTTTCACATCAAGAGGATGTCCCAAGGCTCTAAACAGTCATTATTTCAGACCTGAGTTGGGGACAGAGAGGGTGGAGGGAAGGGGGGTGATTTGGATTAACTGACGGGACCGTCGAAGAGGAGGGTCTTGAAGGAGACTAGGGAGGGGGTGAGGCAGAGGGACTGCAGGATGGAGTTCCAGAGGTTGGGGGCAGAGTGGCTAAAGGCTCGCCCACCAAATGGTGGGAAGGGGCACATGGGGCAGGCCAAAGCCTGTTAGGCGGTGTAGGTGGGCAAGTTGGGAGGGTTAAGAGGTCACGGATGTAGTGTTAAGTTAGAGAGACACCTAAATTCTATGAGTTCAGAACTAAATATTGAAGACTTAAACTAGCTTAACAAATCTATTCGATTGAAAATGAAGTTTTAAGAAGCTGGGTAGACCATATGTATAAGTATACTACCCTAATTTAAGGGAACCGGACTTGGGTGCAGTATGAAACTCAGAAAATTGAAATCCATCTGATCACACTCATCGCATACAATATTGTGCAACAGATATACCTGTTTCGGGAATAGCTTCTGGGCTTTCCCTCACCAAGTGGAGCTGCAAAATATTGATTCATGTGAGATGACAAAAAAAAACAAATCTGCAAACTACACTGCATCATCCATTGAATCTCATCCTTCCAGAATGTTGGCACAAAGTCACCACTAGTTTCCCTTCTGGAATAAAATCTGTGAAAAAAAACCTCCGTCACTCAAAGTAAATGCAAAAATACAACACAAACGTATATTTATAGAGCGCCTTTCACATTGGGAGGATGTCCTAAGGTGTTAAACAGTCAAGGATTAGAACTCAAGCTGGGGAGGTGGGCACGGAATCAGGGAGGGTTAAGGGCAGAGTGTGTAGGATGCTTGAAGAAGTGGGCCTTGAGGTGTGCCTTGAAGGAGGCAAGGGAGGAAGAAAGCGAGGCGAAGGGAATGCGGGATTGAGTTCCAGAGGGTGCGTTCAGAGAGGTTTTGGAGGCCCGACCGCCAATGGTAGATCAGGGGACATGGAGTAAGCCAAAGTCTGCTGATTCGAGGAAGCATTGAAGTTCAGTGATTGTGTAACTGGAAGTAACATTTCTCCATTTGAAATCGATAACGGCTAATGAGGTTGAAGGCACTTTTTGTTATTAAAAAATTTAAGTACCTTCCCTATTGGCAAAGAACTGATAATCATTTATATTAAGTTTGTTATAATTAAATACTGAATATACTGCACTTTCATAGATTCATAGATTCATAGATTCATAGAATTTTACGGCACAAAAGGAGGCCATTCGGCCCATCTAGTCTGTGCCGGCTCTTTGAAAAGAGCGATTCAATCCCACTGCCCTGCCCGCTCCCCATAGCCTAATAGACCTGTTCTCCCTAAATAAAGATCTAATTCCCTTTTAAAAGTTGTTATCGAATCAGCCTCCACCACCTTTTCAGGCAATGCATTCCAGATTCGAACAACTCACTGAGTGAAAAAAATTCTCCTCAGCTCCCCTCTACTTCGCCTTGAAACTATTTTAAATCTGTGACCACGAGTCACAGATTCACCCACGAGTGGAAATAGTTTTTCTCTATTTGCCCTGTCGAAACCCCTCATGATCTTATAAACCTCTATTAGGTCTCCCCTCAATCTTCTCTGCTCCAGAGAGAATAACCCTAGCCTATCTAGCCTCTCCTCATAGCTGAAGACCCTCAATCCTGGCACCATCCTAGTAAATCTTCACTTTGGGTGATATATTTGCTAAAGGTAAGAATGCAACTGCCCCGGCTGGCAAATAGTTATAACTAGGCACTACATCATTAATTTATCTTGAATAACGATTGTGACAGCATCATGCAGTAGTTAAAAAGGCAAAGGCAGGGTTGGGATGCATAGTACGAACGCTTGGGTGCAGATCAAAGGTAATAAAATTCAAGCTCTATAATACATAACGGTTAAGCACTACTTAGATTATTGCAACTAACCATGCTTCTATAGTCAGAAAGATATAGACTTGGCTGAGAAGAATGTAGAAATGTGGGGCAAAATGAAATATGCTGGATAGGTTTGACAATATCTCACTATCTGACAGTAAACTAAATATTTGAGTGAATGTAACATTTTCTATCCAAGCAGGAATCTATTTCAACAGAAAGCATGGAAGGGGTTGAAAAGCAAAATGGTACCAAAGCTGCTGAACCTATTGAAGGACTGAATATGTCAAGCAAAACAGAGATTGCAAGTAGAAAAGACTCTCGAAGAAGCAAAACAGAGATCAGTGGAAGCAAAACTTCAACTCTGCAGGTTAGTAGATTGTGAGTACCTAAAGAATAGAAAGAAAATATTTGGTGTTAAATGTAATTTTTCTTCCAGAACAAAGAAAGTATGGTAATGAGATCTTAGAATGATAGAATTTACAGTAAAGTAGGTCCACGTGTTCAAATTGACTCTGAAAAGATGACTCCAGTAATCCTATTTATATTCTCTTTCTCGATAATGATAACTTTCAACTTTCTTTTTTTAAAGATATGGAAGTAATGAAGAAAATTCTTCCCCCAGAATATAGGCAGGGTGAAACATTGGCTGAGTTTCCTTAGTCCACATGCCTCTGTTTATAATAATAATTCTTGCATTTGATATAGCGCATTTCACGTCTTCTACATGTCTCAAAGCTTCACAGAATATACTGTAAAGTGAATATATGTGGGAGAAATGCTGCAGCCAATTGCACACAACAGTGTCCCAGAAAGAGTTGTGGTTTGAAATAACCAATTTTTTTTTGAGGGATTATTATTTGGCAGTAAGGAGGAACCTGGTTGGATCGCTTTTCTGGGGGGTAATAATCCATTAAAAAAATTGGGTCACTCAAGCAACGACTAGTCTGCCACGTTTCGCCTTCAAAATATGCAATCAATTAATTGAAGTGCTTTGAGATGTCTTGAAGATGTGATAAGGCGCTACATTAAATGCAACAACAATAACAACAATAATATTATATTTGTATAGTGCCTTTCACAGTCAGTGTTTCAGACCCAAACTGGGAAAGGATCAGGGAGGAGGAAGGGAAGGGAGAAGGGGGTGACTGATCGCATGATGGCATGGTTGAAGAGGAGGGTCTTGAGGGGGTACTTTGAAGGAGGCGAGGGTCGGGGCGAGAGAGGATACGGCATGGGCTTCAGAGTTCTGGATGATCTGCGGCCTACGGAGGGAGGAGTTGGGAAGGTTGACAAGCAGAGTATTGGCACCGTTGAGCCCGGATGTGATGAAGGCATGAATGAAAGTTTCTGTGGGCTGAGATTGTGGCAGAGTCAGGCAATGTTGCGGAGGTGTTGGAAGCCAGAGCAAGAATTATTATTATAATAAATACCATATAGAATGGTAAAAGATACAAACAATTTACTGTTCTCTGTGCTAAAGCTATATTTTCTGGGACTTTAGAAACTGGAATAGAGTGAGCTAAGAATGATGGCGCATCTCATAGGTTTGTTAAATTACTGTTATTGTTATTACTTAGCATACAACTGCCACGGATAAAATCTCAACAACTTTGTACATACTGTCTTCTGTTACAAGTGGAGATAAGAAAATGTATTTCAGTATGTACAACACTTGTACAACAAAGATAAATGAGTATACATTAAAGGATCTCTGACAAACCAGTGCATCTTTTTATGTAAAAAAGTTTGTGTAAAAAAATAATTAGTGTAAACTCACCTACAATTCCCATAATATGCTGTCTGGTGTTACATTAGAATACATTAGAATGTACAGCACAGAAACTAGGCCTGCATGTATGCTCCACATGAGCCTCCTCCTGTCCCTCCTCAACTAAGCCTTCAAGAATACCTTCTATTTCTTTCTCCCTCATGTGCCTATCCAGCTTCCCCTTAAATACATTTATGTTATTTGCCTCAACAACTTCCTTGTGGGAGCGAGATCCACATTCCCACTAATCTCTGCATAAATAAATTTATTCGTTAACTTCCCTATTTGATCCAATTGTGACTATTTTATATTAATGGTCCCTGGTTTGGGTCTCCCCCACAAGTGGAAACATCTGCCCTATGTCTACCCAATCATAATTTTGAAAACCTCTATCAGGGTCACTCCTTATCTTCCTCTTTTCAAGAGAAAAGAGTACAAGTGTTGAGTCAAATTACCCTGAACCATCACAATTACCAGTTTTGTTCACCAGGTGAGAAAGAAGAAAAACAGAAATTGACCAATATTGAGGCACAAATGTAGCACAATAGATTGCTTTTGAAAACCTTTCATTATCAGGCAAGGGAAAGGGTTTGACTGAATGTACTATAACATGTATTATCTTAGCAGAAACCTGCAAATCACTCAGAAAATAGGGTGGATGGGGGTGATGACCAAAATATGAACAATGCTAGCCTGAATAATGTGAGCAAAACAGAGATTGAAGGCAGAAGAGCTTCTGGTGCAAAAAAAACAGAAACTGACAGAAAAGGTTCCCGTGTAAATGAAACAGAGACCGAAAGCAGAAGGGCTTCTCGTGCAAGCAAGGCAGAGAATGAAAGTGCAATTTCTCATGAAAGCAAGACAGAGGCTGAGAGTAGAAGAGGTTCTCGTGTAAGTCAAACTGAAAGCAGAAGAGCCTCTCGTGCAAAAAAGGCAGAAACTGAAAGTAGTAGTGTTTCTGGTGCAAACGAAGCAGAGACTGAAAGCAGAAAAGGTTCCAATGCAGACAAAGCTGGGATTAGAAGAAAGAAATCTTCAGACCTGCAGGTGAGTACATCCTGTCTTTGCTGATTTAGAATAAATAAAACAAATCCTTGCATTTAATATGGAGCTTTTCATGTCTCAGAATATACAGAATGGGTGAAACATGGCAGCTAATTGCACACTGCAATGTCCCAATGCAGAATTGGTAATGGATCAAAAAGAACTGCTTTCAATGTGGCATTTATTGCTTTGTAATTTCTAATTCAATGGAGCACAAATAGACACGGAATAATGTGTAGGTGAACTTCAATCAGCGGTTCTCTATTGTAATCTAGGAAGTTATCAATTTAGACATAATAACCCAGGCTGAATTCTGAATCACTTACATAGTACATCTCCGAAATAATGGCATTTAAACTTTTGTTTGATAATTCACTGCTGAATAATAAATATTTAAATATTCCATTATTTTATTGCAGAAACAAACCTCAAAAGAGAATACAAAGAAAGGTAAATGAAAAATGTTATGCCACCACATAAACTTTGCATCTTATTACAAGGCTGTAATATCGGCAGCATTTAGATTTGACATTAACCATGATATTTACTTGTTTATTATGTTCTAAGATTTAGGATGTGAAATATTTGTGAAATATATTTCATCTGTGATTTTCTGTGATTTTTTCTATTTGAATTCATTTGCATTTCAAGAAAGTGTTTCTGGTAAGTACCAATTCTGAATTAATTATTTTATCGATAAAATACTTGACTTCAACTTTCTGGCTGTAATTTGAATCATGCAGAATTAATTGAAATAATCAAACTGAGGTTTTACGCTTGAAGGCTTGAGCCTTGTTTCGTACTTTTTTTTAAAGAAAACATGTAATTTTATCTACCATATGTCTGCCTATGCCCTTCAGAGAAAAATTCCATTTAAATTCTTTGAAATAATTTTTATTCACAACTTAAAGAAAACATATTTTGTACTCATGAAGTTGAAGGATGTGAAAAGTGCATTTCTATATTTGGCTGGAAAATAATAATAATCCTTGCATTTGATGTAGTGCTTTTCACACCTCAGACATCTCAAAGCACTTCAGAGAATATACTGTAAGGTAAATTGACTATATTTGTGAGCGAAACTCGGCAGCCATTTGTGCACAGCCGTCACCCACAAACATTCGTGGATTGAGTGACTGAATTATAATTGTTTTATTTTTATGCTGGGATCAAGCATTCCCAGATAAGTAATAGGGTGTCTTAACCATAGCTGACCCCACGTGTAAATATTTCCACACCAGCCATTCTTTTACAACAAAAACACAATTATATTTGTATACCGCCTTTCACGTCAGGAGGACATCCCAGGGTACTGGAAGCTCCTTTAGTGAAATTGCTGATTTATACCAAATTGTGTGAAATATTATGCTCTCAGGTCCACTCAATCAAAACTGGATTGGAATTGCTCCCAATTAGTGTTCTCATTAAGGCAATTTAAAATATTCATTTCATCCTTTCAAAAATCTGAATCCAGGTCCCACAGGTGAAAGAGCAGTTTGTTAGCCAACTGCACTGCCCAATTTGCCCTTTACAACAACAATAAATCTTGTCATCTACTTTGCAATGACAGACATTTCAAAGCGTTCGGAAACAATCCTTTCAGCATCAAAGGCAGCCTCCTCAGAGAGCATCAAAAGTCACCCAGAACCGATTACTACAAGAGACTTTGGAACAAACGTTACAGTGTGTGAAATGCGTAAAAAATCACCGAAATTGTAAGCTGTGTGAATTTTATTTCATTGTTTTAACAATCTAAACAATTGTTGAGCCCCCTATTATTTTCTGCTTACTGCGTGTCTGTAACTGTCTTCCCAAAGAATATGTATACAAGTACAATATTTAGAGCTCAATTAATCTATTGAAATTTCCATTACAAAAGAGGAAAGAAGAAAAACTGGGGCAACTTGGCACCATATTTGGATACCAGTACATTCAACTGTTGCCAAGCCGAGGTATGTTTGCTTATTTGTTTCAGTGTGAAATTTGTTCACTGATGCAAAATTAAGAGTTAATAATTAAATGTTCCAACTTTTCTATCAATTGATTTGGGGATAGGTAGAGTGTAATTAATATCCAAAGTGAGTTATGAGGCTAAAATCTAATGGAATGTTTCAGGTGACAACCACAAGCATGAAATTTTAATTGTGCATCATTTAGCTAGATGCTATCTCATTAAATAACAACATAGATCGGAACTATAGTCTGGAAATCCAGTCTGGGCATTTAAAATCATTTTCATTGTATTTCTAGTTTAATTTGTTTCAGAGGAGGCAATTGATTGAATATGTTTTGGGTCTCAACAGCTGTTGATAGCTTAAAGGAACCTTCATATGTGATGTCACCCACATAAGGTGAATAATCCCTTTGACACCATTATTGCATGCTTATCATGAAATAGTCAACAGCTGATTACACAGAAGTATGATGATGCTTTTTTTTAATGAGAAGTTTTCAAGATTAGATCGGTCAGAGGCCCATTTTTCAAGAAAATTGCAATTCAATTGCAAATTAGTACCTCATTTCAAAAACAAAGTACGGTTCATAAAGTCCAGAGCAGCCAAGCCTTACTTACGAGTGCAATTTAGCAATTTGTACACACTTTGTTTTTAAATGTACTTTTTAAAAAAAAGTGTAAAGTTCAAGTTTAGAATGAATGTTCGCAAATTAAAAGTGTTGTCACATTAAAGCATATGGTAGCCAAATATCATTATATGGAAATCTGTTGATTTTAATAACATGATTCAGAGTTTTAATTTATTCAGGTACACGTGAATTAAGAAATAATATTGTATTTCCATATC
The DNA here is from genome assembly GCA_035084275.1 of Hydrolagus colliei. Lineage (NCBI taxonomy): Eukaryota > Metazoa > Chordata > Chondrichthyes > Chimaeriformes > Chimaeridae > Hydrolagus > Hydrolagus colliei. Next base: position 5,543,922 of record CM068756.1, read on the forward strand.
TGCAAGTTATTCAAGTTCACTATGTACAGAAAGTGTTTTTTTTACATGTATAAACACGGAAAGATGTATACATTTTTGTAAGTTAAACTGTTAATATATGATAAAGCTAATATGGACTATGAGCCAGTCAAAAAGGAACTATGAGTGTGCTATAGGATGTTATCTTTAAACATCTGGGAATTTAGTAATCTATTTATACTGAGTAAAACCTATTCTGTAAATAACTACAGTTTAATTCCGTTTAACAGCCACACGTGATCAGTTACCAATATAGAAGTAGATCTACCACTTATAAGATTCTTGATCCTGAAGTTTCATTGAGGATGGACCAGTAAGTACATAATCATTTGATTCATTCTATATACCAGAGATTTTTGAAACCAATCAATGTGCTAATCAGTGCTAAATTCATTGAATATGTTGATTAGATTCAACCCATGTTTCACCCCAGTATACTCGCAAATGAACCTTGTACGTGAGAAAATCCACTCCATGACTAACCAAGAGTTAACACTCACTGTTTTGCTGTTATGTAACAGAATGATATCACTAGAACCTGTCTATGGAACGGTGCCAGAAAATTGGTAAGGAGAATAATTTTGTTTTTTTTAAATAGGTGTTGATTGAATATATATTGACCGTGTAAAAGGAATAGTGTGTTGGTTTGAAACCATCATCACTGCAAGGCTCTCTGGAAAAGTTGCAGCAAAGAACAACTAATAACTTCCTTTGATGCTGCATACTTCATACATTTTTGTTCCTGTTGCCCAGAAGTTGTTCTACAAAATCTGTAAAAGCCTTGGTTACAAAGTTCTACATTATTATGAGTGTGAATTACATTCATAGCTCTGAATGAGAACAAGAAACAAATTTGCAATATTTGATATTTTAATTTGATGAATGTTATCTGTAATGGTTTATCCTTGAGGCAACTCAAACCACGAAGTTTCACACAAGGCAAAAAACATATTGAGAAGGGAAAGAAAGGTCGCAAGCCAAGGTAATGTCACTGGATTTTTCAATAAAACTATTTAAGGAGTTGATTTCCAAATCAGAGTTTAAAATCAATAATTCTAATTTTTCAATAATAAAACTTTACAATTTAGGTGTGTTTGTCAAAAACCAAAGAGCGATACACATGGCTTAGATGAAATTGGCATGCAACACTATTGGGAAACCCGACATGCCTTTTACCGAATGGGTTTGGATCAACTGATAAATCATCGCAAAGGTCTCCAGACTTTATTTAAAAGTCTCATTATGATTTACATGGGAACCACAAAAGGCTCACTGAGAGCAGTCAAACAACTGACCGACTGCTATTGTAATTAAAGTGACCGATTGCTGAAAGTTGCGTTGTTTTTGTTATTTAAGTACATTGCATCAAATGTTACACATTTGTATTTGCGCTGCATGTTATTTGCAAATCAATAGAAAACAATATATTTTTATTAAATCTTAATAACATTTGCAAGATAAACTAAAGTATTAGTACATTTAAAATATCAAAGACATGCTTGTTCACAAATACAGGTGAAACATGGTTATACATAGAGTATTTTAGGCAACTTGTTGTCCATTCCCCCCCCCCCACCCCACCCCTTTAAGACTCTTCAGTACAGTATATTGAATTGTTACCAAACCAATTCAGATCATTAATATGGATATTATGATCCAAGCCAAACTGATCACATGAGCAGGATAGACAGGGACTGGAGCTGCAAGTGACCGGCCACACATTATTCTGCATGTGTGCTGCACCTCATCCCTAAGGATGACATCTTGCAATGGTCCATTGGAGTTCTGAAGACGTCTGGCTACCTGGAACACATGAATAAACCTGGTTACTCTTGGCAATGGAATTCCTCGGATATAATGCAGCTTAAAACATACTACTGAAAAAGCTGCTAAATAATGAGAATTGTTCACATTGACACAAATCTATGAAGGGCAGATTGAGGGAGGGGTCTCTTCATGAGGCTTGATCATATCAAATGAGATAAAGTGTTTCATGAGCGTAAATCACTTTTTCAAAATACATCTTGTATGGAGGGCATTTGCATTGCCCTATATCTACAATATTCATGAGAAAAATAGTATTTATAGCTCAATTCTGCAAAAACAAAGAAAAATGCTTTGTGATCTTACTAACCATTGATGTGGGTCAGAGAGCTCACAACTTGTAAACAATAACAAAATTACACTTGCATTAGCGCCTTTCACGTCAGCAATGACATCCCAAGGCGCTGGACAGTCATTGCTTCAGACTCGAGCTGAGGACAGTGGGATGAGGGAAGGGGGGATTAGGAGTTCTGAACAAATTAGTCGCAAATAGTTATTGCTCTGATATTGACAATAAACAATAGCATTTGCTTAGTTTCCCAGTTAGTATTTTGGAAGATTTCTTCCATGCTGCTTTCAAAGGAACTTACTCATAAGAGCTAATATGTATTTTTACTATATCTGATTAAAACAAATATTCATTCTAGAATTTAATATTAAGCAAATAGTTTTAAAAATTGCTCACTTCTTCCACTTTATTGAAGACTCGGATGAAGTTTAAACCAAGTATTTTGTTGATATCCGTGTCAGTCCAGTTACGCTGGAGAAGTTCAGAGATCAAGTTGGGATATTTGGAAACGTCTTCCAAACCAGTTGGAACACTTGTGACAGAAAACAACATTATTTTTCTTGACTTTTCGAAATGATTGTTAATATGCTGCAATACATGCAAATGCTGACCCATATACTGTACCTCTCAATTCCGTCAAAATCACTACCAATGCCCACATAATCTGAACCAATAAGATTCCGTATGTAGTCAAAGTGATCTGAAATGACAACAGTAAAGAATTAAATAAACGTAGAGGTCAGTTGTTGCAATTATTCAAGGACAATTTGCTATTGCTTTTACTGACCTGCCACATTGGACAATGAAGCATTGTCTTTGCAAGAAACAAAGTTTGGATAAAAAGTTATCATCACAATGCCCTTATTATCACTCTGTAAAATGATACAAGTGGATGGTTAGTACAGGATTACTGTACCTGAACATATAAATCACTGGATACAAGAAAACTATTTGAAAAGCCTTGATGATGCAGTAATTCAATGAATTGTTACAGTGATGTTTCATGCCAGAGTACAGCCTGTGATTCCTTATACCACTAGCTTCCAATGTATTGTATCAGATCAGGGTGAGGTTAAGTGAAAATTACTTTGATTTATTTTGAAGTACTGTATTCATTTAAGTTTTCCTTTCGATGGTTTAGTGCCTAATAATGTGTGGAAAATGATTTACTAGGTTTTAACATCAGTTTTACTAGGAATAAGTGTAGTAAACAATAGCCTTGAAATAAAAGGATGATGATAAGAAATTGTCTTTTTAGTTGCTTGAAATGAAAAGGCCAATTTTATTGTAGACTAAAACACAAAAGTGAAGATTCTTACCAGTTTACGCAAAACATCATCTTGCACATTTCTGGAGCTACTGCATAAATGAAATGCAGAGGAGTGGCTGAATATGACTGGGGCTTTAGATACCTTAAGCACATCCAACATTGTAGCTTTGGAGACATGGGATAAATCTACCAACATTCCTAGACGGTTCATTTCCTTCACAACTTTCTGAAAGGGATCATCACAGCAATCATAAGATGGCCATTTTGTTAAAAAAAAGTTAGCAACAATTAGCCCATAAGCATTCACATCACCGTGAACTGACTGCTCTGTATAATTTTAGGTCATGCACCCAATCAAAAGATGGCTGGAATCACTTACCTGATTAAATGTTAAAAGTCCTCAAACAGATGCAAGGTAGTGGTTGGGGAAAAGATCTAGTACCTGTAACCTCTTCCCATAATAAAATGGAAAATAAATTACTTGATCCAATTATAGCCCAGCATAAACCTCAATATGGGATGCAGAATGCTTGGAGAGAGAATGAACATTCTAATTTCTCTAACTAGATAAGGTAGGTTTGGTACTCTGTAAGGTATACTTAGAATACAATACAAGTATTAACCAAACATTTAGCCCAGCCACATGATTTCTGTGTTCCTGCAACAATGCGTTTTAACAACAACAAAACAACAACAAAGCAACAACAAAATTGTACTTATAAAGCGCCTTTCATGTCGGGAGAACATCCCAAAGTGCTGAACAGTCAGGTTGGGACCTGAGCAGGTGGGTCAGGTAGGGGGAAGGAGAAGGAGAGTGGGAGACGGGGAAGAGTTAGTGGGGCAGCCGAAGGCGCGGTCGAAGAGGAAGGTTTTGAGACCGGCCTTGAAGGAGAAAAGGGAGGAAGCAAGGCGGAGGGGCTGTGGGATGAAGTCGGTGGACATAGAGGAGGCCTGAGACCGCTGAACGGAGGATGCGGGCAGGCTGATAGGGAGACAGTAGGTCAGAGAGATAGGCGGGGGCAAGGCCGTTAATGGCCTTGAAAGTGAGGACAAGAATCTTGAATTCGATCCTCTGGGTGACGGGGAGCCAGTGGAGATGGGCGAGGGTGGGAGTGATGTGGTCGTGAAGCCTTGTATGGGAGAGTACACGAGGTGCAGAATTCTGAATGATCTGCAGCCTGTGAAGGGAGGAGCTGGGGAGGCTGATGAGGAGAGAGTTGAGCTTGGAAGTGATAAAGGCATGGATGAGAGTTTCGGCAGGGTGGGGGGTGAGGTAGTGGCGGAGTCTGGCAATATTGCAGAGGTGATGGAAGGCTGTGGAGCGGATGTGGGGGAGGAAGGATAGTTCGGGGTCAAACAAGATGTCCAGATTCCTGATTGGCTTCGAGAGGTGGAGTGAGCAATTTTGAACGCTGATGTTATCAGCCTCTGAGGTGCGGAGACGCTGACATGATCCAATGCGGAGATGTAATATAAAAGAACTGATTAATCTGTGAGTTTTGTGTATCACACCAACTCTCTGATGTACCATGTTTGTAGCTCTGATTTACCAAACATAGGTACATTTCTAAAGCACCCAAGGTGCTGAACTATCAGGGATAAGGACAGGGATAAGGAGTGGGGGTGCTTGGGGGTGGTGATTGGGATCAGGGAGGGTGGAGGGCAGAGAGGGTAGCCAAAGCCAAATGTTGTCTATTGTCTCCTTTCTAACAATGTAAAAACAACAACATTAAATTTGTATAGTGCCTTTCATGTCGGAAGGACGTCCCGAGGAGCTGGAAACCACAACTTTGGCTCACAAAGTTATCCTTATTGACAGGCTGTAATATAATGTAATTTTAGCCCACATACATACAGTAAATTCATCTTAGAGAATATTCTGTGAAGCGCTTTGAGACATCTGGAAACAGACTTGGAAAGCGCTATATCAAATGTAAGAATTATTATCATTATAATTTGAAATGTAAACTAAGTGCAACTTTTCATGTTTAGACATAGTTTACTAACTTTTCCAAATTCAGAGAGTCCACTGTTGCGAGGTGCAACAATTCCACTGTCCACTTTGTGGGTGTCTGCCCTGCAAAATACAAGATAAATGTCAAAATTGCACTGATGTCTCGGTGAGTATATTATTTATCTGACCATGGAAATTTAAGAATATAGGAACAGGAGTAGCCATTCAACCCTCAAACCTGTTTCGATATTTTATTTGATCATGGCTTGATAATCTTAGGAAACAAAAATCTATCAACCTCAATCTCTGCTGGATTTAGGCTGTTAGAAAGAAGGTGTACACAAAGAGGTATTTATTAATCATTATTAATCATTCAAAAAAAAGTTAACAGACTCAATTTACAGCAATTAAAGCTAAACTATAAACTTCATTTCTGGACATGTAACTTGCCAAAAAAAGAGAATCTGCCTTAAAAATTCTTAATTTATTTCTTAGGTTGTGATCAAATGAAAATAATTTCTTGGTTGCCTCATCTCCAGCTACAGAAAATGATACTTTGGGATCTGGACACTCATCGCAGTAACCCACATTGATGTATGTCAGCATGCCCAACCTCCAATCAGATGATGGCACTGAGTGAGGGAGAAATAGGGTGTTTTGGCGAATTCATCTAATCATTAAACGTTGCCAATACAAACTACATATTCACCTAAAATTGATAAATTACTTTAGCTGTTATATCTGTACAAACAATGGTAGACATGAAATCTAACCGACCCTTATTTAAAGGAGCCTGGCCACGATCATAAGAGGTAGTTTGCACATTTAAGAATCTTCTTACCATGGTGTATTACAGTTATGGGTTAGTGTCAGATAACGAACCCCAAGTTCATAGAACATTCTCAAAGTTGCCAGACTACTGTCGATTCCATGTCCGCTCTCCACACCGATAAGACTGCCTATCTTAGTCTTGTTAAATGCTTCCATAATTCCTTTAATAAAATTGATGAATAGTGTTATATTTTCAAAAATGTCAGACTTAATACTGTAATGTCTGCAATTAATTTAGCATCGTATTATAGAAATGTCTCAAGCATTTCACTTCTGATAATTGTGTTCTTGTTGGTATGACAACCATTTTGTACGCATAGCAAGTTTCACATACTGTCAATAATAATCCTTGCATTTGATTTTGCACTTTTCACATCTTATCAACGTCTCAAAGTGCTTCACAGAATATAAAGTGAATTGACTGCATATTTGTGGGCGAAACGCGGCAGCCAATTGCACACAACAGTGTCCCACAACAGTCATGGATTGAAATTACACATTTTATTATTTTTTTGAGGGATTATATAAATTCCCATCACTTTTTGAATAGTATTATGGGACTTTTAAAATTCTTAAATTTTCTGACCAGGCAGACAGGATGTTGGTTTAATATCTCATCAGAAGTACAAACAATATAGTGCTCCCTCAGCAAAGTACTGGAGTACAACCCTAAATTGAACTCAACTTCCGTTGTTGGGTTTGAATCTATAACCTGCTGACGAAAAGTCAAAAGTGCTACTAAACAAAGTCTGCTTTCAGATTCCATTAATCAATGAATCAATAATTACAGTTATAGATTGCCTTTCACGTCAGGAGGACGTCCCAAGGCGTCTATTTAATAACATCTTGTCTTCAAAAGCCTTTATCTTAGTGGGCGCGGTCAACATTTCTTCCAAGATGCTATTAATCCCATCACTATGAATTGTTTGAGGCTGCAACTAATCTGCTTGTCTGCCCTAATTCCTGACTTGTTTTCCTGGATGCATCTTCCTTCCAAACAGGAAGAGGTCAACTACTAATAGCTACCAAACTAATGTTAAATCAAATGTTTCTAGTCACTTCAGATTTGGGATTTAAAGCCTTTGTAGTATTGAATTGATGAATGATAAGTTTCAGATTTCAATGGATAGTTCTTTATGCTCTGTTTTTCAATGAAGTGCATATATTTACCAGAAATAGCTTTGAAAGTAAATGATTTGTACAAAAAATATGGATTAGAAGATGACATACCAGCTGATGTAGTTATTAACTGCAAATCATCTGGGAACACCTGCACCAATCTCTTTATCACATCGATTTGTTCTAAAGTGTGCCGAACTGCATCTTTGTTTTGTGTATTACAGGACACAAAAGCAACCCAAAACTAGGGGAAAAACAGAAAGAAGTAAAACTCAACTGGCAGAAAACCAAGAATTCATCCAAACAAAATACAAAGTTGCCATGTAAGGCATTCAATTCTTTTACTCCATTTTAATTGTGTTTCTTGGAATTCTTCTTTTAATGAGCATTCAATGAACAGTTGCTGTAATGTGCTAGACATAATAAAGTGCTCACTAAGAGTATAGAGTATTTCATTTTGAATGAATTCCTGTTGTGTGTATATGGGGCATTATTGTTGCAGCACTTTGATTGCAGTTGCAATTGCAGTATTAAAATAGAGTATCTGTACAGTTGATCACTACACATCAGAATACTGGCAATTTATTGTTCACTGGAAGAGATTGCAGAAGCATTGGGAAACTAGTCTTGCCCAATTCTACGTGCAGAAAAGCCACTGACCTCTGTTTTTGCCAAGTACAGGCTCCAGACCACAGAAAGTTTACCCCTCACCCACCATCACACACAACACGCACGCAAGCGTAATATTTTTATACGCGAGGTTAAATAGAGCAATAATCTTTTTTTTACCTGAGCTCCAACAATACCATCCTTGAGCTTGTTAATGTTGGTCTGAGTAGCATTCCAGCTTCTCAGATCTATTGCTGTGAGATTATTGTTCACTTTCTTTCGTAGCTGCCATGGTAGGTCATTGTGTCTAAATAACAATGAGACCATAGTTTCTTTATAAGCAAATAACATATTTTTAAATAGTCACCTGTCACACATTAATAAATATACATTAATAAACACATTAATAAACAATAGTGTGGATCGATAGGATACAGATTGTTTTTCATCCCAACTAATTGGTGAAACAGTCAACATTGATACACTTAAATTTTGGGGGCATTCTCTGCTTGAGAGTGTTGGATGATCTATATTACCAAGTAAACCAGTTATGATACAGTACTCGTCTGAAACACAATTTTGTGAATCTCAACTATCCTAAAATTGCTAATTTAAATAAAACATACAATATTCTCAACTTTGGTGAAAAATAGTAGGAAAGAACCAGTCACAATGATAATATTTTTGGATCATCTGGGCGCTTTGGCACATAAACCCATCAGTGTGCTTAAGAGCATTTGAACTAAAGTTCCGTATTTGTATGCCACCCATACATAAAACTTTCCATGTCTGGTATAGAATGTGCACTATCTCCCTGGAAGGACTCATTCTGCCAGTGTAATTCCGGAGAATTGGTAGATTGGAGACCCTGGTGTGCATGGAGATAACTGCTAAGAGTTTAAAACTCCATAGCTTGCCATTCAAAACTCTGCCTAGAAAGCTTCTTGCTGCTTGTCTAGCAAGGACCACCCTACATGGGCTTTAGCTCACAGGGTTAACAGGAGTTCAATGGGAAGAATCACTGTTCTCAGTGACTCGTCTGCCTCTCCAAGTCCGCTGATAAGTTAGGCGGGCTTGCAATCCCTAAATAGCTCAGGAACTGGACTATCTAGACCATAATAAATAATTCAGTTATGCTTTAAATAACTCAAGTCTCCAACAATTGTACTAAGTGACTCCCAGGTTAAACACCTACAAGTGGAAGGATACTCATTGATTAATTTACATTGCATTTATAGAAAGAAATGCTATAAGATTTATATATTTTACAAGGAATCCAGTACCTTGGGAAAGATTGGAAATTGATGGCATGTTGTTGTAGCAAATGAAAAACAATTTACCCAATTAATAAGATTATCTCACAATACTTTGGTTTAGACATATGCAGGCATTTTTTCTTTAAATAATGTTTAAATATTCAATTCCGGCTCCCATGTTGATTTATGTATTATCCCTTAATTTACATGCTTGAGTTTGCAAGATGGAAGTAAACATTTGAAATATAGGTCAGCTACGAAATGCAAATGTAATTGTTGAATGAAAAAACGGATTCATCATTTACTTACCCATCAATCAATGGAGTTTTACGCATTAACGCTTTAGCCCTCTGAAGAGAATCATCTGAAGAATTTTCTGAGCAATTCATTAAAATAAGTGCCAGTAAAATAATCTGAGATTTTAACATTCTGAAGGGAATTTTAACAGGAGTTTCAGTCCAAGTCTCTCCGAACCGAGTACAATGTGTTCTCTTCGTGTGTTGAAATTTTTCCACATTTCAAATGTCTATCACAGGAAACTATTATTTCACAATTTATGAGCAAGCCACATCCTGTTCATGTTTTGTTACAATAGAATATGCTCTTTATGATTTGATTAGTCTAATCCGGAAGATCCATTGTCAATCTGCCAAATCCAAATTGCTATAGGAGTTTAAGGCACAACATTATTTTGTTGCAGCTCTCATCTTTAAAAGTTGCTTTCATCACATTTTAAGATTGCAAAAACTGTTGCTCATCGTCACCATAGCAGTAATTTATCACTAAATCTATAAACCCTTTAAACATCAAGGAAAAAATCAAAATCTATCTCTAAATTTTTTTTTACAAACACTTCTCTGTGTTCAGACATCAGGGGTTGGATGAGCGCAAATTTCTTGCAGCTGAATGTCGACAAGAAGGAGGCCATACTCCTTGGCTCTCGTCAACGTCTCCACTCACACGGCTCTCACCTCCTCCACCTTCCCGGCCTGCCCCCAAAACTCTCCGAACCTGGGCGCAACCTAACCTCGACCCCCAACTGTCTTTCCTCCCCCACATCCGGTCTGTTACCAGCACTGCCTTCTACCACCTCTAACGGATCGCCCGTCTCCAGCAATACCTTACCTCAAAAGCCACTGAAACCTTGGTCCATGCCTGTCACCTCTCGGCTGCACTATTGCAACGCCCTCCTCTCCGGTCTCCCCTCCACAATCCACAAAATCCAGCTAATCCAAAACTCTGCCGCCCGCATACTCACTCGCTCTAAGCTTCGCTTCCCCTTTACCCCTGTCCTTGCCAGACTTCACTGGCTCCCTACCCCAGAGAATCAACTTCACGATCCTCACCCTTGGATTCAAATCCGTCCTGATTTCCTCTCCCCCCAACCCAGCACCCGCTGCCTTCGCTCCTCTGGGTCTGGCCTCCTCCATGTCCCCTGAATCCTCCGCTCCACCCTCGGCGGCCGTGCCTTCAGCCACTACGCCCCGACGCTCTGGAACTTCCTTCCTAACTCCCTTCGCCTCGCCCCCTCTCTTCCCAGTTTCAGTTCACAGTTCTCTTCAACCGCGCTTTTGGTCACCTTTCTGCCCCTGCCCCTGGCTCGGTCCTGGGATCCGCTATTTAAAGCGCTCTGAAACGACGTCCAGCGTGGAGGGCGCTATATAAATCGAAATTGTTGTTGTTGTAATCTCAGGCAAGGCTTCAAAATTGTGATTCAAGCGCTCAAACCAGACTAGCTGGTTTAAAAGTAAGTGGATTTGGGAATACATTGACTGCTTATGTAAACTAGTTCATGGTTTGAAAGGACAAGAGTTGGAAATGACTTCTATAAATACTGTGTATTGCTTTTAGTTACAATATTGCAATGCGTTTGAGACACTGAACAGTATAAACTCAGTACTTACAAAATTGATCAGCGTCTATTAACAATGATAATCTAACATTGTTTGAACTGGTGGTCCTTGATGTTAAAAGGGTTTATATCATAATTGATTTTCCCCACATCAGCTAACCATTTCCTATTGTAACATTTGAAAATCCTGTAGAGCAGCTGAAGGGTAATATGGAGGTCAGGAAACAGCAGCAGAAATTCCTAAGGATAAACAACCGTTTATCAAGTCATGTAGAAAGTATGTTCAACATTTAAGGGAATTTCCAGGAAGCATTGCAGAAAGTGTGTTCTGTTTCAAAACAGGTTCTTAAAAATTGAACTTTTTGCAAGATCCTAATCTCTACCATATAATTAAAATATTAATCACACGTCTATATAGTCAACCGACCCCAGACAGTTTAGATTGATTTGTGGGGAACACAAGTTTGAAAAAGCTAAAAAATTCTAAACACTTATAGTTCTCTCATTATTGTCAAAAATAAACTTATGAGAAATGTAAGATTCACAAACAGAAAAAAAGTTTGAACTATCATTGAGGATGCATACATTTTTTTAAAAAAGACAAAAGTTTATTACCAAAATTACAAATTGTATGCTGCAAAACAAAACAGAATAGATGACAAACATTACAAGTAAAATAAATTAATCTAATGTTACACAGCATATCAGAAAGTACAATAATTACAGAGGTACTTCAGGTCTGTTTGAATTTACACAGAAAAGCTCGATCTGATCTACAGCAGACTGATACATACAGCTTCTGGCATTAAGGCATGCAGCTTCATGTGCATACTGAACTTGGTCACATACATACTCCTACACACGTGCGCTCACATGCTCACACATACACAGTTCCATTATTAACAAAAGATATTTCAGTTTTCAAGAAGTGCTAAACTTTGGCTAACTTTAGTGTTGTTGGTGATATGTGGAAAACGTACACATATTCAAAATAGTTTTTCAATATCAAACGGTTTATATCATTGCATAACTTACACAACCTCCAATATCCACCTCAGCAATCAAAATTTGTAATGTTCCTAGTTATACAATCCTGGATTTAACATTATATATTGTTAATTTTAACTAAGTGCTTTCAAAATTTGAACAAGTATGGGACTGATAACCATCTTCTGAGACCCTTGTTGTGATTTTTCTGTTTTTTTTAAAAAAAAGCTTTGGTTAATTCCCCAGTTTAAAAAAATAAACAGGCTGAAATGCAGCACGTTTGTTGGATCAGGGCATATAAAAAACAAGAAGGAACTAAACAAACCGTGTGGTTCAGTGGAGATACAAGAGCTCCCTGTGAACATATTCAATAGTTAAGCCCCAAAATGTTTGGCAAACACAGATTTCTCTTTATTACAATACTTCTGTGGGGCATGATCACAGTTTTAATACATCGCATTTCCAGTAAAGTGACAAAGGTTGAAGATTTCTACTTGAACAATGATACACAGTACTGTACAAATCATCTCTGCTAAGTTTAGAATCATTTACCAACAAGGACTATTTTATCCAATTGTGACTAAATCAAGCTGCATCCTGGTTAGAAAAGGAAATGTGTTTTCTTACAACACCATTTCCTCATTCGCAGGGTCACAGATCAGTAAATGTATTATTCAGATCCATTATGCATAACTTGACCTTAAATATGACATATCTTCGGAACATTTTCTTCCTTTTAAGAAGTTATTGTACTCACCCTACTTGTCATCAATGTCAGTCAACTTTATTCACCGTAAAATTAATCTGGATAATCAGTGTTGTCTTTCAATGGGCCCAGATTAATGTTGTCAGTAACAAAATTTGTGCAATTTAAGATTGTACCAGTGTAAAGAATAACACTACTGTACATCAAGATTTTCCATTTATATTTAGTTGAACTCATTTATATACATTAGTAGGATGTTGCCCTGTAGCTTCAATAAGATACAGCACATTTTGGATTTAGTTTCCACGCACTTTGTGTCCCATTCGTACCTCTATTTGGCAACTAAACCTATTTTTTTTAAAAAGTTTTGAAAGTGATCCGATGAGCACTCTTCTCATTGGCATTCACAACCTATACCAGATGTCTGATCATTGATACCTGCAATTTGTCTTTTATTTGGAAAGACACCTTCCCAAGGAAGGTACAAATAGTATGTTAATAATACTAACTTCTCAAATATATGGAATTAGTCTGGCAGCATCCCTAAAATCCCTTTGCCTCTATTATAGTTTCCTACCCATTGTTTCACTACAGGACTGATTTTCTGCTAACTCTACACAAAAGTTTTCAAACCATGAAGTAACCTAAGTTTCAGGATGTCGTTACTACCGTACAATCTTTCCACACAAGGATTGTAACAAAACCAGAAAGCTTCAAAATTTAAAGAAGAAACGTATTTCTTAAAACATCACTGTGCAAAGAACCTTTGCTTCACAACACAGAATATATTCCTTCTAAGACAGAAAATAAAATTACAGTCAGTGAAATAAACAGTTTAGTAAAACTTTTAATAAACCTCCGTCTCTATATAATTTCTAGCATTCATATAAAATGAGAAAAGTAATTTTTATTGGCAATTTAATTTTCCATAAGGTTTCTTAACTTACTTTAAATATTGCCAAATCCTAGTCGCTCACAAAAATGTTACTTGCAAACAGGTTGCTAAAAATATATATATGTTCAAATCAAGTCTTTAGGTTTGAAACCGGCCCATTAATATACTGTTTAGGCTTACATTTTACATTCTAGGTCCTCTATATCCACTTTTTAGTACAATTGGATTTCAAAAGTCCCAGACTGTCAGAGGCAAGGCAAATCTAAGGCAAGGCAATTATAAAGGGAGCAAAGTTTTTAAAAATGGAATCATGGCAAAAATAATTTGGATGAACAGAAAAGCTGCAATTGAAAGCTTGTCATACTAGCCATTTCAGATATATATTTTTAAAACACAGGCAATGATCAGACTAAATGATTGGTTCTCTTGTGTTTTTGTCCTACATTACTGAATTTAGCCCACCATTATTTTCCCCATTTTAGAATAAGTAGGCACATACAGACATATCGGCTAAATGCTTCAATCACTTATAGAGTAATTATCAAATGCAATCCATTTGAAAAATCTAAGTTTTTTAAAATAGGAACACATATCTCATGTAACTAGAGGAGAAAGTGACGAATGCTCAATACGTTTGAAAACGCTTTGTCGATTAACTTTCTACCTTCGACCCCTTCTACAGAGGTCCAACTACACGAAAGATTGCTTTGCAAACCTTCATCTGTTTAGAAGCTTATGACTTTTCTGATTGAAATTAATCATTTTCATGTAACATGACCAACTGGCTGTTGGTTCTTTCTCATGTCTGTTGGGAATATTTGGATGTTATACATATTTCACGTTAAGTTTAAATTAATATTTATAAAGTCAGTTTGCAGTTGATCAAATTAAAATGGTTTGAATTTCATTTTCTACTAAGATATTTGAAAATCATCAGTGAATTTAATGGGATATCATAAGCTACTACTACTACTGTTTAACTCAGCTCCCTGTATTAAGAACACATTATTTATTATTGATTTTATATTACAAAGATTTATTTATTACATATCTTAATTTGTAGATATATATGACACTAACTGATTTCCGTGTCCGTTAAAGCTAAATCCACCACTTCAAAGTAGTCCTCAATAATCACTGTCAATTACATGATACATTAATTTCATCTGATCTCAACAAACTGCTGTAACCATGTCTGTCATCAGCCACATTCCTCACAAGCTCTACGTTCCACATTTAGAATGACCATTTTGTCTTGATATGTAAGATTGTGCAGAATTTTGAACAAAATTCTTTTATAAACTGATTTTCAATAGTTCCTAAAAAAAAATTAACATTTGCATAGCGCCTTTCATGTCTGTAGGATGTCCTCATGTCTGTAAGACGTAGTCAGGGTTTTGGATTCAATCCGAGGGCTGAGATCCGGAGGTGTGGTGGGTAGGTTGGGCAGAGGGTAAAAAGAAACAGTTTGTATATAATCTTTAAACACAATAGCACTATAAATTAATACTAGATATTTTTATATCTCATCAGGTCATTCAGTGCAGCAGTCCATACAAAATGAAGGGGAAAGCATTTAACCAACAAATCAGCATTTTATATTCAAGATTTTAAGCTATTCCAGTAAGCTTTTCAGTAAAGTTTTAATAAAAAACATGTTTTAAATCACTCCTTTAAATTTATAAGGCTGGATTTATTTAATTTCCATTAAATCAACTTGCTAACAATAATCTCTTGATGCGAGATACCATACCACCACCAAGTCCAGGATAAATCTTTGAAGGACCAAATGCTTCTATAGTTAATAATCTTACAATGAATTATTAACTAGTGATTGAATACACAAATGTAAGTGTATATACAGTAAAAGCCCGTTTATCCGGCACCCGATCAACCGTAACTTTCGTTTAACTGGCAAAAAAAAAGTCTGCATTCAATTAACCAGAATTTATCCGGAAAAATCTTTTGGGGGCGAATATCCGGCAGGCGGTTTAACCGGCACTGGCCAGGTCCCGAAGGTGCCGGATAAATGGGCTTTTGCTGTACTCCCATTAAATGTTGGCACCTAGAGATCTTCAACAAGAAGCATTAATGCTCGTGTGATTGTTCCCAAATCTTTAAAATGGATATTAAATAAAAGGTACAGTAAATGTGCAATATCTCCTTAAATAAAATAAAATTCTAAATGTCAGTCAACAATAGAAGTGGAACAAGGGCAGATTTTCAATTTCCTTTTGCACCGATTTGAAATGTGTCAAGTTTGTACATCTATAATTTCTAACAATACATGTTTAACAAATACAGTTATTCACAAAACAAAGTCATACGAGAATCATAAGTTCCAGAGAACAAGTACAAGCTCATCTTTTATGTACAATATAAAAAGTGTGCTTTCAGCAAGAGGTGTGTTAAACAATCTCTTCATAATAGAGTGATAACGCATATTATCATTAGTTGATAATGAGTCTGCTACTCAAGGTATAAGTGAAAAAATAATCCTTGTAGATTTAGAATAGAACCCCTTGGGTATTTACAGTACCACCCAAAGCTCTAAGAAATACTTTTGTTCAAAGTCTAAAATTATGCTGCCATTTAACAAGGACACCTTCAAGTAACGTTCGCATCCTTCCTTGTGTTTGAAAGAATATTCTCAGTGACAAGTTTATAAAATAGCACCCTGAGCAAAGTGTACTGTGTTCTTAACTGCTGTGTAACAGCTTGTTCCTGGTAACAGCAGAAAACTACATGCATAAATATAAAAATAAACACACAAACATCATCGCTACCCAAAACTAATATTTAGAGCCATAGGAAGAAAATAAAAATAATTAATGAGCATTGAATTTCTTGGTAAATTGTTACTTATGGTAAATCCTCAATAGCGTAATGTTAGCAACAATAATAAAAGAACAGCTAAATAAATTAAATTTATTCTGTTAATTTTTTTGAACCATTGATATTCACTTGCACAAGCTCTGGTTCATTACCATCCACAGAAGCAAGATACTGTACTCTTGAAATTATACAATGCAGTATTAATCAATACTAATCAGAACTGCATTGCTCAGTCTGGGAGCAATGCTCCTTGTTCAAAATGATGTTGATGATCTCACCCTCGTGCTCTTTCATGTGATCCATCAACAACTCCTTACTGGTGGATTCAAATCCACATATGCAGCAACAGAATAGTAAGACACAGTACTCTACACCAGCACGAGCCTGGCTCCCACTTTTTCCTGATGAATTGGAAATATTTCTATCTGGGTTTAAGATTTGAAATTTTTCAGGGCTTTTAGCTTCATCACTAATGTGGCTTACTGTTTCCGGAGTTGACACAAGTTTCTCAGAACTTAGAGAAAGAACAGGTGGTGGAGGAGGTGTTTCTTCAACATCCTCAACTACAGATTTCCTTTGGGGCTCCTGACACCTAAAACAAATGTCAAGATTAAGTTAAAATGTAGATTAAATTAAAGCCACTGAGCAAGGTAAACGCTATTCAATGTGATATAATAATAATCCTTGCATTTGATACAGCTCCTTATCACGTCTTTTAGACGTCTCAAAGGGCTTCACAGAATATACTCTAAACTGAATTGACTGTATATTTGTGGGTGAAACGCGGCAGCCAATTGTGCACAGCAGTGTCCCACAAACAGTCGTGGATTGAAATGATCAATTAAAAAAAAATTGAAGCATTATTATTAAGCGTGTGGAGTAAGGAAACTTGGCCAAGGTTTCGCCCTGCTGGAATTGAACCCAGGTTTCTCACTTGTAAGGTGAGTGCTCTAATCACTGACCTAAAGGACTCCACATTATTATTATAATGTATTATTAGTATGATGAAAAAAGAGGTCATCGTCTAAAATTTGTCCTGATCTGAGCATCTTGGACTTTCTCACAGCAGGATGTGCTAAAATTCACAGGCCGATTGGTAGCTGCAGCTCTTTGGGACATTTTTTGTATCCGAACATCAAATGCAAGTATTACGTCTAAATTCATCACTACTTCCAGCACATACATAGCATTAAAACAATTCAATATAAATCTAAAACAATGCTTGTATTTTATAGTTTCATTAACTATAATGTTGTGAAAATCTCAGATTTGTGAAGAATCATAATTACACGAGTAGAATTGTACTTTATTGTTTGGAACAATTATTTTCATATGAAGAAAATCCGACATGAGCCAGCATCTCTGGTTGAGATGTTGCTGAGATCATGGATGGAATTCACAAATGTTCACTGATGTATGTCTGGGCTGTAACATTGGATTCATGTTTTGATGAACGTCTTCCTGGAAACTGAATGGTCTGGATGTCAATATTAGGCTAAATAGTACATGGTATTTAGACAAAATGGGTTGGATAGATCAAATTGCATTTTCTTGTGTTATATTTTAATTTTATCAGCAAAATGTAATACGATTAACAGCCCAAAGAGTGAACAAATATTCTAAAAGTACACATTACACATTTCATGCTTGGGATTGATCGAGAGTCAAATTGAGGCAAGTAACTCCTGAAGCTTGGCACTGCCACAGCTGATCAGAAGAGTGCTCTATGGTATCAATAAATGCAATGTTTAGATGTTCCCTTACATCAAGCGTCAACAACAAAGAACATTATATTATCAATTATATTATTAATTATACTTTACTCTATCCTCACCTGCTGCTTTGGGAAATGGCTTCATTTATGGCCTTATTCACCTGTTCATAATTATAATTTTGGTCACTTGCATGTTTCCACATATGGGACTTCAAAGATGGAGGATGGCTACACACATAACCACATAGAGAGCACCTACCAAGAAGTAAAGCAAAATAGCTTAATGTAGGTTTTGTTTCCAGCCAAATATTTATTATATATAGGATTTTAAAATGAAAACGAACCTGGAAGCCTTGCAATAGATTAAATGGAACTCACACATCTGAACTGTACTCTTAACATTCAAACTAGTCTATACTTGCTGATCAAGTTTCACAAACTGGTTGTCACGTAGTTCTGCAAACTATAGACGGATTTCAATAGCTGCTATATCAAAGCATATGACACAGGCCATCTTGCTGTCTGTACTTGCTGAAAGGAAGTATACTAATCTCAGAGATATTATAATTTTGTCTTTTGGATATGAGTAAATGGAAATGCATTTATATAAGACGTGCAATACGTGAGGGGAAGAGTGAACTGTTACATCCCTTTGAAATTTTTTGTGAAATTATTTTTGTGCAATATTATTATTATACATAGTATTTGTTGATGAATAGAAGATGATTGCTGAATACATTTAGCCCAAGTTCAAGCTTCAAAATATATCAGGAATGTCTTGATTTTACCAAGGTAATGTACTAAATGTATCAGCCAATTAAATTTGTCCATATTCTCTATGGAATTCTATAGCAGAAACTTTCGACACCACATGCACAAGCTCATCATCAACAATTTATTCTCAGAAGATTATCTAAACAGTACTTTTCTGATTCACTAAAGAACATAACTTCACACAATACAAATGTCCACAGTTAATGGCTCTAAAAGATTTTAAACTGTTCGTAAAAACACAATCATTTCAGCAGAAGCAAAAGACTGTAAAATAATTCTACTTAGTAACTGCAGCTTTTCCCTTCCCTAAATAACCAGGTTATACCTTGTAAAAACATGCACATGCCTATTTTAAAACTATTCTCATTATCTTTTTATGGATTGCTTCCTTTTTATTGAGTTTTTTTTAATATAAAAAAGTCTCCAAACAATAAATCAAGGCTGTAAATGATATAAATATCCAATTTAAAAGATCTGAATTTCTTCAGCCTTGTTGCTGAATCGCCCATTATTTTACAGATTACTTACTTGTACTGATCTAGAAGCTGAACTGCTTGCTGTTCCTGTGGGTGACGCCTCATGTGACACTTTAAGCTGTTCATATTTGTCGTGGCAAAGTCACAGTTACTGCATCTGTAAAGGGATCAGAAAAAGAATGTGAACACGATTTTGCTTTTGGGAAGCGAAAAGGATTACATTTTTATGCTCATTAAAGTGAGGAATGTTTAGTGTTCGACAAAATGTCTGAAAGTCCTTACTATTGAAATCAATTGTCTTTGTAGATGGCCTAATGAAATGTGTGTAGAACATGAGTAGCTCCCTTTTCAAAAGGGATTCATCACAAATAAAATACGAATGTAATAATTAAAATCCTTGCATTTGATATTGCGCTTTTGCACTCTAACCACTGAGCTACAGGACTCCAGAATGTGACTCCAGAATGTGTTCTTGTTTGAATAAAAATTGCCCGAGATTTTCCTGGACAAACATCACATAGACGTCAGGGGGGCCAGGTCCCATTTGGAAACTCACCCAAGTGATATTTCTTCCAGTTAATGTTCCTAGCACAAGTGCATCATTAGACTGATCCTAATCTTACACATGGTCACTTTCTACCATCCATTTTTGGAGTATATTCAAGAAACACACTGGTTGATATTTTATCATCATACAAAAGGTAAAGAAGTTAAAACTAACCTTGAACTTGTTCACATTAAAAAAAATTGGAGATTCTGCATTACAAATAGTTCCGATGTTTTAAAGACTTCACAATTTGCTTTCTCGTAAACATTACTAGAGATTTTATTCTCGACTATTATTACAAAGTCATGAGGTTCAAATGTAATTCACCTGTGATGCAAATGGATAATAAGTTTCCAACATATTAATTAATATCCCCATGAATTATATCCACAGGATTAGTTTTAAAAAATGTATAATAGGTTTGGGTTCAGTTGTAGTGCAGGACGAGAAGTGACTTGTTTATCTTGGTTATAAACCTGCCCGCTCTCTTTGCTTGACATGCTTGGCTGTGTCATGTCCACCGCTTGACTCACCCCACCATTAGTGGGTGGGCCTTCAGCTATTCTGCCCCCACCCTCTGGAACTGCTTCCCACAGTCCTTCCACCCTAAACCCTATCCCTCACCTCCTTCAAAACCCACCTCAAGGCCCTCGTCTTTAACCATACTTTCGATCAACCTCCTTACCCACCCCTCTTTTCACTTTCCCCAATCCCTACCCCAGCTCAGGTTCAGAATATAGTCTGTCCAGTGCCTGGGGATAAAATCCCTAGGCGCTGGACAGACGATGAAATCCTCCCGACATGAAAGGCACTATACAAATGTAATTTTGTTGTTGTTGTTATATTGGAGAACATGGTTATTAATTTGAAAGAGAATTAGATAGTGAAAAACTTTCATCACCTTGCATCCAGTGCCTTACAATTTACTTGAGCATTAAAGCAGTAACACTGAAAACTGCCTGAACATGACTGAGTCATACTATTAGCTATCTCTCCCACCCCCAATACATCCTTATTTCAAACGGTATTTTATTCAGTTGTCTTTTAACACTCTGAAACAGCAGTAAAATGCAGTAAGTGTGAATGGAATGAACTCAAAGGAAAAGATGTGCCTCATCCCATGAGACACACAAAACTTTCGGAATGGTTACAAATACCGAACAGTCTGCACAACTTCCTGAGAATTTACCTTCTTAAGGCTATTTGACAACTCTGTGTGGGGCTCCTCTCAAACCACTGCCATGAGGCATGAAATTACGAAACAATTCTGCCAAATAAATCTCAAATGAGCAGCAATAAAGGATCTCAAACACACAGCTTAATCTCCAGCCCTTGGACAAAAGAGATTTTGCTGATTTTCTGCTCGCACCCCACCCATTTCCAGGTTTATATTTTATTATTTCTAACGAAAATATAAAATGCAATTCCTTACATTTCCTCATGGTTGAAGATTATAAACTTGTCTCTGGCCACACAAGTATCTGAAACTATTTCAGACCGCAAACATTATTGGCTCAGTCAGCAAACCAAGATGCCTGAGGATATCTGAAGAGTGATACCCCATTTACAGTTAATATGTGCTGCCTTGGGACATCCACCCAACGTACAAGGCCCTTTTCAAATGTAATTTGTTGTTATCATGATGTGCCGATATGTACATTCCAAATAATAGGAAAATATCATTAAGCGTATCACTTACCTGTAAGGCTTATCAGAACTGTGGATTCTCCGGTGGTTTCTTACACCAACATATGTCGAACTCGTGTAGTCACAGACATCACATTTGTACAATTTCTGATCTGTTAACAGGATTCCTAGGCAAAATACGTAGGATTAAAATGTGCTCTATTGGAACACCATCAACGTTTTCAGTACAGTAAAACCTTGACAATCCAACATTCCGAAAGTCGGACACTCCCTAAAACTGGCAAGATTTCAAAATCCATACAGTATTAATTTTTTTCCAATGTCTGGCAAATCTCCCGAAGTTTTGAACAGCTGCTTGCAGTACCCGGTGTGGCCATTCTGTCATCCTGTGCTGTGGATAGAGCTCTAGCATTTTTTGCTTCAGTCCTGTGTTTACTGCACAGGGGCGGGGCTTCCTCAGCCATTTCTATGTAGGTTTCTAAACACCGACAAACTTCGAAATCCTGCTTTTCATAAATGGAAGGATCCGCAATCATAGTGTCAAAATAATGAAGGCATTACTCTATCAGTAGACAATGGTGCTCAACTGTACAACAGTCTTTTTAGCACCAACAAACACGTTGAAGTGGCTGCCTCATTTCCCAACATGATTACATCAAATGTTTATTCTGAACAGGAAAACTGTCTTCCCTCTATTTACACATACAGTAAAAGCCCTGTTTATCCGTGACCCGATGAACTGTAACTTCCGTATAACTTCCGTATAACCGGCACCTAAAAAAAAAGGACCCCATTCGAATAACTGGATGTTATTTGGCACAATCGCATTGGCACATTAAATGAGTCGATTGTCGCACAAGAGGTGGGGGCCAGGGTGTTTTGGTGGGGGGGTGGGATGGGAGAAGGAGAGAGGGTGGGGGGGGGGGGGGGGGGGGGGGAAAGAGAGGGAAAGGGGGGGGGGGGGAAGAAAGAGAGAGGAGTGGGAGGGGGAGAGGAGGGTAGAGAGAGAGGGGGTGAGTTGATTAATTTAGATGGAAAATGAGAGGAGTGGAGGAGTTTGGAGCCATTGAGATGCCAGACTGACTGAGTGTATGTGTGAAAGAGAGAGGGAAGGAGGGAGAGAAAAAAAAAGAAAAAGAAGGAAAGAAAGAAGGAAAGAAGGAAAGAAATAAAGAAAGAAAGGGGGAAAAACCTCACTATCGTTCGCCTTTGTAGAAGTTTGTTTTGTGATTATGTGCTGTTTATAGACTGTACTCAATATTTATTGCTTTATTGGTAAGTATCCATACAATATTCTGTTATTGTTTAGTCTATTATTAATAAGGTATGTTAAAAAAAAGTTAATTTTTTGTGTGTTGGGTTTTTGGCTGGATAATTGGGCTTTTGCTGTACTAAGAGATATTAATAATCAGTGCCATGGGACATCCTCCCAACATGAAATGTGCTATATATAAATGTAAGTTTGTTGTTGCAGATACAAGGCATTTCACTCTCTAAATGGAGAACTTAAAATTGCACAGCAGTGTACTAGTGTTGTATTCTGGCTCCAGATACAATTTACAACACAGAAGAACCATGTTGTGTGGCTACAGAATTCAACTATGCACAAGACTGTGTCTTAATCTGGTGGAAACTGCATGACAGTTGTAGACACGGTCTTTGAATAGCAATGTTTGCCATCTGATTGAATAATGTAAATATTTAATTAGCAGTCTTATCATGGTGTGTGCAATCTTATCATTCACATCAACAATTTGCATTACCCTGTTGTGTGCTCCTGGATTCTCTTCCTTTCGTACTATCAGCATTTTCATCATTTGTTTCCACTGTTGATTTGTCAGAGAAACTGTGGTGTTCACGCTCATGATTCCGTAGTTGACTCTGTCAAAGAAGACACCCAGGAATGTCAACAAAGCAATGAGCCATACATTTACACAGAAAGAATCTAAGAAATACAGTATCAATCTACAAGGATTTTGAGGGTGAATTGCTAACCTCATCAGACAACTTGTACATATATTGTAAATGGTGAAACGGAACCAATTAACCCTTTGAGCACGATACTGTACATCTCTTGCAGTATCTTTCAAAACCCAATAATGAATAGAAATCTACAAGACAGCAGTCATTTCCTGAAGCCAAATAACAACAAAGCCATATGCTTAATTTACAGGTTGTCTTCAACGACACTACATATATTTAAGGGCAAAATCAGTTTACATAAATTAAAAAGCTGGGCTAAAACTTATTTTGCAGAGGTTACAGCAAACATCTAAATAATCTTAAATAATCATTGGAAAGGGAAATTATTAAAACAAAATACTTTTGAATGGCATCTAATGGCTTAATTGGAGGCTTTTTCAGATCTAAAATTCAAATCAGAAATATTATTTCAAGTCAAACTGCCATATTGTCAAAAAGGCACTGAATATTCTTACAATAAATTCATCATTCACAAACATTAAGCAGTGGTCAAAAAAGTCCTATTTAAGAAAGTATGATATCTATAAAATTTGCTGACAGACTAAAGCTGTACGCTGTTTCTATATGGTCCCAGAGACACACAAATCATGACAACCCAAATTACACCTCCATCAACCTCATGTCCATAGCTCAGATTTAATGAACCATTAAGTGTGAATTTACCTTTGGTGTGTAATGCCATTTGAATTAACTAACCATTGCATCTTCATTTTACAGTTTCTACAAATCTTCAGGAGGAGGAGTGAAACGATTTTAATCGAATACCCACTTTACCTTGTAATAAAATGTTTCATTACACTGCTTGCAATGGTACATCCTGGTCTTGCAGTGGTTAATCATATGGCTCTCAAGCCCATTGCTGTCTGCGGCAATATGGTCACAGATAGGGCACTGGTAAGGCTGCCTCTGCCGGTGCACTCTTAAGTGCTGCTTGATGTACCCCTTGTTGCTGCTGCTATAATGACACAAGCGACAACAATAAGGCCGTTCTGTGTTGGGGATATACTCCACCAGATTGTTTGCTGGTGAACTCAGATCATTCGAAGGTTGACATTGAGCATTATCCTGTAATTCCTTTAGGATATCTTCATCTGATGCATTTTGATCAGTTCGCTCCCGCAATTTCTCAATGACAGTGAGTAAGGACATGCTGATGCCCATTTTGACTGGCACTTCTGAGAAGCCAGATTTAACCTTTTCAAGTTCCAAACCAACACTTGTTGCATTCTCAGAATAACCCTGACATGGTGGAATAGAGACGCCAGGTTCCAAATTCCTCTGCCCTGCGTCTGGCTCAGGAATTCTGGTGCTGGATCTAGTTAATTCGGGTGCTCTTGTTGGTAGTGCAACCAGAACTTCAGCAGCCAATGAATGAAGGCGCAAAGATTCTGAATTGGTTCTCCTTCGTACTGGTGGAACATTTTCATCAACTGTTGCACTGTCAGCAGATTTTAAGCCATCATTACTATTTTCCTCATCATTCCATTGCAGGACAGTTGCTTCTATTTTGGCTGCCCTGACATCTTCTGGATACGTTTTGGCAGAATCCTTGCAATAGACCATGCAAGACTTTTCAGAGATAAGTCTCTTTTCAACTTCAATATCTGGCTTGAGTAGAAAGTGTTTTTCTGGAACAGTATCTCCAGCTCCTGGGACACGCTCCACTATAACATTGACGTGCCCTGCCTTGTTGGAACTGCAGCTAATGATTTTCTGAGCAGAGGAGAGAAGGCTATCGGAAATTGTACTTTCTTGTTCACAATCCAATAACAGAGGCTCTTCCACTAGAATTTCTTCAACTGTAAGTGTGGGTGCCTTTGAGTTACCAATGCCAGAGTCTTTTTCAGCACTGTCAGAAGGGAAAGATTTGCAATCGAGGGAGCCTGCTATCGTAACTGGAGCCACAGCACAAAACTGAAATTGATTAAGGCTGACACAATGCACACTCTCTGGTTTATCTGCTGGCGTAAGAACAATTATTGGCTCATCCTCTTGGGATGCGTGACCTGTAGTTGAGAGTCCTGAGACAGCAGACTCACAGTCTTCTTCAAAGATTGGATATGAACAATCAACTTCACCAGCATGTTTCCATGCATGTGTTTTTAACATTCGCTGGCGATCACACGCATAACTGCAAATCAAACACCTATACATCCCATACTCGTCAAACGTGTACCACTTTCTTGGACCTGCTTCAATGCTCAATCCAATAGGTCTGGATTTTGAGTCATTGCCATCTATGTTGTCAATGGCATTTGATTGTAATTGCTGTTGAATCTGTGGCAGCAGCTGTTTTCTCTGCATCTCTGCTTCCTCAAAATGCACCCAAATATGAGCTTCAAGTTCCTCTTGTCTTTTGGAAATGAAACAACACTCGGAACACATCAATACCACTTCGTTTGAATTGCCGTGCTGTTCAAAGTGCTCCTTTAATTGTAGGAAAGTCAGTGAACTAAACTTACACAAATTGCACTGGTACCGGGTGAGTTTCTTGTGCAAATCTTTGTGAGTTACCAGGTCTTTAGATATTGTGGTAGCAAAGTTACAACTTTCGCATGTATAGATTTCTGTGCTACCATGACCACGTAAATGTGCATAATACACAGCTTTCTCTGGACTAACAAATTCACAGAAGAGACAGCAGAAGTTCTTTGAAGTTTGAGTTGCTGCTGTAGAGTTAAGAGGTCTCACATCCACTCTTTTGCAATTCTCAGGCAGACTTTCTGTTATAAAGTACATTTGGTTAACAGATGGCTCGTTGTTCAGTACATCCATGTTTGTGTCCACCGATTTCTTGGCTATGGTGTCACAGCTGTCACTATGTACAATCCCATCAACACTTTTCCCTTCAAAAGGAGCATATGGTCTCTTTTGACCAGCTATAGAACACTGTTTTGATCTTCCTTTTTCCACTATCTTACTCAGCTTTTCAATCACCTGAATTAATGAATTTGATCGTTCCATTTTGGAAACGGACACTTCACTATCTACAAATGAAGGAACGGCTAGCTGTTTCAGAAGATGTCCATCACATTTGTATTTTGGTTCATAGTCATGGCTTTGTAGATGAGACTCTCCAACAGCCTTTGAGAGAAGAATACTGTCCTGGCAGTTGTTGTGTTGTACTAACACTGCAATACTGCTAGATTCTTGCATTATACCTTTAAATAAAGAAAAAAAGTTAGTTAAAATATAAGATTTTTAAAAATAGAATGCTATATTTCTTAAGGAATACATGTAAACAGAACCATCTCAAAATTTAGCAAAATCTTCCAGAACTATTCAAATTCAACTATTTGAATTTTGGTTGTTACATTTAATGAATAGTCTACGGTGCCTGTAATGTTGTGTATGTATTGTGTGTGTGTACGGTAGGTGTGGCGGCAGCGATAGTATGTAAGTGTGGAACGACAACGACAGGGTTTCCTAGTCAACTGCTCCCTAGATTAAACTGTGCATTTCACCTCATGCAGATGTGGGACATTGCTGTGTGCAAATTGGCTGCCATGATTGCCCCACCAATTCACTTTACAATAGAATCTTGTAAAATGCTCTATGTCTGAATGATGTGATAAACTAAATTCAAGGATTATTATTTTGTTAAAGCTATCAACAAACAAGGTTAAGCATAGCCTACAGGCTAAAGCTGCATCTTGACCACCTCTTAAAGTAAAAACTGATACTCTTTGCACCATGTGTGAAAAAATCGCTCCTCCCAGTCGTTACTTTTTACATTTCCAAACTTCTGCCAAAAAATAATTTGCTGTTTAAATGTTTTTCATTTCCATTTGTTAAATGTGCATGACATGTGAAATGTTTTGTAACTTGTCTCTGCAAGATAGCCAAGAACAAAGGTTGCCTGTTGGAATTCTCAACAGTTTTATAGGCACTAATAGAACTAAATGCAGCAAACACAAATCAAATGTTCAGTGACCGACTTCTTCATTATATCTCAATAATCTCTTTTAAAGATCTTTTATTGATGTTATTACAAGTGGAAATGCAAGTTACAGTACAACAGATTCTCATGAGTTCAAAAGACAAATTCTGAACTAGAAGGTGGTGTATTTGAATCCCAAAGTTGCTTAAAACATATGTATACTGTGACTTTGAGAGCTGTTAGATTCTAGTTGTGCTCCAAATGGGAGTGCACTTATATCAAAAATAATAATAATCCTTGCATTTAGTATAGTGCCTTATCGTGTCAGAAGGATCTTCACAGCTCTTCACAGGATTTACTGTGACATGAAGTGACTGTGTATTTGGAGACATCCACAGCAGCACAATTGCACACAGCACTATTCCAGAGCTATGGAGTAAGTGACCAATTCTGTTTATGGGAATTGTTTGCCAGTACACGAGAAGTAACTCCCTTCTCTTTTTGCCATGAAAACTTTAACGTCCATCGGAATAGGCAGACGAGACTTCAGTCTAACTTCTCATCTGAAAGATGGTACCTCCCAACAATGTAACACTCCCCCAACCCAGCGGTGCATTGGAGAGTCAGTTTAGACTATGGAAATTCTTAAACAACAACCTTCTGAATCAAAGGCGAGTGCTACCATTAAACCAAGATACACGCCAGTACCAGGCAGTAGAAAATAATTCCACTTTTGAGACTGGGTATCAGCGTCAAAACACATCTGTCAGCTTTGGCACAACCAGGTAGATAAAAGATAAAATATTAATTCTGCTTTAGCCCAAACACTGATTTGAATGACAACCTTAAAAGAGCAGTCAATCTCCTGTTGGATCAATGGATTTTTTTCCCCCTTTTTTTTACTGGACACCTCCTTATGGTGCCAAGGGATAGCCCTCACTGGACATTTACTGCTGAATTGCTGCCAACTTTGTGGTTCAAATTCTCACCCAACAGTTTGAACAGCCAAATCTACAATGACATGCAACATTTACAGTCTACGACTTGAATCTGATCAGTCTGGGCTGGACTGAAACACAAATCCCAGAGACTTAAAAGGACCAATCATTTAATTTATGTATATAGTTCTTTCTTTGGAAGCTCAGATTCTATCTCCTGCTAATCAGTCACTTTAAAAACATTTCAATATTTGCACTTAGCTTGAAAGTTAACAAGCTCTTTTAACTCGATCTTCAATATCCTCCATATAACTTTAAACAAATAAATTACAAAAGACATTAGTGCTGCATTCATTAAATACCTCCCTTTTAAAAAAAATTGTAAAGATGGAAATATTTTAATCAAGCAGGGACTGAACTAATCCGGCCAATTATGGCCAGATTAGTTGCAGTACTCAACTTGGCACTCCAATGAAAAATACAATA
Source organism: Hydrolagus colliei (assembly GCA_035084275.1). NCBI lineage: Eukaryota > Metazoa > Chordata > Chondrichthyes > Chimaeriformes > Chimaeridae > Hydrolagus > Hydrolagus colliei. The sequence continues at coordinate 5,572,812 of CM068756.1, forward strand.
ATGAGCTGCATGTGGGGGGGGGGGGGGGGGGTGGTGGAGATGAAAGAAAGACACTGAAAACTTAAATCAATAACAATCCTTGCATTTGGTATAGTACTTTTCATGTCTTCTAGACAAATCAAGTGACAAAACTCCACAATTCAATGTTTATGTCTTGGGAACAACAGGTGCTTTGATCACAAGGCCAACTTGTTATCTGCTAAAGGTTTATTTGAAAAAAAATACTGAAAAGAGTCTTGTCTCAAAAAACGTATTTATTAAACATTCCTTTAGTTGAATCTAAAATGCACAATGAACCTGTGTGTGGACTCTAAAAGTTTCAGAGGCTCATTCTCTAGTTAAAGAATTCTGATAATTCTGAGAATCCGTTCCAGTGTTTGTTCCAGTATTGATTACTGTAATAACGGAAACTTTCTATTAAGGCACTAGATTAAACATATTGAATTTTCAATGTCAATATCTCAAAGTTACAGTCCAAGATTTATCTGAACAGCCAAATATTTGAATCAAGATTTCAAGCAAGGGCGGAAATTCAGCATTGCAAATTATGGAACTTGTCCCATTAAAACATTATTCGCAGAAGGCAGAAGATTATTATTATTTTAATTGCTAGTCAATGGCTCAGACATATACTCTGAATTCACTCAACAGTGTCAAATGACAATCAGTAAGATCATTTACACAACGTGCGCTAAATACATGTGCATGGATCCTAGCCTCTGCTACTCCCTTCTTTGTAGAGTCCTGTAGCTCAGTGGTTAGAGCATTCGCCTTGAACACAAGAGACCTGGGTTGGATTCCCAGCAGGGCGAAACATTGGGCAAGTTTCCTTACCCCACATGCCTGATAATAATCCCCGAAGAACAAAAATAATTTGGTCACTCAATCCACAACTGTTTGCGGGACACTGCTGTGCACAATTAGCTGCCACATTTCGCCCACAAATATACAGTCAATTCACTTTGAGACATCTAGAAAATAAAAAGCAAGGATTATTATTGTATGTAGGAACTGATTCCGACTTCCAAAGTTTTTCCCCCAATAATTACTTTGGAATTATTGTTGGTATAATACTTCTATTCAATCTGCAAAAATGAAAACAAAGGCACTGTAATAATGCTGCTATTATGGCTGGCTAAACTCCTTGTTTACAACTAGAAGAACCAGCAGCTGTAAGTTTTCACTCAATCACCTGCAGTAGTAAAGAACATGGAACACCAAGCCATGTCTGGATCTTCAGGCCTAAATTCAAACTAATGGCACCACTTAAAGAAGCCAGCATCACACCAGTTGTTACACTTTAAAAAAAAATCAAGATTGCCATTGTTTGTGTTTCCAAAAATACACTTCTACTTTCACTTCAGGAGTTGTGTCCAATACCCTGGGTACAACCTACCCTGCAGTTTCTCCACATATTGGCTTTGATGGTGCACTTGTCCATATGACCATGGGAGAAATTACGTGTGCCGCACCTGTTGTTATCATCTGAACTATTCATCTTCGAGTTTATAGATAAGTTCAATTGATCTTTACAAAACCAAGCTATCAACAAAGTCTCAATTTTGCCTTTCTGAAACGATTTGGAGTCAGGCTTTGATTTTTGGAAGATAAAGTCTAACTTTGTGGTAGACTAAGTCACTGTAGTTTTAACCAGTTTTTCTCCCCCAGGCAACAACAACAAAATTACATTTGTATAGCGCCTTTCACATCAGGGGGACGTCCCAAGGCACTGGACAGTTACTGCTTCAGACTCGAACTGAGGGGGGGGGGGGGGGGGGGTGAGGGAGGGAGGGTGTTAGGAGTTGTACATTTGAAAAGTTGACTCTTTTTCCTTTCTCCATGGATGCTGCCTGACCTGCTGAGTTTCCCCAGCAACTTCTGTTTTTGAAAACAGAATCATATACCTGCACAATACTCTGACTGGAACAGTTTGCCCTGCTATTTATCAAATCATTCCAGTCAGTTTTACATTGGTGTATTATTCCAGGTTGTGAACCCTTCCAGTCACTGTTGATCCACTTTAAAACAAAAACACAAGACTATTTGTTGAGTCGCAGTGAAGAAAGCTATATTTCTCCACGGCAGTATGTATTCAAAAAGCAACGCTGCAGGCGATAACGTGGTTAAAACAAAGTATAGGATCCAGTAGCTGTAAGTTTTCAAAAATCGGTTGCCATCAATATAAATAATAATCCAAGCAATGCACATGTTAAAGGTGGGATCACGCAGGCTGGATTTGTTTTGCTTTTTACATTGGGGGATGTACTCAATTGCCAGCATGGCAGGATGTGCTAGCAAGAAACTCGTAGTTCAATTTCGTTAAAAAAAATAAACTACTTGTTGTTGGTGGACTGAGGGAGGGAGGGAGGGAGGAGGTGGGAGGGGGTGGAGGAGGTGGGAGTGGTGGAGGGAGGGGGTGGAGGAGGAGCAGGGGGAGTGAAGGAGGAGCAGAGGAGGTGGAGGAATTTGTGGGGGGGGGGGGGGGGGGGGGGTGAGATGAGAGAGAGAATTCTCAACATCTCCGAACCGCTTTTCTGCACCGCCCACATCCACAGGCGAGGCGGAATCAGCGGCTTTCTGACCTTTCACCTGCTCGGGCTAACATGCAGCGGGTTTAACACACGCCCCAGACAGACTGCCCGCTGTCACTCCAGCCTGAACATCACACACAGTGTCAGTCAAGCCATTCACAAGTAGAGGCCGTGGTCCCCGCAAGGAGAGAGGGGACGGAGGGGGCGGGAGAGAGCAGGCCCTGAGCCCTGCCGCTGGAGTGAGTGAGTGAGTGAGGGAAGCGGCTCCCGCCGTGTGGTGTGACGGCCTGAGGGCCTCGCTCCCCAGCCGCCAGGGTTGTTGATCTCAAACACTCAACGTTTTTACCTGGAGATCCCGCTCCCCCTCTCGGCATGAGGATGGCCACGAGCCACGGCTCCGCGCATGCGCCGGCCCCGAGATCTCGCGACACCCGAGGGGCGGGGCTAACGGAGGCGGCGCGAGGCCTCGGCGAGATGGGCGGGGCCTTAGTTGCGAGAGGCGGAGGCTTCAGCGTGAGTGGGCGGGGCTTTGGTGGGAATGGGCGGGGTCTTTCGGGATGGGCGAGGCCCACCGTGGGGATGGGGCGGGGTCTCCATACAATTTACAATGGTAGAAAAAATTAACTTTGCAGAGAGAAATAGTAAATAATAATTTTTAATAATTATTATAATAGTTAGTAATCATTATTAATTATTAAAAATTAAATACTACGATATAATAATTATTAATAATAATTATTATTATAAAAGTTGTTATTATTATTTGTTATCATTATTATAATAATCCTTGCATTTGATATAGCGCTTTTCACATCTTATCGACGTCACAAAGCGCTTCACAGAATTTACTGTAAAGTGAATTGACTGAATACATATTTGTGGGCGAATCGCGGCAGCCAGTTGCGCACAGCAGCGTTCCCCACACAAACAGTATTGGATTGAAATGACCAATTTTATTATTGTTTTTTTTTGAGGGATTATTATTTGGCGTGTGGAGTAAGGAAACGTGCCCAAGGTTTCGCCCTGACCCGCCTGGAGTCGAACATAGGTCTTTGAGACGTCGATAAGACGTGGAAAGCGTTATATAAATGTAAGGATTTTTTTTTGAATATAATAATTTGCTCACTTCAATCCAACAGTGTTTGTGGGATGCTGCTGTGCACAATTGTCCGCCGTGTTTCGCCCACAAGTATGCAGTCAATTCACTTTATGGTATATTCTGTGAAGAGCTTTGTGACGTCTAGAAGACATGGTAAAGCACTATAATAATCCTTGCATTTGATACACAGTGCTTTTCACGTCTTCTACACGTCTCAAAGCGCTTCACAGAATATACTGTAAAGTGAATCTCAAGTTCCCCTGCTGCAGGTTTTTAAAATCATCTTTGACTATTCAGCGTTATTTAAATGGAAGGTTGTCTGTTGTAAAAATATTATCTTCCTGGGACATTGTGTGTATTTCAGGACGTAGTTTAAAAAAAAAAGTATCTTCATTTTTAGATGTGTATGTACAGTATTGCAAATTTAAATAGAAATAATATTAATCCTTGTATTTGATAGAGCTACTTATCAAGTCATCAAGATGTCTTTAGACGTCTCAAAGCGCTTCATAGAATATACTGCAAAGTGAATTGACTGAATATTTGTGGGGGAAACGTTGAATGATGGGACCAGGTGCCAAATTCTACAAATATAGCAATGTTGGCGCATAGAGCAGAACTTTATTTAATAAAGTAACGGCTGTGACTGTAATTCTAAATCATTCTTTCAGATAACGCAGGTTTTATTCAGCATCCAGCTGCAGGGGTTATTATGTCAGTGCAGTTGGTTGCTGTAAATTTTATTTTTGGTAACTCATACGATATGTGTCTCCCATATTTCAGGAGTTTTGGGATCATGGAACAACTTGCTCAGGATTTTTATAGGTCATGGGAGATTCAAACTACAACCCGTGAGACTCCAGTATATTCTGAGATGTCTGCACTGTTTGCAATTGATCTAATGAAAACATATTTATTTGATTATTTTGAATTTCATACTTGATTATATAATCTGCCATACCTCTGTCTATAGAGAATCAACTGCAATGAGAAATATTCCAATAAGGAAAATGCTGCACTGCTTTAAAGTACTGTACTATTTATTTTCTTCAATTGAACATCCAAGGATCTCTACCACAAAGGTTTCTGGAGGAATGTTTTTCAAAGCTGACTCCATCGACCTCCTTTGTTGTTTTCTTTAAACAACAACAACAAAATTACACTTATTTATCCTTTCACGTCAGGAGGACGTCCCAAGGCGCTGAAAACAACCTAGTTTGTTTAACATTTGCTCAATGGATAATTAAAAACTTCCTTCGAAACATTGCCTAATACAAATGTTTGATTTAATTATTGTGATAACAAATTTGTTGTGGAAAGCACAACACCAATATATTCTAAGGATTCCAAGGCAGTTTAGTTTAGTATTTATAAGATCAAAAGAGTAAATACAATATATTTGTAATATTGTATCTAAAATATGCTTCCTACAGTTAGTATAACACAGTTCATGTAAAAGCTAATGTTGGCAGATTCTACAGTACTGTTAGTATCAATTAAAGATCTATTTGCTTCGGTGTCATCATTTACGGAACTTAGTCAGCCTTTTTTAACACAATATTTTTAAAACAATATGTTTTAAAAATATTATCCACCTTAAAAAAACGATAAAACAACATTGTTCTACATTTAGACCTTCTGAATGCCCACAGTATGTTTGGAATACTGTACCCTTAAATATAGATGATGAATAAATAACAGCTGAAGACAACTAAAGCTTCAGCTAAACCCCCAATTCTCTCTATATCACAAAACATTGCCATTTTGTTGGTTTAACAGGACACATTGTACACTTTATTAATTGTCCGATGAAGCACAAACATAATACAAAATTTACATGAAATAAAGAGAAATTATAGTGCTTTACCAGTAGAAAGAATTCTGTGTTGTGACAACTTCATATAAACTTTCAGCTGCTTTGCATAAAATATTTTGATAGATTTGTACAGTACATTGCATGCTTGTTTAGTATATTCTGGAGGAGGCGGTGAACACAAGGAAATGTTTCCAATGTTATCTCTAGGCCTCTTAAACTTACACATTCTCTCGTATTATGTCATCTGTTTATGAGCTGAAGTGGAATAACTAAGAATGTGCAGCAATAGAAAAAACTAAAAATGACACAGGCTTGCTCTGAAGTATGTCAAAATCGACAGAATGGCTTTAGCTAATGAAACTGGAATGTAACTAAAGAAGGGAATGAAGCAGCTGTCAAGAGTTATAAGAATTTGTTGGCAGTTACACTCTCCCTCCTACCACCTGGCTTTCAGAGTTAATGGCTCAACAGTGAGGAGACTTGAGAAAGCAACACAAGCAGCCGAGCCATTAAACTTCACTGGTAAAATCTGAGAAAATTGCCTCCAGTCTGTAGGTTTGTGTCACTGGGAGGGACAGAGAGCTGCACACAAAGAAGGAAGGGCAACAGTTTAACTATCCCTGACCATCTAGGGTCTCTTTGAGTTGCTCTTTTATCTTTCAACAGAACCATGAAGAATCCTTGATCTTTGGTAAATTAGCTAACTTTGATCAGTAGTGGATTTAATAGCAAACTAGTCCAAATAATGCGGATGAGTAAGTGTTTCGAATATTGCAGTTCATGTGTTGTGCTTCTAAAAGATTTTTACACTTAGATATTTACCACAAACTATCTTTAGAGACTGTGGGTTGGATTTTTTCTGGGGATACTTTCCTCCTTCCATTGCCCACTTTTTCTTACCTGTGGCAACTTTGAATGTGGGGGGGTTGGGATAAAATCTCACATCTATTCCATTCCTTTAGAAGTGCAATGGAAATTTTGTGATCTTTTCAGTTGTTATGAATAATTAAGAGCAATTGCATATGCGCAAGATTCCACTCTCAAGTATAATATTCAGAGAAAGATGATCCCTGTTTACATATCTGTGACAAAGGAATTAAACAAAATTGTGTGTTGAACCATTTTGGTGGAAATTTATGGTACAGTATTTGATTTTTTTCCCCAAAGTATTAAGTGTAACATTTGAAAGTTGTAATATAAATAATTTATAACGCAAAGTTGAAGGGGACTTATGGTACACACTAATTGATGTATTCTATTCATTACACGTACAACTAGTAAACAATCCACTTTAATATGTTACTCAGCAGAATTGTTGGCCCAATTACACTTTAATCAATTAATTTTTGTGGAAAAATGGTTTCTAATCGGTTGATTTTTCAATGTGTCGATTTCATTCTATGGAGTTTTGTAGCCCAGTTGTGGTGTCCTGTTGCTCATTAGTTAGAGCACTTCCCTCACAAGCATGAAACGCCCGACTGGGCGTAACTTTGGTAAGTTTCCTTTCTCCACATGCCTGAAAATAATTCCTCAAGAAAAATAAAGCAATAAAAAATTTGGTCACTCAATCCACAACTATTTTGGGGACACTGCTGTGTGTACTTTACTAATGCATTTCACCCACAAATATACAATCAACTCACTTGACAGAATATTCTGTGAAGCGTTTTGAGATGTCTCAAAGATGCGAAAAACGCTACATATCAAATGCAAGGATTATTATTCATCTTATTCCTTAGGATGGTTACTTCACTGTTAGTAAATAGACAGGAAAAATATACTTAGTGTAAACTTCATTTGCTCTTTTTTGATTTGCAGCAAATCATCTCCTCTGACACTTCCTATGAATTGTGATGGACAAATTCACACCTTCCTGGTAGGACCTGCTATTTAAAAATCTAGAATATCTTGAAGTAGACAGCCATTCACTTCCTGTTGAGAATGCTATCCTTCGCCCTCGGCACCTCACTTGTCACTCTATCTTCTGTAGTGGAAAACTATTCCGTTCCTGATAGTAATGCTGTCTGTCCTAAGCCCACAGGCTTCTCAATCATCACTCCAGCTTTCTATTGTGGTGGACAACTACTCTTTTCCTGGTGGGAGTTCTATCCTCTATCCCCAGCCTTATCAGCCATCACTCCAAAGTACTTTTGCATCAGAAAACCAATCACTTCCTGACATGATCGTTAACTCTCAGTCCAGATATGTCAATCATTGATCTAGTTCTTGTTAGCCCTCAGCTAGTGTTGCTTGCAAAAAAAATTATACTTGTAAAGCAGTTGTCATTATAAATCAAATAGAGTAATTGATATGAAAACAGTTCATCTCAAAGTGAATCGTGGAATGGGATTATTAGTTAAATACATTTTTTTATATGGAACAGAACAGCAATCTAATCTCATCACAGTCATATGATCAGGTTCAAAAAATTTCCCCTTCCCTTTCTCCCCTTCCCACTGAGGAGGTGCCTGCTCCGCTCAATGTCTCCATCTTCCCTCCTCTCCACCCTCTTGAGTTGATGAAGTTGAGATCAAGAGCTGCTGTGCAGGAGAATAAAACTCTTCGGACAACTGCAGTTAAATTCAAAACATTATTCAATGTCACTAATCCTTGGTGTGCAATGATTTAGAAGACAATCAATGCTGACCCTTGGTGATAGATTGGACATCTTAACACTAACATTCCTAGCCTTCATGAGCACAAACATGTACAAAATAAGTAATATGTAATAGAACAACTGTATACATAATCATCGTAATACACACACAGCACGGAAACTAAGGACCAAGCAAGGCTATTTGGCTTATCAAAACAAATACTTCCATAGATTTACATCTAAATATAAAATTTGTTGATATGTCATAGCCCATAATGGACACCACTTTACTTACTAAATCTCCTATGCGAAAGTTCCAACGATTAATAATTCCCATCAGCAAAGCTCTGACTTGCCTGCTGGATATTAATTGCTCCCTATTGGGAGGGGACATCTGAAATCTAGCACGCAAATAAATATACATAAATTAAAATATGCAAAAGAACAGATGAACTAGTTTGGGTCTCTGAATAATGAGAATGCATTTCATCACGTATTTGGAGAGTACTTTTTTGAAAGTGTGTCACACTCTGGTCAACATAAATGCTATTTCTGGCAATAAAGGGCTGTAAAGAACTCTACAAGGACGCCTTTGGGCCTGGGAATTTTAATTGCTAATATCACTTCTCTGTTCTGGATCTTCCTTTGAGACCTTCACTAGCTTAAATGTATCTGGATAGTTAGAGATATCCTCCAGGGCAGTTGTCAACTTAGAAGAATATAGTTATTGGTAAAACCTGTTAAAACAATCATTTATTTGATTAAGGTCAACTGTGACAGAATTAGCTGGCAAATTAATTTGACAAATAGCAAGGGACTTTCATCATTATAGACATATGCATCTTAGCATTTTTACCATCCTATCCCCTCGATGTAAAAAAGGGCCTTTGTGTCCAAGATTCCCTCAACCTTTCTTGAAACTCATTCCAGCTGCTAATGACTCTTTGTGTAAAGCAATACTTCATGGTATCTGAACTGAAATTGCCCTTCATAATTTAGAACCTAAACCTGAGCTTTGTACCTGAAGTTGAATAATACCTCTAATACCACTAATTCTCAGATACAAAATGAAAACTAATTTGGACTGTATTATAAATGGTTTGAACCAGGTGCAGTCTCCATGCTTGGCATTGGTTGGGCAGTCTCTGCACAGATTTCTGTTAATAGTACTTTGAGAATAAGCAGAGTATGACACATGTAATAGGAATGTCTTCAAGACCAAAGGTTATGGCAGGAAATATTAAACTGTTTGAAAGGCATTTTGAAGATATTTTGTTGACTTCAGGCCATGTGTTATTGACATATCATGGCATATTATGGCGCGGAAAACTATTTTAAAAAAAAGTAAAGTATTTTAGGTATCTATTACATTTAAATTATTAGATTTACAATATGTTAAATTACATTTCATACCTAGCATGTAGACATCTTATATATTCATTTTCATATGTTAATCCACATTTTAATATTGCAGATTAATTAATAATAAATCCAGTGAAATTATTAAAATAGCTCTGTAAGTGTTCCTGGCAAGTCTCTGAGTGAGTGCCTAAATGTATTAAGTGTAGTTTGGCATTGCTACAGTAGTACTAGCACCTCTACAGTAGTACTGTACCAGCAGTAGTACTCTGTCTTGCCAGCTTGTACTGCTTTACTGCAATTTTGACGTTGCGTCTGTGGTGCCATTGAACCATATGGTGCATGCAGATGTGTCCTTCGTGAAGGCAGGTCTACTTTATGAATACAGTTTTCCCACATCTGAGGATCAAACACTGATGGTGTTGCAAACAGAGGACTCAACACATCTCTTTCTGCTTGTTGTTGAAATGTCACAAAATGTTGGTCAGTTGGGTGGTTTGATATATGTGAAAACCCATCACTATGATTAAGAGTATCCAAACCCAACACAGTTTCATGGATGCCACCTATACATTTTGGAAAATAGATGCAATTTGCCTCTGAATTTCACTTACCACCATTTGCTTTCTTTGAATCACTCAGTAACTAAATAAATTCAATAATAACTCAATAAATAGAAACCAAATAAATTCAATAATAACTCAATAAATTCAACTTAGCAAGATGAACTTAGAGATGTTTTGAAATAGTTATAAAAAGAGATGAAGTGTACCTTCTATTAAAACAACTGTTTATCTTTGTTTGTATAATAATAATAATCCTCATATTTGATATTGTGCTTTTCACGTCTTTTAGATGTCTCAAAGCGCTTCAGGGAATATGCTGTAAAGTGAATTCACTGTATTTTTGTGGGTGAAACACGGTAGGCAATTGCGCATAGCAGTGTCCCACAAACAGTTGTGGATTGAAATGACCAATTTATTATTGTGTTTTTCTGGAGGGATTATTATTAGGCCTGTGAAGTAAGAAAACTTGCCCAAGGTTTTGCCCTGCCTGGAATCGAACCCAAGTCTCTCACTTGTAAGGCAAGCGTTCTAACCACTGACCTGCAGGACTCCAGATTATCAGTTAACTGGGAAAGAGATTATAGTAATTACAGTGATGACTTTAAAATAACAAAATGTAATAGATTGCAATAATATAAATGACTGATTTTAGAAAGCTCATGTGTCTCACATTTGCATCACATGCCTGCAGATTACCTGCAATGTTTACTTTGCACAATGCCTCCAACATCTCTCAGAGATATTTCAATAGTTAAAGATGACGGGGTTGTAGTTTGCAGCATTTCATAACACATTGAATGCTTTATGAAACATAACTAATTTTCCCCCAATATTTATTGAATGCATCTTAGTTTTATTACTAGTCTATGTATATATCGTACCCTTCGAAATTTTAGGAATACAGTGAGCAGATTAGCCTACAGTCTCCATCTTGTGGCCACAGAACTGCATTAAATAAAAAATGGTCTACAGTACACAATATGTTTTTGGTATTTGATATATGAATATCAAATATGTAATATTAAATGAATTGAAGCTATAATATATTTTAAAAGAGACTTGAAGCTAGGATAATTTTACTGGTGATTTATCTAGCAGTACATATAGGGTATTAGATGTCTGGCGGTGGAGAAACAAGACACTAATTGAATTAAGAGTATTCTGATGATATAGTAACGCACAAAACCAAAACTACAGTTTTATTTGTCATTAGAACTTGAAGATCTAATTATTACTTTGCAGCTTCCACTCACATTTTTGCTTGTTTAAAACAAATTTTCTTGACTTTTTCAGAAAGATTTGTCCTCAGTGAAATTGGTAAATGTTGGATTATAAAAACAATTGTACTCATTGCGTTGCTTGTGACTCTCACATCTTCAAATAGGTGCAAAGGTGTACATCAATCAGATTTTACTTGCAATTGTTTTCTTATTTATGCTGAGATCGTGCCAAATAGACTAGCTTACAGTCTGCACAAATAATTTTTAACAATTCAAGTAAAATACAATTAATAAATATATGTAAACTGGTGAAAGTCATAAACAATGCCATTTACACGACTGCTTTTGCTAAAATGTTTTCCTACAAACAATAATGATACTGAATATAAAATTATATTATACTCATACAATTGCATTGGTTATTTTGGAGTGCACAGGCGTAAGTTTGCCTAACTTGCTAAGCTGAGCACAAAGGTAGCAAGGTCATGTCAACAAATCCATTATCCAGAGCATACATGATAAAATAACCCCCTGTAGTGATTATAGTACTACTCATATAGATTAACTGCCTTGCTAGTCATCAATTCTCAATGTGTGTGTGATTATGCATTAACTATTCAACAATCTTTATGAAAGGATTTGCTAATATATCTTAAATACTGTAGTTGGAGACATACCTGGTCATCCTTGGGTGCTTTTCTACGGAAACAAATCAGATTTGGATCTGACAACAATGTCCAGAACACTCCATTTATCATCTTTAAATGCCCAGGCACTACACTTCACAGTGATTCTAGTGAAGTGCATCTTGACAATGTGCTCTATCAAATTCAAATGCATTAATAATGTCCAACATTTTGAACAACAACGACAAAATTACATTTATAGAGTGCCTTTCATGTCGGGAGGCTATCCCAAGGTGCTGAACAATAACTTGAAGCCTTGTGTTCTTGAGTGTTGTCTGTGGGTTTGTGTCTGTGTTGTCCTCTATACACTGATTTATTGAGTTGAGTTGAGACATGCAGTTTGTCTCAGGGAGTTTACCCAAACTCCGCTAATACACCATTGGGATTAATGGAGGCCTTGGGGTAGACTAGCTTCCTGTCCCCTCAATCTGAATGGCATTGAGGAATCCTGGAAAAGAAAGAACTGTATCTTTGTCAAGTTATCCTTGAAAGACTACCTATGTTGAATCACCAAATATGCTTGTAATGTGTTGCCTGTCAAAGAATTATCAGGGAACAACACAGTAAAAAGTGTTATGTTTGGTTTATGTGAAGGAGCGGTTCAGAATGAAGTCACAAAACAATTCCCTACAGCACGTTTCATGGCAAAGAGGAACAACCTAAATCCCTCTGCGTTTATGTGAAGCAAGGAACTGTAATGAACCACGAGATATACCCTCTACCGAGATCTCTGCTTTTATGGCTCCACTAGCTCCACACCCTCAAGATCTGCCACCTGGTTCCCTGTCATCTTCCATCTGCTGTCTGGTTCCCTTTCATTTTCCATCTGCTGTTTCCCTTATCACTGTCCCCAGGCCATCCCCATATTGAATGGATATGGATTGTACCAACTTCTATCTCTGAGAACAGTAGGTCACCTCAGTCCTGGGTATTTACATATTAATACAGCCGAGCTTCTAAATAACAGTTTAATAGTAATTGTACTTCCTTAAATCATTTTTATATTTTTTAAAAATGAGCTTCTTCCCCCCCCCCCCCCCCCCCCACCCTCCACATATCAATTGGGAGAACTTGAATCTGTACTCATCTCCCAAGGAAATAAAAGAAGGAAGCCAAACATATGTGCTAACATCACGCTGCCTGGGGCAAGATTCCGTTTTACTGCCCTTCTGCATTTCCACGTTTGAAAATACGGGTAAAAATACATTAGGGTGACATCTTTGTTCAACAGCATTTGTAACTCATTATTCCATTCCTGGTCAATCAGTCCAGAAGTAGTGTTGAAGAGGGTTGAGGCATAGCAATAATTTGTTAAGTTAGCAGGAGGTATGCTCATTTATGCAAATACCCTATAACATATAAGAACCTCGTAGTGCCCAAGAGAGAAATTCTCTCACTTTTGAGTGTGCAATCTGTCAACTTTCTCAGCTGCTGAACTAATGCCTCACAGTTCCATTGTGCATATGGGAGCTACAATAAATAGCTCTAGTCATGCGATGAACTCTTACCAGGGCTGAGAAACTTGTATATCATTAAGCCCAGTATGTTCACAGTTAACAGTTGGTTATCTGAAATAGTTTTGCCTTTATCATTCAGGAGATATTTCAGTGTTCTCTACTTTATATGTACTCGTATGGATCCGGTAAGTATTAGACTGAATTGCCTCGTGTTATAATTGTTTCTAAAAAGAGATAGGTTTCCACATTTTGTGGAAATAGAGCTTCAAGATCCTGAACAAGGGTAATCAGCACAAAATATTTACTCTTAGACTGCATCTTACCACTAGTTGCACATCATTATGTATGTCCTTTGTTTATCTTTTCAATAATTCTGTTTAAAACAGTGATGGATCATTACATTATTGGGGAAAATGTGATTAGGAGCTTGAGAGTATAAATAAGATGAACAACATCTGGCTATTTATGTAATTTCAGCTATATACTGTATTAACTCACCTTGTTTTAGTAATTTGTCAGTTTTTCTCATAGACTTTTTCCACTTGGGACTGCGCTGAGGAGGCCAAAATTCACTGAACCCTTACAACCAGCAGAAAATGAAGACATTCATCCCATCAGTCAGTGTAACTCGGATTGCACAGGTGAAAGTCCCGCAAACATAAAATTGAGAACAGAAAAAACAATTGGACAAACCGCTGAATAAACTTGGATAGATTTCTATTATTCTCACAGCAGAGCAAATATGGAATATTAAAGTCATGATGAAGCCATTTGTGTCTGAAAGCAGATGTGGAATAGACTAGTTTAGCGTTTACAGGAGCAGAATTTCTAAAATGTATACAATACAGAAATATCATAAAAATTCATTCCTACTAATGTTGATTTAGACAGTACTTAGTTGACTTAATCATGGAAAATCAGAGCATCAAAAGTTATATTTTAAGAGCAGTGGATAAATTATGATTTTAAAAGTTCTAATGAACTTTTTTGAACTGTCCCTTGTAATAAACATGCTGCTATTTATATACCTATACTCACTGGATTTACCAGCTTGGATGCTGTAAATAGTGAGTATACTGCGGTAGCACATTATTGCCTGAGTTAATGATATTTCTTTAGCTATTAGATCAGTGAATTAATGACACTCACGATACCTGAAAAGTTTCCTGGATACTACTGCCATAAACATACTCTTGAACAGGTGGCATGGGACTGAAAGATTGAGTTTTGAATAAAGGCATTATGGTCCCACTTAACCAAGGTGAGTAAAATGATTATTTAAAAGATTCTTCTTGGAGGTTTATTTAAGGAGTGTGTTCTGGGTTTGACTATTTCTGAGGAAATACGTGTGGCAAAGCCAGGCAGGTCCGCAGTAATTCATGTGTTATATGGAAAGCTTTAGACTTCGTCAACTCTACAGCCTAAAGTCTAAAGAAGAATAATAATAATAATCTTGGCATTTGATATAGCTCCTTGCATCCTGGCATTTGATACGTTTCTTAGACATCTCAAAGAGCTTCACAGAATATACTGTAAAGTGAATTGAATATGTGGGCAAAATGTGGCAGCCAACTGTGCACAGCAGTGTCCCACAAACAGTCGCAGATTGAAATGACCAATTTATTATTGCTTTTTTGATGGATTATTATTGGGCGTGTGGAGTAAGGAAACTTGCATGGTTCCGCCCTGCCTAGAATTGAACCCATGTCTCCTGCTTGTAAGGCAAGTGCTCTAACCACTGAGCTAGGACTCCACAGAGAAATGAATTCACAAAGAAGTTAGATCGTTACAGAGGAGGACCTTGCTGCGTGGTAACCAATAATCCCACCAAAACCTACTGACTCTGCAGACATCCTTAGCTTCTAACTCTAACTCACCATTTTACTGTGAACCAGGTAAAAAGGAAAAGAAAAACTGCTATTAAATGGCAGTGGCTGTCAATACCACACTCAAAATGGCAGTAACCATCTAGCTAACCCACAGGATGGCAGAGAGCAACAACAGCAGCTTGCATTTATATAGCCCTTCATGCGGGGTAGAGTCGCGGAGAGCTTGAATGGCACTCGGTACCTCTGAGTGCCATTACAAACTTGCGTTCCAATGATGTGACCACTGATACCCTGCCACACGCTGGTTGCTCATGGTAACACCGCTTGCCTCAATGTATTTGCCACTGGGACGCACTGCACAGCTTCCAACACACAGCAATTGGCAACAATCTTCTATTTTCCAGGTGCCTGCTGCTGCTGCTCTGTGGGCTGGGCGTGAAGCCCTGACTGCCTCGAGATTGGGATGCTGAGGGGAGTAGAACAAAAATAGAAAAAAGCACCCGAATGAAGGGCGAAAGAGGCAAGGAAGGAAGAAAACTGGTGGAAAAAGAGCCGTACAAGTGGAGATGAAGGATCAGTTAGGAAGATCTGAGCACAGGGAAAGTCAAAGAAATAGTAAGTAACAATAGAAATGTTGATTTGTCTCTTAATTCTTCTCCTAGTTTTTTTTAATAATGTGAAATTCTCTCTTATTAACGACAAGAATACTGATGGTGCAATTCCAACTTGTTGTGCTAAGGCTGTAGGAGTAGATTAACAGCTGCACTGTCTCTGAGTGAGTCCCTGGAGCAGAGAAGAGACAGCGAATGTCCTTTACATCCACTTGTACCGGGACTAATTTACAATGTGGCAAAGCATGACTATTAATCTATCCTTACAACTACAGGGAAAAAATATTGGAACAACGTCATCTGTTTAATCTTTCTATGTGTATATTAGAAGATACAAATCAGTTGGTTGCACAAGCATATACGTCCCAGTCACGTTTCCTCCAGATTTTACGTCTAAAATAGTTGATCGGTATAACTTTAGTCATTAAAAGATGATATAGATATAAACTATCAATGGAGAGTATTTCAGTATTTTAAAACCCACGATCAGCATCACCAACCCACTGCTTCTTGTCCTCATTTTCTCTCCTATTATTTTTGACGATGCTGCCATTCCTCACTTTGGCCTTCAACCCTTACCCTAGTTTCTCAACCTAAATAAACGGGTTCCCTTTTACAGAGAAGGGAGTTTCTCCCCGCCAACAATCCTCCAGATAAACTTGGCCATTCACATCATGGCTGTTTTGGGGACACTGCTGTGTGAAAATTGGCTGCCAGTTTGCTTAAAATTTATAGTCTCTACGATTTACTGTAAATCCTATGAAGTACTGTTTCAATCACATTGCAAGGAGTAATAATTATTATTGCTTGTGTTGTACCTTCATTAATATTTACAATGGATTAAGCTTTAGATATCATCCACACATTGTCATCCAAAACTTTTGGGGGATTATGGAAACCATTTTGCTCAAAACATTACAGAATAAAATATATTTTACCACAAGGAAAGACTATCAAGGCCAATGCATTCTAAAGATGGTAGTGTATAAGACCAAGGAAGTAACTAAGTGGTCCATAAGAGAATATCAATATGAACTGTTTGTTCACACAGCCTGGCAAGTTACAGCTTCTGAAGCTAGTTTATATAATTCAATCCAATTGTACTGATTGATTCTTGAAACTGTGAGATACAGTTGACATTGCATATTACAGCATTCGGGTAGCAACTAGCCTCTGGAAACCTGTCAATTCATACATTATTGCTACACTGGTTGATAGATGATAGTAATTTTATTAAGGATGAAGAGCTTGCTAAGTGTGTTGACTTCTCTCGAAGCTTCTGAAAGTTTAAAGGTCAAAATAATATAGAACCTGAAAGAACTGAGACTCTTCTGTTGATGATGTGAGTTTGTCATAATAGCAACCATAAAAAGGTAAGTAAATTCTGTAGAAAAAGCAAGTGAAAACCTTTCTTCGAGTTTTCTATATCTGTGCCTTTGTTTTATTTGAAAAAAATGCAATCTTCAATGCTTCTAATTAAATCTCTTGCAAAGTGTTTACCTACTGTATATACAGTCACTGCACCCTTCTGATACATTTTGATGACCTGGTGACATATTATGTCAAATTTAAAGATTACTATTAAGTCACTTTTCATGCACATGAACTCATTCATCTCCAAAGCAGATGTCTACCAGCTAACTGATGAAGAAACACTTCAACTGATGAGGCTTGAGGCAATAGCTGCTGAAAGGCATTAACCGGAGTCTGTGAACACATGTTTGTACATGCAGCCTTTGGAATCTACCTTGATTGGTTTGCAGAGATGTAAGAGCCTGCTGCTTAAACTCTGCACCTCCAATTGGTAAAACCATTGATCAATGGAAGAGAGCTGTGCCTGAGTGGACGGGAAGATGGTGGCCACGCCCTAACAGGTAGTGTGGTCCTAGCTGAAGAAGCAGTGGAAAAGCTCGCCAGAAATCTGGAAGAAGAGGACCTTCTGACCCAACAGACCATTATTGAAGATAGTTGTACCCATTACACCCACTACTTCTAAATTCCATGCGCAATCTACTATTTCGCAAACTTGGTAACCAATCCATTTAATCTTCTGAGTATAGACTTGGCAGTTTTCCCTGAAAAGGAAATCAAGCAACACTCCAGAACATTAATCTAACCTTACATTATACATTACATTCATTTGGTTTTTTTGGAATGACATTTCCATGGTTGGCAAACTTTTTTTCCTCAAAGACACAATGGTCTAAAACATGATTTGAATGATTTTTCGGAACATGGTTAGCTCACTCTTATGTGATGAAGATGAGGCATACAGCTCTTCTCTCATTCTCTCTCCTAGCTGGTAAAAGATAGATGTTGTTGAAGTGCTAATTATCTTCTAAGAATTGCACTTGTGTGTTGGAGGCATGCAAACAAGATCAATAATTTTCAGTGGAAGGAATATTGAAATGTTCATGGCAAAGTTTTAGTTCAGGAATTTTAAGTGAACTCTGCACAAATTATTCAAATTCACTTTTTTGTGTGTAATATGGAGTATCTGATAATTTTTGAAAGGCAATAATATAGAGATATCATTTGCGTGAAGATCATTTTTGTTCATGTTCCAGCAAATATAAGAAATTGCAGTTTGATTGTTTTTAATTTCATATGGTAAAAAGGAAGCATCTCTATGTTTAATGATGGGATTAATTAGAATTTTATTTGCATCTTTAAAAAGTAATTATGTGCAAATGTGTTCAATTTTCCTCAGTACATTTGTTTATGCTGCATTTCAAAGTAATACCAGTAATTAATCAATACAAATAAATATTTTTAAAACAATATAGTTATTGAAATACAACCTAATGAAAATAACAAATAAATCTTCACTTAAAGAGTTTTATACAGTAGTTTGACATGAAGATCTGGAAAAATACTTGATAAAACTTACCAAAAAAACTATTTGTTCTAGGACTTATCCAACAGCTTATTTTCTGCTTTTGTGGAAGAGTGGGATAGTAGACAGATATTAATGAGCAGATTAGTGGAGTTTTATTGAATCAGAAAAGACTTGTGGCAATCTTCTGCAGCCACCGGGCTGCTGAAAATGGTGGTGTTTTCACCATTTACTTAATAAAAACTGCAGTGTGTCGGGGTATAGGTCAGGTTAAAGTGCTTCTGTTCCATACATCACTGAGAAATGTCAGTAATTTAGTCTACACTGTATTACTCTTGGGAATAGGTGAGGACCTAAGATGTCAAAGCAGATGGGAAAAAGTAGTTAAGGGTTAGATATTGCTAAATTTGTTTTATTTGTAATGCTACAAACATTGGACAATGTGTAGCATTAATGTTGAAGGTTTCTTATGTTGAAATTTCATGACAGGTCGGAAAGTTATCTATGTTATTATTTTCAGCATGAACTTGTAAAACTAATCTCTTATCATAAAAATGGTGTGCATTGTACAAATCTGTTCAGGCGATATTGCATTGCAGTATTTTGTAGCTCATATGAGGCACATTGCCGGGGTGTAAGTTCATGCATGAGTGTGGGAGCTGCTTCATCAGTGAAATTGAGAGCTTGTGGAATACTACAGATTGTGCTATGATCCTCAGTTGTTCATTTACATGTGTACAGATTACCATAATCTTGGGGTAGGACTAATGGTCAAAATATCTGTGTAGCAATTGGTATGGTAACATTCTAAAGAATTACCGTCCCTGCTCGCCCTCTCTCCTGTTGTCAATCACCTGCTTATGTTTAAATCCCTGACTGTCCAGCGCCTTGGGACATCCTTGCTATAGAAATGTAGTTTGTTGTTAGTGTTATGATCCATCTGCTGTACGCAGTCACGTCAAATAATTTGTTTGTGGTTGATTATTGTTGAAGAGAATAGTTCAAACAGCAGATTTATATTAGGTTAAAATCATTTTAACAGAAAGGAGCATTTCTATTGGAAATGTGATAAAATGTGATGTTATGTGACACTGGGCATATGACAGGTGAAATGTCTGTACCTTTACTGGTAATACAGTGGTGGTAGGCTGGTAAAACATAGGTTAATTATAGCTTTTTTCTAACTGAATAGAATTTCCTACAAGAAGCACAAAATGAAAGGTCAGGAGCATTAGTGAATGTTACATTGCAAGAATATAATATTTGTCCTGCTGTACTCAACACAGTGAATTCTCGAGTGGCAGAGGACTTCAAACTCAAAGAAAAATCTCCATGGAATCCTCCCAGCCAGTCACAGAAATGTGGGAGACATCTGAGAGAGGGTCAGCTGCTGCCCGCTGACCAGATTATGCTGCATGGCTTGTAGACAAGAGAAGGTACTGAAATAATTGGATTTTTAAAAAAAAAAATGTGGTGACAAGTTGCAGACATTTTTACGTGTCAGGTAATAAAAGTTGACGAGCTTCGCACGTGTAAATAAAAATGTGGCTGAAGATAATTCTGCTTTCCAGGTTTATAGCGCAATGCCGTATCAATGTTTGGCTTTTCAATTCTTGTTCACTTGTTTAGTTTTTAAGAATGAAATAAAGTGTTTGAACTCCTGTGTGTGCTGGCTATGTAGTCGTCATTATTTGGTCATTGTCTGCATATCATCTGTAGTCACCCTTTGGTACGTTATTAATTAATTTTAAATGATGTGCTATAAATTATTTTCCACTGAATGAAACAAATTACTTGAAGACTATATGACGTGTCTAATTTAGTTGGCAAATATCAGAGGCGCCAATTTTGATCTATATTATTTCCAGAAACAGGTTATAAAACATAAGTTGAATTAATCATAACCAGAAAGAGTAGTGACATATTCTTGTCATTTCACCTTAAGTGCTTTTTTGTATGTTTTAAAGCCTTGCCAGAATGGCAGAAGCTCATCTGTTGCTGAGTGCATGATGCTTTTTAATGGTAACATAGCAACTTGGGTCCTGGATAGCAGGTGACAAAGGTCAAACTCGAAGACTGCACAAATATTGTGTTCTGGATTTATTGTTTTAATTAAGAATGTGGCAGTTAGTCATAAACAGTTTATGGTGTTTTGCACAGTGCGGCATTTTGAAATCAGTTGTTTTTTTTGATGAAAATATGATACCAGCTGCAAATGTTCTCAACATTCAGAAAAAATACAAATTGACTAAGAACGTTATGTAATGTTTGACATTTGAAATGTCTTGAATGATTGTTTTTAAGGCCATCAACACGGTTGGTCGTGTGGATATCAGTCAGGCAACAAAAGAAGCTAAGATGTGTGTACAATGTGGTCTATAATATTTTATTGAGCAAATGAAAGTACTGTATTGAAAAGGGTATCAGAAAGCTGACAAGTTAATGCTGCCTCATTAACAGTAAACTAATTAAAGCAATGGAAAAATACAAAAATATTAGTCCTTTTATACAAGATTGCAGTACTCTTATTAAAAAGATCAATAACTGAACAAGATAGATAAGTTGTATACATAAGTTTTTTTTTGTTCATTCATGCATGCAGAGGGACAAAAAGGCACAAATGGTCAAGCTTCCTCCACTATAGAATTATGACTGCATTCCCCAGAGGTGTAGTTTGCACTGTAGTCCTTCTCAAATATGATTAAAATATAAAATATGGGTGATAATGTCAATAGAGACTCAGACGTGTTATTTTATTGATCTGTATGACTATTTTGTGCTGTGTTCAGTCAAGCTGTGTATATGTCTTATTCAACATTATTTTATTAACCTAATATTTGTACCTTACATTACCAGACATACCTTTCATTCAGTGAAGCACAGAGGCACAGGTCTCTAATCAGAAGTGACAACCTATATACTTTCTTTCAGCCATTATCCAATTGCCTACAGCTAAGAGCGCTGTTCCCTGAGAACGTTTTGAATTGGGTTATTTTTATTGAGGTATTAAAGTAATTTTTCAGTTATTCGTAGGTTATCCGTTGCAGAACACTTTTTTTGGATAAAAATCTACTGGCAATTTTCAAGGCTGCAGTTGCATATTTTGAGATGAAAATTCTATGCATTTTACCATTACTGGGTGTAAATGGATTTTGGAAATTTGGGTTAAAAATTGAGTCTCTGGACTTAATTTTGGGCTACCTAATAGAGAATATTGCGTTCTGACAAATCTTTCAAGAAAAGCTAGTTTGGGACCATTGAAAAATGACCTTGGATTAATAGACTGTACTGAAGTATGCTGGTGTGTCAAGTTTATTTTTATATTTGTTGACTGATGTGAAATAGAACTTTCCTGCAATTGTGTGGTGTTCATTGTTGGTTTATTTTGTATTTTTGCTGTTAAATAATGCATTTTTATCCCTACAGTTTCAGTAACTAGGATCTTTAGTGTCTTGTTACTAAAGCCTGAAAGAGCTCAATATCACTGCCCTTACTACATTCTGTTTATTCCGCTTTATAACGAGCATAATTCAAGAAAGATGATGGTATAGTAACTGAAACTTTAAAATATTTCCAATATTTTCGTAGGCATTATGATCTTTCAAGTTATGATCTTGCCGGAAATTTACCACATTTAGATCCTTGCTGGATAATAACTTAATTGTCCAATATGTAAAAAAAAATTGTCAAGATGGAACATTATGTTTATAACCAGACAGCACAGAACTGGACAGTTAGTATTGTAAGAAATAAATCTGGGACAAGGATAAACCGTTTTGGCTCCATTAAAACAATCACACAGTGTTGGGCAAATATTTTTTTTACTGCCATTCTGCACCCCATCCTTGTTTCCAAGAGAAATCAGTCATCTATGTTGTCATTGTATTTCAAAATCAGTTCCCGTTTCACACATTTTCTATAAAGTTGTACACACTTTTGACTTGGTAAAGTCATAATCATCTCACATCACAAATATTATGCAATATTAACATTTGTAGAACTTCTTCCTCCCCATGTTAAAAACTAAAAACTTTTGAAAGTTATTCTTTTGGTGACAAGGCATGGTTGTTGTAACATTAAAACACATTTGTTCATATATAAGATTACATCCAAGATTGTAGTTGATTGAATTATATTATCTGGCAATGCAGTCTATTGTGTGTAATTTAATATATATATATATATATATATATATATATCTTCAAGTATCTTCTGGAAACAAATTGATAAGATTGCAGATATTTTCAGTAAAAATGGTGCATACTTAGGAATAAAAACATTTGAAATTTAAGTAATAATGTCAGTTTAATCATGGCATCATTTGATTTCCTTTCAAATAACATTTTAATGTTGAACATGGCTGTGACTTGTTGCTAATTGCTTTTAATAGCAATGGAGTGTGTTGACCCAGTGGTTTAAGTGGAAGCTTCAGCACCATATGAAGTAGACATATGATAGTTTTCAGTAAATGTTTCAAGTACACAAAGTAAAATCGAACCCAATCAAATTAAATGTAATTTTGCTGTTTATTGTGCTGTAAAGCAGTTTCCACAATACAGCCAATTATAGCTTATAAGTGAAAAACGCAACTGCTCCATGCATTTTCCCCAGAATATAGCTTTGCCTCTAACATGTACATGCATTTACAGTATGATTCATGTGTTGACATGGCATATCCGATTTTGTTATGGATCTCTTAGGAATAAGAACAATACAGTAAAGCCATCATCCAGGGATGTTCTTCAAGCAAATATTTCACGGACATAGTTCTTTTTATATTTATATAATAATTTAGTGTTATGACAATGTTTTCCCAATGCTGTTTGCTTTTTTATCCCTATGTTATTATATTTCCGAACCAGACCTAATAACAGTGTGTGAGCTGAGCTGCAAAAGCCTTATTTTCTAAAATCCCATAGGATCGAAATGCACGCAGATAGATTTAGGAATCAGAGTGTTGGTGTAGAACTTCACTGAAGAATACTGTGCAGTGGCCTGGAAAGTTTTGGTTGCTAAAATTATTCATTTTAGTTTCTTTCTCCTTTTGTGTTGAATTTACAAGTTGAGTTGTGCACCCAATTCATCTTATATTTTCCTTTTGACCTGTCTATTCTGGTCACGTTATTGGCCAACAACTGATTTCCTTCCTGTTTTGTGGTTTGTTTTTGCTGCACAAATATGGCAGCCCACAGTTCAAGTGATGGCAACGGGAATCTGGGTGGTATTAATGACAAGAGGCCCAGATAATAGACACTGCAGCAAGCATAAGATAATTTTATATCAAGCGTCTTGTATATTGACTAAGCAATAGTAATAACCCCTACGTTTGATATATAGTGCCTTTCAAGTTGGGAGGACATTTCAAAGAGCTTCACAGAATTTACCGTTAAGTGTAGTCACTGAGTATTTTCACTCTAATGCTACATATTACATATGTAACGGTATGCGCAATTGGCTGCCATGTGTCTTCCACAAAATACACAGTCACTACACTTTACATTCATAGAATATACTTTCAAATTCTGTGAAGCATTTTAAGACATCTTGAAGATGTGATAAGGCACTATATCAAATGTAAGGATTATTATTATTATGTATTGTCCTGTATTATTCAAGTTGTTTAACTGCTGTTTCCACTTCATTTAAAGCATTTAATTATTTTAATGAGATATGAACACCAATCCTGGTCAGAAACCCAAACAGATCTGATTATAATTGGTTTGGCTCTTTGGTTTTAATTGTTAAGAAAAGATAAATCTGTGCTTTACAGTTTTTTGACAAAATAGCACAACATCGCAAGCTATTTCTGGTTTTAAAGAATGACAAATCTGCCATTTTGCTGTCTTAATTGAGCCGGAAGGAAAGTAGGGCACCAGTAGCACAAAGCTTTAATTAGGAAAGGATGAAACATTTAGTGGGGGAAATCTGTAACATCAGATGGAGGAAACCCTCGCATCTGCTGAGGATGCCTTGGTGTATCCAGCAGGGAATGCCTGAACAGCAGTTGGAAATTCCCAAACTCTTCTGGGAGAACCCCTCATAGTCGGTAGGGAATTCTCACGCATTTGTAGGTGCAGTGGTGGAGTTTCTCGAGAAGGAAATTTCGATGATCACAAGATCATCTGTATGAAGAAGGCTCTTTGGCCCATTTGATCTCATCTCTCCAGAACACCCCCCCAGTGCCTCCCTCTCCCCACCCCAATCACTGCATCAAGCTGCTTCTTTAATGAATCTAGAGTCCTGACCTCTAGCACCTTTTCCTGACAATCTGTTCCAATCATTGATTGCCCTCTGCATAAAGAAATGCCCCCTGGTATTTGTCCTGAAATTACCCTTTACAACTCCAAACCCACTCCCTCTTGTTCTACTCATGATACATCCATTAAATTCAATTTAATATTTTGTACACTTCTGAGTTGTCTCATCTGAGTCACCTCCTCTCAATTCTGGATGAGCTCTAGCTTGTCCTGTTGTTGCTCATTCTTCTAACACTGGGGATCATCATCGTTGCTATCCTCTGCACTATCTCTAGAAGCCTGGCCTTATGTCTTATGTCTCCTTATGTCCAATGAGAATATGCTTTCATGATGTCAGGAAACCTTCAAAATCAGTTAGAAGAAGCCTTGAGGTTCACCTTTAGGTAGCTTGGAGATTTCATCGGTTCCAGACTGTGGCTGGATACTGTTTAAATGCAAATTCCTGTGGTTGGTCCATTAGTTGACTGGATTTACTTGAGGAATCCCAGAACCTTTATTTAGGTAAGGACTTGCTGTCAGTTACAGCTTCCTGATGACTAAGAAAGCGGAAGGAGGAAGTTATTTAATAATAAATCTTAGGACATTACCATTGAAAAGCTGTACATCTTCAACGCAATTATGAAGGTTTTTCTCAATGAGTTAACATGGTCAACAGTGGAGTTACTTAGTCACAATGGAGATTAGATGCCTGCGGGTTAGTAATAGTAACTAACAAGTGAGGATGCTTTGACTGTGGTGGAGAGAATATATGTTCAGGTGATTGGTCCTGTCAATAAAGTAGATCAGATTACTCTAATTTGGTTAATTGTTATCTGGATATACACAGAAATTTCACCTGGATCTAGAAATCTGAGAGGAATGTTTTCAAAATTAGAATGAATTTAAAAATCTGCCAAATTCTGCACACCCTGAAATGGTAAGAAAATAGCACCACCCAGGGGAACAAAAACATTTCTCTGCATCCTCTTAACCCATTCTCATTCTTTCTTTTGGGCTGCAATCTGTTCCAATTACACTGATCTGGATGACTCGATTTATTTGATCAAAGTGTATCACTGAGATCTGCAAGACTTGTATTAATTATTGTGTGTTTGGCATGGTGATCTGATCAATGATAAGCTTGCACTGGTCCATATTCCCATATGGCCAATGGCAAATTAAAAATCATTTAAGGACAGATACGGAACTGGACAAATTCAGTCAGACTGCTTCACAACAACAACAAAAATTACGTTTATAGAGAGCCTTTCATGTCAGGAAGATGTCCCAAGGTGCTGAGAGGAGTGAACAATACTCTTACAGGAGAGTATCTCTGGCAAATGTAGTTTTGAAATTCATTTAAGTGAAAAGCATCTTAAATTGAATACTTTGGGGATATCATATTACATATTTCTGTAATGATAGTATTGGACTCCATTTTCCTTTCACGTGACTATGGGTTCCACATGGACTGGTCAACAATTGTAACATGTCAACTGCTTCCTTGACTGAGATCAGATACTCAGCAGAGGCCTCAATTTAGATCCGTGACCTTTTGGTCTGTGTGGGTTAATGATGCATTGAATATTAGACCATTGATGGATTTGAGGTTAATGATTACATCTATCCACCCAAGTCAGTTCAACTGACTCACACAGTTTCTCTTTCTACCCTAAAATAAATAATGACTTGGTCACTCACTGTTTGTGGGACACTGTTCTGCGCAATTGGCTATCGCATTTTGCCCACAAATATACAGTCAATTCACTTTCCAGTATATTCTGTGAAGCGCTTTGAGACGTCTAGAGGATGTGAAAAGCACTATATCAAATAAAAGGATTGTCATTATTCACCCAATGTGCTTGAAAATGCCTTAAATCCCTTAAAAGCAACATTTAAAATGTAAATCTTAAAATAAATATATCAGATATTATTTTAAAAGTGTGTGCTGGTTACATGACTTTACCTTTGATGAAAGAAGTTAAATGAATAATATTAACTTTGGTTAGACTGTAATATTTTGTGAACCGAAGTGATAAACGGTTATGGATAAGTGAACAATATTAGTATGAACCAGAGTGTGAATTGGGTCATTAAAACTCCTGATTCGTGTGGATTGAAAAACATCAACAAAAATTATCCTTGTTATTACATGCAACAGAATGAGCTTCAGCTAATTGGTGCAAGAGGATTTTTATTTCCCATTGTAGAGACTTACAAATGATGGCTGAAGTTTAGAATGGCAGACCATGTACGTGATAACACCTGAAGCTGCCAGTGTATGGTACTGAAATATTTTTATTCTCACTATTACCCATGCGTGACATGGATGTGAACACAGTGTGTAATGTGTTGCTAAAAGCCTGGCTTGCTGATATTGTTTTAAGACATTTGGTGGCAGTATAACCACACACCCTTAACCATTAGACAGCAGTCAATTGTAGCGCAGACTTCCAGTGACCTTTAGCATGTAGAGCTGCATTTATCACTGATCACAAGAGTAGATTGAAGGTATTTAGTTCTGTTTTACTTTCCACTTATAATTTCTTGTGGCACAGTAGCAGAATGAAAACAATTGTTCACTTGGGAAATGTATCTATCTCCATCTGGCTGTGTAGTACAGCCAGCTGCACCTGAACCTCACAGGACTGGTTCTGCGTTTTAGCTATTCAGGTTACAAAGGAGATATTTTCCATTCACTTATCTATCTAAAACTTTCAAGGTCCCTTTTTTCTGATTACTAACATCTACACATTTTTCCACGGCCTTCATGATCAATAGAGTTGGTTATTTAGTAAGTTTTTTTTCATGCAATTTGATTTTGGATTAATGTTTCCTCCAGGAGAAAGCTGAGATCTTGTCTAAAATATATTGCAAATATATATTTGTTTGCCCTCTGTTATTCTCCCTTGTTGGTGCAGCTCATCATCACCTTTCCCTCTCATGGTTAGGTCTGAAGACTTTTCCATAGTGACTGTAAATGCAGATTTTTGACCAGCTGGCCGGAGGAATGAGTCAAAGAAATTATGATTATAGTGCCTTTCATGTTGGGAAGACACGCAACTGACTGGGAGCCTGAGCTAAGGGAAGGAGAGAATTGAAGGTTTATGCCAGATGTTTTTCCATCCTAAGATGTAACGCCTGACCTCCATGTCTAAGTATCAGCCCAGCTCATAAGTGAAGCACTCACCGAACAACTGTGAGAAAATTGCGAGCACTTTGGAATTGCAGCGAATTCTAGCACCTGCATTGCATTAGAAGGCAAGAGTAGTCACTGGTTAATCTGTGTTTATTAGCTAAAATTGTCTGAAAATACAAAATCAATACTGTAATCAATTGCTGGATACTTTGATGTGAATTGAATTATTCTGTGATTGATTTGCCTCTCATTCTCCCCGCACCATACATTATTCCTAGCTGTGAGTACGGGCTAGAAATGTACTCCTGGTCTTCGACTACCTTTGCTCTTTAGCCGATTGCTAGGAGGAGATGTGAGGAGCATCCTGAGGGAATTACCTGACCTCTGCCCATTATCTCTCCATTGCAGCAGAGGCTGAGCTCACCAGACATGGACATGGAGGCTTAGTAATTCTATGGACTGGCACATTGGAGTGCCAATGCACAGCACCATCATGCTTCCTCTGAAAATGAACTGATGTGACAACATGACATGCAATTTCAGCTGTAGGTATCACAAATGACTGGAAACAATAAAACACATCAAGGAAAAGATTTTCAGTATTTGTCCTCAGAAATCATTTAGAGGGTTTCACACAATCACATTTCCCTCCTGAAGTGAAAGGCGCTCTACAAAAGTAATTTTGTTGTCGTTGTTGTTCCTTGCAAAAACAAAATAAAAGTGGATTTTAACTACATTTTCAGGTAATAACAATAAAACATTTCAAAGTAAGAGTGTAAGTCAGAAGCCAAGCCGATATTGTTGTCATGGAGTGTCCTTTATAAGTGTGTCATATCAAAAAATACTATGTATTTTGTATTACTGTACTATCTATATTTCCTTTCTGTTAGGTTTATTTGTTTAGAAACAATGGTGGGTTTATTTGATAGAATGAGCATCTGTCTGTTGCACATGACTGATCTTGGGTAATATTTTGAAAAATATTCAGTACCTTCAGTCCATCCATTCTGAACAGATACGCGTCAGCTTTTTTGTGTTTATGTGTTGTACAAAGGTTTGCACTATGTTGTTTCTGCACACAGAAAATGATCAGAAATGTGCTACAATGTTGGAACAATGGAATTTCTTTTGAGGTCAGAATGACAGAAAATTAAGGTTCTAATCGTTAAAACTCACAGGAAGTTGGAGTATGCCATATTCCTACCAAAGTGATACATCACTTGACTCGCACAAGTGAATGGCTCACTGTACTTTTCAACATCTATATGCTCCCCTTGGTGACATCATCCTCAGACATGGGGTCAGCTTGCTGTCATTCTGCCTCCAACCTCGATTCCAGGACCACAGCTGTCCTGATAGACGGCCTGTCGGGCAGAAAGTCCTGGATGAGAGCTAACTTTCTACAGTTGAATATCAACAAGACCAAGGCCCTCCTGATTAGCTTGCACCAGCACTTCTACACCTCAGGCACTGCCAGCATCAACCTCCATGGTTGCACACTCCACCTCACCAAGCCAGTCAGGAACCTAGGTGTCTTGTTCGATCCTCAACTGTCTTTTCTGCCCAACATCAATGCCATGACTCGCTCTGCCTTCCCTCACCTCCGCAACATTGCCCGAATTGCCACTACCTCAACCCCTCAGGTCGTTGAAACTCTCATTCATGCCTTCATCACATCCAGGCTCGACTATGCCAATGCCCTGCTTGTCAGCCTCCTCAACTTCTCCCTCCATAGCCTGCAGATCATCCAGATCCCCTTAGCTCATGTTCTCTCCCACACCAAGCTCCATGACTCTATTACCCCATTCTCGCCCGACTCCACTGGCTTCCCATTACCCAGAGGATTAAATTCAAGATACTGGTCCTCACCTTTAAAGCCCTTCATGGCTTTGTCCCACCCTACTTCTGTGATCTCCTAACCCCCTACCAACCTGTCCGTTCCCTCTGCTCAGCGTATCCGGCCTGCTCTATGTCCCCCAACCCATCTGCCCCAGCAGCAGCGAGTGAGCCTTCAGCCACTCTGCCCCAACCTCTGGAATTCCATCCCGCAATCCCTCCCTAGCCTCCTTCCAGTCCCACCTTAAGACCCTCTCCTTTGACTGTGCCATTGGCACCCCCATTCTCCTCCCTTCCCACCATCCTCCCCGATCCCCACCCCAGAAGTTATTGGTGCAAAGTATTTTTCACATTGTTATTTACGTTTAATAGAGTACTGTATAGGTAGCGTCTTTACTCAATAATTAAGTGTATCTGTAATTCTCTCTGGCTACATGGTTTACCCATTGCACATAATAATAATCCTTGCATTTGATATAGTGCTTTTAGCCCTCTAGATGTCTCAAAGTGCTTCACAGAATATACTGTAAAGTGAAATGACCATATATTTGTGGGAGAAGCATGGCAGTCAATTGCACACAGCAATGTCCCACAAATAATCGTGGATACAAATGAACAATTTATTTTAAAAATTCTTGAAGGATGATTATCAGGCATGTGGAGTAAGGAAACTTGCCCAAAGTTTTGCCCTGTTGAGAATTGAACCCAGGTCTCTTGCTTGCAAGGTGAATACTCTAACCACTGAGCTACAGGACTCCACATAATATAGCTGTGCTTACACCTGTGCTTAAATTACAGATACCATTACTTTTTCTTATATAATAGTAATTTTTTCAGCCAATTTCATGAGATTCGAAGTGCTGACAACTTACCGTGCACCTTACCTAGTCAATGATCTTTGAACTGTGCAGAATATAAGATGAATTCTGTTTTGTGTGAACTTGTCAGTTGTTTGGCACTCTTATCTTATAGGGGAATAGACTGAGATAAATTACTCCAAATGTATTGAGGTTATATTACAATTTTAAGAAATATATGAAAACACTTGGAACATACTGGAATTAGCCAAATCTTATTAGCATTTATTGGAACTCATCTCACTTTCACACTTATTAGAAGCACTTGCTATTCAAACAGCTGCTTTTTCCTGAAAGTCCACTAGGGATTCATAACATGTGAAGACTGCAAATGCTATCAGTATCAGTAATAACAGATTACTTTTTTTACTTTGAGTGTAAACCGTCCTCGTTGCCATCACCCCCCCTACCTCCACCCCTCATTCTTTTGCACTCGTCACACTACCTCACAGGTCCAAGGGTGTCTGAAAGGGGGAAATGTGAAAATAAAGAGTTCTCAGATCTCTGCTAACACAACTTTGAAGTGACCCCAAGGGGTACCTGAGAACAGATTGGATCTATTACTATATTGGTGGAATCTCACTTGGTGAGCTGTTCAGGGGAGCTGGACTTGTGAATTACCTGAGTTGTGTTGTGGCATTATAGTAATGTAGGGTAACAAAGTTCACACTTCAGGGAGAGGAGTTAACAAAATACGACGACTCTATTGCCAGTAGAACCTCCAATAGGTGGCTGGGTGACAACCTCACTAGTTATTAACAGATGTTAAGGGAATGTGATTGTTTGAAGTCTGAGACATAGTTTCAAGCCAGAAGATATTTTACTGATACCAGATTCATTTGAGGTGTGTCTTGTTACAAGTATGGTCTGCCTACCAGGAACTTAAGCTGTAGCTGTAACTTTGCACGAAACAGAACTATTTATTTGATTGATTTGATGTTCCGTTCTAGATGGAATGGAGTCTGCTGTAACAGGACTAATTGCATGGTGGTCATATATGATTGGGGCATGTCATTCTGCTTGGCTGGAATGATTCCCATCTTTTCTGCGTCTTAATAAACTGCTTCAGCTTTAACCAACTGTGTCTAACAGCTTATCGAAACTTGGAAACAAAGAGGAACTTAAAGGCTGGCCCACAAAAGTTAGGATGAGAATCTCCATTACAAATATCTTTATGAGATCAAAAGTTTAATGCAGTGGGTCCTAGTAGTTATTCTATTGCTAACTGCAACCTTGTTAACTCTAGCAGTGGCTATGTAATCTATTTGAGTTTCAAGGCAACCGCATATGTTTGACCACAAGTCAGCTTTGCAATGTTTACAATATGATAAAGATCTTTTAGCTAACAACCAACAGTTAAAACAGATTGCTTTGTTCCTGGGTAAACCAGACAAGCAGTTATTTTGTGTGTATGCACAGTCAAATTGAGACCTGGCTTCTAAATGAGATAAGAATTGAGGGAGGAACTATTAGCTCAAGAACAAAACTCTATTTAGAGTTGAGGCTTTCCCCTTCCCACATTCCCTTTGTGTTGCTTCCTCCCATGCCTCCTTCAAGGCATAACCCAAAACACAACTCCTTTTCGACTATACCTTCAGCTGCCTTCCTTCCTCTCTACCCTCCTTTATCCCAATCCTGCCCCCATTCTCGGGTCCTGATCCCCAACTGTTCAGCGGCTTGCCATGTCCTACCGACGTGAATGGCTCTTTACAAATGTCATTTTTTAAACTGTTTTATTTATTTATCCAATAATTCATAAACAAAATATTTTTACAAGTAGCATTTATAAATTTTACACTTGTGGTACACACATTATAGGGCAAAACCTTGGGCTAGTTTCCTTACTCCACATGCCTAATAATAATCCGTCCAAAAATAACTTATAAATTGGTCATTTCAATCCACGACTGTTTGTGGGACAGTGCTATGAACAAATGGCTGCCGCATTTTGCCCACAAATATAGTCAATTGACTTTACAGTATATTCTATGAAGTGCTTTGAGATGCCTAGAAGACATGAAAAGCGCTGTATCGAAATGCTAGGATTATTATTATTATTGTTGTTGTTATTCTGCTGGCTCAAGTAAGGCAGAATACCATTCTTTTTGATAATCTGGAATTTTGGAAATGATGCACAGTTGCTGAATTTCTGCTGGAAAACAATTACTGGGGTGTTTGTTAATTTATTTAGCAGCAAATGTGATTTTATCCAGTTCATAAATTTCTTCCATGTGGAAAACTCATTAATTTTCTAAACGTTTTAATATTTGTTGTTATTTCCAGAACGGAAAATGCATTGGGAATATTATTCATTTCCATTAGTTTTACTGCACATTCATATCGGGTTATCTGAATTAGTTCTTACGGTGTTTTCCAGTCGCACAAAGAGTGACACTTTTGTCAGTCTTGATTATGAATTTCAAGGTCAGTTCTCAAACAGGGGTTACAAGTTCAAGCCTCAGGGCTGTCTGTCACTTAAACATACCTGCCTCAATGGTGAATTTGCTGAATTCGTAGCTGAACTGCTTTTGATGGTGACACAGTTCACTATGGAGAGACAAGCTTGCCATTGTCTGACTGGGCTCCAAGGAAACATTTATGACGGCTGTGGATATGTTTGTGTCCCAGACCATCATCTGCCTTTTTGAAAGAGTGTATAGAGTGGCGAGCAACATGTGAAGAAAACTATAGGTTTTTAAAAATCAATAAAGTTTACATTCCTAAGAAATTTGCTAAGAGTCCATACAAAACTGTAAAGAAACAATTTGTTGACATACACATTAAAGCATAAAAATATCTTCAGATGCATTGGAAACATGATAAATAAACTGTGGGTGTATAATACATATTTTAGTATTTGTACATTCAACCTATAAAGTGCAAAAGCAACGCTGTCACTTTAATGGCTATTAAAGTTGACACTTAGAAAATGTGTACTCTGACAGATTAGGGTTATATGAGGAGTTGAAAAACCTCTTTACGAGTAATTTGCAGCTTACATTTTTTGGTAAAGAATCAAATCCATCTCTCTACCTTCTCTCAGTCACCTGCTTTTGCCGGTTCACCCACATCCTACAGCTGAGAGGCTCGTGGGGTGACCTGTTCTCCAGCCTGTTCTCCCACAAATGCGCTATGAACCAGCCAGCCAGCCAGCCGCTGTGAGGCATGTGGTCGTAGCCTAAGGACAAATCTCTCTGAGTTTCTCATCCTCCTGTCTCTCTGTGGGGAAGACTGTGGTGATGCTGTTCAATGTAATACAATTATTACTTCTGCTACTCATTGATCTGCTATTTCATCGGGGTGGGGGTTTGGCGATGGGAAACAGTGGCAGTCTTAAAAATCATGAGTCTTTTCATTTAAACTCTAATACTTTGGAAGCAGTTGCCTTTTTGACAAACTATATGTTAATCATTCAAGCAGTGAAGTACAGTACATTTATTTATATACTCTGTATAGAAAAATAAAGAGATGCATATTCAAATGATGTTAAAAGAAAGCAAATGAAACACTACACGTATTGCTACAACTTGGGACAACAACAACTTGCATTAATATTGCGCCCTGCACAAAGAGGAGTGTCGCCGAGCACTTGACAAGGAAGAGTTGCTAAGGTCTAATGTGAGGTGGAGTAGTTGAGTGGAAACCATCAGTCACACTTTACTTGGAGACAGACGTGTACAAGAACCTGGTTACAAATGTTAACCAAGACCTGGGAATTTGAAGCCCAGAGTCCCAGTCTGTATGGCACAGCACACAAATGGTTTTATTCCCTGGTTCACTTAATAACCTGCGCTGAAATTTACACAAAATTGAGCATCATAATCATATAATTTTGTTGCACAGGCACAGACCAATGTTGAAAGTTCCAGTTGGAATCAAGCTCAACGATTAACCAGAGAACCAAGCACTAACCAGACATGCGCCTTGGCCTTGCCTCTTAGTGTAAATTTGAGTTGAGTGAATAAAAATAGATGGAAAATGAATCCCTCCCCACTTTACTGCCGAGTGTACCCCTGAGTCAATACAGGTCCAGTATTAATTGTACATTAGTGATTTTGATAATGAAAATCAATGGGGGCAGATACAATTACTTTTCTATTTTAATATCTTTCAGCAAGTATAGGCTGCGACAAGAAAAGCCAACCAATGTCACATAACCTGAAGTGGCAGCAGAACGAATAAACCCCAAGTAGGATACAAAACTGGGATTTTGTGATTTACTGAAAAGTGAACCGGAAAGTGACAATGGGGCTATTCTGTTATGTTCACTAACATTAGTGAGCAGTTATATTGGAGTAAATGGGTGCACAGAACAGATCGTTCCCGGTAATGAATTTGTACCGAGAATGACCTATTCTGCTCAGTGTCAGAAAGTGCCGTTAAACAGTGCAGTAAATATAATTAAAATAGGCAATTGAGCTTGTTAATGCCTTTTAAAAGGCCATGAGTGACTGATGCTAGCATTTCTGCTCATGTGGGAAGCCATCTTTAATGGTGGGTTAATTTCTTCAGTCTGACCTGTCACTGCTGTGCCTGACTATTGTATAATCTAGAGTATTCACTGGTGGGCAGATGATTGCAGTGCAGGAGTTTCCACAGGAATGAATCTGGACACTCAGTTGTGATACAGGTGGAAATTTGAGGACAATTAAAAGGAATTTAAAACATGATGACTTCAAATGGGAATTCATAATCAGGAATGACATGAAAGGAATTGCAGGAACTCTGCTCCTCGATTTACATTCTCAGCGTGAATGGTTATGGAAACAAAATTTCACTCGGATCCCTTCTAAAGGACTTGTTGCATTTCAGACATCATGTAACATGTTCTCTGTATACAGTATACAGTTGATAAATGCTAGATGCCAAGCCATATTTTCACAATGAAAAACTGCGCAGAATACATATTAGAAATGGACTTGAAAGTTGTTCCTTCTATACAAGAAATAGTTCTTCATCTGATCACCCAGTTTTGTGGGTACAGTATTTGCTTGAATCTGGTTGCGGCTGCATAACAGAGAGAAGAGTTGACATTGAGCTGCACTATAATGTGGAAGCCATCCATCCAAGTTGCTTAGGGATCTCTGAGCATAGAGCAGTGCACATGCATCGGGGTTTGGAAACCTTCCGAAATTAATGCCTCTGAGGTTCGACCTAGAGACTCAAATCAGAACCTTATAGAGTTCCTGATTTCAGATCTCAACATGTTCACTACACTAGAATGGGAGAGTTCTTGCACACCATGTTTGCTGATGCTACTAAATATAGAAACTAATACACGTGTTGATAAAAAGAATAAAATATGTAAAGAAACATTTCAAACACGCTATTTATAAATCACCCCGCTAATATAATTGTACTTAGTTATCTGTTTCCAAACTGTAATCGACTCAAATTTAAATAGAGCAATTCATTGACTTGAAATCAGCTGGAATGGGTTTGTACCCCATGCACATGTCATTATCACCCAGTTCATTGTATTTGAGTTTCTGAGTCAACAAATGTCTACAAGACTATTTGTTTTTTTTAAAAAGAAAAAACATTGCGATAGAACTACAGTTTATATTCAGTATTTCTACCACCCTCAAGTAGAAAACATGTGAACATTTGTGAACACTTTTCAGGAAAATCGTTAATAAATTGTGTCAAGCACTTGAATATCTTGGTTTACATTATTCCTCTATTGTCATTTACACTGAACATAGCATGGATGGTGAGGTGATGATTTTAGTCATGTGTTGACTATACATATAGTATATGCTGCACGTGCTCCTGATTGAAAGGCACTCTATAAATGTAATTTGGTTGATGTTGTTGTTGTATAGCCAGTACTGACTGTGGCGGAAACATAACATATGCAAGAGTCTTCACATGTGTTGAGTTGCAATATAACCTATGTGTTTTGTGCCATTCACTCTTAATAACCATGTTGTGGTTTCACCAGCTGGATCTACATTGGTACCTGTACTTGCATGTTGTGTGTACATCATATCAACTGTGTTGTACCTGCTGCACTCAATGTTCCTATTCTTAACAGTTTTGTTTGGCGTACCAACTGTTGTGCTGGAGATTAATGTGTTATATTCTCTGAGGGAAATCCCACCTTCATTATACAGTATTGCAAGTTATCACCCAATAATGCATCACAGAATGTAATGCATTTTGCAAAACAGCAGAATTGTAACTAATTTTGTTGCATTTTATTTGACCTAAAATCAATTATTTTGACTACAATTGTGCATGATTGCCTATGTGGTTTACCTTTCTAAAAAGGTGGATGGCAGAATGAAGCCCCTTGAGGTGGCTTCCTTCTGACATGAGGTCTGAATGGACAACTCAGTTTCAGCATAGCTTAAGATAAAATGAACCAAAATGGAATCCACTGTATCCCCTTCTTTGTAATGTACAAAAATCAAGCTGTAACATTTGTACACCATATTGTTTATTGCTGCTTTTAATTCCCAATGGGTTCGCAGTTTGTGTGTGATAAAAATCAAACCCCCCAAAATTACTACTACTGTATCTAGATTTTCTATCAATTAAAAAACATTCTTATGGTTTTGTCCTGAGTAAATATCACCTCGAATAAATGGCCTAATAAATACATGGACAATAATAGATACATAGGAATGATCACCAGATAGTTGTCTTGCGGGAGCAAACCTCAAGAGGTTAATGTGCAGTAGTGGAACCCAGAGATGAGATTATTGGTTGGAAATCATTACTATCCAGTCATTATTTAAAAAAATTAAATTTGGCAAAACAAAGTTGGTGAAGGTAGTTTAGTTTTCTTTTGTTAGCCGCAGATATTGACAATCAGGACACTCCGTGCAGTTGATGCATGATGACAGCCTCAATGAAGGATTAACAATAGTATTTATACTTGATTGCTAAATAAAGCAGCACGCACCCCACTACATTTAACTACAAAACTTACATTTCATTGGCATTGCCTAATGCCTGTTGTTCATCTCTAAAATGTCACAGAGATGAACACTGCCAATCCAGATCAATTCACTACCAGATTTGAGTCAAGTTTTAATAAAACTATAGAAACTCTAAATCCGTAAACTAAAGCACATTAATGTTTCTATCGGCAGATGCTCAGGTGTCTATACTGTAACCATACTCTGAGGGGATCTGTAAATATTTAGAATTTGCTGCCTAAAATACTTATGTCAAAAATAACTTCTTGTTTTGACTTCTCTTCTGCACATCATCAAATCGCTTTGTTTCATGGCTGATCTTGCTATGTTTCCCACATTTTCGTCCTTTACAGCCTTTGCTAATTACTGTTGAAACCCAAACATGATTGTGAATGATAGTGATTGGGAATGATATTTCCCTACGTAACACTGTTACATGTGGAAATGACTGAGACCATTTGAAGTGTTTTCAATGGTTGTCGCCCCACCCCATCCCATTGCCCCCATTAGACCACCTCATTGTACAGGCCAAGAATTAAATGTAGGATAATCTGGCCAGGTATGAGTTTCTCTCCAGGCAAAGCATTCAATAACTGGGTTGGCATTGCATTTTCGATTCATGTAGCAAATGTATCACTTTACATTTCTTTACAACAGAAATGTTCTTATTGTTCAATGATTGAATTTTGGAAATTAAACAACCTGCTTTTTCAAAGCCTACATAGAAAGCATCAAACAGAATTTCCATCTGGAATAGAATTTCTCAATTTTACATGATCTGATTATGGCATGTTTTGCTTCAAAATGGATATTGAACTGTGGTAGAATGTGTATGAGACTTGTTTAAATACAGGATTTGCATTCGAAGACTGCATTGTACAATTGACAAATTAATGAATAACTGTAGAGTTTGACAAAGTTTGATATTCCCAGTACCGCAGTCATGTGCTTGATTGAATTAATTTAGTGTATATACAGTTATGTAGTGGTTGTTTTCCTTAAAGCTGTGTGGTAATGTTATTATGCCACACAGATTTTTAAAGTGAGTTGTTGCAGTTTACAAAGAGGTTAGCCGTCAATTTGAAAAACAAAAATTTGAAATAATATTGTGATGGAGTCAACTTAAATATGTGAGATGCTTTTTTTGTTTTGAGAAATCTATGGAAAATTATTTCTCTACCCAGTGCAAATCCCTGCACAGCAGAAATGTCTCACTGGTTGGCAAGCAACAAGGAGCAAAACTTTACCTTTTTATTTATTCCTTTCTATTAGACAAACATTGTGGGAGGTTTGGGTTGTTCAGTAAGTTTCTCAACACCATTCGTTTTAATGAATGTTCTCATTAATAGGGATTCCCCATAAAATTTCATCCTTTGTTACCATTACTGTGTCAGTTATTATTTATAAGCAAGCAGGCATTCAAGTAATCAAAGTGCAGGAGGACATATTGAATAATGCTACTATATTTACTAACACTAGAACCCAATCTGTTGCTTCTCGCTACAGATTTGTTAATCCTCATAGTCATGGCCCAACATGTTTCATTTTCAGGTCACGCAAGAACATTTTCAGTAGTATTTTATGACAAGGCTCAAGGGTAAAGATTGATTACAGTTACATAAAAGTACATTGTTCTAATGTCATCATCTTGAATAATGACAGTCGCACTTCCACACAATACAGATAGCATTGTTTCCCCGTGTAACTTACATGAATTGTCAAGAAAAATTAGCACAATTAACTTGCCCTGAGGTGTTTTGTAGGGTTGAGAATTTGTCACATTGCAATGCATTCGTGTTGTGATACAGAAGAATAGACTGTGATTGACGCTTTGGTTGGCTTTTCTCCAAAATGGTTCGAAAGACATCATGTCTGTTTCCAGCAAACACCACTGCACGCAATAAGAGAGGAGCTTATAAACTTTGGGTCAGTTGAGATTGCATTTTAAAAGGACGCAGAAATTTTGAAAACGGGAACAATTGTTTTTGCAGATTGCTTATTTATTGTGTGCCAAAATGATGGTCTTGTATTCTGTATGTAATTTAAAACTCAATCTCCCCATTGAAATTCTAAAATAATTTGCCTTGGTGAATATCTCATATGAATATGCAATCCTGAATAATTCCACGGATTTCTTATTTTTCTTGTCTAAAGCAACTCATTTCTACTTTACAATTTCTCTTTAGAACTTGCTTTGCCTTGGTTATGTTGATCACAGGTGGCATTCATATGGTGTGTGTTTAGATTTTGACTTTTCTTCCCTTTAAATGAAGGATAACATGCAGAATTCTTGATCATTCTGTGATTTTCTTTTCTCGGTTGTACTAACTTTTGATCATTAAATCTGAGTTATCAGCTAGGTCAGAAGCAAAAAAAAACAGCACAGTTAATAATTTTAGATTGAGTTCGTTTTTCTTATTGAGTACTGCAATAAACCTTAAATATCCCAGGTGCTGGGTAAAAGAAGAAATGTAGAAACTAGGTATCATAAAATCTGGTATGCCTATACAGAGTTTATGAGATATTCCTTTATGATTAGGTTATGTCTTTCATGAAATACTCTTATACAGTGATCTGAAACCAAGGACTGGCATAGGTGAATTTGAAGCAGGAAAGTAGTAGTTATCTCATTTTAGACCCAAATATATCATGTTCATGTTCAAAACAACCATCAAATATACCAGCTTGTGAATATACAGTATGAAATCAGATTGTAGCCCTGTA
The DNA here is from genome assembly GCA_035084275.1 of Hydrolagus colliei. Taxonomy (NCBI): domain Eukaryota; kingdom Metazoa; phylum Chordata; class Chondrichthyes; order Chimaeriformes; family Chimaeridae; genus Hydrolagus; species Hydrolagus colliei. Next base: position 5,613,136 of record CM068756.1, read on the forward strand.
CTAAATTGAAAAATCAGAAATTATCGAATTTAAAGTTAGAATCATATTCTTTGCATGAACTGTGCTTTATTATTTGAATAGTACATTATTTTGGCCTTGCTAAGAATGATACTATAAGTGCAATTCAAAAACATCTTGTTCAATTTACAATATAAATAGTCCACGGTATTGTATAGCTTTCCTGTTAATGGGAAAAAAGCGATGAACAATTTTTGATTTTTATGCCATTACAAAAAATTACATTCCTTGTGTTTTTGTTAACTGCGACAAAAACATATTTTACAGAACAGAATTGTCCAATGCTTCATTTAAAATTATGTTAATGAAGAATCAATTGAACACATGCAGGCATAATTAATGCATACCAAGCTTTATTGAAATGGAATGAAATAACATTGGCATACTAGATGTTACATTGTCCACAGAAAGCTACAGCTGGAGATACCCATTCTCACAACTGATACAGTCCATGCAAGCTATATAAAAATCAAACCTATCCAAGATAACAAAGGCTAGTTCGGACCTGTTATTTAAGTGAACTATTATAGCTTAGCATGTCACAGGTCACCTGCTATAATCAGTTAAGGCTTAAGAATACTCACTGTGAATCATGTATGATGGCTTGAGTGACAGGCCACCAAATAATATCTATATCATTGTTAGTTTGACTAGCAAAGTCTCACAGCATACACCTTGATTAAGTGGAACAAACAGCTTGCTAATAAACGTTTGAGCCTTCATGAAAGGCTGAAACTGATGTGTGATTCCAGGGAGTACAACTAATTTAAAAACAGAGGCTAAAAATAAGATTTAGATGCAATTACCAACAAACTGAATAGTACTCAATTATTTTACAGATTAAAAACGGTCGTATATTTCAGAATAATGAGTATAAAAAGACAGAATCCACTGTTGAAATCTTAAATCATCTGTTATTTTGCTGCAGATACTGAAATCTGTATACAACATTTTGAAATGCCATGTTGCACAATACATTACAGAAAAGGATTGGTAGTTTCAAGTGATTTTAAATGCTAAGAGTGCATAATGTATTTTGTACATGTGTCAAGCAGATAGGAGGGAGAAAAAGAGGAAATTACACTTTCTGCATCTGTAGATACTGTCAACTGGAGAAAGTCTTGATTCACATGCTATGTTGTTACCTCGAATACAGTTGGAGTTTATTCGATGTTATTACCTTTATCAAAAATGTACACCTAGAACGCTCAGAATTAGGAAAGCAGATTATGATTCTCTAAAGAAATGTACCCACCATTCCAGACAAGAACAATTTCAATGTGTAAGTGACATGCTTATGCAGAACTCCTGCAGAACAATGGTTTGACTATTGAACATGGCAATGTGTTTTCTGCATCGGCTGAACACAAAAATAGGATTTTTGGTACCCTGGTCCCTTGTTCTAAAAGTCTTTCTAACTGATAATACATTGGCGGAGTCTTTCAGCTTCTCAATTACTACAAGCAACATTCCAGGTTCTTTTACACCTTCTGAACAGATTTATCTTTCTAATCTATGGTGACTTGCAATGCTTCAGTGAGTCCTTGCTGTTCAAAATTAGCCATTTTCAACTGGTTCATTTCTGCTTGTAAATATTATTATAATATTTCTTCTCAGGCTCCTTTGCTTGTTCCTTTATATGCTCTTTCAATTTAATTAGACAGTCTAATTTTACCAGATTACTTTGCATTTCCAGAATTTGTATTCAATATGCATTGAGATTCTTCTGGTTTTATTCCATTGTGTTGATTTCTTGGTGCAGATTCTCTATTGGTTCGAGTGATGGATTTATGCCCTAGTTATGAGGCACATTTTACATTGTCTTGACGAGATGTAGAATATCTATAATCCTTGTATTGAATAAAAATAATAATAAGCCTCCCATTTGATATAGCATCTTATCACATCTTTTAGAGTCTCTAAGTACTTTACAGGATATACTATAAAGTAGATTGACTGTGTATTTTGTGGGTAAAAACAGTTTGTAATGCCAATTTGGGTCACAAATTTGCACACAGCAATGTCCCATAAACAGCCATGGAGTCACTGACCAATTTTATTTAACGTGAACATTATTTATTATTATTATTTAACATCATTTATTGATGGGTTTAATGTCTACGAAGCATGGCACCTGCAAAAATGCAACTCCCACCATGGAGTTTCAGCTGAGAGTAGACTCTGTGATTTCAAATGCAAAGGTGGGGCTTGGATGTCAACCTTCTGACTCAGATGGGAGAGTGCAGCCATTGATGCAGCTCTAATAAATCAATTGAGGAACAGGTATCAGCCCATGTAGGAGTCCAATCTCCCAATAATTAATTTTCCATTGGGTACCAGTTAGTCCGCAGTAGAATTCAGATCCAATTTTTAAACCTAAAAATCATATTACAGTACTTTTACATGTTCTTTGGGGCTCTGCTGGACCAGCTACTAGAAAATAAAATAAAGTAAAATAAGGTTAGAAATTAAGCAGCTTAGTTAGCTTAGTTGCACGTGTTACATCCCCTCGAACATCCAGAGTGATTTTGAGCTGACTGTATAATTGTGATACTTTGGCTCCAAATTGTTTTGCTAAATGCACCGCACCAAACTGGAACCTGCAGTTTAATTGGGGCGTTAATGATATAGTGTTTTGAAGGAAAACAGTGAGAGTAAATAAATCCTAAAACAATACACAACAAAGTGGGACATCTGGAAATTAATAATCATTTATAACATTGGTCCAGATTTGCAATAGAACAATACAAATTTGGTCTGATTTGTTACAGTGCATACTCTATTTAGCTAATTGTGATTCTGCAAACCTCTATACCAATGCAAGGAACTCTGTATAAGCTAGTGTGGTACAGTAATTTAAGCCTGTCTGCCAAGGGTACGAGATCATAAGGAGGACTCAAGTATTTTACCTCTGCATTATGACACAAGTCTGAAACATTCACATAGTACCTTTCTGGCCTTAGGCCATATATTTACAGTATATTCTCTGTTAGTAAATGTACAGCAGTTTCTTATTCAGAGAAAACTAATGGTGTTTGGTTTCTTTCCCAATTCTTTCTACAATCTTTATAGTTATTAAACAACATGAGTTTCAAAAAGGTTAAGGTATCTATCTGATTCCTTTATAATTTTTTTTCTTTCTCCTGTGAATTTTACTGAGGCAGCACCTTCCTCAGCCCTGTTTCTTCGTCATTCTTTTGTCTGTAAGCATATTCACCAGCCGCTTAATTTGTCATAGCCCTGGAGGTATCAAAACTAATGAGCTTTGTTTGAATAGACTTTTTCCAGTTCATCTAGCACACTTTGGGGTAATCACTCAGTTTTCGTTTGCTTCAGATTTAAGGGGAGGTGGAAAATAGCAGTAAATAGCATGAAAAGCACAATGCTGGGTGCAAAAAGAGTGTGAATGTTACCACTAATATTGTAAAAACAGCATATGTTCATGTCTAGAGTTTGAATTTATTGAATTAGTGTAGAGTATCATGGTTGTTAACATTATCAGCCAAACAATATGAAACAGGATTTTGGCATTAAACAGCATTACTGCCTCAGATAATGCATTTCTAAACTACGTGCATTTTGTCAAAAAGGTTTCCTAATTCAAAACAGCAATTGCATGTCTTGGAATCACTGGTGTTCTTCGTGTAACAAACAGCCTGTTCGAGGATGAGGATAATGCCTTTGGTCCAATCCAGGGCTTCCAGTGTAGAATTGGTGCTTCTTATTTTGGTAAAATGGTCCCAGGTCTTAAGATTGTTTTGTTGAGTTGATTATTATTTACTTGAGATCTCAGGAGTGAACTGATATTTGGTTTTTTTTTGCGGTATTTGCGGTATTTCTAAAAGGGAACTCAGCACTGGAAGCAGATTGTGTCAGAGCCAAATTCCCACGTGAAGGAATGCCACACACATCAATAACAACAACAACTTGTATTTATATAGCGCCCTTCATGTAGGGTAGCGTCCCGGAAAGCTTAAGATTCTGGTTAACGGAAGGCACTGCTTTTGTGCAACATGGATTCCTTATTAAGGAATCCTATTAAGAAATACAGAAAACTAGACCTGTATAACAATTCAATTTTGCCCACAAATATATAGTCAATTCACTTTACAGTATATTCTATGAAGCGCTTTGGGACATCGATAAGATGTGAAAGGCAATATCAAATGCAAGGATTAAAGTCGTTTTGGGAGACTGCCAGTCACTATATGACATGCAATTGCTTGCATTTCTATATGTACACTTGTACATTGGGTGGTGATTGTGTTTGTGTCATATAGGCCTATGAATATAAAACAATAATGCAGTCTACTCGTTTTAAATAAAATTTTGCAAAAGTAAAAATTCCACCTCTTCAATATATTTCTATTTCCACGATGTTAATAACAAATATAATGTTACTACAGTACAATATTAGGTTTGGAGCTTCACCCCAGTTCTTAGCATTGAGAATATTTATCCATTAACTATCCATTTGTCTGTCAGTTTCCTTGATGATCACTTTTAATAATTCTTAATATTATTATCCAAATCATGTAAGTGAGGCCAATCTTTACATCCATTGTAAACGCTGTACAGTACAAAGTTTGTCTAAAGTTTTGTATTACAATATTATAGTACTTTGTGTGAATTCCTTTTAGTTTCATACAAAATTGCAGAAAATATCATGAACCAGATCACACTCATTATTACCTTGGGATGTCCTCCTGACGTGAAAGGCGCTATACAAGTATAATTTGGTTGTTGTTGTTATATTGCTAATCATACCTGACCCTGTTACGCAAGTAAAATACTCAACAGTATCACCATTGAAAGCAAAATAGCATTTGTATTGTAGATCAAATATTTTACTGAAAATAATGCCTTCTATTTTTCAGGCCAAAGAAAGGGAGCTTTAGAAAATACAAAAGGATTTCCAGAGGCATCATTTAAATATGGTCTTTCTTTTATTGGTAGAGCCTAAAGAATTAAATAAATCCTTAAAGTCAATTTTATAAAAATGCAAATGTAGGCAACACAATTAGAAACAGTCAAAAAATTGCAGATAAAATTGGAAATCTGCAGAGCAGACTTACAGCACCACTGCCATATTACTGTATAATCTATCTGGATTCTGTCACTGCTAGTCAGTCTTGATTTTGATAAATAGCCCTAAATCTGCCTCTCTGTAGTTCCTACAAGTTGCCGTAAATTTCCATCATGTTGGAGCTGTTGTACAATGATTTGAATAATTTGGAGTTAATCATTTTTACTTCAAGCATCCGATAGTCCTTAGACTTGGGGGAGTGGATTTGGGTTTCTAATCGTCCTGTGTATCGCACGGCTGGAGATAAATGGCACTGACTCCAGAAATCTACATCCACATTCCCAATGCAAAACTATAATTAATTTTATGTAGTGTTTTGAAATTGATCTTGATCAGGTTTATTTTTAAATTTTTAATCCATTTAAAAGTTTTATCACGAAGCATATTCTTGGTACGTGAGGATTTACTTGTCGTTTGTGCTGGTGCTTTATTCTTGTTCATTTAAGAAGGTGAAACAGAGGTCATGCAGCACAGCTAAATGCTGGACTGTGTCCTTTGCATGTTTTTAAGCTGATTGTGGCCAGAATAAACTTCGTCAAAAAAAAACTTAGAAAATACTGTCAGAGTTACAGCTTTGACTTGTTATTTCTGTCTGAAAGACCTCATCCATAAGAAGTGCTCATGATGAAACTATTACATGCAATTTACATCATGGTTACTCTAATGAATTGTAATCTGATATTTTGTTTTGGAAAGGAAAAAGAAAAGAAAACGTTTGGGCTGCTGCATACATATCCGTATTGCACTTCCTATTGTTGAACAAATAAGAATTGAATCCTATATTCCCACAGCTCATGTGAAATTGGTGTGCAATGTGCAAAGCTGTAGTATTTTTGGCTTACTTAGGTGTAAAAACAATCTGTCGCTGAAAGCTTGAACAATATTAATGAATTTGATTATTTAGTCAAATAGATCAGGCATTGCAATTTTATGTTTTTAATCATAACTGTAAACCCTGTAGCCTCAGGGTAGTTTTTTAATTTGTATAGCTTTTTATGAAAATAAGAATAATTGCTTTGCTGGGTTTTAAGAACTAATATTAACAGATCGCTGGCTAGTTTTCTGCTGCTTACATTTCTGACCTCTCGATGGATTTTTTTTTGTCTTTTTAAGATTATGGACAGGGACGTTGGGCAGTCTGGTAATAAATATTTCAGTTTGCTTATGAAGGCTAATGCTGTCATCTGAATATGGAATCATCTTCCTTTCATGCTTCATTATCATTTCATGGAAGTAATGACACTGATGTGAAAGAATATTTACAGGGTTTTCAGAAGCCATTTATCCAAATACAGTTCTCTGCAGGGGCACCTTGGTTTAAAGAACGTGCCTAATGGTGGTATATTTTAGATATTGTCTGTGAAACAGAAAATCAATGTTGATATAAATCTGACTGGCAAGGTTAAAGATGTACCTTAATCATTAATATCTGGGTAGAAATCTGGTTAGTCTTGTAATCCTTACTGGTTTCAGTTTATTCTAACAGTATTTGATAAGAGGTTCTGCCTTCAATCACAGTTTTTAGCTTCCTCTCCGAGACAGTGGAGTGAAAAAGAGCATTGGCAATCATATTACATTTGTTGTACTCGTTATGCTTTGATAAACAAATGTACTTAATATCTCCCGGAGCTCTGCAGAGCACATTCGTTTGATTCACACAGGCGACTCTCGGAATGATCAGATTCTTCATTGTTTCACTCTGACCGCCATCTTGTTACCATCAGTAGGTGCAGAGGTTACATTTTCCAGTGTAACGCCATCATGTTTGAACATCCTTTTTTTATTTTAGAAAATGGATTATCACGGTTTTAAGCGACAGGATGAGAAGAAAAAAAACACATCGTTTTAAGTAATGAATGCAGAACGATGCAGGTTTATTTCATTTCAGTTTCTTCTAGGATCAAAATGTGTTGCGCCTTGCGGCCAGATTCAGCAATACCGATAATGTTACCACACTTGTAGGATATTCGTCAGTCAACTTCATGTTCAGTCAAATAGACAGATTTTAATTAATACATACTCAAGATTAACCATGTAACAGCGTAGAGAACACAGAAACACTGACACGGAGGATAGTTAGTGCAACTCAATTCAGGGGTGAAAATTTCACTGCAGATTATCACATCATATCTGTTCTGAAATATCGCATGTTTCAACCCTATGTGTTTGTTATAGCTCAGGTAAGGTTCTCAAAGTCGGCATCCTAGAATCAAAATCTGCTAAATCTTTTTTTATTTGGAATCGGATAGTGCTCCAAGTGGACTCACACCATCTGTCAAATCCAAAAAGTATGAACAATATTCTATACACTTGATATTGTGTATTTACCATAGAAATGATGTTTCAAAGGGCTTCACAGGATATACTGTAAAGTGTAGTATAAAGTGTAATGACTGTGCATTCCTAGCCTAATTAAAAGAGATTATTAATATTAAACTCGTATGAATGAGTCGACTGACACTAAATTAGATTTTTAAAAACTAGTTTATTTTTATTTCAAGAATCCATTATTGCACATTTCGTGCTTTAATAATGTGAATTTGCTGAATTGAAAAGTCTGTAGGCATTGAAATGTACGGCTTGATGCACTGATTTGAAATATAAAAATTCAGGACTGTAAAAAAAGTGCAGTTATTATTTTTACTGGGATAGAATAAATCTCTCCACAAGAAATCACAAAAAAAATTGCATAAGCTGCAGATGCCAGGAAGCTTTGAAAACTTTTGTTCAAAATAAAAGGTTATCACCTTCACACTACATTCAGTCTGTTATTCAGCAATGAGTTGGGAACACACTGTTTGATTAAAGTGCAGAATGCATTGAGTAGCTACTAAGAATCTGACAGGCAGCATACCTTCATTAGACAATAAAAATGGAGTGTAGCTGCTAGATCGGACAGCAGATGGTGGTGATGCAGTGCTTCCAACTTAAGTAAGCCAATAGAACCACGCTTCAGAACTTGACCCATTCTCACTTTCTCAATCTACAATTTAACCCTCTGTGTTTGGTCCTTCATGCTCAAGGTTTGTTAACTGCACTGTCCACCATCTTTTACTGCTTGGCAATTGATCCTGCGCTGTGTACAGAAGGAAAATGACTCACTGCAGTAATTACATTTTGTAATGATGATGTCTTCTACGCTCAGATTGACCCATCTTTCCCTCTGATCAAATAACTTAAGCAATGAAACCTAAAAAGGGAAGAGGATAGCAAAATGTGTTTAGGAATAATTCAGAGTGAATGTAACCCATTAATTCGCTGTGTAGTTAAGGTAAAATTCCTATTTCCTTTGTGTTCTCTTGGGCTTGTATCTATCTATATTAATTGCTGCAAATTGTGTCCAGAATCCATTCGTTTAGAGTGAGATATAATTTAGATCTAGTATTATATCGCAAGGTGTAAGGAATTGATCATGACAGATTCATCTGGTGATGTCATCAACATGTGACACACCAATTATCATCAATTTAAAACATTTGAATTTAACTATTCATGAGCGACTTTAAATAAGATCTGGCTCATCTGGTGCGACTACATTAAGTGAGCACTTTCACTAGCATGAAAAGGACTATGATTCCACGAGTGTGTTACAGTCTTGCCAATGAATCAAAGAACGTCAATAACACAATGTCAAAGGTGCAATATTAAGTTTAAGTATGGGTTGATTGTCTTAGCTTTCAAATGCATTCCAAAAAAGAAATCTCGGACATTGGATTGCCGCATAAGACTTTGATGCCGTGAATTATCAGGTTTGCCAATAATAAAGTAGAGATTGGCATCTATAGATTAAAACTATCAGATCATCAGGGGTGCGTTACAAAGGTACATGTTGTTCCAAATTGATTTTTTACTGTAATATGTATGTAAGTAGTGTAGCCGCCGATACACATATAAGCACAGTAGGCTGTGCTTATCTATAATGGATCTCTGATCATCCAATGTTTTTTAATAGTATGTATAAAACAGTTTGTATTTTTATGTTGTGGCAATTTATTTTTACAATTTTGCACTCAATCTCAATATAAAGCACCAATTACCGGTAATTATATCCAATGCCAGGGAGAGATCACGGCTTCTTCTGTAGTGTCTCAACCAACTCGTTTTGAGCAATGCCGAGTTCTGATAGCTTCTCAATTTGGATTATCACGTTACCAATACCAAATTCTAATCAATCTTGCATCATGGACCCACAACCACTGGGATTTAGGTTAAGAGTATCTGAACCCTGCAACAAACAAAGTTTCTTCATCCAGAAACAGAATTCAAACTTTAGTCCCAAGAACAGTGTGCATATCCAATGTTCTACCCATGGTAGTAATAATAATCCTTGCATTTGATATTCGCGCCCTTCACATTGGGATGAGCCACTCTCATGGCACTGCACAGAGTTTATTATAAGGTGCAGTGACTGCGTATTTTGTACACTAACCTCTTACTTGCTTTTCAGTTTTTTAAAAAAAATTATTGGATAAGATTCATACAAGGATAAAATGTGGAAAAAAATAGAACAATGATGTGTGATTAATAACAGTGTATATATACATGAGAACATGTGTAAAATACAATCCTGCTTTTTCCTAACAATTCATTAGTATGATTTAATATAGTCTTAAGAAGATGGAAAGCATTTAATAAAAACATAAGCAGATTTTAGTTTATTTTTTAATAGTATGGAAATCTTGGAATGTATTAATGTGTTAAGAGTGCGAAAGAGATCATATTCAACAACTTTATATCAATATTACAGTAACAATTAACAAATATCTGACAGTTTTTTTCGTTGATATTTTGATAAACACACTTGAGTTTCAAATAAGTTTTTAAAAATAAAAGTGAAAGTCATTTCTCATTAAGAGTAAGTAACCTACATTGACATTTCTCACACTGGGGATACTTAAATTTAATCTAATTGGGACGAGTGATGCAATGTCAACTTTAATGTCAACATTAGTGAGGTATTTTTTAAAAATTTGAGCTGAGTACTCCTACCCATTACAATGCGTGAATTTATTCCATGTTGGACAATTGCAAATGGTGGAGGTGACAGACTTTCATCCTCACGTTCTAAGCTTGATTTTGCCTGAGTGCCCCGGAAGTGTGCTAATCCACGATACCAACCATTGAACCTTATTTGAGTCAAATTTAGAGAGGCCATATTTATTTGCAGATTGTGCACACTCCAGACTACATGGCATTAGATTTCCCTGCAAACCAACACATCCAAACCAATAGCTTCAACAACAGAAGCATGCAAGTGCAGAGTTAATCGGTGATCTCTGTACTGGTTGAGAGGACACGAAGTAATGCGTGGGGACTTCAGTTCAGAAAAAATAAAGCAGTGTCTGCAAAAGAGACAAAGGCAGGTAATTGGAGTTGAGGTACAGATCAGCCATGATCTAATAGAATGGCAGAACAGGCTTGAGGCACTGAATGGCCTACTCTTATTTCTAAAGATCGTTTGAAAATATTTCAAGTATTTTGTGGAATAGTTCATTACTAATTGTATTTAGTCAGCTAGCTTTAAGTGTTTATTAGTGGACATAGTGGTTTCTGGAACAAAATATAAGAGTCACAAAGGTTTCATGTAAAGAAACCACCATTGATTTATGTGCTAAGTGTTTAGGACCATTTTAAGGAGAGGATGAGAGGATTTTAATACTTTGTCTTTAGTGCGACAAACAACTCCAGTAATCTACCCTTTAAATCCATTTTTGTACTCCACAATGGTTGCCAAACTGTCAAACATGAAATAATCTCCATTGACTTGTTGAAAAATACTCCAGGCTTCTAAAAATGTTGATGTATTTTTTTTTAACTGATAATATTGCTAGGTAATTTTTACAGGCCCATAAATGAAGATGACAGCTTACTTTTGCAGTACAATAGTACTGTCATAAAGCTGTCTACGAATTTAATTAAAATATTTTGAACTATATGAGACGGCTGACTGACAACAGTGTGCAAATTTTATTTCTAGATAGTTTTAAAACTCAGGCAGTGAATACAGAACCATCAAAAATAATTCTCTCCCTAAATTTATTTCTATCTATCTTTAAACGAAATGAAAGTACCTTACAGTATTTTTCCCCATTCATGCACTATAGAATTGCTAAGAGATAATGGTTCCAGTTGTAATACATAGCCACGAGGTCTGGTGCTTATTTGCAGCTCAGTTCTCAGACACCATTAGTGCTATGCTTGTGTTGTGCCAGATTTTAATGCGCTCTCTCTCACTGACATGTGATTGTTGTGCAAGCCACATTTGTCAGCTCATGAATGCACTAATTGGGGAGCAGATCAGTGAAAATTGTGCTTTGTCATTATTAAGATCATGTTTCATTTTGTATTAATGAGCTGCAATCCCTATATAATGCATATATTTCATTAGATCACAGGTGATACAATGGCAGGTCCATGACTGGTGAAGAGAGGGTTGTAAAACTGCTGGTACATGAGGTCAGTGTTAATTTTGAATGCTTGATTCATGTTACAGTTGTTACCTCCATGTGCCTTTTAAACAAAAAATATATTTTAATATAATGGGTTTTTACAGGTGACAATGACAAAAAGCTGGAACCATGCTTGATAGCACCATTAGTGCTTCCTAAGCCTTCTAATGAACTTCAGGTTCATAATATAATCGAGCAGATCTTTGTTATGAGCTTGAGGCAACAGAATTGTTTGGGTTGTGGGGAAAGGAGGTGGCTTCGGATACGCTGATTTGTTGCATGACTATCTTAGAAAAAGAAAGCGCGAGGTTGACAAATCGCTGCAAATCTGCAGTTGCCAAGAACGCAACAAATTTGGTTTGCAAATCAGATGCCAATGATAAATCTGTTAGTGGCGAACAATAAGTGGCATAGCACAGAGGAAGGCAACTCAGGGGAGGGTTATGAGCTTGCTCCAATTGTGTCCTTGTATCCATGGTGTCCTTGTACCTAATTACTTTCCTGTAAGTTCACCTTGTGGAGCATGGTGTACATTTGTGGTTCAGAACAAAAGATGAAATGAAAGATATGTACAGTATCCTAAGGTAACTGGCCTATGGTGGATCTTGCCACATGCCTTTTTTTTTGTCTCCCCGCTCTTTTCGAAAATGTCTCTTTTATTTCACAGAGTGATTGTTTGCATCTAGTGTGAGCTATGTGGTTTCATCATGGGACCAACTCTTTCGCTTCACCAAGGGGGGAAAAGTTCCTTTTCGATAGTATTAATGAGATGTTAATAAAATCATATGAGTGCCCAGCAATGAAAGTGACACACAGACTAATGGTGCTTTGAAAATACACAAGTTATTCTTAAAAATAAACATAAGTCACTTGTTCCATTCATAAATGGTGTTTCAAACAGTTCCCCCCATGGTTACCACTTTGCTGCCAATCGGTTATTCCAGGTAGAATTTCAAAATACTGGGCAGAAAATAAGGATTTGTGTCGTTGACTGGAAGTTAAATAACCTCAGCAAAACCTTTTTAAAAACTGACTTCTCTCATCAAGCAGGTCTCCAAGTGCAATGATTCCCATAGCTTTTCACCTCTAAAGTAGAAAGTGCATCATCAATCTTGGTGTGACAGCTTGACTTATTCAACAATTTCTGTGTGTACATCTGGCATCCTCCAGCATGATAGGAAATGCCCCTATATGTGCAGGGTCCTCAATGTATGGTAGCATGTCACTTTATAATGTATATGTGACATACTGCACGGCTACGTTATCAACTCCTGACCAAAACAGAAGGTGTCACTATTGGGATCACAGACATTCTCTCCAGAAGTAGATTGTGCTGACAGGAGTTCTTTGTGCCAGCGTGACATTCCTGGTCACCAGCATGAGGCACTATTTGTATCTTAAAGGCATGGTTTAACCTCCCTGTTACCAAATACCAAAAATTTAGATCCCCAATAACACGAGGAGATATACTCTTGGACTCTTGTTTGTCAACATGAATGCTGATTCTGTTAATAATTGAATTACAAATCAGTTTCTGGACATTGGCACAAAGACAGTATTGGGTATATAGTTCTGTTGTAGATCTGTAATTCGTCTGATGCATTGCACCATCCCGAGTGAAGTGAACGATGTAATTTGATCTGCCAGCTTCTTCATATTTATGACCATTATCTCTTTTACATCTTGGACAATACCCAAATCGTGGAATCCTGGCTCGCTCCACATAAAAGGTACTTCTCTAACTAGAGCCCCATATGACTTTTATTTAATGGTGTAATCTTTGACCTTACCCAGTTTATCTTGTATCTTGAAAGTCTGGAATAAAAGTTAACCATGCCCAGAAGCTGCAGAAAAGATGTGTATCAAACGTTCACATAGCCTAACACTTTATCTGATCAGTCAAGAATATTATTCAAGAAATTTATGGAGGAAACCACTTTTCAGTATCACTTTCAGGAAAAGTGTAATGCAGTCAAACTACCGTTCAGAATTGCATAAAATAACTGAATTTAATCACAGACGTTAAACTAATGCAATCCTTCTCTGTCACCTGCTGTAGTCTGGGTGTCATCCTTTTCAGTTGCATAGAAAGAGTCCTGTAAACAGCTTTAACTCTACCAAGACTAGAAACACATGGAACCAAACTGCTCATGTTGACAGCCTGGCTGGGTACATCAGGCTACATTCGTAGAATTTTGTGTTCAGGATCATTCAACATCATCTACGAGTTGTCTTTTGTGATTTAGCTTAACTAAGTAATCAGATTCTAAACAAATTATTGTTTCTTCTTGTTGCAACCTGCTCTAAGCAGGCATTGCATTTTTGAGAAAGTTTTGACTTCCGTACAAACGTACATTGAAATACTCAGAAGTGATTGGAACAATTGGGATGGAAAATCAGTAGTGCCCTAATTTTCAGCTCTGTCAGTTATCTTTGATATTCCTAATTTCTTCAATTGTTTTTTTTGTTTCTAGATCATCCAGATTGACCTACCCTTTCCATGCATCTTTCCTGCTAGATAGAGGAACTGAATGTCCTCCAAGAGCATTCGTTATGGTCCTCCTCGTTCTACACAGATTCAGTTCATCTTCATTTGAATAGAGTTTTGCAGTCAGCATTTACTCTTAGGTTCCAACAACAACATCAAAATTAAATTTGTTTGGTAACTTTCACTTCAGGAGGATGCCCCAAGGTGCAGGATAGTATCCATTCAGCTTATGATTTGGTTACAGAATGTTTGGCCTGTGTCAGGGTGAAATTAATTTCAAACTTTGGAACCCAGCAATAAAATCACATGCAGCTGTTTTGCAGACTTTGTTCGGATCATATTACATGGTTTTAAAGCTAGTTAGATGTTGATGGATTGTGGGGTGCGTTGCAGCCATCTTTGCTCCATGTGCCCTTTACTCTCTTTTGAACTGAAAGGTTAATTAATCTTATAAACAATTTCTTGGCAAGTCTTCTTCCCCAAAAGAAGTGGGCCAGGGTGCTGTTATGGGAAAGATTTTGTTCATGCATTTCATGATAGTCTAGTCAATTGATCTCTGGACATGCCCCTGCTCATGTATAGCAGATATGTCTATAACTACACAGTTTACAGTTTAAAACTGGGATTGATAATGTTCTGTAGATCATGCTGTTGACAGAAAGTCTAAAATATAACTTTCAGCAACTAAATATCTTGTTGTTAACAAGCATAAAACATTGGCTCAAATAAACAACTGAAATTTTATGCAGTGCAGAACCAGCAAATATGGAAAATGAATTCTGTGATTAAATATGTCTAAAAGTTTTAGTAAAAAAAAATTCAATCCAGGATCCTAATTCCAAATACAGTACTTGTCTAGACATGCATATATTTTTTGTGGACAATTAGTTTTTCATTTCATTTTCACAGATTCTCTCTTGCAATCATTTCAGAAGTAAAAGGATACTAGATCATGACTACTCTAACATTGTGCCTTAGGTAATAAAAGGTTTGAAGCTGCACAGATGGTGGGAGAACAAAGCCAACTGGGTCAGGAGCATTAGAGATGGAAGGGAATCTAAAGTAGCGAATGCAAAAACATTAAAAGTGACAGAAGACCTTTTTTCATTCAGATAGTAGTCCATCTTCATGCTGAGAGAACCTCTACCCTTTTGTGGATGCACCATCTGGTATCACATACTGGAAGATCAATAAAAGGCATAGCAACCTGGAAAATTATCAGCAGTGTCTTCAAAGTTGCAGATATTTTATTATAAAACAACACACCTGAAACTCAAGTAAAATGCCATTTCCTTTTAGCTGGTAGTCCATCTTCACTTGTTGGACAGGTATCATCTGTTTCCTAACCACACAGCACATTGGAAGATAATAATTTATCTAAGGTACTGAAGTTGCATAAGATACAATGTTACAACAACCTGCACGTAAGCAACACCTTTTACATGGAATGAACATCCGCAAAATGCTTATTTTAGACACCAGATTGAAGGATGTGGGAATCAAGCCATCTGGAATGCAATTGGCTTTTGAATGTTACGGAGTTAATGACAATTCGCTGTTCATTTTTGGCATGTATTAGGTTGTTACAGTTAATAGTAACATTAAGGTTTGAGTCTTTACAGGCAAGACCTTGAAAGGGAAAGGAAATGTCAGCATACAAATATCCCGTGCTTATAGAGTTACATTTATTAAGGTTTGAGTGTCCAATTTTGGGATGAAGACGTGATCAAATGCCATAAGGAGGAGATCTGGATCTATTTCCATATGATTACTGGAAAGCCATGGTTCAGTCTGGTTCGCATCCACTGACGTAACTAGGGTCGCTTTTCTCTTTTGGAAGAGGTTTGAGGCATGAGGCACATATCTTTTAGTTCCGTGATAATGCTTTGAGAGTTAACAAACTGGTGAGTATCCGGTGTTGAGGAGGACACCTGAAAATATTTTGGATTTGTTGTGCAGTGAGTGCAAGAAGGCTTGCAATTCATTATTCATGGGTAATGGAAAGTTACTGAGATTTTAAGTTTAATGCCATGGTATTCTCTGGCTGATAACTTAGAATTACGAAATGAGAATCTTAATAAGGGTCTAGTCCATCTCAGATTAAATCTTGACTTGCAAGTCTATGTCTGTTTTCTATGAAACGTGCTGAAACTAAAATGAATTCTGTTCTTCATGCAACTTTTTCTTAGCTATAGTTTTGAAGGACCGGAGTTGTTACTAATAATAATAATCATCCTTGTATTTGATATAGCGCTTTTCATGTCTTCTAGATGTCTTCAATCGCAGCACAGAATATATTGTAAAGTGAGTTGACTGTACATACATGGGAGTAACGTGGCAGCCAAATGCAGACAGCAGTGTCCCACAAACAGTTGGGGGATTGAAATGACCAATTTATTATTTATGTTCTATATTTGCATACATTTTAACTGGGAGCATTAACTCTCTTTTACCTGAATTAATTGATTAATTTGAGGACTAGGGTGTAAGATTTCTGTAAGGAATAAGGATTTTTTTTTAATAAGGAATGTGTGTCACACATCAACATGTGGTAACTTTGCTCCTATGTAATCTACTTCCGAGGCTGAGTTCCAGAATAATAGAATGAATTAAACTGAAAGAATTCCTTTAGAAATTACCTTGTTTTACACCCCTTTTGTCGCTATCACCTGCATTGAAATTCCATGCATTCAGCTTTATTTCTGAGTTTAGATTTATGTTGATAGGGAAAGCTATCGTGTATTTTTTGCAGTTTGTTGCATTTAATATAGATAAATTGAATGAAGGAGCCATATTTCTATATAGATGAGGCAATGTGTTTTCTTGGTATATTTAACCAAGTGGAACTCTCCACTAGAGTTTTTAAAGATAAGTTGTCATGCAACACACTGAATTTCAATAGCTTTCACTATGGACCTTTCGGCCAGATGGAGTGCTTATTGTTTTAATCGCATAACCTAAAGGGGACCTAATTAGTTGGTTTTAGGCAGACCCACTTTCAGCAATAATCAAAGTCTTCTCTGGAAATTCAATATTGGGAATTCATTTTTATTCCATACAACAACACGTAACCCAGATTCACAGAGACAACAAACATACAAGATAGAATATGTTAGGCTAGCACTTGTACAGGCAATTGTGTAACTATAGTTCCATCTACCCACAGAACAATCTAATATCTCTCTCTCAAATATATCATATCACTTGTAAGATTCTACCCCCACCCACACCCCACTCCCCCCCAAAACACAATGGAATTTGTGCAATTTACATACAAAGCTCTTTATCATCACTATAATTGTTTCTTGAACTGATCAGAGAATGAATTACTGTATTTGGAGTGGTGGAGCACTTTTACTTCTTGTCATCACCTTAATGTGTCCCACTTTTTATTCACACACATAGAATTTCCTCCAGCAGACGCTACAGCTTTTCCCGCAAACCTGCTAAAATACTTTATTGCTCCCCCTATTTCAAAACAACAAAATTACTGTGTAGTGCATTTATCAAATATTTCCAACATTTTTAAGAGGCCCCAGTTATGGTCATTTTTTGCATTGCCTTTAAAAATTGATTCATTGGATGTTTATCACAACCTGAGATTGTTTAACCAATACTATTTGAACTTCTTCAACACAGCAACAATTTATATTCTGAAGATTTACCACAGTACAGGTACAGACATTACACTGTATATAGATGTGTGGCTGCATTGAATTTGGATAGTCACATACTATTTTCTGATTTGTACTAATTGTATGTATAGCATGTGAATGAGTGAAACTTGCTCTTAGATTTTCAGGACAATAGCAGTAAGCCATTGAGTCCATTGAATCTTTTGGATCTGTATCTCACTGAGGATTTAATCTTGGAACATTGACCATATTAAACTATTTCTTATGTTGTGTCTTAGAGGATGTCAGTCTGGTTCAGTTAGTAGCATTCTCATCTCTGAGTCAGAAGATTGTGGATTCAAGCCCCACATTGGGACTTTGAACTCATGTATTCTAGGCTAACTAGGCAAGATTAATTTAAATAAATTTGCTGTCTAGTTTGCCCATAAAATACACAGTCAGTGTACTTTACAGTAAATCCAGTGAGGTACTTTGACATGCCCTCCTGACGTGAACAATGCTGTAACAAAATCAAGAATTATTATTATTTTGGAATTGAGACTTATCCAACACTTGCAGATTTATATAAATTCATTTTATAAAGTTGATTGTATAGAATTGAACAGTGTAGCTTGTGTTCAAACCATGATTAGTGAGCTGACATTAAATAATTCACATATACAGATTTGATTAAAGTATGCCTGACTTTAATACTATTTAATACATATTAATATACCACAGCCTCTGATATAACAATCAATGGGTCTGTCAATCCCGAATTGCTAAAAATAACTATCCCATTATTCTGCAGAGGAGAAACGAAAGTATTGCTACTTCAACAATTGAAGCATGGTACGCTCATTGTTTACAGGGTCCACACTATCTAAATGCTCTTTCTATAATACAGTTGTATTCAATCTTAAATTTTTTCTATTAAAGGTTGCAAAGACTATATCTAATGTATATGGAGATGATCTTACTGTCAAACTCTTTCGTGGAATTGTAATGCTGACTAGAAAATTGGAAACAGTTACATTGAATGGAAAAGTAACAATTCTATTGTGGATCAATTCTCATCTTCAGCTCTCAGTTTCCTAGTCTGAAATATCTGGATGACAACATTTTCCTCCTCAGCTTAAAATATTAAGTTTTTATAAAGTTGTTAGAAAAGAATGCAAGGTAAATTGATTTTGACATACCAGTTAGGTTTATGCTTGTTTTGTTCTGAGTTTTGCTTTCTTGATTAGTCATACAAGGTTAGCCAAGCTGTACAACGTGGAAAATTATTCACAATTATCATAAATTACCGGAAGATTATTCTTGAAAATTTGAATCTTTCTGTTTTAATAATTAAAATAATTTATAAGCATTATAGTGTAATTTTGTCTTAGAGTGCGTGTCATTTAGTGCTGCTAGTCTAAATATTATTAATGAAATAGAACCTTTCTGGAGCAGTGCATATAGCAGCTTAGAGCCTGATACAACAATTTTCCTTGAAATAGACTTTGATCACTGCAGCATTAACCAAGGCAACAACATAAAAGTCAGTTGCCCGAGGGGCACAACAAAAAATTTAATGTAGACAACATTTCTATGAGTACCTAGTGATTACCGTTACCAAAGCTGCTGTTTTTTTTCCCCCCTGCACAGTACTTTGAACCATGTGCACAATCACAGACTATTGAAGCAAAACCCCTCCCTCCAGCAATCACATGATCCCTAGTGTATTTATGACAAAGCTCGTAAGCAGGCCTTTTGCACAGCAGATATAATATACTTGACATAACTCCTCAATTGCAAAAATGTTGACGACCAGTGTAGATGTATTGATTTCTTTGCTTGCTAGAAACACCGAGGTGTTTTGTAGTTGGAGAAGGGGGAAAAGGCACTGAAACAGAATTGAATCTACTTCTTGGAAGCCCAGGTTATCAAACTCATTAATCTACATGTCAAGGGGCTAGGAATGAATAATTGTGTGTAGAATTTATCTGCCAACATGATAGCTACTTTTCAGCTTTCTCTTCAGAGCTCTTTCATTGTGCCAGGCTTTAATTATTATATGCTTTGTCTCTTCTATTTCAAGTCTGTTGGGGAGGTATGGAAACATGTACTTCAGCATTATGGAGGACATTCACTGAGCACGGTGACACAAACATAGTCTTTGCATACCAAATTATTTTTTTTCTTTCTGAAGATTAATGTCTTCAAGGTTTTGTATTTAGAAATATTTTCTTAATAATTCATCCTTTGTTTTCTGTACGTCCCTCATCTATGTGGCAACATATTTACTGCCCCCCTTTTTTTTTACTAATACTGTATAATCATTGCTTACTATTAAAAATATATGCAGTGTCTGTTATAAATATATTGTGTATATATTAGTGATAGATGTCCTACAGCTCAGTGGTTAGAGCACTCGCCTTATAAGCATGGACCTGTGTTCACATCCAGGCAGGGCGAAACCTTGGGCAAGTTTCCTTACTCCACATGCCTAATAATAATCCTTCAAAAAAAACTATAATAAATTGGTCATTTAAATCCACGACTGTTTGTGGGACACTGCTGTGCATAATTGGCTGCCACGTTTCGCCCACAAATATACTATCAATTCACTTTACAGTATGTTCTTTGAAGAGCTTTGAGAAGTCTAGAAGATGTGAAAAGCGCTGTATCAAATGCAAGGATTATTATACGTACAGTTTTAACACAGGAATGGAATTAAATATGAAAGAAAATACTCTGCAATTGTGTTCATTTACATTGCAGTGCTCTAGTGATTAGTAAGAGCGCATAAATATTACCATCTTCACCGCTTAGCCTTAAAGCACCACTTTCCTCTGTTTTTCACTGTGACTGAGAATTTAAGAAAATAGTGTGGTTTATACAGCTTATCCTTCTCGGGACATTAAGAAATTTGTAAAACAAAACAGAAATCGCTGGGAACACTCAGCCGATCAGGCAGCATCTATGGAGAAAGGAAAGTGAGTCAACTTTTCGGGGGTCCACGACCCTTCGTCAGAATTAAGGAATCCATGCAGCATTCTACAGAATATTTGTACAGATCTGTAAATAAATATAAAATGGAGATTTCATCATAATAAACCAAAGTCTTAAACGAGTTGATATTTTTCGTGCCTTGCTAAATGAGAACAGGGATAAATTGAAAATAATGCTAAGTTATTCATTTTTTTCATTTGGTTTTAGATGTTAAAATCAATATTATGATGTTGTCTTAAACTTTTTGGTAGGTGTCTGATAAATGTGGAAACCCATCAGTATGCTTAAGAATATCCAAACCAACTGAGAATTCCATGCATCCCACCTACACATGGAAATTCCAGACATAGATTCCCCCACCCATCAGAAATGGACAACAAAAATTGTGCTTCTGTGAAGGTTGCAAGCACTACTTCTGCTTTGTCAGCTTCATTTGTGATGTGTTCATAATTAAATGGCCAACAATCTCATAGTATACAGACCACATTGGGGTCATAATTGCTAACCCTAGAGAAATGTAATATTTCAGCACCTGGCTGGGTTGGACAAACACAGATTGTTGATGATAATGACAGGTAAATCAGAAGGGTGTGAGCATGGTGTAGATGGTGGCATTCCCACTTCTGCGTCAGAAGTTGCGTCAACCTGGAATATCAAGGATTTGGAGTTCATAGTTTAGGCTGACTATACAATTGCTGGGGAGGCCCTGGTTTGTCAGATGAGACACTAATGGTCTTGTGTGCTGATTCAACAATCCATGATACAATTAAGACTTTTGCCATCGTATCTTAGCCAAATTCTAATGTAATACAGTGATATATATATATAATGCAAGAATTATTATTGTGGGTGAGGTTTGTGCATAGTAGCTGTAACTGCATAGCATTTGTTGGTTTTCCGCTAAGGAAATTTCCTTTTCTTTATCAATGCCAGTAATTCTTTAGTTCGAAGGCAAGACTTAAATTTCAGTTGAAATAGTGGATTTTACTTTGAAGAAAATAGGCATTTAAATCAATGGATTACGCTGGCGTGATGGAGAAGCACCCTAATTGTATCCAATAGAGATACAGTAGTTCTCAGTCCAGGCCTGTATGATTTTGCTACTGTCATCGAACAACTACTAGCAAGTAGTGACATCAGCCCCCAGAGAGTTTAGGGATTTGAACTTGCTGGAATTAGGCCTGACTGCATAAAGGTGAATTACATGACATGGGCTTTGGATGACTGGTTTATCTACTTGCAATGTTACTTCAGCAATCAGATTTCCTATTAAGCTTGTTACTGAGGGTTCTGGGGTCAAACGTGTGTCAGCTGATATGTCTGAATGTGAGTGATATCCAAATAAGCGAAGGATTGTGGGTGAAATAATGGCACAAAATGAGGAGAGCCCTCTCTCTCTTTTTTGCTTCAGCCGAATTCAGCAGAATTGATGGTGGGAGAAAACATGTAAGGTTTAAAATTGAAAGTATCTAGGGATTTGGTATACATAATAAACATAGCTGTGTAATACTGTCATAAAGCTTTCATTCTGGGTAGTGGTTTTACTGCTATTGTGTCACATCTGCTACAATCACTTTTCATGTTTACAGCTGTAGAATAACACATTAACCCCATCACTAGCATAAAGCCACATCTCGGTTTGAAGAAAATATCTCCTAGATCACAGTAACCTAGGTTGCTATTTCACACAGTGCCCGCAATAAGAGATTTTTACCTTTGTGACATTTTGTGAAAAATCTGCATGCAAAATAGCTGCAATTCAATAGGGAATTTAGGACAATTATAACACTACAGTGTCAATGGTATAACAGACAATAGAAACATTCAAAGACAGCCACAATTTAATGCTTTACTGAGAAATTGTGTGTAATTAACCAGCAAAAGGGTTTAAAAATGTACAAAGAATACAGCTGACATTTTATTGCAATTAGAGTATGAGCCTTTTTTTTCCACTTTATTTTTATTTGGGTATTTGAATTCCTTTTTGTTTTATACCCTAACCTTCATCTGACTGGCTTTATATCTCCAGGCAAGAGTGCTTGGCTTGTTTTGAGGCTGCGCCAGTACCTCATGTAGCCAGGAGATACCAGGGGCAAATCTCTCCACTTCCATTCCTTCCTCCCATTTAACATCTTCCCTCTTGACACAGATCCAATTGGAAACCATAGCAGAGCAGGACTCAAATCCACGTCTAACCCCATTAAGTTACAGGAGAAAGGAGCAGGCGGTTCTATAATATTTAAGATGATACTGATTTTGTTTATTTTGCGATTGCAACAATGGATTTAAAAATAGTTATGGTGACAGAATTAAAGCTGTCCCATATTCAATCAAAATTCAAATGCATCTTTGTTAATGGTTTAACCAGTGCAAATATTATAGCGCTTTTCACGTCTACTAGACATCTCAGAGCGCTTCACAGAATATATTGTAAATTGAATTGACTGTATATTTGTGGGCAAAATGCGACAGCCAATTGCGCAGTATCGCACAAACAGTCGTGGATTGAAACTGACCAATTTTATTATTGTGCTTTTTATGGAGGGATCATTATTAAAGGTGGCCATAACTTGTTTCCATCATTAAGTGTCTTTTCTTGTTTTGTTTTTGTTTACTTTTTACTTGAACAATATTGTGCACCAATCTGACATTTTTCTCAGTTCAAATAATGCAATGGAATAAGGCTTTTAAATAATAATAATCCTTGCAGTTGATATAATACCTTATAACTTTGATGAGATGTCTCAAAGCACTTCATAGAATATATTGTAAAGTGGATTGACTGTGTGCTTGTGTGGGCAAAGTAAGTCAATCAATTCTTGTATCAGTAATTTCACAGAGACCAAACAAATTGGTCTCTAATAACAAAAAGTTATTAGCCTTCCTTGTATAGCTTTTAGATTAGATTTGGGACTTTGTTGTGTGCAAATTGGCTGCTGCAATTTGCCTTCAAAGTACACAGTCACTTCCATTTACCATATATCCTGTGAAGCACTTTGAAGCATCCGCCTGATGTGAAAGTTGCTGTATCAAATAGATTCTTGATTTGAATCCTAAAATTATGTTCTCTTATTACCGCAGAATTATTTTATAGCTGCTATTCTCAGTAGGATAGGTAAAGCAAGGGCTATGGTGAGGCAACTATTTAAGGACACTGTTGGGAGAGCACTGAGAAATAGATGGACATAATGTTGATGATAACTTTTAAAGCATAGGTTTAAGCAGTGAAATAAATGCAGCAGATTGCACATTGAGCAAAGGCTTGTGTCAGTAGGAGGTGAAACCAAGCGCTAAAACAATCATTTGTAGAATTTTTTTTAAAAGCCCCTCAACTTCATTATTGCCACTCAATTAGTTGTTATCTAATGAAAGATTGGAAAAAGAGAAAATATCATCATCCAATAAAATGGTTGCTCATTTTATTTTGTCTGATCACAATTGGAGTTGATAAATATTAATGAGTTGATACTAAATTATGCATACAGATTGGAACCTCATAGGTTGGGATGCGTTTTAAAGCTGTACTGAACTCTATTGAAAAGTGAAACTGGCGTCTAAATTGTGAGTTGTGTAAATCATGTGTAAACTCAGGATCATAGATAATTACTGATGCATTTAATTATACAATTAGTGGCCAATGGCAAAGATTATAGATGCACACACAATCAGGTTCACTAGTTGATCACCTAATTAAAGAGTACCAAATACAGTAGGTGTTTACCCAAAGGTTTACATAGGGGATGGCCAATTTGTGGCACCATTTGCAAATTAGACTTCAATATGGTGAAAATATCATTCAAAAAAGGGTAGCTAGATAATGGCAAATAATATGTTTTAGTATCTAAAATTTCAAGTGCCCCAATTTCAATCTACTATCCCTGCTGTCAAAGTAATAATGAATGCCACCACTTCAAGGAAACTTTTGCACAGTTCTTTGATCGGAGTAAAGGTAAGTAAGGAAGCAATATGTAATTCCCCCATGGTAAAAATAGTGATAGTTTTACAATGATATTTGAGCTAAGGAACGTTTCTTATTTGACCACCATACTGGGCATTCACATGTGATATCCTCCGTTGAGCATCACTGATCATCTGATTCAATGAAAAAATTGCAATTGAGGTCTACCATCAGCTTGGCTTTGGCTGAATTCAGTCCATCACATTGAAGATCTTGGAGAAGTTAAAGAAATGGCATGGAATTGTTGCCTTCTTTCCAACTGTTGATTTGCATCTTTGTGGAATGCGATGAGCCCGTGATCCCTTTGGAACAGTTCTTTGACCATTCCCTTCAACACAAATAGATGTACCACAGTATTTTTTGGGGGGGCAAATTTCGAAGATAAATTCCTAGACAAGTGACAAGAATGAACCAGTTGTGAAAATGTTTGGATCCGCCATGACCTTTACACCTAAAGCAGGACAGTTCTATTCAGCGAGGACATCCTCAATGCGCTATTATTTGACAAACTTCAATAATTGCCCCCCTGAAGAACTTCACCTATCCTTAGACACTACTCTTCTGTTAGTCCTAGACTTGACATTTTGGCCCTGTGGATCCTTTCGCTGATATAAGGCCTTTTGCTGAGAGTCCTTTTGCTTGAGTGTCATAACCTCTCGTCTGTCCTGCTTTTCCACAGAAAGGATGGTGACAACACTTGCTGTCCTTTTTTTAGGTTGGATGAAGTATTCATCTCATTAATGTCCACCTGACATATGCACAGACGTTTAAGTATTTGAAAACTGCACTGTGGCTCCATTTAATTGGACCTAGCCACTCATTAATGGCCTTAATTGCTGCTTCTCTAACCCATTGCTGATGGTTTAAAGCTATGTTGGAATCTGGGAACTTCCATTTACAATGCAAGCCTGTTTCCTGGTGTTTCATATTTGTCTGTCCAGGTGTTACCAGACCAAAGGCAAAACTATCTGAAATCTCACTCGATACAACTTGTTAGATAACACATCTGCTCAATCAGTCTTTTCCTGTTGCTGACAATTGCTGATAACGAACCTAGAAAAAAGTGCCGCAGCACTACAGATTGATTGAATTGATAATTATGTTAAATTTCCCCATGGGATAATGCACTCTTATTTTATTAATACGTGACATTATCTCGACTATTATTAAATGTATTAATTTTAAACAGCTTTTCTCCATTTGTTTGAAGAAACATCAAAATATAAACTGCAACTTAACTAGTTTCTTGTTTACTAATGGGAAAAACTAACATTTATTTAGTCAATAAGGTCTTTAAAGAATAGAGGAAATCGCCTAGCTGCATATTCTCCTGAATCTGTTATGTCATAGCTAAGAGGCATTTCTTGTAGTTAGGCAGGACGAGAAACACTTTCCTGGGTAAAAGAATACTCACTGCTAGACTTGATGTATATGTAGAGTGGCTGTTCATTATATCTCTCTGTCTGCATTAAGTATGCACATCTGCATATCAGCTGTCATTGTCAGCTGCTATCTTATCATTTAGGCATCCAGTGCTTTGTGCATCCTGTGGTTTTAGACTAGCTCTAGGGGATGTAAAGCACCTCTTTAGCCTGTTATAATTTATAGTCAAAAGGTCTTTGCTCATGTCAAGCCAAATCTATTTGGTTGCCTTTGAGGATTGGGGGGCCTTTTCACAGGTGTTTAAAAGGAGGGCACTAGTGTAAAACACAGGCTTTTTTTTCTTTTCTATATATGTATAATTTCTTGTTCTATCACTTGGTTACAAATGGTGCACGTGAATATTTTAGACAATGCTCAATACTTGTGGTCACTGCTTCCCTACCACAAACTTATTTTTTCCACTCACTGAACAACAGAACATCAGTTCTCTGTGCAGTGGAATAATACATGGTCAGAAAGTTTAATATGGAGTGAAAAATGACAACTACAACTATAGCGCCCTTCGCAAGTTGCAAAGGTGTGGAAAATTCTCAAATTCAATCGTAAGTTGGAAGATTTTTGTTTAAAAAGCTACAGCCATAAGCTTTCACATTAAGACTGAAATTTGTGTTTCTTAAATCTTAAGACACAAGGTTCTCTTAAAGTTAAGACAACAACAAAATACATTTCTATCTCACCTTCCAAGGTGCTGGACAGTCAGACCATATGGAAACGTGGGGAGCTGATGTTAAGGACAGGTATTAGTGAATAAGCACGGTGATTGTAAAAAGAAAAGCATTGCCATCCTGAAGAAAAGATTCATGCTCTTCCTTTTGGACCAGGGTGAAGAACCAGGTGGTCCTGGAAATCCACCATCGGCTGCAGGAGATTTGCACGAGAGAACAGTTCAACTCTTCTTTCCGAAATGGAGTGCACTTGATTTTAAAAAAACTTACAGAAAGTTTGGTGTTTTTTTAAATTTCTTCCTTGAGCTAAAGTTTGTTTCCTGCAATGCGAGCTGACATTCAATTTTCCTTACAGTTCTGATGTGAATTTGTTCTATACACTGCAGAAATGAAAGACTTGGCAGGACAAGTTCAGCCATGGTAATCTTAATAATTTATTTTGAGTGAAGTGTAATTTGATGTGTATGCTAAGTGTGTTCTCTGAGTGCCTCACGTGTATCGTGTAGCTTCTTGTTGAGTGATTGTCTCTCTGTTATGCTCCTCAAGTTGCATAAGCAACAATATTGGGGTGGGGGAGGGAGCAAATGAGGGAGTGGTGATGATACAGAAGAGCCTCGATTTGCACATACAACTATATCAGAACATGTTTTAGTGCCAATACTTAATAGCATTACAGGTAACAGTGGCCTTTGTGCTTTTAGAACGGGGGCAAGTCATTAATGGGCTGAACAGCCAGTTTCTTTGCTGTGAAATTCTCTGGTTCCATGTGGAATCCTGACCTCTAAGCGGGACACATACAAAAATGATTCGCACATTGCTTGATGCACTTTGTTGTAATGTAGAAGATTTTAAAAAGCAAAATATCTTTATAATGATTTTACAAAATTTTTAGGAATGAATTGAGCGCACAACTGGCTCTCAGGGCAATGCAGACTGCATGGAGATGGTGACAAAAAGATGAGATTGAATGCTTTTCATGGCTAATTAAGTGTAGTAACTATTCATGGGCAAACATACCACTATGTTTTTGCGCAGAAGAAGGTTCCACAAATAGCCATAAAGGGAATCATTCACTTATAGGATTGTAAATTACTGCATTAGGGGACCAGAAAATCAGTTTCTAGAATAGAATTAGTCTTGGAACTATATCCCCAAATTAAACTTCCAGCTCCAAGTGTATGAAATTTGTAAAGCCATAACTACTTGATCCAAAATTCAGAACTGAAGGTGACAAATATTTAATTCCTGAGTGATTCAGAGTCTCTTTTTATCTAATGCTCAGAAACGTTATCGATCTACATTTCCTCTTGCAATGTCAACTCCCCAAGACAAACAGATATTATTGCAGTTTAAAGACCCCTTTGACTCTGTCTACAGTTCCTGGCACTGTATTTTGAGCATCCTCCACATTCAGTTTATTCAGGCTACATGTGTGGTTACTACTCTTTCTCTGATTTGATGTCCATTCCATCCAAGCCATCTTTTTGATAACACTAAACTTCATAATGACTATGTCTGCCACAATAATTACAAATTATGCAATCTTAAACATAATATATGCTGCTGGCCTACTCCTACCTTTTTCCTTGAAGCCACTGATGCCAAATTAAATTTGGACATTGTTTGTGACAGGTCATCCACTTTAGTCAAACCATCAACTCAATGTCACTTGATAGAAATGTGGTTGCAATCTGTTCTCTTACGTGCAGTATAATTGGATTCAAATTCCGCTCCTCAGTTTAGAGGCTGCTCTAGTTGGGAACTGTTCTTGTACTGTACTAATGTCTCTCTCGTGGCTGCCAGTATGTCTGGGTATGCTTCAAAGCATAACTCATGGAGAGCAAAAGGAAAAGCTTCAAACAGCGCACCTGGATTTTGCTTACTGGAACGAAATCCAGTACCATACACTTTATCAACCCTTCCCCCACGCATCTTGGTAAATATACTGCTGTTAGTTTCATAGTGATGTGCATTGCACATTACAGTGAAACGCACACATCGTTTCCTTGCTGGAACTGGTGACAGCCATTTTGCAGCTCCATATGTGATTTGTGTGGTGCCCTGAATACATACAGTATTTTCTGATCTAATTGCATAAAACTCCAGCCTTGCCCTGGACAAGAATACCTTATCATTTGAGACTGCATTCACTGAGAGATAAGTCTAGCTCTTTCTGGCAAGAATGGGTATGAATTGGCAGCTCGCTTCATCTGTGTGACTACCTGTATTTTATTTGTAGATGTGCTGTTATTATCATGAATATTCCCCCCTCTACCCTGGTCGGCACTACATCAATATGAAGCACTCCAAGAAGTTATACTACATGACGAATGCTAAATAAATGCAAGTTGTTTTTGAATACACTTGGAACCAAAAGCTAGATGGATGTTACAGATTCTAATGGAACCGTGAGAATCCATTCTCACAAGAATGGAAGAACAGCATAACTGCTCGAAAAGTAGAAGACGCTCCTAATAATAATCCTTGCATTTGATACCGCGCCTTCAAGACGTCTCAAAGCGCTTCTCAGAATATACTGTAAAGTGCAATGATGTTTTATCTCTGCTTCCATCGCTCTCTTTCCCTGTTTATCCAGGGGATGCTTTCCTATGGGGGGGTGGGTGGAGGGGTCCACATCAGAAACCAGGTTTCACTCCACTTTGCACACATTAGCTCCACATGATTTGCCAGATAACAGTTCTGCTCACTCAGCCTATTCATCTGTCAATCATAATTACTGACAACAAATTTTAAACATTACCTCTAAATTGCCAGAATCCTAGCAGGGTGCGGAGCTGCAAGCAAGACACTAGTGGATGAGATGACATGGAAACTGACAGATTGGAATTAAGGAGAAAGCAAGGCAACAATTAGCGAATAGAGTTTTCTTAATCTTATTATGTTCTTTTTTTGAAAAATAAGAGTAATTTCTTGAATGGGTACAGTTGATTGCTGGCTTTCTAATTTTATTCATAAAAATGAAATATTCCAAAAGCAAGAAAACATGCAGCAATGGTGTTTTAGGGCTATGATTAGATGCCAATTATTATACACATACACTAGTTTGCTTAACATTCAGCAATTGACACCAGAAAAATGTGAGGTTTAATGATAATTTATGGATTACATCGAAGAGTGGTGCAATGTTGAGTTTACAAGTAAACGAGCAGTATTTAAATTAGATGCTAAAAGTGTATAACATAACCAGCAATGTATTTATATTTCCAATCTACAACAGTTTACCGCTTTATATCCTTTCTTCAGGTAGAAAGCAGGGTAAATGATTGCAGAATGTTCCATACCTTCCCCGGCCCAGCCATGGTTAATGAGATGTGTTTTCATGGGGTGAGCTGGAGAGAGTGTCACTTTTTCATTAAGATATGACAGCCCACACAGTAAACCAGAAATGAACTGAAGAAACGCATTGCGAGTTATTGAGCTTGGTTGTCAGATACCAGTCACAGAAACTGCATGCATAGCACGTTGAAATGAGACTCTGAACCGCTACAGTAGTGGACAACTACAACTGGCTAGTAACTTTGAAGTTTTGCAACATTTTCTTTTGCTAATGGTTACCTTTGAGGATCTACAATACAGTACACTACACACATGTCAAACAGTCAGCAGAGCAACAACAATTGTCTAGTAACTGTAGAAAAAATCCATTGGTTTTTTTTCTATGCACTTTACTGATTTAATTGGAAACCATGCATGTGACCCTCTCATTGTGAAATCGAATAAAGCATCTGCAAGACACGAGCCAGTAGTGCATAGAAACAGTGCGATGCAACTAGCAGTTTATGTATTATGGATTTCTCTATTACAGCACTGTTTAGCAGATGAATTGGCTCCCGCGTTTCACCCACAAATATACAGTCAGTTCACTTTACAGTATATTCTGTGAAGCGCTTTGAGATGTCTCGAAGACGTAATAAGGCGGATATTAAATGCAGGGATTATTATTATTATTATTATTATCTTAGGTGCCATTGAGAGAATGAATAATTACGAAATGATTGTAGTTCTGAGTTGAGAGATAATCCTGAGCTTTTGCAGCAGTGAGGTAATTTAGCAGAAAAAGCTTTCCATTACGATTCTGCATAAATGTTATGTAATTAAAAAATAAGGATTTTGAGGTTCCAGCAGCCGTAGCAGACAGTTTCAGTGATTGGTTTTAAAAAGACCACGTTTAACTGCAAGCATTGCAAGTCAGTCAGTATTTAGATCAGCTACAGCAATGTTGAAGCTTCATACTCACTTTAATTTTATTGCACCCAGTTTAAGCCAGCAGGAATAATCGGGCTGGCAAAATATTAAACCACTATCTGTTGTTGTAGGGGGCTGCCTAGAGGGCATAAAAATAAAAGCTCATTGATTTGGAGGCATTTTGTCAAGCTTAGGACTGATGTTTTTTTTTCTGTGTACACGTTCTCGCGTCCTTGCTATGCCTACATCGTTGATATTGTACCTGAAATTGACACAGAAACATTTATTACTTGAAAGTGATGTGTAAAGTAAATGGTGAATGGGGGAGTGAGGTATTGCAGCTGTTATCTTTTGAACTATCTGCTACTGCATGTACTGCAGCCAGCCCTGGCAGGGTTTTTTGTTCCTGTGAATGAATGGGCAATAAATCTGCCTTGGCTGACACCATCAGTGCTGCCACAGTATAGGGAAAATTTGCAGGGGAAGCATCTTGTGGTCCTTGCTTGCCGAAAAATGAGTTCAATAAAATGAAGGTGATCAGTGCTTATTTATAGGGAGAACTAATCCATCCACTACTGGCTGTCAGAATTTAACCTAGTGTTTTCCCATTTATACTCACTCTCTAAAGCATTATGTGGCACTGGAGGATGTTCATAATGCAGTTTTACTAGCCTCTGCCATTTCAAATCATATCCAGTGGCGTAAACAGCAAGGATGGTTTATTGAGTTTGTTTGTAGATGGAAAGAACTGGTTCTAATTAATTTTTAAGAGCTTTAACAATAGAGAGAGAGAGAGAAAATGCTGGGCAGCACTGTGTTTTCTCGACAATTATCACCGGGTTGGTGAGTGTGGGAATAATTTTTTCTCTGGTTACAACATCAACAATAGTTGGGTTTTGGGAATGGATTTTATTCAAGCATTTTTCTCTTTCGAACAAACAAATAAACAAACAAAAATGCTGACCAATTCTAGTTTCTAGCCAGCCCAGTGCCTGCTTAGCAACAGAATTTCAGAATGTAGTCAGCTCACTGTGGCAGTCTCTGTTGTCTGGTTTCTAAGTCAGGAGGTTGACTTCAGGGTGATGCTGATCCACACCAGCCATGCTCCTGGTTCATTGGTAGGACTTGGAAAAACAGACCAATCACTGGGAGCAGGGATTCTTCCCACTGGTCCAAATTCCGAACAAACATCATTTTGTTTTAATCTAGGTTCTAGTCAAAATAAACCTCTGTCTCTAAGTTAAAATGTTTGTTCTTTGATCCAGCAAGAGATCCCTTTACATTCCCAGAAATAGTCATTAGTCAGAATGACTATTTAAGCGCTCTAAGATGCTACTATGTACCAAGGGCGCTATATAAGTTGCACGTTATTGCCGTTGTTCTAATTACATGACTCACACTGAAATACATGGGATTCGGCTATGAGTTCAGATTTTGAGATTTTCGGAGTTAATCCAGAGATTGATTCCAATGACCAGGATGCAAGACTCTTTAAAGCACCAGGTAATAGGGACATATCTCTAGACTGGACAAGCAGAGGAACAACGTATTTAGTGGTACATTATCAGACATTGGATAGATCGTCTCAAGGAGGGGTTGCACAGATAAAACCCTTCACCAGCAGAGTGATAATGGTGATAATGGACACTTACACGGATCACTGGGATTTGGGTGTCTCCCACTAGACTAAAGGGAAAACTGATACATATTAGGTTATGAAAGGTTCAATGCCCATTGTAGTAGACTGCAAAGAATCAGATGCTCCCCTAGCGATTCATCAGAAAATTATGATAACATATTTGGGAGAAAAGGATACCAATTTGTTGCTGTGGCTTTATAGAATTTATACTGTGCTTAGATTGCCCGTATGTTGAAATATGTCACAGGTGAATCTTTTAAAAAATATTTCTATTTATGATATCACAACTATTCAAATGCTTTTCACATCACTTATATCAGATAATCCATTGTGAAATTCTGGGCTTTTGAAGTTCACAAGTTGGGACAAGTGTTTGCAACACTCAGCAAGATGCTTTCAATAGAAGCATGTCATCTCCACTTAAAACCCCTTAAAGGCTGATTAAATATTAAATGAGCACTCAAATTTACTATTGAAATGAAGGTAGAATTCTGTCCATTATGATAATAAATGTCTAAACGATGTAAGTATTTTAGTTTGTCAAAGACATTTAAATTTGGATTATTAACTTGAGACATCACCTCTTTCAGTCCCACTTTCAGCAAGTCCATAAACTGCAACCGATAAGTTTGAGCTGCCACTTTGAGTTGTGTGTCATTCATATTGTGTAACTACATTTACATATCTTCCAAGCGCCACTCATTACCAATGCCGATCACTCATTTTGCTTTTATAATTCTAACCTAATCACTTGACGAATAAACACAGCACAATATTTTTAAGTGGGTTTGCAATCTGCTCACTCTTGCTGATCATAAATGTCACTCCTAACATTTCCCTGATGTTGATGGTTCTGAAATGCTGAATAAAATATTCGCGATAGATCATGCAGAACCATTGAAAAATGAGCAAGTGACGAGGTACTAAGCACTGTTACAGATAAAATTGCAGCCTTTCTGCCACCGATAACACGAATCTTTCAAAGTCTTATAAACTGGGCAGAATTATTTTATTCTCATCTTGCATTACCTTTGAAGGTTTCTATGGAGTAAACCAAAATTGAGTTCCATCATCTTATTAAAAAAAACACATTTGATGCTTATAGCTCTAAATCAAACTACCAAATAAAACTAGAAATGAAAATATTTCCTCACACACCTTCCCGACTCCTACTTCTTTCCTTGTTACCTTTTGAGAGACTGCTATTTCTGATTCATTTTAGTTGCCTGTTCCTGCTGTTTCTCAGAAACCTTTCATTGCTGCATGTTTCGGAATTGACTACGGCTGTTTTCCCTTAGGCAGCAGAATCTGCCTCTGACTGGAATAAAAACCATTCCCATTCTCTAGCTGCCAGGAAGAGCACCTTCACTGTATACAATAACAGCTTTCACTGTTGCCATCACCAAGATTTCCCCTGTCTCTGGCAGTATTTAAAAGATATAACAGCTTTTCACAGTAAAGTTCAAACTGCCAATATCACTCTCCATGAGGAATACAGATTTCTTGCCAGCTTTTAAAATAAACATCTGTTATCATGAACCCTTACAATGAACTGAAAGGTGTTTGTTGACATTATCAAACACATATTAGTACAGGGAAGTAGTAAGCTAATTTGGGAATGAATACATTGATGTGGCACCTTCAGGTTCCTGAACTGAATCTGAGGACTGATCAAATAGTTTGGGATGAAAATTAAACACAAAATGGTTGCGGCAGCCATGACAATGGTAACAAGAACAGAAATTCTGTTGCATTTCCTCTTCTTGCCATGCAATATTTTTATTCATTTTTTTTCCCCCCCAATGGAGGAACTTCAACCATTCAACAATCCCCTCCCGAGTTCAGGACTAAATTATCTGCTAACCATCCTGTTGCTGCCAAGATTATACAGATGGTTGGGGAAATGATAGATGTTGACCTCCAGCCACACTCGGAGTATATGGAGTTCAGAGATTGATTAATTATTTGCCGTTCAGATATATACCATTCCTCTACATTGTACTTTCTGTGCTTTCAATTATTCGAAATGTCTATTAAGCTGTGAAACGTGCAATCACTGACAAAAGATGCAAAAGCAATTGCTAGCGCCTTCACTACTGACATATGGAGCAGCTCCACATCTAACAAATATTTGTCCCCGATCACACACTAAGTTACCTTCCAACTGTGGTCCATTGGGTGCTCTGGTAATGATTATCATGCATTGGCACTGCTGGAGGTCGCCCTGTTAGAGGGTGAATGCACAGCTGCCAACATCTTTCATTTTTTACAGTTCTTGTTGAATGAGTGGATTCATTCCAATAACTTGACAGTCAGGATGATTATTACAGATAATGGCGTTAACATGAGGGAAGCTGGACTGGATGGTAGTTATTGTAATTCGCATTGTTTTGCATACACACTAAATCTTGCTGTGTATAATTCTCAGGAGAACTACAAAATCAGTGACAAACATTGTCGCCATTATTTGAAGAAACCTGGGACATTTCCATTTCTCTGCGAAAACTATAGAGCAGCTGGAATGTTTCTAAAGAGAACGTAATGTGCCAGCACATCTGATACAGGACATGACAACTAGATGGAACTCCATGTTTTTCATGATAGAGCACCTAGTGGAGCAAATAAAAACCCATATATTGCATGAGTATGGAATACATGATTGGTGGCAGCTTGACGCATTCCCAATAGACTGTGGTTCAGTTGCTGTTCAATCTGTTGAAAGCCAATCATGAGCACTGGAACTTGGCCACCCTCTGCCAAGTCATCCCAATTGCATTCATCCTAAATTGCATGATTCTTTTACTAAATATCTGCTGAAGTGACAGCTGTACAGAAAACGCCACATTTTTATGCAAGTCTCATCTTTTTAAGGATGCAAATATACATCAGCCATATTGCTCGAACTCTGCTTTAAGGCTTTTACCCTACTAATGAGACCTATGTAATTCATCAGGGTAGGTTGGTTAGGGAAGGAACTGTAGCCCCCAAATCTTGCGGGCATAATACTGAGCAGAAGAAACGTGTTTGAATAGTCATTTTAATTATCTTGATTGCAGCTATCTCCAGTGATTTCTATGGAAACAGTGATAGGATGGCCTTGGACATTCTTCCTATCAAACAAACAGGGTAAGGGGTGCTTCTTAAACTTTTAGCAATGTCATTGACCGCATCAAGTGGAGTGCCCGGCATTCTTAAGTGGAAACTGTAAGAAATGTGAATTCTGAAGCAGTAATGGAAAAGTGGCAGCCAATTGCAAAGCACCCCTTGTCTAATGATCTTTTCACGCTTCTGGAGCAGCTAATGAGCTGCTTGACCTCTAAAAACTTAAAAAAGTCAGAGAATCAAGCTGCAGAATGGAGAATTGTGGTGGAAAGTGGCTTAACAACAGCAGCTAAGCCCAAGGTCAATGTGTTCATGAGCTATTTCTTGTAAATGTTTGTGAAAACAATTATGGAGAAAGGACATTTCTTGTGGGAAAGGACAACCCTCTCCAAAAATGCAAAGAAGGCATCAAGTGAGGAAATATGTCTCTGGCAGCTTCAACTGGATCTCATCCACTTGGAGATCTCTGCAGGTGAAGTGGTGGAAGTTACACGTTATAAAGCAGAAGTTGAAGGTAAGCCCAATTGAAAAGTAAGACATTTGTTGGTAAAGTTGCAATATGAAATTATAATAAGAGTTGTCCTATTAATAAACTTACATTAAACGAGGTTAGTGAATTGGCTGATCAATGGAGAACAAGGCTTTGTTTCCTCTCTGGCAGGTTTGCTAGCTGTGCCAATGATCTGAAAAATAATGTATCATCTGCTCTCTTTACTGAGAGATGCAACCAACCAGAGATATCGCTTTACCTAAGTGTTCAAGCAGTGGTTAGTACTTAAATAACAATAGTACTGATGATTATTTGAAATGGAATCTAAGTGATTGAACAATTTCCGAAAGGAAATTGGACAGAAGAAAATAAGAGGGTCTTTACTCAGAATTCCTGAAAACACTTTCCAGGTGGATAAAAGGTGATCTACCGAGGCTGAAGTGGTTGTGTGGTACATTCTACTCTTAACTCTTATCAGTAAGTTTACATAACAGAGGGTGTATGCACCAGGTAATCAGTATTGAATGAACTCAAGAGAATGTGCAAAATCTGAGCCCCATCAAGTCCATTCGCCAGCACTAACCATCATGTGATGTATACCCTTGCTGAGGTTTCAGAATTTATGGATTGAATTTTGACCAGTGCTAACTCTTGGGAGGGGATATGTGTCACTGGGTATGTCAATGACTAAATACCAAGCCTTTCTGGAGTGAAAGCCAAGACAGTCAAATTTGATAGGAAAACTATGATCAATCATCATAAGGATGAATACAGTATCAATGGCATAAATTGAAGAATTACAGCTATCAAGAGATTCAGCCTTGTGGGACACAATACACGATCACACCCAACACTCTTGGGCATATGCAGCAGCAAGTATATGTTCAATATATATTTTGTCACTTGTTTTAATCAGTACATCTGATAAACAGGGACAGCTTCAGGATTTAGTGATTCCTTCTGAAAAAGTTATGTTAAACCCCTTATTTATCATTGTGACTTTCCTTTTTTGTAAGTCTTCAGTATAATACTTTTTGAGCTTTCAATTACCTTTGAGATCTGAAATGCAATATGGGATGACTGATGAAAGTCTGTCGATGACAAATTCACATTGTGCAGGAGTCACATGAATTTATCTTTATGAAAGCATAAAAATATTCGGCTTAGTTATGATTTTCTTTTATGTCTCGAAGGGTTGAAAGTGTAATGCCATACAGAAGGTTATAGCTTTTTGTTACAAACACAATTGGCCCTATTTATAAAACTGTCCCTGCTGTGTTTTGCTGTGTCCTCTGCTAACAAACAACAGCATCTGGCAGAGGCAGCTTTAAAGCAAGGACGGCGAGTCCATCAGTGTGTACACAGGATTCAACGCTGCCTAGTGCATGCACTCTATGAAGATCCCTCCACCTGAAGTCAGTGAAGTGTATTCACTTCACATCTGCTTCACTCAAATGACTGTCTCCTGAGCTCTATGGAAGAACCTTTCAATGCTGATTATTTTTCAATGGTATGTCTTGTTTCACACCTAACGCTAATGGGACATATACAGGGGTAAATACTTTACAGTCTAAATAGCAACACCGACACCACCCCCACCCATCCTTTTGTGATCTTGATTGTACCACTATAATTCAAGGCAAAGCCAAAGCATTTTTGTTAAAACAGTATTTATACTAAAACCATCAATTTTTGACTGCATTTCACATGATACAAGAGAATACTGCACAAAACATTTTCAAATGTGCCTAACAGTGAGCAAAACATGTACAGATTTGGTTAGGTTTTATATTTAAATGCAGTGGTTTTTTCTATGACACTAATCTGCAAAAAGGCCGTTTTGCTCTATTAATATAGACGTGGGAAGACTTTAAGTATTTGACAGCAGTTGAGAACAAGGGACCAAATCCTGACAAATTTGGCCTGGTTTAGTTGGACAGAACACTGGATTTTTTTTCCAGAAAGGAAAAATACTCTATAATATCTGAAGCCACATTTTATGACTCGAAGGAGATATTTGACACCAGTTTAAGGAATGAGTCTTCTTGCTGCAAGTTAATCAATATTCCCACATGAGGGTCCAGCAGAATTTCTAATAGGAGTCTGTGAAGGCAGTGTTTAGGATCCTGCCGATTATTAATTGGGTGATCCTTTCAATGGGTTTTACAATTCATTGCCAGAATAGTGAAATTATAGGACATGTCCGAAAAGTTTTATTTTCATTTAGAAAGCACAAATACCGTTTGAAAAATGTAAAACAGTGCAAATGTCTATATTTTCTCTTTTTATTGGGTGATATTTCAGAAGCCGAGCATTTATTTTCTACACGGATGGAAATGACTGGTGTTGCATGGCAATTTGCAGTGAAAAATCTACTGTGACACAATTTGAAAGAAATAGCAGAAAAAAAGGATTCAAATTTGTTTTCATGTCTCGGGGCCTCAATAACACTTATGTCAAATTAGTGCACACGAACCATGGAAATACTTACATTCACAAAACTGTGGGGGCTATTCTTATCCCTTTTATGTTTTTTTAATTGACAGATATGAGTAAGAAGTAGAATCAGTCATTTTTCCCTTTTATATAATCACCAGGATGCTTATCAGATAGATTTTTATA
Organism: Hydrolagus colliei; assembly: GCA_035084275.1. Classification (NCBI taxonomy): domain Eukaryota; kingdom Metazoa; phylum Chordata; class Chondrichthyes; order Chimaeriformes; family Chimaeridae; genus Hydrolagus; species Hydrolagus colliei. Next base: position 5,651,913 of record CM068756.1, read on the forward strand.
AGATTTTATATACTTAGTTAATTTATTGGGCTGTTATTCGCCGGTCTTCCGTTATTCGAATATTTTTTTGTGGCTTATCTCACACATGCCAAATTTACAAAAAATTACAAATAACGTGAAAACCACAACTAGATGAGGTGATATTGCTTGTGCAGTGAACGATTGAACTGCTCACACCTTCACATGGTATGTGGGCTCCCTAAAAGTCGCAAAATTGCAACATTTATTTGGATGCAGAAGGCCCTTTGCCCCATCCTTGATCTCATCCTTCCAGAACACCCACCATATCATCCTGTCCATCACAGCATCAATTCTGTTTTTCAAATGAGTCCAATGTCATGGACCAAGCTACCAACAGCAACCTGTTCAATTGTCAATTATCTTTTGGATAAAGAAAAACTTCCTGATGTCTGTCTGGTATCTGTCATGAAATTGCCTTTCGCAACTCTAAACCTATGTCTTCTTGTTTTACAGCCTTGGTACATCCTAAAGTATTTTTCTGAATTTAGTTTTTCATTCCCATTTAAAATTGTGTACAGCTGTATAAGGCCGTTTCTGAGACAACTTCCCTCAAGAGCCCTAAATAATGGTTGCTCATAGCTCATTTCTCTGAACATTGTGGATCCAATTCTCCTCTAGGGCCTTATTTTGGGTCGACCAGAACTGTATGCAGTTGTCTGGGTGCAGCCTGACCAGAGTTTCAGTATAACATCTGGGGAACTGAACCTAACTGAGTTAGTTTACCGAGCAGTGCACTATTGATTCTTCTGCTTCATCACAGCTGGTTGGAAACATGAGTTTAAAAATTCTACAGTTTTTGTCACAAAACACCTTGATGCAATTTTATTTTTATTTCTATTTGCGGGCACAGGTTCTTTCTCTTTTTAACTTACATCCACAAATATATAGTCAATTCACTTTACTGTATACTCTGTGAAGCGTTTTGGGATGTTTAAAAGATGTGAAAAGCACTATATAAAATCCAAGGATTATTATTATGTGAATAACACGGTTTCATTCATGTCAACTCCCATCTATCCTGATTATTTTATGGGTGAGGGTAATTCCCTACCAAACGTGATGAAGAAGTTCAGAATTTTGCACATAGCATAACACATGTTCAGTGGACATCACTTCAGAAGCTTGGAGACCAGGATATTATCTTACTGACTTAAGCTTTCATTTTCAGAAGCAATTATAGTTGCAGTGATTCATCTTTGATCAGCAATACATTGTCAATTGATGTAACTGCCCTATAACATGGATCAGATTCCATAATTAGATATTAAGACAATTGTGCCCTGGTTACTTTCTAATACCAAAGAAGTTTTGACCTGTGATTTTTTTTCACAAAATGTCTGCAAGGACAAATAGAAGATAATCCACGTGGCTTCAAACATCAAATAGATGTCAGGATTTGACTGGTACTCACAGAAGGTAGACTGGTATTCACACTTCACCAGAGTATATTCCTATCAGGAACTCACAGGAAATTGTGGTGAGCTTGAATCAAATCGAAAGCCCTTGTACTAAAAGCTCCAGTATTTTCCTTTTGACTTAACAGCAGCTCCTTAAGTGTTTGCAAAATGTCTGTCAGCTTTCAGCTCTCACCTACAGGAATAGGAAGTCCATTTTACCCCTATTTAGGTGACTCATTTCCGAGGTCTCTGTTGCTAGAAAGGCCGTAGGAAGGAATCCCTAACTTGAAGTTCGCTGTTGTTTTTTAATTTGGTATTGAGGGCGAGGGACTGATTACATAGATTTATTTATCAGTCCTCGGTCTTCTGATTAGCTCTGAAGCCACGGGTTTAACCCATAAATGTTTGCAGGTGAGAGAGTTTCCTTTGGATAAACAGAATTTACTGTGATGAGCTACATTGCCATTTCACTCATTGTGAAAGACTGAGAACTCATTTACCCCTAAAGGGCTTGGGAGTTACTGGTCTTTCACACTCTTGGAATAACCTCCGTATTCTTGCTGTCACAGTGAGTTATCATCAATATCTGTAACTTTCGGCTATGTTAAAAGATCACATTTCAGAATTTGTTGGTTGACCTATAAAAAACATTTTTGGTGGGGAGGAGTGGGTGACAGAAAACAACTGCCAGAGGTATAATCCTAAAATTAATCCTTTACTAATATTGCATTCATTAAGATTGACTTCACGTTACTTACCTGTGATTCTTTAAAGTAGCATTATTTAATGGGTGATGATTTTAATAACAAGTGACATGTGTATAAATAATTTTTATGACACTGTATGTCCTAGAGGTTTCTATGAAGTCCATCGGCATCGAAGGCTGTTGAGTATAAATATGAATAAATTCTCTTGAACAGTGAGCAGCAACACAAAAGCCTGCATCAAGAATCGTGTTTCGACAAATTACTTGGAAATATAATCTTTTAGCGATTAAAAAAAACTTAAGTTTGTGAATTTTTATAAAGGAGGTTTCTGATTAAATTCAAATTAACCTAAAATCTTGGATGTATTGCGAATTCATTCATTCCGTCAAGGCCCGGGTTGTGAAGCCAACTATAGTAGGTTAAAGCTGTCGTCCATTATTCCGACAGTGAGTACTGGATCTTATTTGAGTAGACAGGGAGATGTGGCGAAAGCAGTTTACGCACATCTTTCAAATAGTAAGGGAAACGGAAGCCAATTCACCCGGGGGCCTTTTGTATATAGTCCTATTGGTCATCTGAAAAGCAGCATTGGCAGAGCTGAATGGCACGTCGCATAGAGCAGAGAGGTCAGAGCTGTGCTTTAGATTAGCATTAGCCCAGCTTCTAAAAAACAACAATATCATACTTACACATTATTCAAATTGAACACTTTGGAGTGGATTTTCAGCTAGATACGGTAAAGAAGGCTTGCACTAGGACTGAGCACAAATTAAGTATTTCTGGATCAACATTCACAATTTGTACCAGGTCAAACTAGGATGTACAATAATAACTCCATTCCAATACAGCTGACCAGTGTAGTTCATCAAGCCAATAAGCAAAGCAACATTTGCAATCGGTGATAGAATGATTGCATTCTCAGTAGGCTCCGTCCTGCTCCACGTCCCCCAACCCACCCGCCCCACCATCGTTGGGTGAGCCTTCAGCCACTCTGCCCCCAACCTTTGGAATTCTATCCCGCAATTCTACAGCCTCGCACCCTCCCTAACCTCCTTCAAGTACCGCATCAGTACTCTCCTCTTTGACCGTGACATCAATCGCCTTCACCTCCACTTCCCTCTACCCTCTCTGATCCCAACCCCAGGCTCGATTTGAAACCCTGGCTGTCCAGCGCCTTGGGACATTCACCCGATGTGAAAGGTGCTACACAAGTGCAATTTTGTTGTTGTTGCTGTAGAATACATAGAGCAAACCAAAGGAATGTTAATGCTGATTCTACATCTGTACATTTGTTTAATTTTTGTTAAATGCCCCAAAACATTGGAACTCCTTCCCCCAACCATTTTGTTCACCTCCTCTTTTCCCATCTTCAGGTTGTGCCTGAAGATCTTTCTCTTCGACTGCGATTACACTAACCCCTGGCTCAGACTTGGACTCCTCCATTGTAAAGCCTTCTGAGATGCCACCTGAAGGGAATATAAAATTGCTAATTGTTAGTTTTGAGGGTGACACTACTACTTTAACTCTTTCAGTGTATTTTTAAATTGTTGATATATACTCAGTTTTCTGTTTAGAATCGTAATGGAGAAAAATTGCATTTTTATAGCAAGTTGTCAAGACAACGTGTCTCAAAGTACTCTACAATTAATCACTGTCAAGTGTAGTGACTGTTTTTCAGGCAAACACAGCATCTGGCTGAATTCCCACCCTTCCTCCTCCTGAATTCCTACACTAATACTATAAAAATGATTTTTTTAAATAACATTGCAACAAAAAAGCCCCCAAATTATGATATAATTATAATGATATAATTATATATGATTGGGAACAGAAGGCATGGATTAGATTTATTGGTGTGAGGCAACATACTTTCTCAGGAGTCAAACTAACATTGCCCTAACTTGACCAGAAATTCTGCTATTAGACAAGAGGGCAAACCTTAGGATAGGAGATGTACCTTCCCCTGGCCATAATTATTCTATCTCTCAGAAAGGTGAATAATGGTTAGGAGATCTGACAGTGACAATAGGTGACAAAGTCAAGGCTGACACTTACCAGACTACCCACTCACAACAGCTCTGCAGTGATTTCTTGGGGGATTTGGTGGCTTTAGAAATTGTGGGTCTTTAAGTGAAGCAGGGAGAAATATCATGGGTCTAACGATCAATGGTTGGACTTGTGCTGTCTCTGGTTGTATTTTTGTACCATTAACATTCAGCAGAAAACTGCATGTTTTGTGGGGGCTTTAAATCTACTTTTGCCATTATAGTCATTATGTCATTTTTTGTGCAATGAATTAATCACAAGCTTCTTAAGTTAAAAAAATTGCGTTTTTATAGCAAGTTGTCAAGATAAAATGCCTCAAAGTGCTCTACAATTAATTACTGTCAAGTGTAGTGACTGTTTTTCAGGCAAACACAGCATCTGGCTAAATTCCCACCCTTCTTCCTCCCAAATTCCTAATTTACTGTGCTCCCTTGTGTTTAAAACCTTCATCATAATGGAATATTTGGCTGAATCAGCCCTGCTAATCTCCATAAATTGTTCAAACTCCCATCAGGTCAGGTGAAACATCACGTCCCTTTGGAAAGAGACCCACCTCCTGCGAGGTGGATTGTGGAAGATCCTGAAGAGGTTATCCTTCCGGCTCTCTTGTGTTAGAGAAAAATTAAGCAATGTCAAAGATAAGCCAAAATTGTTTATAAACCAAGGTGATTCGATTTTGATCTTGGAAGGGATTCATCTCTTTAACATTATTCCTGCAATCTTCTGTGTGTAAGAACAGTCATTTATTTACTTAGAAAGCTTTTGTTGCAGCACTTGGACACCTCGGTGGTTCCTGCATATAACATTGTCAGCTGAATGTTGCCTCTTTCACAAACCCACACTCCCAGCCTAAAATATTGCTTGTGTTTCAAAGCTCCTTTGGTTCCTGTTATTGCTGCCGGAATCTAACGTGACTCGAGAGTAAAGGCCAAGTGGTCCATTTCCTGTTGTTAAAATGTTTGATTTGTGTGATTAGCACCAGCATTCCAATCAATGGTGTTACTTGGATTCCTGGGGGCAAAAGGATCTTAGCATTAACCATATGTGAGTGCTTGTGATCTAGTGTTAGTAAGTACCCAGCATTTACCCATCCCAATAAACTTCACGCTGCATTTGTGAATTGGTGTCAAAAAGGGTAGAACTCTTGTGCTTCCTCTGGGCCCATTCAGTCCAACCATTGCACTCTCTACTTCACTTACATATTTTTGAATCTTTTATAATTTCTGATGAACTGGGATTTTTTTTAACAAAAAAAGGGTTTGCTTGCCAGTTACACAATCCAGCAATCCCAGCTACTGAGCTGTGTCAGATGTTTTCTGAGATTTGCACTTTTTAAAAAATATATATAATATACAGATATACATATATATATGAATCTAAACCTTTCTAACATGAGTGAGCTTTGATATTATAACAGGCAACATATTGCACTAAGTTACAATACTGGAGCTGATGTTTATGTTCAAGCCAACGAATGACTTGATGTCATTATCTCTGGAGATCTCGCTGCAGAATCAAATTCCAAAACCATTTCTGACTGCTGCCAGTTGGTTGCCTGTTGAGTGTCAGTCTTCATTTTAGCATCCTGTTGTTACCATCATATTTGATATAAATAAATTAAAACCACCCATCACCAATTAGTTTTTTTCTCTCTCCCAATATCCATTAATTAGTAACAATCTAGAGTTCTCGTTTAGAAAGAACAAATTGTGTTGCCTCTCAGCTACATATTTCATTCTATTGTTGTTCAGCGGTGCTCCCACATGCGGCACTATGTAAATTACATGCAGATTTCGACTGATATTTCCATTTGAGTACCTGTACCTCGCTTAAATGACCATTCTTCATGCTTGATACCTAGCAACCAGTGCTGTCAGACTATTTGACTTGGCAAAAAACACAGCCAAGACTGATCATATCCTCAATAAGGAGCAGGAGCTAGAGGCCAAATGTACTGTATTCATGGTCCACCCAAAGCAGATAGATACTGATGCACATGGAAATACACCGTTCAAGAATCACCTGGTTTATTGGCACTGTCGAAACCTCAATAGCCCCGAAAGAAACAGATTTTATTCTCCATCGCCCGCAATCTCAGCAGGGTTCAGGTACCTGGTTCACGGTGGGTGTCCTGCACCTCCTCCTACACACCCTTGGCCCACATTCTCATTATTCAATCTTGTTGTGTGAAACTGCCTGGCCGACCATGTGGCTTAGACCTCAGGGTTCTTTGTTCCAAAAACTAAATTGCAGCACTTCAAGTCAAACTGAAGAGAAACGATTGCAGTTCCAATTGTTGGATTGGAACACAAAATAACGTAATCTAAAACCTCGCAATCTATCTCAGGAGTTTGGTAGGAGAAATTCCAAAAGACGGTCATGACATCTTGCTGGACAACAACTAGGTTCCCTGTTGACACTTCTGAGTGGATAATGGTGAACCACCACCTTTTCAGTTTCAATATTTGACCCTTCTTTTAAACTTACGGGAGATTAGTATTCTCCTGACATCAGGGTAGTTTTATTACAACAACAACAACAACAACTTGGATTTATATAGCACCCTCCATGCCATACGGCGTCTCAGAGCACTTTGATATATTACTTCAATATTAATGCTTCTTTCAGTGTCACAGAGCACATGCTGAAATCTTAACAGACTGACAATCAGGTTCACTGGAGGTTCTGGCATTCCGAGGGTTAAGGATTTCTTACTATTTATTATAGTACTTTCATGGTGCAAATAAGACTGTAAATACTTAGATTTGAAAACAATGCATAGCGAAAGTGGTTCTGTTTCAAATGCATGGAAGAATCCCAAGTGATTTGGCCTGAAGTGATGAAATACATGATGTGCAGTGACATTGGGATTTATTTCACTAGATATTACTGGGTCAAAACTGAAAGAGTGATGCTGGAGTCTTTTGCACGCATTGTATTTAATTGAGATTTGTCACAGACTTGAAGCACATTTCCAAATACTTTTATTCTATAAAATACATACAAAAAATCTTACTGAAATTGTTTCACCTGAAGTTTTGCAGAGATCAAACCTAACTGAAGTTCAGTGATGAGTGGAAAGTGACAGATGGAGTTTGAGCAGATTAGTTGATGCTGCATTATAATGTCAGAACTGAAACAGTAACATAACATATCACTCACACCAGGCTATAAAGGAAGTTAATGTAGGGTTTCATAGAGAGTTACCAAACGGCCATCTAATTCAAGGGTCCATATATTATCTCAAACCTATGAGAGTAAAGCCTGATTGAATTAAAGCAAACATCTCACCTTTATGGTCAAACTACAAGAATATTTTTGTAGAATATTTTCTCCCCTCCTTCCTCTCCTGAAGGAGCTGACTCTTTACTGGGATTTGAGCTGGCAACCTTTCTATCAGCATGCCTTAAGTTGTGCTGTTCCTAGTCACCAAACAACACAGCATTTTTGAAGCCACCCCTTTGTGTATGTTTATAATGTATACAGATTTTCATCAGTACTCCATGTTTTCATGTCCAGAAGCAGTGATTACTGTGGACCCTACATTCCCATTGAATATAAAATTGACACAAGATGTATTTGCCTTTCTCGTACGTTTTAAGATGATTGAACAAAGTAATACATTGTTTGCTTTTAACTTGTGTAATGAACAGCTTACATTAAAAAGACGAGTGATGTGGCGATAATAACTCCTGAAAAAAATCTAACACTACTTAAAAATTCAGATATATTTTTAAGGAAACTGAACCACTCATTTGAAAACATGTGGGGAATGTTTTTAAATGTTATGTCTTACTACTGACGCTTCCTAACGCTTTCACTGGCGTTTGAAGACGTGAATTTCTGTTGTTTCAAGTTTGGATTGACTGATAGAACGTGAATGAAAAAACTTCGAAAATTCCAAAGGTGTACATAAAACTAGGTTGCAGAGGCACTGGACGGTTTAGAGATGAGCCTTAATTGAGCATTTACCACATATTTGGGAAACAATGCTGGTCATTAAACCGGTAATGTTACATAGTAAATCATAATAAGAAGAGAGGTTGACTGCATGTCATATATGATCCTATTAGATTCGGTAAGACCTATTAAAATCCTAATAGAGCTTTGCCCTGTAGGATTGACTTTGAAATAAAAGAAAAAAAAGGGAATTGAATGTAATACTTTACTAGTGTTGCCACAAATCAGATTTCCCCCGTTCCCTCACAGGACTCACAGGAATTAGACCTTCTGTAATAGACTAGTCAGCAAGTAACTTGTCTTCGAGCAAAATTAAGTTTTCTAAAAAGAATCATGTATAGTTGTTGCTGTGGCTCAAAACATTGATGGTAAATGTTCACCCAACCATGGTGGTATTACAGAAATGGGCAAAATGTAGGCTTGAGATTGCAAAATGACTTCTTTTCTGATGGGCTAGACAGTCTGGTCTGTATATGGTTGAGGATGGTGATTTTGGCATAGTACAGACATCCAGTTGACCAAATAAATTATCATCTTAGTTTCAGGTAAGTAGGACTGGTTACGTAACTACCTGTAGGAATTGCCTGTACCACTGTCTTTAATAATATCACTGCTACACACAGAAATCTAGTAAGCTTTATATCCACCCCTGCATCATCCAGCATACTCTGATGCTTGCATGTACATAGGGATTCACAATCACATTGCATTAACTGAAATTTACATTACTAAGATACACGTAGAAGACATCTTTGCTATGTAGGTGTGCTAATATTACACGTATTGCATTACATATTTCTTCATGATGCAGATTAAGAATTAATTACATTGATAAAAAATATTATCAATCAATCTCGCCGTTCTATTGTTAATGCAACATGCAAATGTGCCAAATATAATGAGATCATTCTTATCAGCTCTGCACGGAGGAGTTGCTCTTGTCTGCATGAGGAAATATTGCAGATGTAGCCAAATCTGGTGGTGGCTCATCTTTTAATCGGGGACACAGTTTGCTCTCACATTCTTTACACCTGACCTATTCCTCTTCTGACTGGTTTGCCACTTTCTCTCTCTCTTATTTGGTCGATAGCCTCATTCCTGCCAAATGACCATCTCTACTTCCATGTTCTAGCCAGCAGCTACTTTCACCTCTTGTTTTTACAGGCCGCTGTGCTTTGTATGATCTTTGGAAAAATGCCTTCCCAACTCAGAATAGATTTAAGAATTGCCCCCCAAAATTCAGCATGATTTCAGATGTTGTGACAAAGTTCTTACGGTTCCTGAGAAATTTCTGATCCCTGGTAATCTTTGAATTTGTTTCCCTTTCGTAAATAATGGTATCTAAATTTGGCTATACAGTATTTGTGCTGATGTTTTTTTTCGAGCAACTTTTAACCTGAATTTGTTCCTCTTTCCAGGCTGTTGGTGTTAGAGTTCTCATATACAATGTCTGAGCTCAGTTGAAAATTCTTTCCGGCTTTTGATTGTACCTGAAATCTATTGACTTGAAATTTCATCCAACCAACCGATGCAAAATCAGTCAGGAATGTCTTCGCTTTGCCTTATAAAGACACTTATACAAAAATGTATATAAGAATCACTTGTAAAAGGATTAGCAACTATGGGTCGGTTATGATTGAGTTTGACTTTGCCGGCAAGCAAAGGAATGTCGCTCCTTAAGCAAATGAAATACATATACAGTGTTATTCATTTTACATGAAGTTTTGCAGTTAGTGTGAGCCAAGATGCTGCACCTCTTTACTCAGAATAATTGGCACGTGTTATGGTTAGTATCAGATATGCCACTCACTTTGAGTTCAGCCGATTCTCGGTTGGTGTAAATTCTGTTTGCCAAGAAAGAGTTTGTTTGTATCAGGAGTTGGCTTAATCAGAAATATACTTTTCAGCTGTTAACTACTCAGAGAAATAATATACGTAAATGATAAATTTACTTTAGTTGCAAAGACTTATAAAGACACTTATACAAGAATGTATATTACAGTCACTTGTAAAAGGATTAGAAACTACGGTTGGTTATGATTGAGTTTGACTTTGCCGGTAAGCAATCAAAGTCTGAATTCCATCACAGTTTATAGATTGGAACTGAAGAGTATCTGCTCATAACAGGAACAGTATGCTCTTTACAGGAATGTACTCTTGTTAAAATGATTGGCAGAAAATGGCCATGCGGACAAATTTAGCTGAGAATTGAACGTGTTGAACTTGAACTAACTTGAAATGTGTCGAGACTGCTCGTAGTGGTATTTTTGTTCAAATCAGTTTAATGTTTCTGCCCATTTGAGAACTGAGACTAATCTAATCCTATCACATAGTTTCTGTGCTTATATAACTTTTGTTATGTTAAAGATTGTTAGATTTATTAATTCCACTGGTTGTTCATGTTACCAATGCTAGCTATGTGTGGTAATGTGGAAGTGCCGCCCCCCCCCCCCAACCCACCACCACCACCTCCACTGTACAGCTGAATTTTGTTTTCCCATTCCCTGTATCCCCAGTCAGAAGAGCTGACTTGGAAAATCACACAGACCATAAGATTCCTCTGCTCTGGTTCCAGAAGCATGGAATCTCACGATTTGTTCAGAACTCCTAGAATTTCAACTATTAATACAAGGAATTCCATCAACAAACACTTAATAACCAATTGAGATGCATTATTGTAAGATCCTCTGATTTATATCCAAGCGTTATAGGATTGACAACCAAAATAATTTTCTTTTCATCACTGCATTGTAAAGAACAACAACAAAATGACACTTGTAGAATGCTTTTCATGTCAGGAGTAGGTAAGCATTTGTGCTGTATATGATTCTGGTGTGTACAGCAGTGGCTATAAGTAAATTATACACACAGCATGAGAAGAGGCCACATACAATATTGCCACGATTTCCTCCAGAATTTTTTAAATGCACATTGTTGCATTTGTGACTCGAGGCAAAATACATGGTAGATGAAAGAAACTTTCATGCAGAGAACGCAAATTACCACAATTTAAGAGGAATTTTACATAGGATCCTTGCCCTGGATGTGCATCATTTCCTGATTGTTCATACTCCAGCATTCCTGCCAATTAAATTAGCAAATTTGTGTCAGAACTAATCTTTTCGATAATTACACCTTAAAAGGATAATTGTTGGTGTGTAAATTTGTAACAAAACATTTTGCAGTGTTTCATTTTTAATTCAAATTCGTACAACATAGTCATTCAACAAATAATCCGAATTTACTTTGTTGCAAATATTATTAAACTGAACAATTTTATACATAATCTGTGCCTAATGTATAAAATTTAATTTACGTCTTTGGATTATTATATATATAATTGTACACATGTAGTGAAATATAATGGAATATTTTGTAAACTTGGCATTTCATCCCTGTATATTGTTGAAATAATCTTCCAATAATCACCCAGTAACCCATATTGGACACCACGATTTTAGCTTAATTGCATATTTTGCATGAATTTGTTTTGTGCAGTATGAATTATTTTTTCCGTCTATTTACAAAGTACTTTTCATCACTTGAAAATGTATACCATTTCCTGCTTTATTATACTTTACATTCCAGAGTCAGCTGTGCATTTCTGTGTAGCATTAGTAATTCTTTTTATTCTAAAAATATTAAATCAAATTTGCGGAGGAATTCTAATGCTAAAATACAATGTTCGTTTTTTTTTATTCCTTACACTGGTTTGTAATATTCCTGATTGTGATTTTATAATGTTCAATTATGGAAGTTAATGTTGGGTAGCAAAGTAATTTTCTGTATTACAAACGCTAATAATTGAAGCCTTAAAACAATTTAAGAACTGATAATGGTTAAGAATATGTTATAATATTTTCTCGAATATCTTTTCATCATTATTGCTGAAATGCTTTTCACGATGGCTTGTCAACTGCACACATTTCAAAAGCATTATCAATGGTTTCCTTTGATTAAATAATCATTTTTAACACAAAACGATTTACTATCTATTAAAAATGTAATGCGATACTCTCAAATAATCTTATGTGTTAAGAAAGAACAGAATGGAATGAGAAAACACAATCTACATGGTGACCAAAATATTGTTATACCATCATAACATTGTTATTGCAATGTTTAATAGGTCCTAAAGATATTATGATATTTTTGTATTTTGAAGATAATAGGGTAGATATTGTGATTTTTTGGTCACCTTGCACAACAGCAACAACAATTTAGCCTATCAATCCCAATCTCTCCAAACATTTGCCCAGCTATTGACTCCATCCAACCCACCCCACAAAATCAGGGAGCTAATGAAGGACAAGTTAAAATCGCACGGCTAGATGAACCTGTTTGAAATTTCCCTGACTCTCAACGATAATTAATAAAAAACACCTAAAATATGAATCCAACCTTAAAACAAACACTAGTCACTTCTTAACCTCTGCATTCCATAGGTTACGTTTCCATGGTACCAGGAAGAGGCAACCAAGTATTTGATCATCTCTTTGTGCACTTATCCTTGTAACCTTAAACACGTTTTTAAAAACAGAAATGTATCCAGCTCCTTTGTGAAGAAATTGACACCTGTACTACATGAGCCTTGCTGATTTTGTTGACTGACTCTTTAGTGGACTACTGAACATTAAATGTAATACTGTATAGTACTGTATGTTGGTACAGCCTTCTAGATGATGGAAAATGATTCTGCACTTAATATTTACATACATACATACATACATACAGTATTAGTATACAGTATTATTTAGAACAGCTAAATGTGAATATTGTTCCACGTGTTTGCTGAGTGTTTTAAGACATACAGAATGCAATGGAGTTCCAGACGAGCCTTACCATCTTGCAACTCACCCTCTGTGTTTAATTAACGCTCAGTTACGAAGAGAACAGGATGTCAGGCAGCTCAGGAATCTGCACCAGTTGATTAGACTCTCATTAAAACAATTTACATGTTTCAAACTCCATGCCAGCCATCGAAACTGAGCTGAGGATCCACATCCTCACAGATTGTGGCTGGATATGCATTTTCCTCCCCACCGTTTTTGGTAACGTTTTGTTGTAAAGCAAATTTAAGATGTTTGGTTTTAAGCAGTGCATCACCCAGTTTGAATCAAACAGAATAAATATAACTGAAATTGATTCAATTATTTTTTAACAGCTGAGGAGAATATTTCTCTGTGAGTAGGATGAAATCTCGAGTGTTGCAGTGCTTAGTCAGATTTGTATGATTTAAAATTCCATTTGCAACAGGACTGAGCTGTCTCAAACAATGGGTCTAATTGAATGCCTTAGCTTCTGTTACCAGCACAAAGGATCTTTTACAGAGGAAATATTGCTAGTGATATTGAAATATTCCAATTTCTATCAGTACAATTTATATTTCAGCAATGGGAGTCTGGGAATTTCTGACACATAAGCTCAGCGTTGTCACTGAAAGTGTTAAGGGAAAGGGTACAAAAGGGATATTAGAACAAAGAATTCTTTGCCATAAGCAGCTATTGAAGCAAACAAGTATTAAGTATTAATACTGGTATTTGGAGTATTTCAATAAGGAATTGGAGTTTAAAACTTTTTAAAAAAAATGTTTAAAGAGGAACTCCTAGCTATATTACACTCAGCTGTGGGAACTCTGTTCTGGCAAAATCTACTTATAGAAATTTGTTCCACGTAGGACGTGGCATAAGCAAATAAACAATGAGTGGGGTCGATAATAATAATAATCCTTATTTATGTTTAACAAAGTGCCTTTTGAATCAAGAAGCCGTCTCAAAGCTCTTCACAGGATTCATTGTGAAGTTTAGTGACCGTGTATTTTGCAAGCAAGGCAGCAGTCAATGTATGCACAGTAATGTAATCATTATTATTGTCCAATGGAACTAAATTCACCATTAGGGTCTTGAGATAACAATGGAAATGGTTGCCATCACAGTACAGGGAGAACACGAAGAACAGATCCAAAGAACGCCCAGAGCCAGGTAGGACTATGGGACACATTGTCAGTAGAGAATTTCATAAAAAATACTTCACAGCTTTTCAAACACAGCTGTCTGGAGTGGCATCAGTGATCATATCTGCCTGACTACATTCGAAAATCCATCATTTTAAGTGACGTGTGGAACAACAAAAAATATCAACAAATACAGCGTCTGTTTCAATTTATCTCAATTGAGTGTTTTCATTAATATAAATTACTGCACTTGCATGTCTTCTTCCTCTAGCTACATAAACAAGCAAAACAAATATTAATTTTATCCACTAATATTAAACCTCTGATATCTGTTGTGATTTGCTGCTTATTTGGGTTTTAATGTGGAGAATTTACACAAGCTATTGTATGTGAAATAATGTGCATTGTTATCAATGGAATTATCAGTGGAAATGGAGAAGGTTTGTGGACATTTCTAGGTAAAAAGCACTTCAACAGGCTTGATTGCCTGTGTTTAATGTGCGAGTATTCCATGTGAAGTAAACATTATTTCAAGTGATAATGGCAGGTGGAGTGCTTATGGGTGGGCTTGATGCACTTCGAGATTCCCATTGAAAATAGTCAGCACGAGACTCCATTGTGTAAAATATTTCATTGTATCAATACATGTGTCTTCTGATTTAATTTGCTTTTTTTTCCAATAGTCTGCCATACTTTCTCGATCAATATATCCCACCGTAATTGTTTTAGAGGAGGTCAAACAATCCTAAATTCTTTTGTTGCAGGGCTGTCATTTCGGAAAGACCTGAACGTAGCTCATGGAGTAAAAGACCCAACTTAATTGTCCAGAAATGCCTCTGGACAGGAGAGAAAAATGTTACAACATAATCTAATTGGCTGGTTAGTGCAAAGAATTCCAGACGCGTAGAACACTCTGAGATGCCTATGATAGCTCACCAGCAAACCTGCCCTTCCCTATAAGACTGAAGTATGACTGGATTAACATATTACTTTTGTTGGGGGTAAACGACTCTGGGCCTAGAATTTTAGAGCTTGTAAAGTTGGTTTCGGACATCATCAAAAATGTGTATTAGATTCGGTGAT
Source organism: Hydrolagus colliei (assembly GCA_035084275.1). Lineage (NCBI taxonomy): Eukaryota > Metazoa > Chordata > Chondrichthyes > Chimaeriformes > Chimaeridae > Hydrolagus > Hydrolagus colliei. The sequence goes on from CM068756.1 coordinate 5,667,080, forward strand.
ATGTAAGATATAGAAAACCTTATTTTTCTGCGGAGCTACAAATAGTAGGTGTCGAAACAGAAATTGCAATATTACCTATCACAGAGTATTAAGGAAAGGGGTTATTGTATTTATACTCAACTGAATTAAGTGAAAAATATCTCTATATTTATTTACAGTACTGTATACACAATATACAATGCTTGATGCAACCTTGGTTGTCTTTCCGAGGCAAAAGCAGCCTGCGTTCGCATTCCGAACAACACTGCGGAAACACGTTGGGCCTCAGGGGATTCCAGCCACACTGTTAGTACACTATAATGTTTCTGAACTAGATATTCTGCGACGAGTTAACTTGGTGTTTCTTCTTCGATGTGACTAAATTGGCAATACCATCAAATACAATTCAGAGAAAGCAATCTGGTGATTCAGTTAACCCAAAAAGTGGCACGGTGACACACTTGGATTGCATTCCAATCCTCAGCACTGATATCCGTCCCCTCGGTGAACACAAATAACCCCCAACAAAAATGTTTTTTTAATTATAACGAATATCTTGTAAAAATAAACAAGTCCCAGACTTCAGTTGAATTCATAAAAATGCATGACCAGCTTACCAAGAAACTTTATTGGAATAGAATTCTGCCTGGATGAGATTTTATATAAAGTGCAAATAAAACTAGTTAACTCACAAATCGCTCAACCGTGGATTACTTAATCATTGCTTTATCTCCTTGCATCTTTTCCCTCAAAGTGATTCAACTTCTAAAATGTGCAACTGTTTCTCAGTGAAGCTCGAGTCGATTCGATTGATTGACTATATTCGTGCATTGAACAATAATAACTGGGGAATATTTTAACGCATCGTTTTCAAAAACCTTTTAAAAAAATGTAGAATATTCACAAGCCATCTACAATTATCGGTGAAAAACAAATCAAATTCTCTACCTGGAGGAATTCAGCGACTGAAATATGAAAGATGCTTACCTTTATTTCGGAAGCTGTGTGTTTTGGAAAATAGCCAAGAAAATCATTATGTCAACTACAAATGCTCAAGTCTCGAAAGAAAAATAAATAAATATATACTATGGTAACTTCTTTCTTTTAAAGAAAGAGAACAGATGTGAAATGCAGCTAGTGTCTACACAGTAATTTGCAACAGCATAATTCTTTTTTTCAGAATTGGATTAAGTGATGGACTGTGCACCAACGAGGTTTGTGATGCTAACTTACAAAAATCTTACAATAGCAAAGAAAATAGGATCAAAGATAATCAAAGTGCTGGCCTAACTTACATTACTGTATTTATCCGGTACATTTTGCACAGAACAAGGAGCTAATACCTTCCACCAGAATTACCTATAATCAACCAGTTGTAACATGACTAGTCACTACAAGACATGCCATGATAAAAGTGGTTGGAGTGCAGTTTGAACACTGATGTATTAGCAGGGGCTGTAATGGGTCACTCATCTACATAGGATACAGGAACAAAGACCAGCCAAGCATAAGATAATAAGGTGAAAAACAAATGATGAGGGACTGGAGATTCAAAGCAATTTACTCCAACTTTTAAGTGTAAACTGTGTGTAATTCTGCTCGTTAAGGTGTGACTTTGAAACGCAAAAGTATGCATTTCTCAGGTAATAAATGTAGCACAATGTCTAACTCGATATAATCCATGAAACCTAAGCACGTTTTGCATTTAATCATTTGACTCTCTACAAGAAGCACACAGCTTTTAAACAGGAGCCTGCTCTGTTGGTAGATTTTGCGGTATAAATAATATTTTCTTTACGAGAACAGAGATGATAGAACAGAGATGAATAAATTAAAAATTTACATATTGTATCATTTTATCTGGTTGGGTATAAAAAGATAATTTTTAATAAGGTAAGAAATATACCCTATATCAGTCAGTTCTTACACTGGGGGGCACGTTTCACTGGTGTATCTCTTGTGAGGAGTTCCAATGATTGTGAAGAAATTATTTGTGCCTTGATTCTTAAAATCTAATTGTCACATTTTTGTGCATTAGCTGAACATGTACGTTGTCACCAAACTCCCAAGACCAAATTTCATTTTACTAGCTAGAATCGTTAGAAACAGAACAAAAACAAAGGCTTGCAGCCCTATCTGAGACAATTATTTCAGAACTATATATTTTATTAAAGGAATGAATGATGGTATAGTCCTTGTGAGATTGCATTATCAGCAATCCCAGACAGAGGCCAGTGTGTCAGTAACACTGCTTTTAAATTCACCTGACAGTGCTTTTGTGGCATCAATTTAACATCAGCTTCCTCTCCCTCCCTCCCTCTATCCACTCCCCCCACTCCCCCAAGTGATGCAGCTCAAAAGTCTTCATGTCAATGCTGAAGTTGGGGGAGGAGGTTAATACAGTTTGCTTTGCTGCTGAATACTATCAGCATTGTGGATCATTGATACTAATGGAGAGCTGATACGATGTTGATCTCTCTCTCTGTTTTAAGTCTATTGGATCTCGATATCCAACTTAATTAATATATTTTATCACACAAGATGCTCAGTTCCTGAAAAAAATATTCTGGAAGAGGTTAAAATATTTATTTTATTCTAAGAATACCACCAATTTAGACAAGTCTATGTATGGTTCTATATCATGTATTTATTTATAATATAGGACAGAAATTTATAATATAGGACAGAAATTTCCAAACACCACATTTTAGTGTTTTTAATAATAATAATAATAATCATCTTTACATTTGATATACAGCTGTTCAGGTTGGGAGGATATCTTAAAGCGCTTCACAGGCTTTACTGTAAAATGTAATGAAAAATGTTGATTTGAACATCTTTCCATTTTGTTGCTTGTTGAAATGTTGAACACGGTCCCCACCCTCCCCCTGATCAACCATTTCATATGTATTATGTATGAACCCACATCTTTTCACTTGTAATTTGTAATTAGAGACAATTGCACACAAAGAAATGAATTGGAATAATCAAAAAGCGACAAATATATATTAATAACACAATGTTCTGCACTCCATATCGATTTAGATTTCATGAATATATTAATTGGAAGAGTTATATTCATGATTTGACAACGCATATAGTAGTTACTTCTGTACTTCTGTTGTGTGTGTATACGATTGATGTAGGTTAGGAGGGGACTGAAATCTTGGCTCAGAATTACCCAGTCAGTGGCACAAGAACTTTTGTTTCCAATACTCTATATATTGGTTGGCACCTGTGCTGTTACAAATCTGCTTGCCTCACAAAGCAGCTTCACTCTGTGTGACAAAAGCACTTCCAGCAACCTACTTTCACATTTTCCCTTACAGTCAATTAAGGGGCAAATAAATCAGCTCAAAATACATAAAATTTTCCCTATTTGGAGTGATATGCAGGTAAATGCAAGTTGCTGGTATAAAATTGAAGGGTCATTTGTGTACTCTTCAAATTTTAGAATAATGGGCAAAATTTGGGAGTATTTCTTAACGTGTTTCTTATGTTAATTGAGGCAAGTAATGTATTACAGAATAGCACAAATTGTTTCCCAGATTTCTAATCCAGCCGTCACTGATGGGGTGGAAGTCTGGCCTCCCTGCTAGTTGTGAGGCAAGCAAGTTAAACCAGTTTAAACAATCCAGGTACCGAAAAGTGTGAAGCCACAGCATAAAAATCCCCAAATTCAGCACAAATTGCCAATCTGATCCACAAAGCTGTAACAGATTTCTGCAGCAAGCCTTCACATTTTCTATGCTCCTAAAATACTTTAACCTGCACTTTGTACATGATATCCTGATATGAACAAGCAACCTCCCTCAGAAACATCCAAATAAATCTAGCACACCCAACTGGGAGCAATTTTCATTTAGAAACGACTTTGTAGCTCGGTCATACTTCACAATACAAACAAAGAACTCAACAGTGAGGTTTATCATAAGCTAGACTTGTGTAATACTGATTCATAGGATTTCTTAAGGAATGTTATCCTAAAGGTGTTCTACCCTTACTAATCGATCAGTGAAGTGAAAATTGCTTCCTTACTTAACCTTTTACACTTTTAATATTTAACCTCCTGTTAGGAGGTGATAGTATTTGATTTCCTCCGCCGTTCTGTGTCATTTTACACATTTGAATTTCCCTACCTTCAGGCTGATACATTTGAGTGCAGAAATTGATCAGTCTCGGATTCAACTAGAACTAATTGCATTTTTAGTGTAAAATCACATTCATTGGAAAGAAACAACCAATTTACTTGGAGAAAAAAATACCAACTTACTTTTATGACTATGCTGAAACGAGTTCAGTTACCAGTCTACATGTGTATGTATGGGAGTGGGGTGTGTGGTTGGCGGGGGGTGAGAAATCACCTCCTCAGTTTAGATCTCCTAATCAACCGTTTTCACATCATTGAAGCAATTAGACTATGGAATTTACATGATAGATTTATGATTATTCATTGGTTCATTCTGCTTTTAAGAGGCCATTAAACATTCAAGTGCAACAATAGTGGAAAGAATTTTCGAAAGAAATTCAGGAAAAACAAGTGGATATGTGGATTGCCAAATATTCTGAAACAGTGGGTAATTTTGTGGTTAGAGTAGGACAAAGCTTACATCTGAGCAGCGTGTTCAACCACACAGTATCTCTGCAGTGCTCCTCCTCCCACTAACCTGCTGCATCAGGTCAGCACTTGGCTAGACTGTATTGTCAGTTGAGCACCAAAATTCAGCTGAATACAGACTGCACATTTGCCAGGGATGAAATACACCCAAATCAAAATTGCAGTTCTCCACTATCAAGGGACTGTGCAGATCACTTGTCTGTGAGACAATGTAAGCTAATGATTAAACCATAAATTAAAACAAAAATGGCAAAAATGAATCTGTGTCTTTCTGAAGTTAATTCCGTGTTGATTGGGGAATTGGATGTTGGAAGTGCAAAATGATTTAGCATTTCAAAGGATAGGATTACGTTTGGAGAATGACATAATAATAATAATCCTTACATTTGATGTAGCGCTTTTCACATCTTCCAAGCATCTCAAAGCGGTTCACACAATATGCTATAAAGTGAATTGACTGTATACTTGTAGGTGAAACCCAGCAGTCAATTGCGCACAGCAGTGTCCCACAAACAGTCGTGGATTGAAATGACCAATTTTTTTTGAGGGAACGTGCCCAAGGTGTCATCCCTCCTGGTATTGAACCCAGGTCTCTTGCTTGCAAGGCGAGTTCTCTAATCCCTGAGCTACAGGACTCCATGCCTCGATCTCTCATGGAATCCTGTTTCCAAAACAGGATTGAAATTGGTTGTATGCTTTGAAGTAATTATTGCCAATGTTAGTTCCAAAAAGTAATTCAGGCCAGGTTATGTTAGGCAATTGGAACCATCCAGCGCGAAAGTAGCACGTTTTGTGCAGACACATGCCGGCACACTAACAATCCTGTATCCTACCCTGCAATTCTGCTAATGAACTGAAAGCACCACCAAACAATACAAATACAAACACAGAACTCGCATTCTCAGTCATCAGCCATTCACACGTTAGTAATGGTGAGGATGTGCTAGTCACAACAAAACGCTGTGCATCCCACTAGACCCCTGCAAAACAACAAGCAAACTGCACAGCTGCGATTCACGCCACTGAGCTGTTGATCTACTGCTGTGCCAAATAGTCAACTTCTTCCAAATAAATCCACTTAAAATAGTTAACTTGGCATTAACTGGATTAGCAAACAATTAGAAGAACTGTGTTCTGAGTGGTAGGGAACTGCAGGAAGTAAAAGAAGTACAGGAGATAGGATCAATGGTTACCGAAAAATGTACAGACTTGACTGGTAGAGCCAGGGGCATTGTTTAAGGTTTTTGAGGACAGTGCATTGGTTGCCTAAGGGGATTGACAGGCAGTGGCATCTATGGAAAATCACCAGTTGAAAAGGAATCTTGTCATGAGAATAGAGAATCTAGTGACATGATCTTATAAAAACAGGTATATGGTGCCCTGATCCAGATTGAGAATCACCTAATTTAATGAATTAATTCCCATAGATGTTTGGCTTGGGTTTGTTATGAAGGAGTGAGGTGCAACACAAACATGTGGTAAACCTTGCTAAGAATGTGCAAGCCTCCAGCTGTAGTGTCTACTTGGCCAGTCAACCAAATCTGCTCTGCAGGTTAGATCCAGGTGAGGAGCATGGAGTCATGTGGTATTTATGATCTGTAGGGCTGGAAATTGGAGTGATGACCAGAGTATAATGCCCTTCCAGAATATGATAAAGAGTTCATAGGCCTGAGAAGCTGTTCCACAAGGACTACCATCATAACATTTCTAGCACCTGGTGAGCAGCTTTCATATTACGCAGCAGAAACTCCTCTGTCGCCTGCAGGTCTGATAGTACCTCTAAGTCCATGCCATAATCCCACAAGCTATCCCAACGCAGAGTACCCCACAGAGAAATCTCCTCAATGATGTCCAGCATACTAGAGAATGAGAAAAGGCCCACCTGTGCCTAGGAGGGAGACTGGAGCCACCCACTATTATAAAAAGATTGGAGATTGTCCCTGTGTCCACTCCGCATGTTCTGTGCCAGTTCTAATGTACGATATACCTGACTTTCTTTTGGTTCACAATCAGAAAAGGATGCAATTTGTTTAAGCATGATAACTGTGCATTCACACAGATGTGTAATTGTATTACAAGCTATGCAAGCAAAAAAAGCTATTGTAGTGATAGGTGCGTGAGTGAATTACATTCCACCAAATATCATCCAGTTTAGTAATATACTTTGCTCACACTGTGCCCATCAAACCACAGGATGCATTCAACAACAACAAATTTACTGTGTTTTAATTGTGCGGCGTTCTATTGAATCCACCTGTACCAAAAATTATTTGACAGCATTTCAATATACATTATTATTAAGGTTATATAAATTATACTTGTGCTATATAAATTATATACTGTATATACATCCTTTACAAAATATATGAGAATCGCCTACAGTTTTTGAACAGGTTATCCAATAGAGTATCAGTAGAAATTAGCAGCAGAAAAAACAAATCTTGCCTGGTCTCTGTTCCTCATCAGCCATGCGTGTTTGAAACGCTATTCTAATAGGAACGATTGCCGTGTACAGTAAAAGGTAGAGTGTGAGATTAGTTCCAAAAAGTTTGTCAGACTTTACGTGGACTTTACTAGCGTCTTCTGATTGGTATGCATCATTTTGTTTCTTTCATTAACGCCCAGTGTCACTCTGGATGCTAAGATGAACAATAGCAGGAGCCTGGGAAGATCAATACCAGATTGCTGATAGTGCCCATCCATTCCACGAGTAGATTATGTGATAAATGGTGTGGTCCATATGTTTTGACATTTGTTGTTCATAGCACCCAGACCAAACCTGCAGTGCTATGGGCTCGTCAGAAGAAGGCGAGACCAAAAAAAAACCCCAGAATATTTCCTTTATTGCTATGAAATTGCATCTTCCAGCTTTTCAGCCGAGACGAATAACATTTCATTTATTAAAAAACAGCGTACCAAAAACATGTTGAAAATTGCTGTAAGCTTTTATTTCATGGTGTGCGGAATAACAAATGAACACATCTCTTGGTTTTTGTACATTATAATTAAAGAAATGTAACTGTTAATATGGCTGCTGCAGTTCTAAGCAATTTCATTGTTTGTTTCCTTTCGGCAGTTGAAACAAACAAACAAAAAAAATTTGCTCCACAGTAAGTACCATTGCTTTTTTGTATACAGTACCAGAAATATTTTATTTAATTGAAAATGAGTACTAAAATATTCCAGCTATATTCTCTTTTTTCAATATTTATTAAACTTACGGTATTGAAAAATCAAAGCGTAAATGTTGTTAAATAGCTGTCGTGCCATTTGCAAGAGTGTAATAATACAACCTGATAGTGGTTTAAATAGCTGCATGAAAGGTTTCGTGTAGAATCTGCCAGTATTTCTTAAAGTACTTTCCAGAAAGAAAAAACCCATACAGGACACAGAAAAAATAAACTGAAAATATTTTCATATCTTAGAATTTTTTGAGATGCTGTTAGAAACCACTACAGAATAGATGTGAAATACATATTGTATTGTTATTACTGATATTAAAGTGGAATCGCCAAATTGGTGGACACACTCTCCAGCATCCTTTTCATAATGTGTAGTGTTACCCTAGTACAGTACATGATTTGTGCTTCAATTAGACCCACAGTGCCCCAGAGTTGTGGTAAAATAGTTTATTTTCTGACAAAGAAGCAGCGACTAAAAAAAAATCTTGACTTGTTAATAAATGTTTATTCCCACCAGCATCTGTTATAGAGCAGTGGCTATCTTGGCACTAGCGCTTTTGGTGTTCTGATCACTGACCAGTCCTGTTTTTGACCATTTCCATCCGTGGTGGATGTCAATGGCATCAGTACACAAAGCACAGAGCGGTGGGAATGACCTTTGTTGGAAAATTGTGAATATCCTCACAATGGGTCATGCCATTATACATCGCTGTAAGTCAAGCTCTTAGCTGCATGTTTGCAAAACATAATTTGGTGACAACTAAGTGGTGGCCTGTGTGACGGACAAATTCTATTTAGATTTTAATATATTTATTTGCAGATCTTAATCTTTTGGGGGATTTTGACATTAACTTAGGTCCTAATACTTTCAGCGACACTTTTCCATTCCCCTTCAGGCCTTCACACCTTGTACTGTTCAAAGAAACGTGGGATTTTTCTTCCCTTAAATAAGAAGGATCTTCCTCATTTAAATTCACCCCAATTCCAAAATAATTGGCTATTTAGTCAGCCAATTGTTGTTTGTAGGATGTTGCTGTGCAAATAGCTGCCATGTTTGGTTAGATCATAGCACTTACTTCATTTCTAATTATTCTCACTCTGCAAAGCTCTACACAGTTGCAAGTTGTTGTTGTTGTTCTGGATGGTGAGGCATTTAGATGTCAGCAGGTGAAAAACTAATCTGATACCAGTTTGCCCCATAGTAAGAGTGGAATATCAAATATCAATACTTATCCAAAGATGACAAAGTCTGAAAAGAGTAGGCATAAGGCATCTAGAAACATCATCATAAATCTACTCAAATTCTTTGGTGTAGTTTGGATGAATATTCTGAATTTCCTGCTCGACTACCTTTGAGCATCAGAGAGTCTCTTTGGAGATCATTCCTGCAGGAGATAGAGTGTGCGTTGAAATCAATTTGACTGTAGGTTTTCCAAACCCTGTGGAAGGAATGGGCTGCATGGAGTAAATGACCTTGTTTTGTTCTGAGCATAATTTGGATCCCGAATAAAGAACCGATGTATAAAACTCGTTTTAGAGGACTCCCCAATGACTCAACATAACTTCAGCTGCATTCCAGGGTGAATGTTATGGAGAAGGAATGAAGGGGTGAGATATTAGCTCTGCTCCTGACACTATCCACTGCCGTTACGTGGATGTGTTGAGGGATATTAGAGGCCTGGTCTGTAGTTCCACCTCACCAAGCTAAAATAGGTAAATAGCCTGCCGATATTCGCTGTCCAGGATCGCGCAGGTACTGGAGAATAGATGTACCATTGAACTTTATCCTCTTTTAGGAGATGAATGTATTCTACCATAATGCAAATGCCCCAATTGAAATAATGACCACTTACTGCTGTGTTTGATGAATATTTAAAAACGCTGAGTGTGTGGGATATGCTTTATGTGTATTCTTGAAAGGTCAGGTGATATTTTTGCATGCTATATTCACTTATTATCAATATTAGATATTCCAAGTATTCAAATTCCCGGATCCTGCAGTAATCACACCTCTGAAGACATGGGCCAAAATGTTGCCACAAAATCTGCTTGACACAAAAGTTGTTCATTACAAAAGATTGCATAATGCAGCTTGAGACTTAGACTGCTAGCCCATACACACGGGTAAAAGTTTATTGTCCATATTATAATCACACAGCCAGTGCCATTAATCACCAGTGGTTTCTCAATCAAGAAATGGCTTTCTCCTTCTTCAGTATCATTGCTTGCTCTATACTTTTAGAGAACTGAAATGTCAGAATGAAAAATATAACAATCGTTTGAAAATTCAGCATTGTAAATGTTATGTACACAGCAAAACTGTGCACTGCTGTTGATGATATTCAGTGCAGAAATGGTTAAAGCATTGCTGTGGATAAAAGTCTGGTTGTGATTTCTTCCTAAGCTATCTATTGTATTCCAGTTGCAAGTGATGACATTCTGAGCTGTGCACTATTTTCTGCATCCCATTGGATTCAAATGTATACATAAAGGTGGGATTTTGTGATATCTGTGTTCATTTGATTTATAAAATAATTTTGCTTTAATTACACCATCAATATCTGCAACTTATTTTTAAATACCTTATGCATTTGTTAGATATGCAAAAATAAAATTTGGGGTCACAACTTTTTTTACAGAATCATTTGCAGTTAATTTTACTTTGGGATCCTGAGCTAAATTGCCTATCTTACTTCAAAATGTTTCCACACCAAACAAAACTTGTTGGAGTTGCTTTTCATCCTCCAGTCAGTCAGTAAAACGTTCAACCAAATTTGGATCTTGGTCTAGCAAATGTTTATATCAGAAAATGTTCCACCTAGGCATGTCCTGTCCAATACATTTACACAAATATCATATGCTGTGAAATTCAGCAAATTATATTTAGGCAAACTAACATTATGTTCACAGTTCAAGAATTGTAAAGTCAGAAATTTGATCTACTTCCAAATCTACTTGACGTTTTAAAGCATCCAGGATTTTACAAATGTTTAAATATACAAATCACTAAATAATTTTGAAATGAAGCCTTAATCTGAAGCTGCTTTTCTTTTAAGAATTACAGAAAAACATCTTTGATGTTATGACTAAATTCATAATTTTTGCAAATTTTGGACAGATTCTGCACAAATATAATAAATGGAATTTTTTTGTCCATAATGTCTTTTTTAATTAACATACAAGGATTATTCAGGATAGACATAGGAAATCTATCTTGTGAAAGGTAGAATCTCATTTTTGTAGGATTTAAAAATATATACAGTATACTGCATAAAGGAACATTCCTTTGTCTTGTGCTTTGTGTGTACATGTGTGGACAATCTTAATTTACATGAGAAACATATTCTAAGAAATGCAAGCAAGATGGATTTCTAAAGGAGCAATGTTGTGCTGTATATTTGTTTGTGCATTTGGTCAGCTTCACAGATGATGCTCATGTATGTTTCATCTTATTCTGACCAATTGTGGTCCTGTCAATCAAACTTTGTCAGGAACTTTTTTTGACATGTTTTGTCTCAGTATATGGCTGATATGCTGAATGCCCCTAAAAATAACAAAGCAACACAAGTAGACAATGTAATCAGTTCTAATTGAATAACTACAATGGGGATAACACAAAATGGTATGTTAATGTGGAATCTGATGGTGGAAGTGCTAATCGTGCTTTGCTGGCCTAGAGGTACCACAGATTGGCCTGTCTTACCTGTATAATGTCACAGAATGTCTCAGGTGCCAGGGCTTGCGTTTGATGTCTGCATGTCTCCTGTCAGATGCAATTGAGAGTAAAACAGAGATGGCATGACCACTGGGCCCAACTAGCTGCAAGGGTCAGCTTTCAAGGACAATCAGCGTGCTAGCTATATGGTAGTGATGAGTTGTCAAGTGAGTTTGCTGTAAATGTCCTGTCATTTTAGATGAAGGAGACATTAGGTGGCCCAGGTCTGACTGGATTACAGTCAATTTGAAGGATTATATTTCTGGGACTGAAATACTCGAGAAACTTAGTCTCAAAACTGTCTTTAGTAAGCAACATTTTCTTTGAAGCGTTTGCTTTTCGAAAACTTGCTCGCGGATAGTTTAGGATTTAATTTGGAAATAAAACGTATGTGACATCAGCTGAAACTTTCCTCATTACACTTTCAGTACTGCAGTGGGTTTTAGTCTCACTTGTTGTTGTGTTGCCAGTGAAATTATGCAAATCCAAGGACTGTTCTCACCCGAAGTGCACTTTCCGATAAAGAGGGTGAAGGTAGGGAGTGACTGGAGAGCAATCAGGATCAGAATTGTGGGATGATTCTAACACTCCCAAGCCCAGGGGCCATGAAGTCCAATTGCACTACCACGACCATTGCCCCAGCTGTGATCAGCTAACTCAATAACAGACCGGGGATTGAACCTGAGACTTTCTGGCCTGTCGTAGCGGAGAGCCACTTGAGAGAACTGAAGAAGTTGATCTCGAGGAGAAATCCTGCACTGAGGCCAGAATCCCATAGAGGAGGAGTTCTAGTTTCCCCGAATGAAGGAAAGGAGAGCGAGAGTGAGAAAGCCTCGGAGAAATACACGCAACTGGATGAAATGAACGAAGCAGATGAAGCAGCAGGCGAAAATGAAATGACATCAAATGGAAAGTTTAAAAATAAAGAGCAACACACGGAATTAGGAAAGAACACAGAAATGCTGTGAATGATCGGCCACTTAATATGCATATATAAAGAATAGGGGGCGCGCATCCTTTTTGCGTGGGGTGGGTGTTGGGTTGTCAATGAACCCACAAAATCTGAGTATATGTTAGGAAACAGCAACATTTAACATTCTAGGAAGTGAATGCACTTATCTCCCCCCCCCCCCACCCCCCTCCACCACCACCAGGCTCTGTACACATTACGAATTACTGATGTAATTACTGATAAAAAAGAAGATTTCAACACATTCTTTGCCAGTTCCCCGGGAAGTGGGCATGAGGAATTGTACATTAATCATTTGAATGCCATCTTCATGACCAAAAATGTGACATTTCAAATAGACTAATTAGCCTAGTTTAGCTTGGTTTCTGGAAACTTTGTACTGCAAGAAAGGGTGCTTCTTTGAAATCTATAATTGATATAGCTGAAAAGGATGTAGCATTGTTATCCTAATCTTATGGTAAAGGTTATCAGGTATGTGACTGGCTACCTACCATTGCCAATAGTTCTCTGTACTATAATTGTCTTTCTGGGACTGACGTTCAGAGAGCGTATCTTTGATGTTAAGCAGAGCACACATTAAATGAACAAATTTATAACACATAGTCCTATTCAATAACAATGAGGACAGGAGGGGTGAGAATAATGGCTGGCTTTAGCTTGGATAAGCAGTACTAAGAAATGTATGCTCAAATTGTGGGATAAGAAGAGATTACTGATAATAATAATCATCTTTGCATTTGATATATATAGCACCTTATCAAATCTTTGAGACGTCTCAAAGCATTTCACAGAACATACAGTAAAATGAATTGACTGTATATTTTGTGGGCAAACGAGGCAGCCAATTGCACAGAGCGGTGTCCCACAAACCGTTGTGGATTGAAGTGACCAATTTTATTTTTAAAGAATAATTACCCTCGGAAAAGCAATGTGCCAATCGGCTAACAACTGGGTTCCTACTTACTGCTAGGTAAACAGAGGTGTGTGGAGCAAGGAAACTTCCCCAACTTGCGAGGCGAGTGCTCTACCCACTGAGCTACAGGACTCCACCGATGATGATAAGGGGATCACTCTTCTGATTAGTGTAACATTTACTGCAGTATATACAATTCAGTGATCGGCTTAGACAATATTTATTACTGTTTGTTTAATTTAGCTTCTATCTATTCTCCTTCCAGTCTTGAATTGAAACCTAATGTTCAGCCCAGTAGTGATCTTGAGCCAGCCATATAGGAGCATCCCCTCGCTCAGTGTTTTGGTTTGACTTCCACTCCACCTGATTGGGGCTGTGGGGAATAATGAGCTCAGGACCTATGTACTTTCAATCTCCAGCACACGGACTCTCATAGCACTATTTCACTCTGCGTGTTCTGTGGCAATTGAAGATTTCCTAAAGGCATTTTTTTTTTTTTAAATCACCCCGTTCATCTTTTGTGCGTGTTGTTCAATGCTCCTGCTTTAATGATTTTTCTTACCTTGTACTGATAATCAAATTCATTTATTTTCCAAGATAAACAATTATTGTGAAGAGTGGGGGAGGAAGGGAAAATGAATGAATAAAATATGTCGGCGGAACTGGTGGCGAGAAAGGCAGCGGCAGCTATGCACCTAAGAGTTAGAGGATTTTAATTAGGTCACAGTTTAAAGTGTATCAAATATTTACCAAATTCAAATCCACAGCAGCAATTGCTGCTAATAGCTGTGCATGTATAGAAAGCTAAACACATGCATATCGGAAGAGTTTTCAAGATTATATTGAATTGTTGCTTTTCTTGCTACATTGGAATTGACGTATTTGCTGCAACTCTCTCTTAATGTGATAAAGTCAGTTTATTTAGAAAATCCGTTTCTGCACATTTTCCCACAAAACACACAGTATACATGCACGCATGCATTATACAGTACAGTCCTGTGAAAAGCTTTGGGATGTATTCCTGATAGTAATCCTTACATCAAATGTAAGGTTTATTATTATTATTTACCATGAACAAAATAGGAACAATCAAATTTAGATCATCATGGTGAAGAATGGAAGAATTAAAAGCATAAAGGTATGTATACAAATAACAATAGTGCTTAATAATCCTTACATGATATTGTACAATGACCCACAAACAGTTACAAAGTGAGTGACCAATTTTTATTTGGGATTGTTGACACCGGGAGAAACTCGCTTCTCTTTTTGAATAGTGCCATCATATAGGATTAGGAAAACGTCAGGAAAAGTGAAGAGTGTCTGTCTGAATCCCTAAAGACTTGTGCTGAAATGGAACAATAACAAAGTTTATTTTCAGAATTTTCTTTGATAGTCTTACTTGTAGTGGATTATTGTCTATTGTGATGATAGGGAATGTTAAAACAGTTTGTTTTAAATATGTTAAAATCTATGTTCCTCATTCATGGATTATAGATTTAAAAAAAACATCAGATGTGAAGAGAATAAACTCCTACAGTGCTGGTGAAGAGAAAAACAAATGCTTCATCTTTGAAGTGCCCTTCGTCACATCATCTGCATCGAGGCTGATTTAATGAGCATGTTCATTTACATATGAACCTAGCATGTATCTGCGTGTCATGAAGTTCCAGATCATAATGAATGCTTTAGTCTGCATTATCATAATTCTCAGTCGATGCAACTGGTGAAATAAGTCATTTCAATCAAACTCTATTGCCAGGATTCAGAGAAAGGTCACGCTTCCATACCCAGTTATTGCTGAAATTGACAAAAAGATCTGGCCACTAATTTTTTTAAATTTCCTGCATACAGTCAGCCTTTGGGTGGTGCTTTTGTGCAGTGTTGAAGTTTTAAAGCAGACTTAAGCTCTACAATTCTTTCAGCAGCCCAAATAATATTACAGCGTGATTCAGAAGAGATATATTAGTTGCGTTCATGTTTACAAGTTACAGTATTACAGTAGGAAGATACCAAAATGTGTTGCAGAATAGATCGAAGAATAAAGAAAGAATATTTCGAGTGTTTTTATTTCATCACTCTGTTATCTAATCGTTGTGTCTTTTATATAGGAACAGAGATTGTAAATTTATCATAAGGGGGAGTTAATCTAAGGTTCGCTGAAATGTTTGTTGATAAAATCTACGTATTTCCTTTCAATAATGAATTGAGAATCTCTTTATTTTAAGGAGCTCTTTTAGGAGCTCTCTAGTTACACCCACAAAATATACAGTCAATTCACTTTACAGTATATTCTGTGAAGCGCTTTGAGACATCTGGAAGACGTGATAAGGCGCTCTATCAAATGCAAGTATTATTATTATATTTTCAGTACTTCCTGTAACTATGAAAGATTGCTAGGAATCCCTTGGAAAAATTGTCCATTTAATTTTATCAGGGGAGAATGCGCTTATCCCTACATGAAATAATGAGTAATGATATTTTACATCTGATACTGTCTCCCTAGTAAAACATAATTATTCACCTACTACTAATAAATGGGTAAAAATGGTCCAAAGGTTAAAAATCACACTTTCAGAAGCAGCTGTGTTATTGTTTCAAGAAAGCATGTTCCTGTACTCAAGTAGTTTGTGCAAGGATTTTTCAGAAAACTTTCCTAATCATGTTTCATTCAGTATGGTGTTGCATTCATCAATTATAAAAAAAAATCCCCAAATAATAATTTGACGTTCTTCTTTATAATAGCTTCATTGGAGATAGTGATCATCTTTAAAGCGGAAATTTATCTCCCAGTCTAAGTTGAAAGCCAGGCTCCATCTGTGTCGTCAGTACCTGAGAGCATGATACTTCCCAGTGAGAGCAATTAGGGTAGAAGTCATGGCTGGATTCTGAGCTAATGTGTTAAAAGTACCTTCATGTCTGCTAAGGTAAAGGATTGTATAATCACTATTGAATTTAAGAAAACTTATCACCAAGATTTTAGGTCAAAAATCTTTTACTTAGAGGTACATTTGTCTGGTGTGCAAAGCCATAGATATTATTCATATTTTAATAGTTACAAACTTTTGTGAATCCATATTTTAAATTTGGTCTCTTGATATTATTGGAGACCTGATTATTGTCCCCTGACCATTGAGTACGCCTAAAGCTGCTATTTCATATTTAAAACCTATAGCTAAGGCTATTTCTAGTAATTGATCATGTCTGTTTTCACTGCTAGTGACATTGCGCGGCAGCCCCTAAGAGTGTACAGTGCGTCTGCCTGGCTAGTCATTGTAATGATCCACTAAATCTTAGCCTAATTGGAAAATATTAAATGAGTCATCCCAAGTCATTCCTAAGCCTTTTATGTGCTCAATACGCAACCGAATTTTCCTCTAAATTAGTGGCACCTCCACATTTTTTCCAGGTGATTCTGGCTGAAGCTTATTTCTGTTTAAAGAGCGATGTTAAAGTTCTCACGAAAATGAGAATGAACCAATTGTGCAGAATGTTACGGCTGATTTTCATAACCACAAGCAACAATAGGTTATCTGTTTTTAAGTTTCGAAATTAATTTCTATTGTTTCCTCAATGCATAGAATATAGACAGGCAGACAGGTACGCAGTGATACAGTAATAGGAAAAAGTGTCGACACAGCAAGATTTCACCAGACAAATGTCTGCTCATTGTGTGGAGCATGAAGGCCATGATAGATGATTTCAAACAACAGAGCGCAGCCAGTGAGACAAAATTAGTGTTGTTTTAATTACCAGTGTCTGTAATGTTATCTATCCATAACTGTCTCAAAATGGACTGTCAATGAGCAGAACTGAGAGGAAGCAGGGCAGAAATCCGAACTGATTCACCCCTTTGGGCACAGCTGTTATCTGTACTCTCAAAAAGAAATGTCTGTTTGTTAAAAAAAAACCTCACCCCTTTCTATAAACAGTCTTTCAAGGGACGATTTGTTTTCTTGCAGTTTTGTACAGTAGCACCTTTTTTCTCCCATTTGTAATAAATACACTGGCACCGTCCATTGAAGAATTGCTTGAAGGTCAGGGTGATGTTTCTCACACTAAAAGTGGTTTTGCTTGATATTCTGCAGCAGTTTAGCCATTTTATGTTATGTTCTATGTCATGTCAGTCACACCAAAAGCATTAGCACTCCAGATTTTAAGCTGTTTCATTTTGAGCTATCCGTTGTGAGACTGACCATCGCTTGCCATAGATTACCAGTGTGTGTTTTGGGGGGAAAATTAAGGATTTCTTTCTTTTTGAGCCTTGTTGAGATGAAGGATATCCTATCTTCCCTAGTGCTTTTCAAAATGGCCCATATGACACATTCTACAAATGAGCACGGAGAGCAATCTAGCTAATAGATTAGAGTAATTATCCAATCTTTGGCTAGTTTGTATTGGCAAACTATAAATACAGTACACATTAGAACAAGGTGCTTACAGAATGTACATGAAAGGTCAAAGTAATTTGCAAGCTGCTAGTCATTAGAATATGCTAAAAACCATCGCTTCAGGGTTCAGATTTTAATGATGAATACATTGATTATTAAACAGTGCACAAAAAAATGCACCAGAGCCACTCTAGTGTGTTCATGGGTCACCTTATTTTGGAAAGAATATCAACTAAGCTCCAGAATGTGAGCATTGAGAAATATAATTGCAATGTGAAATTTCCTCAGAGGAACTTGGCACATATTAAAAGAAAAAACTTGAGACATGTTTGTGATAAGATTACTAATAAATCTCTGGTAAGTCTTAGACTCCTGACAATAACATAGCAACAGAGCACTTCATCTTCAGTGTGCTGCAGAATTTAGGACTGAGCACAAACAATCTAAATTACGACTGATACTGGGCAGATGCTGTCCTGCACAGTGTTGCCCATCATAAATCTCTGGTTACTTATATGCAAATTAAATTCCATTTTAAAAGATAATTCTTCAAATAGCGTTGGACATTATGTGTGAATGTAGTTTCAATGCTGGAGAATGCAAACTGTGCCAGGCAACAGCGTTGCATTCATTTGGGGACAGGAATATGTTTTAGCATATTTGCGGGCCTGACTGCAGCTTTTTTTTCAGTGAGCAAGGTATTCATTCACTAAGTAGCTTCACTGGAGCAGAGTGTAAACAGCAGCCACTTTCTGAGCTGTCTGCTCACTCTTTCTCTTCAGTGACAGAGCAGAGGTACTTACTTGTTCCTTGACTGTCTGTCTTGTCTGGTCAAAATCATCAGGTTTCTTTCAATTCTCTGAGACCTTGAGCACCTGGGTCAGCTCCAAATAAAGCACAAGTGGCTGAGGTTTTTCTTTTATTGGTATATGTCTTATAGCTGCCTCGTCTGTCATGTTAAGTCACTGTCAGTATCACTGACATATGGTTTCTTTGAGGGGTTTTTCCCAGCTGTCTTATCCTGGACTTAAATCCTTAGCATGCATCAAATCCTGAATATACTTTATTATTTTAATGCTTTTCATTTCTGTTCCAATAGAAGTTTAGTGTTTAGTTTTGTGTTACAGGAATGTTTTCACTCTGGTGTTCATTCAGGTGATCTGTGATAAGCAGCAATCTGATGAAGGCTTTGCAATAATGTGTTACTGCAAACGTGTCATTGAGTCTGACACTTCGCTAGCATTTGATGCTTAAGATGGGGTACATTTCACTAACATATTTGTGAAATCCTAACAAATTCCATTTTTAGAGCACACTCAGGTTTCTTGTATGCAATATGTGGATTATTCCGATAAAATAGACCGTTTGTGATCCAATAATCATCTGTGGGAAAAAAAGGCAATATCTTTTCAATATTAACATTGCGAATATCATAGCAACACACAGGTGAAAATTAATTATTGCAAATACCCAAGTCTTACAATTGATGCATCAATTCTTTCGTCTTAAGTAATATTCTTTTCAGGAGAAGTTCAGAAAAGTGATACCACGTACGTATAAATGATGAATTTTGAAATGGCCTTTATTTGCTAACCACTGAACAAATGCCTGCTGAACACTTTTTCATGAAGGCTGTGTCCCTGTAGATGTAGGCTTCCATATCTCTTGTCTGAATCATGCCAATGTGCGTTTTACTGCCATTCATCATGACCATGCTCTAAGCCAAACAACAAGTATGTGTAACCCTAGAATTGCAGTGCTAACTGGTAAACTATTCATTAGGCATTTTATGCAAATATTGTTTGTTTATAAACAAATTAGCTACACGGATTTTCAAAACAGGTGCTGTAGTGTGAACGCTTACTAAATGATGTGGTACTGAAAGAATTAATTAGACCTTCAGATGTAATTAGTTGCAATAATTTGTGTGATTAGCAGCTTGGTTAAGAAGTTAGACACATGCATTGTAATGCATGAAAGAACCATTACAGTAGCATTTAGCTACATACAGTCTACATGATATATCCCCGCATGTGCAAAATTTTTCAAAAGTGCTGACACTGCTGTAGCTAATTACCCGGGTTCTGTGGATTTTTTTAAAAGAGTTACAAATAATGAACGAGTCATTTCCTTCCACTTGCCTTTGCTGAAGTGCAACATTTTTTTTTAGCTTTTCTATTGATTCCAAAACTGTTTTAAGTTTACATGAAAATATATTGGTTTGGCGTTTCTGCATACTATTTATCATTTGGAATGCTAAGTATTAATAAAATGATTACCTATGCGTGCTTACCCTGTTAAAGCAGTAATGCTCCAAAATACATTTCTTGATTTTGATATTTTTGGTTGAATTTTTACGTCGAAAACTGCATTGGTTTTTGGAGACTGTTATTATTTGGGACACTGGCTATTATTGTTACTTGTCCAAATGCCCATTTGGATTATACTCCTTACCTGGAATGTTGTCATCTTGATTGGTCAAATTGAGATCCCTCAAAGTGCTCTATGTTTAAAGGCACCGCTGACATCTGCATGCTATCCCATTAATCCCTGCTCCAATGATTGATAAAAACTAACAATAAATAGAACATTGCCAGCAGCTTGTAAAGACTGCCTGCTTTTTGAGCATCTCAATCTCACTGGCACAAACTGAAAATATTCCACAAGTAGAACACAATTCAAATCCGATTTCGGATCAATAGCGTAAATTCATCATAAACTTTGACATTTAGAAATGTATTTATGGAGCAGTGCAATTACAAACAATAACTTCCATAAAAATGCTTGCATTTAACCATTGGAGGAGTGCATTCTTTTTGCAGATGGTCTAAGAGGGCAGCTCACAGTGATCTGATATTGATAGCCTATCAAAACATTAGTCAGACCACCAAATTTGAAAGATTAGGAATTTGATTAGTTAACCAAGAAATATCCTCACTGAGAAAGCAAGACTTTCCTCTAATCCTCACACAATAAAATGATCACAGTTTAAGCATTGCAAACCTATTCATGAATTTGAGTTGTGCTATCACAGTAAACAAACAGATAGTCCCTCACGAGGATGTGTCGTGACATGGTTTATGAGGGGATATATTGATTGGACAGTGGAAACATAAGAATAGAAGCTTCCAACCGGGTTGTAGATTTCTTTTGTTAAATTACCAAAATGTGCTGCTGACCCATGCCACGGTGACGAGTGAAAGCATTAATCCCATGTGACAGACGTGAGGTTTGAGATTAGGTATGAGATTTATCCAACCTGGCAAAATAACACACACATTGCTCAGTTTGAGAATCTCATATCTATCCAATGCATAACTACTGTATTTACATTCTGTGGGTGCTGATCATGGACGTAATAGTGAAAATGAATAGCTAGTTCAGAGAATATGACATTTTCAGAAAACTGAGCACAATAGTGACCAGATAATGGACATATCAGCAGATTCATAGGATGGGAAGTGTGAGGATGTCATGCGATTTTTTTGTGCAGGCCATTAAACGATAGCGAGAGGTAGGGGAGGAGGATGACAAGGCAACATTTGTTTTGCAATATGCGATATCCTGCAGTGAGTGATACCGAGGAAACAGCAGGTTGGATTTAAATTAGTCGCAACATTTTGTGTGCCGTATTTGGAGAAAGAACTCCAGTGAAAAGCTTGTGTTGGGAGTCCCATTTCATAGGCTGAATGGTTAAATCAACATGTTTCTGCCTTTGGATCATATGATAGATCATTGGGTATGAATCTGTTTTGCGTACATATCTCAATCGTACAGAGCCTTGGGTTCAAGAGGACCCTGTGCCTCCACCTCATGTACAAGAGGAATCTGCATCCAGAAAAATAACTGCCTTTTTGGTAGCTTTATTTTATTCAGTGAAATCATTCAGATGAAGAAGCAAATTGTATCTCAAAACATAATATGCCGCCAACTACCAGAAGTGTGTGTGTGCAACATGCCCGGAGGATATACCCTGAGAAAAAACATAGGGGATACAATAAATGGGAGCTTTTCTAAAGTCAACTTTGATTCAGCTAAACAAATTAAGGCCCTTTTTTTTGCCTCTCTTTGGGATTGAACTATATAAATTATTACCTGATGTAATTTAGGCTATTCCTCTTAAAATGAATGGAAATATTTTAAGCATACAATATTAATACTGAATATGGGAAGGGAAATTCTGTGAAAGCTTAACTTTTTGGTCCACAAAATACTGTTGATCACTTTACAATATATTCTATGAAGCGCTTTGAGGCGTCTCAACAAGGTGATCAGTTGCTGTACCAAATTCGTATTATTATAATCTTAAAGAGTAGAAATTTGTGGGCTGAATTGTTACATAAGGTTGAAATAAAATATATTGAATTTTAAGCAAAACAGCTGCAGTCCGCTGCTCAGGGTGAAGTGTAGAGCTGTCCAAAGAGGAACACTAGCTTAATTGAAGAGATTGATGAAAGCCAATATTGAGAAAAGTAGATTGAAATAGATCAAGGAAAAGACAAACGCAAGTATTATTTGTTTTAAAATGGATAGATAAGGGTGTGAACTCACTTAACTGCTATTGTTTCACGTCTATGAAATGAATTGGTAAAGAGGGAAAAAAAGTAATCTATCTTCCACTCAAATAACCTCATTGCTAGCCGATGACTTACAGACAAAACATAACGAGACAGTATCTTCAGAGCAGAGCAAAATGTCAGAAAAATAAATAAAAAATCCTGCAAAGTCAGTGCAATAAGTTTACAACATATGTGTTGTGGTTTGGCCACACTGGCACAGTTTGAGTCGCTTAGAGAACTTGAAGGGGAAGAAGCTAGTACGGTATTTAGCCAGATCAAATATTATACTGATCATTTCTTTTCTAACAATAAAATCCCAAATTATTCTGCAAAGAAAATATGAAAATTGAGAAATGTGCTCAGATTACCAGCATTCTGTGCTGATATTAATGTACAGAAACTATGGTTTTTGCTCCCAGAGTGTATTGGAGATTGCATTATATGATGAATTGAATATTAAAATGTAGCTGTTAAAGGATCAGATGTAGAAAAAAAAGCATTTTTGCAATTGGGGCATTTGGTGCATAATTAGTACTAGTACATTCTGTTACTGCAAAATCCAAATATGTTGAAGATGAACTTGTTCTCAAAAGGCGCCCCATAAATTAAAGAAACAATGTTCTCCTATAGATTGGGTATGCTGAAATTCCAGTTTGTTTTAATAGGAAGGAAATGTTAAAGCTGTACGTTGCAAAATATCACTGGAGACTGCCATTAAATGATAAACAACAAATTGCATTATGTTGTACCATTCACGTCGGGACAATTTTTTAAAAAGAGGTCTACCTGATGTAGTTGTACAGTTTAATTATCAGTGTTCGACCACATAAGGTGCATCTAATGTGTGTGTGTATATACACATGGGCCACATTTACATGCAAACCTCAAATATCACAAAGGATATTGCAATCTTTTTGCCATACAGCAGAAAGATAAAATGTTCAACGATTTATGTTCTTTTTTAGTGCTTTTCAAAATGAAGGATGTAAGTTCAGAGTAGCTGAACATTTTATCACTCTTTGCACTTCATATCAGCAGCAAGCACTCGCTGGTCAAGTTCATCACAGGTTAAGTGCGGAGTAAATAGCTCTCTATATTGCCCTATCAATGCACCTTAACCCCAACCTCAGAAGTGTTTCAATTTCTCCCTTACTGAAGCAGTTTAATATTTCTATGGCAAGTTTCCTTACACATGCCTGATAATAATCCCTCCAAAAAAAATTGGTAATTTCAATCCACGACTGTTTGTAGGACACCACTGTGCATAATTGGCTGCCGCATTTCCCTCACAAATATACAGTCAATTCACTTTACAGTATATTCTGTGAAGCGCTTTGAGACGTGAAGACATGAAAAGTGCTACATCGAATGCAAGGATTATTATTATTGTTTCTGTTTCCCACATCAGCCACTCTTGAATATCTCTAAATGAGGAGGTCTGGTGAAGACCATTAGGAATGCAACAGATGCTGGGAAAACCTTAAAAGATTAATTATTTTTCAAAGCAATCCATTAGTTAATACATTAAGCTTCCATTGTATTCCTGGATCGAAATAAAGTTAACTTCACTAGATACAATAAACACAATTGCAGAACACAGTGAAGTATTGAATGGGAAAAGGGCTAAACCATCTCTTGGAGTTTCCTTCCATAGACCACATGGACATTTGACCATGGTGCCCATCTGGCTTAGTTGGTTGCACTCTGAACTCCTCATTAGAAAGGTGTAGGTTCAAGCTTGTGACAGGACTTCACATAGCCTAGGCTGACACTATCCAATACAGTGCTGAGGTGTGCTGCATAGTTCAAATGAAATATTAAGCAAACATCCCATCAACCTGTTCACGTGGACATTGAGGATCCCATGGCACTTTTTGAAAAGAGAACACAAAATCTTGACCAACAATCTGTCAGATACAATTAGTCTTTCACTAATAATAGATTTAAAAAAATTATATTTGATATAGCACCTTGTCTCACAGTAATTCACGGGAGTTACTGTAAAGTGTAGTGACTTTGTTTTACAGCCGCTTCATGGCTATTTCTGGGTCATTGCTGTGTTCAAATTGGCTGCCGCATTTTACCCAACAATTTAAATGCAGATTATCAAACATAATAACTAACAAACAAAATTACTCTATAGAGCATCCATATATCAAATCTACACACATTTTATGTGTGTGTGAGAGAGTGAGGGGGTGGGGGGCGGTGGAATTGATGAGGAAAAACATCGAAGGCAGTCATATTCCATAATATTGCCTCTTAGTTTATCCCTCAAAGTATCTATTTTGTCTTTGGTGTCATAATCATAGCCTTATTTTTACATCCTATTTGTGGCTATCGGCAATCTGTTTTCCCTTCTGGTCTCTTTTATTTCCTTCAATACTGTATGTCCTTCCAGTTGACCTTAGTGAAGCTAAGGCAGAACTCAAATCTCAGGCTCAGATTACCAATGTAAACTAAGTTTTTCTCTCAAAGTTTATGGCGTCCTCTGAATCCTCCACTGGATCATTGCCTTGTAATTCAGTTGGAACCATTCATTATCCTTTATATGTCGTTTTGTGTTTAGTATATTTCTTGGAAATGTGGTAGTGAAAGTACCTGGTCTTTCTATAGTACTATTAATCTGATGCATATATCTTTGGGTCCATGCCATAAATAATTCTATTATCTTTTCACCCACTGCCCTCCACCTATATTGTGTTCACAGTGTTCATTACATAATGGTAACAAACTAAAATTATGTTTAAAAAATAAATGCACTGTAGACTCTAAACTGTAAAGAATAACAAATGTGAGACAGTGAGGCAGTAACTCAGTTTTGTGACTTTTATTGGTGTTCATAAAGCATTCGAGCTTCTCTGCCAGCCATTTATTATGCTATTTATAACTGTGATTCTTACTTTCTTCCCAATGGTGATAGTGGAATGTGAGGTGTTGCATTGAGGAATAGAACCGTGAGGTGATAGGACCAAATAATGGCAAGGCTAGCAACACAAAATGTGCCATGGGTCCTTGATTATGCCATACATGTTCTCCCAGTTGTCTCAAGTAAGACAAAGAAATAAGACTCAGTGCTGGTATCAGCTTTGAGCATTAGATTGTGACCTTTACACACAAAGATACCAGCACCAAATTTAAGATTCCCTGGATTACCTATTATTTTACCATGATCTTCTGAGTCCAGAAACTAATGTTGAAGCACCTTTTCCAAGGAAGGAGATTAACACCTTCACTGACCTTTATGTTATCTATATATTAACTCAATTTGCAAGTCCATTGCAGTCTAATTCCAATTAAGTCTGGGATTGAAAGGATTAGAAAGAAGTGCCATACGTCAGAGAGAAACTCAATGGAAATATAGTTTGTACTGTTGTGGATAATTAACAACTGGAGTCTCCTGTAATTTAGTTTCCAGTCAAGTACCGTTTTACAAAGCTCTGTAAGTACAGTGGGTTTATGAATATTAATTTGTGCTGCCGGACCTTCTTATTAACATAAAAGGCAGCTCAATGCTTATCCTCAACAGCTGAGGCATCATTCTGAGAAACTGCTGGTTGTGAGTTCTGAACACCTGCAAACTAAAGATTTCAGACAAGAGATAGGAACACGGTGGGAAACTAGTTAGCAGAGGTCATCACAGTTTTGCGTCAAGGGCCCTATGAACAATAAGATTTTAAGTGCTCAATGGGCCACTAGGTGGAGCTCAGCACCTCAGGAAACGCAAATAACTCCTCAGGTGTATGTATTGTCTGAAAACATGGACTCCTGCCAGCTGAGGCAAAGGTCCTGACCTTTTTACGTTCTTCATGGCGAGAACACAGATGTACGCTCACATGCAACAACAATAGAGATTTAAAAGAATGAAATGGTGATCTGGGAGTAGGCAGAGAACTGGTTGGTCCATCAGTACAATTATGAGAAACAGAAAGGAAAGATTTGTAAAGGAAAATGTGAGATGAATATACTCTTGTAAAACATAAAATAGATATTGTGCTGTTTATTACAAATGGGCAGCTCTGAAGGTCTGAATAAATCTATGCTAAATTTTTCGCTACTTTCCAATATTCAACTCTAGATAACGTCTCTCCATTTAGCCAATGCAATCAAATTTAGCAATCTCTCAGAAATGAAAGAAAGCTCAATTAAATAAATGTTTAAAAATCATGTCATTAGTTTAACATGTAAATAGATAACCATTTTGTTTCTTGAACTATTGCAGAGTGAGTTTGTGTTGGATCATTATAGTAAAACGTTATCTTTGCATTTGACGACTTCTAGAAGTCTCAAAGTGCTTCGCAGAATATACTGTAAAGTTAATTGACTCTACAGTATATACATTGTCTATATATACTGTATATTAACTGTAGTATGATAGAGCACAACAAAGAACTTAATCGTAGCGCAAGTCAAATATGGCATTTCAAAAATATGTGATGCAGATAAATGGGCGAAAATAAATTTCAATGGCAACATGTCATGTAAATAAGTGATTTATGCTAGTACCCATATTTAGCCAAGGGAATCGGATTATGTAACAAATGAAATACTAATAGATCATTTAGAGCGTCTTGCAATTAAGGGAGTTGTGTGTTTATGCATTGTGTAATGAAATGGGTGGTAATAGATAACCATATCTCAATTTATATCCCTTATTTAGCTTCCAACATATTGCCTATTATGACACTGGATTGTATGACAAATATCCAGGTTAAGTGTTTTAGTTGGCCAAACTATTTTTTTCTTGAGAAAGTTGACTTTCCATTTCATGGCTGTCTGCCTTCATGAAATCTTTCTGCAGCCAAGAGAGCATATAGATAAAACTAAGGACACCGGAATGGTGAATGGCGAATTCCTCTGCATGGGGTGCTTGGTGAATCTGCCAGGAGGACATATAGGGAAGAGATTATATTGAGTTTCTTGTGGCGGAGGTCATCAATTGCTCGTTTTATACGTCGTAATCAAACAGTTGTCCCGGGGGTCAAACTTGAAGAATGGATACTTGGAGGTCTGGGTGGATGTATGATCCCCATTGGTTTATATTCAGCACAGAATCAGCAACTTGTGTGATGGTCAGCTCTCAAGACAGACAAGACAGGTAAAGCAGTGACCTAGGAAAAACCTCACAAAAACGCAGCTTTATTTAATTTTTCTTCCCAGCGAAGTGATCTGTAGAAGCCTATGGCTGTGCTTTCCTGAGGGTTTATGTTTTCTTTGACTTTTAGCTGTTTGTCTTAAAGCCTGTCAAAGTTAAAGGTTCTCCCCATCGTCCCTTTGCTCTTTCCTCCTAACCATCGTGAACAGTCCAGTCGATTTTGCTTCACTTGTCTTCCCACTTTTCCTCTGATTACTTCACTTCAGACTGGTTTGACCGTAAAAGCCAGGATGGAGGTTAAGATCTAAAAGTTCAGCCAAATGTTACCAACTGTGAAGATATTACTAAGAGGAAGGTCCGTCTGTCCCAAGACTATATAGTCGGTGATTGTGTAGTATTAATGATCAAATCAGCAGCTGTCGCTGGTCCAGGTAGTTGTGGGAGTCTGTAAATCGAAGCACCTGTATGAAATCAATCCTTCAATGTCAAAGTTTGCCTTTTGTATCAGCTTAATTTGCATGTTCAAGGAACAGTCAGACCCCTCAGATCAGTTGTAGGATATTTGAAGTTAAACAACTGCTTCAAAAGTTTGGCGCAGTTTGAATGCTTTTGAACAGTGTTTTTTTTGGCGGAGTAGATTCAATAGCTTGAATGGCCTACTCTTGTTCATTTGTTCCCACATTGTGCGTTTATGTTGATTTCACACTGGCATTCTCTGTGCTTGTTTTGCAAGTTCTGTGCTGACATTGGTATGTTGGGTACATTGAAAATAAATCATTTAAAAAAGGCTAAGCTTTAGATGAGGGAATCATTCTTACTTTTATCTGTGCTACCCTGGTCTTATCACAAAATAAAATCAACATCATATTTTTTCAGAATTAATTTCCCTTTACTTCATGAAAGTTGAAACCATTTTACTGAATTTATGAAAAAGATTGCAAGATAGGAGTGGCACAGCTGCTGTGTATTGTGTCATTGAGCTTGTGCCCACTATTATCCATACGAAGGTGAGTTATTGACACCAGTTCCATGAGATGGCATAGCACCAATTTGAAGCACGTGACTTACTCACGGGGAGATTTGGAGGAGTGTGAATCCAGGTTAGCTCTCACACCCATGCCTGAGCTAACAGAATTGGCAAAGGTTTTGAAAGGAAACAATCTTAAAAGGAGGTCAGATTGCCTAAAGGGACAATGCAACCTGTTTTGCTGTCATGCTCATTCATATTAAAATAAATTGTGCGGTCTCACACATTCTGAAAATAAAGCAATTCTTTTGTTTTTATTTACTGTATATTCTTTTCCAACCCATAAGCGCCTCCTATGTGCTGTTTTTTTTTATCACTTAAACATTAACCTTTAGAAACATTGAAGTTTAGAAACACGCCTCCCAAAGTGAAAGGTGCTCTATAAATATAATTTTGTTGTTACTGTTGTTGAATTGCTCCAGCCCGCACATTGTTTACAAGCTAAGCTGTGTTCGGCTGTGCTGTTTCCTGCCTTTGCAATGCAATTGTCTGGAAGTACCGGTAGTTGTGCAAAGGAGAGGGCAGCAGCATTTGTAAACAAAATACTTCTCAACAGATCTCAGCTACAAAATTAAAATAAAGGGGGAATTGATCAACTCACTGGTTGGTAAATCTACTTAAGATGTTCACTCTTTTATTTCCGGCCTTCTTGTCTGTTGCCATTGTTCTTCCTTCTTGAGCTGAGATCATGGTTTGCTTTGGGCCACAAGCCGCTCTACTAATCTTCCTGTGAGGCTAAGACTGAAAGACTTTTTCTCCTGCCTCTCACGATGGAGTATTCCATTGTCCAGCTGCACTTCCCCAAAGCAGCCCAGCCAAGCACTGGCTAAGATCACCTCGTGGACAGATAGGCTGAAATTACAGTCCAGGATGGGAGTACAAATATAATCCTTATATTTGGTATAGCGCCTTTCACATTGGAGGGGTGCCCAGAAGTTTTTTTTTACAGGATATGCTAAATATACAATATTTTTATGGGTGATCATGCCAGTCAAATAGTGCCATGGCATCTTTGACGTCCCTCTGAACAAGCCATACAAGACTTCTGTGTTCCATCTTATTTACTATCCCTCAGAAATAGTTTAATATTTGTATGGTCCTCCAATTACGATGCTGCTACTTTAATTACTAGTAGTGGATGATATATTTTTAAAGATGTTTGTGACCAATAAGTTTTCTAATATGTATGCTCTAGGTAGGTAGAAATACATGTTACTAGGAAAAAAATCTGGTTGATGTCTTGAAGAGCAGGAAATGTGGCCTCCAATGAGGGGTTAATGTAACTGCCTGGTTTCATTTGATGACTTCCACATGTAAAGCATTAACAGTTGAATGGCATCTCACACTCCTTTAATTTACAGACATCTGGATTATCTTTATAAAGGCCACAGAAGTAGATGACAGACGTCTAAACAACTCTCTTTGGGGAAAAAATAATTTTTTCCACATTGCGAAGAGCAATTTCAAGCAAGGTTGGATGAGACTGAAAGTTCAAAGAATAAACAAACAATATTTATATGAAGCGGTTAAAACCAATGCAAATGAAATGCTTTTATATTTGCAGAAAAATATAATAAAGGATATAAGAACCTAGTAAACAGTGTAATTGCAGAAACATTAATGTGATGAATTTGTTCTGACTACAAAGCAAAAAAATGCCCTTTCTGTTTGTGATCTTCCAGCATGTTTTATGTACTGAAACTGATATCAATTAGAGGAGGGTCTTTTTTTTTAAAAGATGGATTTGTTTGCTTTTTCAGTGGCTACGTTTTTGCTGCATTGATTTCAACTCTGGCTTGTGTAGTCCCATTCCAATGGTGCAGTGCCAGTTGGCATGAAGGGCCGCACTCGCATCCAACAATGTGCACTTGGATACATTGATGTGACCAACAAGCAGGCAGTGCGAGCCAATGCTCAATCATTACGCCAGACAGTATGTGTTTTCTCTGTGCATTCAGCATCAGTTGGTCTCTAGGGCAATAGCAGTTCTCACTGATCTCTGCCCACTACTTAAAACATTCATTTGCCTGACTCGATAAGAAGTGGTGCCCTCTGCTTTCCTCTGCAGGAGAGAGGAACATACGCCATTTAATATTAGAGGTGCTTTCCTTACACATGTTAGAGAATTATGGGATTCATTACCAGATGAGATTCTCTCTCTCTCTGCTGACGAACAATGCCTTTATCTGCTGCAGCCATTTAAAACACAACCTTGCCACCAGCGCTTCTTTTTTTAAAAAAATGACTAAAAGGGTTGTGATTAATTTTAACACTTTTGGGGCAGTTTGTCTGTTACTGTTGCTTTTTGTTAGAAAAGTGAGTGTTTATGATATAATCAAGTGAAATTGTCTTGAAGAAGCTACAGAGCCTGACATTATGGGGAACAGAAAGCACAGACAGAAAGCACACTTGAAATGACAAGATCTCTGAAGCACTCTGGCTTATTGACTGTATCTAGTGATGTTAATTCAGCTCCTTTCCACTGTCAGGCTGAATAACTCCTCCGACCTAGTTCCTCCAATGATGTAATCAGCACTCACCATTTAAACAAAAATTTACAGGAGAAAAATAGACAAATGGAGAGGGGAATTGCAAAAAGATTGTTATAATTACCTGCAGTTCCAATTTTTTTTATGTTTTAAAGGCAGCTCACTGTGGAGATCTCTAAAATTGCAGACAACGCAGATATTGACTAGGCAGGTTCAATGTGCTGAACAGAGGACTGAATGGTTTGGTTTCTGTCTTGGTTGCTCTGACTTTTTGCTTTCCAAAAATAAATTGTACAATAATTACAGACAATATTTTAAAATAACTTAATAATACAATACATGATGATACCAACAATAATTTTGTTACTGAAGATGCATTTTAGATTTAAAGATGAAAAAGTGGTCATATTTGATCTCTTCTTTATTAATTATGATGAATGCGGAGTATTTAACAATAGATGCAACAAAGTACTTTTCTTACTAACTGATTTATTAGGTAGAATTATCATTGAAGATCAAAAAAGAATAATGAAGGTAAAATATTGATTTAAGAAAGAAACAGAATTTTGTGATATGAAAATATTTTACTGAACTAATCATGCTTTTTATTCATTATTATCATGTATAACATTTACTTTATCTATTCAATATTGATCATATTAATAATATATGGAACTTATCTATTTACCTTACCAGATATAAATATTTTACTTCAACTATTTAAATTCTAAGGAAACTATGGTTTATAAAAATATGCTCACAGCAGATTTAATGCGTGTATTTTACTTATAATACATTTGCCTAGATTTTAGGAATGCAGAATTATGCCACACATTTTGTTAGGCTATTGTGTGGAGCTCCAGTAATTTCATAACTTTAACAATAAATATAGTCTCTCCACGTTCTGCTCCACACATCTGTATAGTTTCACTTGTAGCAGTATTAAGATGTGTAAATTTCTTGCTTTATATCATAAATTCTATCAATGACTGATATTAATTCTTATTGCTAAAATGTTAGTTTGCTCAGATAGTTTTGCATGGAATACAACATGCAGTTATAAATTCCTTACATCACGGATCCACTAAATCAGATATTAAATCAAGGTACAGTATGCCATTCAAGGATCACACTTATGGATGATGATGCTATTTGCATTTGTGGTGCTGTGTAAAAATATTTTCCTTGTTAAGAGTGTTTGAGTGTGTGTGAGAGAATATGTGTGAGTGGGTTGTGATATCAGGTTAGCAGCGAGTGCATTAAATCTGTTACATGGTGTGGATACTCGCATGGTACCACATGACTTGAGTATGATTCCCACTGCATCTGGTTAAGTTGCATAAGTGCCATGAGGAAAGAGACAGCATTTGAGAGTGGGACAAGCTCTGTTGGTGATTGAGAAGCCGATATTCATTTATCTTGTCATTTTGATCTTTCTTTAGACTGCTGCAAGCAAGCGAGTTGTAGCCGGAAGCTTGCTTTAAATTTCCTGCTAAAAACTAATGCCCGATTAATTTGCTCACCTAAACATTCTGAATATTTGCCTTGAAATGTACAACATAAACACAACAATGAATAAGTGCAGAAGTCAATCAAACAATGCTGAGATTGAAGAATCCAGTGTGGTGGAAGATATAGCACACAAAAAAAAACAGCTGGGTTCTTTCACATTGTGTTTGACTGAACTGTTTATCCAAAATACAACAACAACAACAACAAAACAACAAAATTACACTTGTGTAGCACCTGTCACGTCAGGAGGACGTTCCAAGGCACTGGGACACTCATTTTGAACTGTTTTGATACCATCATTTGAAACATAGAATAAAATGTTGGACTGTTCTTGAGGGATGTTAGGAAGGACTTTAATCTGCAGGGTACATATTTGCAAGACGTAAACACAAAGGTAGCTTAGATAAAAGTATATAGACTGTGGTATTCCAGGGAATGTTAAGTATATAAATTCATGCATTTAGCAATGGCATATCCATTCTGCACTTTAACATCATGTAACTATATTAGTGCTGAACCCTCCAGTAATTAATAGCATTTAGGCACCAGAGTAGTCAGGTCTGATCAAGCAGACACAAAAGTAATTTAACATGCAATCACATGTTCTGAAAGGGCTTTTGAGAGCAGAGTGTTTGTGGATGGACATATGGACCCATCTTCATTGGATTGTTAGCCACCTTAAAGTAGTTAACAGTCAGATCAATACAGCTCCTAGAGCTATGATAAAATGGGTTCGACAAGCTCCTCTGTGGCTGAGAACAGAGTATACACATTGATTTCTGTGGCTGATGTAGCCCATTTACCTATTCAGCTTTTCCTATAAAGAAGGTGTAAGGCTATAGGCACTCTGGGGAGCAATACTGTCTGTAAGTAGGTTAGCACATACTTTAAAATGTCTTAATCTGCTTTACACTTACTATTTAAATACACGTAGAGCATGTTTGAGACCTTCCTCTGTTTATGAATGGAAAGAACAAGAGAAAATGAATTTTCACTTCACTGCAACTTGAAATCCATCCAATTTTTATGCAGTATTGTCATAACAATTTCAAATTACTAAATTGGGCCCAGTCCAAAAACAATGGTGATACCTTAGTTTCTCTCGCTTAAAGCACATCGAAAATGTATTTTTCATTTTTAAAAATTGTTATTCTATTAGTGTTTTATATCAAACAGGACATATTTATTCTGATAATGAAATATTGCACCCATTCAGAAGAAATGGCATGTTTGGGAAACAATTAAGAGCTTGGAGGTATTCTATTGTGAGAGAATATAGTGAAGCTGTGAAACAGGGAGTAACAGTAAGTTCATCCGCAAAGAGCAATTTCCATTCTATTTTGTCAATACCCAAGTGCAAATATTGCCCTTTACCATTCCAAACCCATATTCTTCACCTTTTCAAGGGGCTCTGGTAGGATTTCACATCTCTATTCTGTTGACATGTACAGCATCACATATTTGCTAGTGGTATTGTAAAGATAGCTGTCCAAAAAGACAACCTCTGAATCCTCCCTTATCTAAAGTAACACACACAGAATTTCTGTTCAAAACAATGCAAAACATAATTTTCTTCTTCGGTTTTTTGGGCAAACTATTCTGATTTTTCTGCCTGTGTAAAGAGGTGTATTTACAAGATATTCAAATCTCACATTCAAACTTTTTAAAGCGTTGTTGTGCACCTCCCATTTGTCAATAATAACTTTAAATATTGTAGATGAAACAGCAACATAAAGCTTCCTTCCGTAAATCTTAAATACAGGCTGTTCTACAATTACCAAGGATGTTGTTTATTGCTTTGTTTTATGACCAGATTCTTTACGGTTCTATGGACTAAACAAAACAGCAATCATTGTGCAATAAAATGCAACTTGAGACAAAATGGCTGTTCTAATTTGGGCAATATTCTGTAATAATTCACCTTCTGGTAAGCATGGCTGAACGTTTAGCTCGGGAAAGATGAACACGCAATACTACGGGGTTTTCCGATCAATTGTGCTTCCCGGGTAATAACAATAGGCAACATGGCAACATGAAGCTGTTGATAGGTAGTCATTAGACAAAGATAAACTCTCATCCAAGGTAATCTGGTGAACATGCTAATGACAAGGCAACGCTACCCACAAAGAAAATCAGTGCTCCATGAATGCATTACTTAAAAGCCACAATTATCACAGTAAGAACATGGCTTCCTCGTCATTAAAAATAAACTTTTATGACAAAACCATAATTATTTGTCTCTTCTTTAACTTGGATAATGTTACATATTGTGCTAATCTGTGCTCAAGTCTACAGAGCCTTTAATTACATTTAGTTCAATGACCACAAACCTAGGATGATTCCAATTCGAAACAATGGGGAGAATACGCCATGTGATAATTATCACTTTACATTATATTTCTCTCTTGAGTTCCCTCATTGAGGAATATGCCAATGGTTGAATTTCAAATTTGTTCCAGATGTGAGTGATTTAAAATTAAACCAATTTTATTATGAGGGAATACATCATAAAATATTTGTTTCAGTATTAATAATAATTAATATTATTAAGGACTATTATATTATTATTAGCTTTTCCCCAATATTCATAAATACTGTTAACTACTCAAAAGGAACACGGAGGAACACAAAATCTACATCTACACATTCACATCTTATATTGGCAGTGACAACTTGTCCAAATTTATGTTGATGTGTTTCTTCTATGAATGATGCCTGATATTCTGACATTCTGAAGGCTCGTGCTTCACACAGCACGTTTTTCAGGATAACACTGTGGTCTCTGAGTAGCTGTCACCTCAGGCAGGAGGAGGTATAGCTCGATAGCATGTGATTTCCTAACTATCATATGTAACCGCTGATTGTAGAGGTCTGTATGATAATGTCTTGTGGCTCACTCATTCTTGGCTTGTCTTAACAGATGTGTTTCACATTATATTTTTTTCGCTGTCAATAAACAGTCCCTACGTTTTCTCGCAGATCTTTGATAGTCACTTGCCTGTTTTAGTCAGCATATCAAAAAGGCCCTGATAATAGAAGACTTGTCAGGTATGTCTGATGCAATCATATAGTTTTCAAACAAAAGTCCAAGTTCATTTGCGTCAAGTCGAGGAATTGATGGAAATTCTTATGCTGCCACATCACTCTCTATTTTATTTGAAAGTTTGGCTGCGTTGCATAGACAGTTTCTGGAATTTTCCTCACTTTCAATTGCCGTTTGTCTCTGATTCTAGGAGCTCTTAATGTTCAAGTGTCAGTCTGGCTCAGTTGGTAGGACTATCAACAGGGTTTTTTCCCCACATTGGGACTTTGGACTCATAGTCTGGACAGGGCCTCGGGATATCCTTCTGGCATTGAAAAGGTACTACAGTATACAAATTAATTTTGTACTACAGTATATTGTTACTCCAATATGAGTTTGTGGAGGGGAAAGTGCTAATTGCTGAAGTGCTGTCCGTCAGACAAAACATTAAACCGAGATCACATTTGCCTGTTCAAGTGGACGTTAAGGATCCCATAGTGCTGTTCAAAAAGAGAAGGGAGTTTCTCCTGGGTTCCTGGCTAATAATCCTCAAAATAAAATTGGTCACTCACTTCATAGCTTCCTGGTATATTGCCAGGGCAGCTGTGTTTGCGTACAAAACACAGTCACTACACTTTACAACAAATCCCGTGAAGCGCTTTGAGATGTCCGCCCAACATGAAAGGTGCCATAATGAAATGTAACTATCTTCAGTATGTTTGTCACTAGGACAGCGAGTGAATTCAGGTCCCAGGGCAAGATTTTGCTTGAAGCAGTTCGTGACATCATGGCTCGTTAGGATACCTATGAGTAATTATGTGGAAATGAGAGTTAAAGTGTGCGAGCCACAATTTTCTGGGGAGCGAACACTGCCGGATAGTGTAGTTTGTAACCATGGAACACATGTGTCATGTAGCCCTGATGTTATGAAGTGGTTAATATTTCAGCGAGTCACTGCTCGCAAATCATCTGTCCCATTTATACTTCACTTATTATGAAATTGATAAGCAGTTCCAGCAGGGGCCCATGGGAGAACTAAATGACACATGTGTGCTCTGCCTATGTAATACATACACTTGGCTTCCTGGTCCAGTACTGTCACATCCTCTCACTGTGATTCACATCGTATTGGTATTGCTTCAGTTTGAATCATGTATGGGATACTGTTCAACTCCAACACTTCCTGCTCGTCTGACTTTGTTGTGGAATTTGAAAGCTATTCTATTTGTTATAAGGAACAAACTGGAGCAAGTTCAGATGAAATTCATAAACTGCTCGGGCTTGACTGCAGTATTTTATGACTTCATCTGAGAAGGTTGAGGTGTTATTGCTATGTGACACACTGCAATGTATCTGTTAGCCCTTTTTTTATTACATGGATATTAGTAATATTTTCTATGCCAGGGAATATGTCTATGGTTGAGTTTCAAAATTGTTCCAGCATGTGATTTATTCAAAATTAGCCCAATTCAGTTCCAGTTGTGTTGCCTCTGAATGTTCCCACTGTGATCACTTTGTTCCTTCGAGACCGTACCTTCCTGATCTGAGGAAGCACAGCCAGAGGCACCACGAGAGAGAGAACGGAATTGCCTTTAGAATTGATTACACCAACAAGAAATCTGAACCTGCAATCTGAAGAATCCTGAATTCTAGTTGAAGTCTAGATGTTCCGATACGATCACAGGAACACAATGCAGAGGAACATTAAAATGATATCTAACTGCATTTAGTTCTCCATCACAGTCTGCGTTAAAGTAAAAAAAAACTGTTTCAGAAAGCATTTAAAAAGACAACCGTATACTAAAGGGGATGTTCAAACTATTTACAATATGGTACCCTACATAGGGCATGACACTGGTAGAGAGGTGTGTTACAAATGAAAGACCCATAACTTTGAATCACCACTGACACATGTCAGTAATGCGCCATCAACGATGTGATATGCTGTTTGTTCCGTGCTAGATTCCATTTCAGTTTTAAACACAATCTAGGATGCGCTGGACCATTAAGTTTTAATTTCACTGGAGTGAATTATCATATTGCTGGGTAGTGAAATTATCATTCACGTCCATGGAATAAATTATCTGCTGCTAAGATTCAGGCATGAAGAATCTATGTTCTGTCTGAAGAACGTTTCGACTATAAATCTGCAGCTTTAGCTCCAAAGTCAAACTGCTTTACTTTGGATTCAGCTCGTGCAGGAAATCTCAGTTATACAGTCCTTACGGTTTGCATTAGATAGGAGCTGACAAAAAGCTAGAGGTAATTTAGATATGGAATAATGCACATTATGGAGGAAACAGCGATTCAGCCCAAAGAACAGGTTAAAGTGTGATCACGAACATCTGAATAAACTTATAGCCTTCAACCCTTTCTGCAACATCTGTTGTTTTGCGGAATGTATCCTACATTTCTAATAAGAGTTTGCAAATGTAAAATTGCTGGATCTTCCCACTGTGGCTACAGTATGTAGATCTTTGTGAAGTGAAGCATTTTGTTTGGAATGCCTGCATTTGTCAAGACACTCATTAGGAAAGTTAAACATGTCACTCACTGGCTGAATGCCATCAGAAGGTAAGGGACATCTTCATTTGAGCAATAGTGCATCCGTGCTGTATCAGGAAACAGATGAATTGCCATGGTCCATCTGAACTATGTGGCCACATTGTTTTATTCCAGCTGCTGTAGAACTGTGGTACAGGGCAGACAGAGAGTGTTACTACTGTTCAATTACAATTTCAGCAGCTCTTTGAGGCACTCCCTTGTTTCTCTGATCCCTTTGAGCTTTCGGAATTCGCTGTCTGGGCTCAAACGGCTTTGGAGATCTTTCCATTGCTGCCAATGCACTGAAACAACTGATGGTTGACACCCTGCCATGTGTCGGAGTGTCTCATGAGAGGGACCTCACTCAGCCCTGGCTCCTCATTGAATGGAAATGTACAGCATTCACCCATTCATCAGAACACCTTATCCATCCATCACCACATATGGTTTCAGAGTCAAGTCAAATATTCAGTATATATCTTGCATATTGGTGCGCATCTACTATATCTACTATATTCCCATATTACGGGAATAACTGTTTCGTAATTGCACACACTGTTTCCAACCATAATTTGAAATAAGACACACGTTCCTGAAGGCTGTTTTGTCTCAGCTTTAATCCTCCGAGCATGCTGTGGAAATGTTAAAAAATCTTTTTCTTATCTACACGAACAACATAACTTTGACAGAAAATTGAATGTGTTCACTTTGCCTCATCAGCTTTAACAGACTGTCAGATATGGCTTTTTTTCAGCAGGAAATGAATGATGGAAATGGTTTTTGGCTTTAGATTTTTTGCTAGGCACCAGAGTAAATGATCACAGTACTAGCTCTTTTAACCTTATCTATCATACTGAAACGTTTTCTCTGCCTCCAATATAACATGTCAGAGTCGATTAAGGACATCCTTCAATGAGGTATAATTCACAGATTTTAGTAGTGAATCCAAGAGCACTGGAGTATTAAAGAGGCTGTGAATACTTAATCACTGATATGTTGCTATCCGCCTTTTTCTGAACCCACTCTACACTTTGGTGCGCTGTATCTGAAAATGCTTTTTTCCCCCCCCCCAATGGTAAAGTATGAAAGGGCAGGTACAATGGCAGAGCATATGTCACATTTTATTCTTGTGACAGTGTGGTGAAAGATATTGCTGTTCTGGTACATTCAGCTATGCTTATCTGGTACATGAGCACACATTACTTTCTGCAGGCTTGGATCACTTTGGACAGTATCATTAAATGCCACGTCATTACCTGTTATGGAGTGGTACTCTCACTTGAAGTGCCTCCTGGGATACATGCAGAGAGGATGGCGGGTAAAGATGGAACATGCATTAAAATTTCAATGCAAGCCCTATTGACTTTGACTTTTCTAAAGCAAGCGCCTTAGCTTTACTGTACGATAGTGTTTGTCACAAGGCTAGTGGAGCCGCAGACATGCATCAGTTGAAAGTTGCAATGAGTTGAACGATGTGGATAGGTGAAGGCTCCAGAGAGATCAGCTAGGCTAGCTTTGAGCAGAAGGGGGTAAATTGAAGGTTTATTTATCCAATTCACTGTCAAGGTTAGCTTACTGAAGTGCTGTCCTGTGTGCGCTTTCAAAATGCCAAAACCTGGAAAATTGCTAGGATCGGCCTACAAATCACTGACCTTTGTACAGCAAGCATCAACTTGCCAAAATCCTTTTTAATAGCGTGATAAGAATTTGCCTCCAGTTAGTAAGCTAAAATTCAGACTTTACAAACATTTTTGTAGTGCTCTTTCTCCATCTCTTGTACTAAATGATAGATATAAAGAAGAGGACATAAAGAAGAAGAGGTGGTGATTGATTTCACACCGTATGGTCTTTGATAGTTAGATTCTGATGGGCAGTGTATTGATTTAAACATTCCTATCGGCTTTCAAAAAACATCTTCTTGCAGAGCAGTGTAGACCCTAATTGCCAGTTATAACCCAGGAGATATTCGGTGCACTATAACCATCTTTTTATGGTTCTTTCCAATGCTGCTAAATAGTATTCAACGACTCTTTTGTCATAAACTTATTTTTTCACTCAGTTAATTTTAATGATGGCTTTTAATTTTTACACTCGCCCTACTCTATCTTATTCACCATCTCTCTTCCTACGTATGTTTCAAACACAAATGCAGATTTTGTGAAAATGTTAATTTTACTTCAGACTGCATGAAATTCTAAAAATCCCCCCTTTTATTTTTAATTGATCTTTCTTTTCGTACTGT
This sequence comes from Hydrolagus colliei, assembly GCA_035084275.1. Taxonomy (NCBI): domain Eukaryota; kingdom Metazoa; phylum Chordata; class Chondrichthyes; order Chimaeriformes; family Chimaeridae; genus Hydrolagus; species Hydrolagus colliei. The sequence goes on from CM068756.1 coordinate 5,707,338, forward strand.
TTTAGGAAATTAATGAAACATGACAATTCCAGATAACAAAATGTAGGATATTATATGCTGCTACAAGAATTGGCACAGTCAGTCAGTTTATTAGCTATATTATGGGACACTTGTTATGTGCACTGTTTAAGTCCTTTTGTCATCTCTTAAGATGGTAAACTAAAGGGAAACTAAGAACGAGCAATGAGGTGAATTGCATTTTATTATTTGATGTTTACTGCAAAAAGTTCCCCCCCAATGTTTCAAAGGCTTCAATATATTAATAAAGGCTCTTCTCATCTCACATATCTCCTTGGGAACGATCCTTCTTGGGGAGATGGTAAGCACAGTCTCAGCTGGATCCAAGGTGACATTCTTGGCAACAGAATATCAACCTTCTGTGGTAGCTTTAGTAATCAAGGTGTCCACAGTACTCCAGGGTACTGCTGACGACAGCCTGGCTCATTGGCAGGACTTGGAGGGGCAGAATTGGGGTGGGGAATCTTCTTATTAAGCTCCTACTAAATGTGCAAGCCAAAGCCCTGATGTTAGACTAGTCTTATTGGAGGTGGCAAGTGGAACCTTGCCAGACAGTGTATGTGGTTTTAGTTGGTTGAATTCCAGTATCTTAACATACTCTGGGGTCCCCAAGCCTTGGCTTTCGCCTGCCAGTTAGCAATCCATGGCTAACCAAAAATAAACCGCTTACATAGCCAGTCTTGATTGACAATCACACTTCCTGAGGAAATGCTCTAAGCTTGATAGGATTGCCAAGAAAGAGGAGAAAAAACGACCTGGGGATGAATCCCTCTCTCACATTTTAAATAGCCTTTTTCAATTGTTGGTCTGGCTTCCGCACTGACTGTCCCCACATTATTCTGTTATAAACTGGACTCCTCCACCAACAGGAGATAGATTTGTTGAAATCTGCGCAGTGGGAGAGATTGAATTGAGAATAATATGAAAAAAAACAATTACAAGCAAGAAAGTGAAAGTCCTCTTTACAGCTCCATCACAAGCTGGTTCATTTCTTTGAATGAACCACAAGATGCTTTGGTGAGAGGGTCTGGCTAGGTCTTGCATCACACAACAACAAAAGCTTCTAAGCTGCCAATATTGTGCATTACATCCACCGCTGAAAGAACTGCCTTTCCCGTGGCAATCACAGGTCAGACTTAATTTTGCAGCTAAAAATAACACTGGCATGTATATTATGAAATAATGGGTGTGTTGGAGTGACTAACATGAAAACAATCTAATCTCATTGTATAGATGACAAAAAATTGCTCAAGCTCCTCACCCTGGGTTTATGAACTTCATATCTGAATCCTTCGATGAGACGATTTTCACTCCCACCTACCAACTATGCTCTATTTATCCCACATGGATGGACACCGGAATGATAGTGTAATTGCTGTGGTTTATTTCTGAACTAGCACTAATTTATAATGTATGCGCCCCACTTAACTAATAGCTTAGAGGTGCACCACATAATAGTTTTTGAAAAAGCTAATACAAAAGAATTAAAGAAATGGTTCCTCCCTTTCAAATGTAAAACAAAAAGCCCTTTTCTTTATACTTCATCTTTGCTTCATCTTCTTCTGCCTTGCACTAGGCTGAGGCCTCAGTTTCTTATTCTCCTGTGTCCTGCAGTGCGTCACCTCTCTGTGATCTTCATCATCACACCTTTGCTCCTCTGACTTTTCTTGGTCACTGTCTATCTGCAACTTAGTTTTCAAACCATTCTTTCATTGAGGTTGATATTCTGGGGGAAATAACAGCACTGTGGTTCTGTATAACTTTTTAATAATGATCATCCTTGCATTTGATATAGTACTATATCAAAGTACTATATACTATAGTACTATATACTCCATATACAGTAAAAGCCCATTTATCCGGCACCCTCAGGACCTGGCCAATGCCAGTTAAAGCGTGTGCCGGATATTCGGCCAAAAACACATGCAGAAAAAATTAAATTAAAAAAGTACATTGTGCCAGATAAGTTCCAGTTAATCGAATGGGGACCTTTTTTTGAGTTGCCGGTTATACGGAAGTTATGGTTGATCGGGTCACGGATAAACAGGCTTTTACTGTAGTACAAACAATAATAAATTGGTCATTTCAATCCATGATTGTTTGTGGGACACTTTCTGTGTGCATTTCGCCCACATATATACAGGTCAATTCACTTTACAGAATATTCTGTGAAGCACTTTGAAACATCTAGAAGACGTGAAAAGCGTTATATCAAATGCAAGGATTATTATTATTAGTATTACCTTTTAATATTGTTGAGAAGTCTTAAAGCTCTATATTGTAAAGTGAATTTACTATATTTTGTGAGTGGAACTTGCCAGCCAATTCCACACAACAGTGACCCACGAACAGTCGTGGGTAATTTGAATTACCAAATTACAGTATTATTGTATTGCATTCTCATGTCAATACATGAAAAATGTGTGTGTTTTCAGTTTCCGTCTCCAGTGGAGACAAACTAAGATTGAGGACCATAGGCAGTCAAAAGCAGGTTTCAAAGCATGGCTCTGATTTCACTTCAAAATGCACAGCGAGGTGGTAATTGCTCCTGAATATGACTTCTGTTGGCCAATTATTGCACAGTCACTACACTTTACAATCAATCCTGTGAAGTGCTTTGAGGCATTTTGACCAATCTACCAATTGAACATATGCCAGCATCAAAACTGCCAGGAAACAATCAGCAAACTTATCGTGCTCTTTGGTTCCATTTACTTTTATGTGCTGCTATTGTAAGAATATGAAAGCCTCAATTAAGTGTAAAGGAACTGGAAAGCACAGCATCCAAAACTTTTCTCTATTGCTGTTTTGTTTACTTTGCTGTCCACCTTACAATGATGCGCTGTAAAACAGAGGTTAAAGATTAGTTCTACTTGGAAGAAATACATTTCTCTCCTGCCTGCGACAATAGTTTTGAGTCTCTTATGTTGTCCCCATTATAGCGAGACTCCACGATTGTGTAATTTCAATACCATTTTTGAATTTACACACTGTATTGCAAAAGGCTGGCTGTATAATAACAGAGTTTTGCAATGCATTATAATCCGGTTTGCACCACAGTAACTCACTGAATATTATTTGTTATGCACAATATTTGTTTGACTTTATCCCACTTTAATAATGTTTTTTGACAAATGATACTTGTGAAGAAGACACATTATGGGGGCTCAGCGATTCACTGTAAAATGAAACACTGAGTGAGATGGGTTCTTCAGCCTCATGAGTTATGCAGCACTAATGTCACTCAGCAGTTTATGTCTTGGCAAATCGCCAAGTCCCATCATCCATCCTGGATATCAGATACCATTTAAATTGGCACAAAAGCAAGAATATTAAATTTGCTGGGTGGAACTTGAATTACAGAGTTATGGCACTAAATGGAACTTTAAAATGACTACTTCAGGTGCTGTAGATGGTGGAGATGGTTTGTCCTGACCAGCACCAGTGAACTGCTCACTTTGGTAATGAGCTTTATGTTACTGGTGTCTGTACTGCAGGGATTCCAAGCTTTTCTGAAGCACATCAAGGCCACTTGTAGGAATTGTATTCTGGAAGCAGATCCTGTTTATGACTTGGAATGGTTGTTAAAAATGTCAGTGGTTTAGACCCAAATTAATTTTCACAAATCATTACATTCGGATGTAATATTGCGTCATGGCTCAAAGCATGTCACAGGATTTTTACTGTGAAGTGTAGTGACTGCATTTGTAAGTGAACGCTGCAGCCAATCTTTGAACATATAATCATGAAATGAATGACTAATATTATCTGGAGGATTGTTGGCCAAGACTAGGGGAAAAATTCCCTTCTCTTTCCAAATAGTTCCATTGAGTTTTCAATATCAACCTGAACAGGCAAATGGGACCTCAATTTAACATCTCATTTGAAGAGCAAGTGTTGCCAAAACCACCTCTGGCAATGCAGCGTTCCCCCAGCACTGCAATGGAGTGTCAAACTATACAATGAGCTCCAAGTCCCAATGTGGGGCTGGAACCTGAAACCTTCTGACTCAGAGTAAAGAGTGTCAAAAACTGAGCCAGGCTGAAAACACTTATGCAGATTATTGACAATTAATTCTCACATCCAGCTTATGAGTCTAACTTGCATAGAGGACCTGTCCATGAAAATCACTGAGAGATAGGGTGCAGTATCTTACCAGATGTAATTTCTTTACAATCAAATTCAGAATTTGTTCCTCTGATTTTATGAAGGAGTGAAGCACAAGTTATTATGAGATGTGAGGGATATTGAGAAGTGTAAGCACATGCAGATATTTTCATCAAAGCACATTTTGATGTATAATATTATAATATTATAATGAATAATATAACATTCAAATAATTGCCCTTTGCTAACAATATATATTGTGGAAATTAGGCTAAGCAAAGTTGGTCTGTGTTGGTTGCCCCTCACTGTCACTTTCTGACCCACATTGCTGGAGAGAGACCTGAAGACATATTCTAAATTGAATGACATACTAGTTATATTCTGTTTATCCCAACGAATATTATTGTGATAGCTTGTGTTCCTTACAATACAACAGGGAATAGAAGGTGGTATGTCATCCTTTTCTTTCACACTGTAAGATAATGCTGGGTTAGCAGAATGGAAAGGAAATGTAAATTAGGATAATGCTTTTGACTAAAATCCACTAAAAACAATAGATTTCACTTGCAAATGTCAATGAACTATGCAGGAAGACAGTGAAAAAACACATTTAGATATATGTTTGACATCAGTTTTTATACACAGAAAGATTTTGCTTATGTGGTTGACTTGCGAAGTTACATACTTGGTAACAGTGTGGGATTGGAATGCAGGGATTGTTTAATACCAAGAAAAAGGATTTAAGCAGGAACACTGCAGTGTAATTTCCAAGCACACAGTCTTTTGACACCTGGGAGTGGAATGAGTCTCCTCTATCCACCAGTTAGAATGGTTCGACGTGAAATAACTTAGAGCAAACTTAACTCAGTTGCTAGTGTAGAGGAGCTTGCAACCCACAATTTGCCATTGGATTACTCTTTTGCTTCACGTGACTTGAATTTTCAGGCCGTGAAGCCAATCCTGCCCACTTTAACAGTAAGAGCCTTAATCACTGGCAATTAAAATTTGTGTTAACATTGAATCTGTAAATAACACTGGCAAAGAGACTGAGCTGAGGATGTACATCATACAAGTGGACTTGAATGGATATTACAATTTGGCACAAGTATGTCTTTGTATGCATGTGTTTTGATTGATAGCACCTAAATGCATCAAACTGCTTGCCTTTTGGGATCAGAATGATAATAAACAGGTTGTCATTGGAATTTGTGGTCCTGACCCACTCGCTTGCAGAGAGAACAATTGGTTTCCACAGCCCAGTTTTGTTTGTAGAGTACTCCGTAGCTTGCGTTAGTGGACTGTTGAGGTAAGCCTCTGTGGACAGTGCATTAAAATGGTAGGAAACACTTAAAGGTCACCGGCATTGGAGTTAAAGCACTGAAAAATCACTAGCTTTCAAGAGTAATTGCATTAGGAACATAAATGTGATATTTCTTTATTCTGTAAGTTGATCACCACACTTGGAGGTTCTTCCATGGAAATACTATAATATGTTCTGAGGCCTTTGTTCATTTGGAAACTCTAGTAGTGTCAATCAAGAAGGTCTACACCCACAAGGGAAGCCAAAAGGAATGCACACCATGCAACAAAGTAACAAATTCTCATATTAGTGAAATTTTAAATGTGATTCCGATGATACTAACACTATGCGGATGATATAAATTATGCAACTTTGCGGTTTCCTGATACTGCTCCTTAGTGAGATCCAAATAAGGCGATCTAGGCCCGATGACCTTTCCTACATGCATGGTATAGAGAGACCTGTGGCCGTGATCATCCATTCATTCCTTTCCATCTCCTCCCATCTAACAAAAGTAGTTTCTTGAGGTGCAAATGCCACTTTCTAAATGAAGCCTTGTACACATAGTGTGCCAAAGCTGCAACACTCTGCAAACACATCGAATGCTTTATGCCTGCTCAGACCATGATTAAATACCCCTGTATTCTGTAAGCCTCAGAGTCAGCGGAAAATCATAGATTTCTCAGCTTAATTGGCTTTCAGCATCAATTAAATGCCCTGATTGCTTTTATCACCAAGTGTTTGGAAACTGCTATTAGCCGTTTGTACCTCTAGGTGGAAAAGTACATCTTCCATCTTGAATACACAAAATTCCTGTGCCCCTAGAATTGCAACTCATCTTCTGTGTTATGCGGTCAGGAGTGAGGTAATGATGTCTCAAGCTTCTTGAATTTTGACAATGCAATAAGTGTGCAAAGTGTTAATCTCACATTCCCTTGTGGCATTGAGAGAGGCAGTGAACAACAGAACCTTTTAATTAATTCTATTTCAAATATTTTACAGTATTCAAACAAAACTCGCAGATATTTTGCTCCATGAATTCATAAGATTAAAGGAATAATTAATACTATAGGTGTGAATCATATGGGACCAGGCTTTGAACGGGGCTTGCTGTTTCCAATAGCAACACATATTTTTCCTATTTGCTGCTGCCCTATAAGGTAAACCATGAGTGGTCAGTGAACAACATAATGGCATTGACCTGTAAACATATTATTTGCTGGAGTGATACTTGCCAACTTATTTTTTAGCAAATAAGAAAATACATTTCTACGGTTTTAATGATTTTCACACACCAAAAAAAAAATCATCTGCTAGGAGTTCTCCTCCTTGCTCATAAGTTGCAATCTCAGCCCATTCAACATCAAAAAGCACTCAGGAAAATGTTTACTCTGAGATGCTTGAACGACGTCTAGAGAGTGCTACGAAAAGAATAAAAGATGGATTGGGATTCAGAATCACAGGATCCTAATAACATCACAAACTATAGCTTGAATGATTTTACGTGGCAATATGAGCGCCAACATTTTGTTGCAGTTTGCAACACATTCGAAGCTCCCCTTACATTTTTTCCCTGTATTCTGTCACCACAAAAGATTCTGCAATGTTACAATACCCGCCACATCATGATATATCCCTTGAAGATCAGTATAATTCTTATCTGTATTACCCTATCATCAGTTACATTCACAGCCTTCACTCCCGAATGTCAACGAATGGTTGTTAGTACAACAACAACTTGCAATTATATAGCACCCACCACACAGGGTAGCATTTTAGGGCATTTAATAACCTAGTAATAAGAATTATGCACAATAAAGAAGTACATACCAATATTAGACTTACAATGAAGCTAAAAATCACTTGGATGGATACAATTCCTGTAGTAAATCTCACTACCAGCTATTAATATCCTTCAAATAAGCCTATAATCCACTTTTGTCTCATGTTAAAATAGTGACATAGTTACAGACAGAGACAATTTTACTAAAACACAATGTATGTTTTTTTTAAAAGACGGGTGGTACTGTATTACCAAAATATTGCTTACATCTAAGGTCTACAGTGCACAGACTGTAATGATAGAAAATAGCCTTGAGGGTTAGGCTTGAGATCCCAACTGATGAACTGAAAACCTAAATGCTGAAGAAAATTGAGTGCTCAGCATTGTTCGATGTCATATCTCCAGAACAGGTCAGGAGGACACTATTTATAGACTCAGAATTGCAACCTATATTAGTTTTATGATACTGAAGTCAATTTTTGTTAGTGTACATTTGTGGAACAAGCCTACATTGTGTGACACCAACACACAATAGTAATCCCTGTATTATTGTCTCTGGGTTCAGACTCACTAATATCAGTAATCAGGCCATGTACCCTCAATGAACCATTTACAGATAAATTTTGCTTCAAATTGTATAAAAAAAGGGCGCTACTTTACTGAATGACTCAATGTGTGCTTGAAAATATTCAGTTTGCTTTACTGTATATAAGAAAGGCACAAGTAGAAACTAATTTCTCCCTTCCTCATTTGAAGGCATTGACTCTTAAGCTGGGTGTGGTTTCAGTATCTCAGTGGTTAGAGCACTTGCCTCACAAGCAAGAGACCTGGGCTTGATTCCAGGCAGGGCGAAACCTTGGGCAAGTTTCCTTACTCCATATGTCTTATTAATAATCCCTAAAAAAAAATTGGGTCATTTCAATCCACGGCTGTTTGTGGGAAACTGCTGTGCATAAATGACTGCTTTGTTTTGCCCACAAATGTACAGTCAATTCATTTTACAGTACATTCTGTGAAGCGCTTTGGGACTTCTAGATGTGAAAAGCGCTATATCAAATGCAAGGATTATTATTATTAAGTGATGTACCCTACATTTTCATATGGGTGCGTCACAAATGATCTCAATCTCACCCTAACCTAATATCCTCACATGTTCATCTTTAAGCAGTAGTGCGATTCCTCCCGATGTAAAAGGCGCTCTATAAATGTAATTTTATTGTTGTTACTGATTTGTTTTCACCCTCGTTCAGAAGCATTGAAGACAATTGGGACAGCTTCTTGCTTCTGAGGTGAATTATAAACCCCATCAGTACAGATTGGGATAAAACGAGGACCCTGCCTTGTCTGCATGGCTCAGTTCCGCATAGTCTCACACTAGACAGTGTTTTTTTTCATGAGGGGTAGCGATTGACTATTGAAGAAAATCAAACGTGATTTGAAAGTGATATGTGCTTTTTGTATATCAACATGGATTATTGATGAAAATCCCTTTGATTTCATCAAATATTTCTGCAGATTCCATCCAAAAAAATCTACAGGATTCAAGCAAAAAAAATGATGAACCTGCAGTAAGTGGAGCTTTGGTCAGCACTGTTGATGTGGCCCATGAGCAATCATTCTCATTTTATTTCTGGTTTACTACTTGTTTGGTGGTTGTTCATATTCCTATCACCTGTTTCCTCAGTGGAGGTGTCAGGACACAGGGAGGAATCACTAATGCTCAAACCGTACTTAGACGCTCTCTGAGTTTTCTCTGAGTTTACATCAACATAGATTTCTGTTCAAGGCCATTGGGTTTAGGGGGAATGAGCAGAACACAGTTCAAAGGGGCACATCCTCTGTGAGGTTTACTTGAAGAAGTGAAGTCGGCGTTTAGAGTAAGCTGTTAATACAGCTCCTCTTTGGCTCTGGGGATATAGAATGTAACTGGGAGGTGGGGGTGGGGGTGGGTCTCGCCACGATAATATCTTCTTTTCATCTGCTATCATAATACCACCTAATGAGTGCATTAAATAGTCCCAGAGCTCTTCCATAAACCCAGATTTTTGTACTCTTGCATTATCTATTTCAGATTCCAATTTGCAGCACAATGTATGTTTACTGGATTCAGCATCATGAGATAGTTTAAGTTCTTTCATTTCTGAACATGTTACCAATACTTGGGACTCAAATATCAGCGCTTAGTTTATTTATTTTTACGTATTTATCAGAATAATCTACCATCATACGCCTCCAGCCAGTAAACCTTACTACAGTATTTAGTTGAGCTGTGCTTTGCAACGCTGTTCACATTGTAACAGTGCCTCTTGAGTGGTTCTGAAACAATTTTCAACTCACTATTATGCCACTTTCTCCAAAAGTGCAATTTTCTCCTTGTCACCACAAGTCGTTCCATGGTATATGTTGAAAAAAAGTATTTGGTTTTCAGTGTTAGACGTTATTTGGTTAGGAAAGTAATATCAGTTATGTATAAAGCACAGAGTCCTTTTAATGTTTTGATGGTTGGATTCTACTATGTCTTTCCAGTTTCTGAAAAAATTACAGTGTGTCTCCAACACAGAGCAGCTCAAGATCAATCTGTGCAAGTGCAAACAAAAAAACTACAGTGGGGATGGGGGTGTTGACAAGGGAAGGTTGACGGGATTACTCCTGTCCCTCCCCCTACCCCCAGTCTTTGCATAGTGGAAGGGAATCCCAAATTAGACTTCCTTGTTTAGGGTTAAAACTGGCACTTCAATGGCCTACAAACAACTGTTTGAAGTTGGATTTTTGTTTCATCTTAAGCAGGAGGAAGGGGCAGTGTGGGAACATGATGCTGAGAACAGTTGGGAGAGTGTTATACAGAGGGAGACTTGTTATACGGTGTGTGTGTGGTAAAGACAATGAATTTACACCAGTGCTAATTAAGGAACAAATTAGCCATGTTCTTCAATGCTAGTTCCTCGTGCTAATTAACGTAAGGAGCACTGTAACTTTTATCCCCGAAATTTATTTAAATTCTTTTGAATAAATTATTTCACAGATGAGAATGTCCGAATATGCTTACTTTAGTTCTAAGTCAATCAACAATCTGTTCTCACATCAGCTTCCTGCAATAAAAGAATGTTTTAACTATGGAAAGATTTCTTTAGAATTGTATCAAACGTGAAGTAATGGCCACCTTAATTCAAGCTTGCCCTGTTTAGAATAGATTGTTCGTTCTTATCATTGTTATTTCACAGAACACACTTAAAAGATGGCGAATACAATTATGGCGGAACATTCACCATTCTTTGGTCATATGCAATATGCCTTTACTTCATTTAAAAAGAAATGCCGCCACTAAGCTATTAAAACTAATCACTCGACCATTGAAACGTTTCCGAGTGCTCTGCCGATAACCGTACAGTATACTCTGAGAATCAATGTTATCAATTCCTGTACATAACTGGTATTGCTTTTCTAACCAAATAACATCTTCAGGCCCGATCACATCATTAACAGGGTCAGTGGGAACCTGTGGATAATTTCTTTAAATTCTACAAAGAATGTTCCATGAAACATTTAATGAAATTTGCAGGGCAATTTTCCCACACCAGTGTTTTCTCATCAATAAAACCGATACACCTTATCTCGTCAATTAAAAAAAACACATGGAAGCTTTCAAATAAACATTAGACTAATTTATTAAACAAGCAACAACTTCATGAACCATCACATTTACACACATTCATTCAGTGCAGCAATTAGATATCTTGAAAGCAGGCTTTTATTCATCGTGTTGCTTTCTGGTGGTACAACTCTATGCTGTGACAGTATTTTGTGGGTCTGGATGCTTCTGACTGCCCTGCCATTTTGCAATTGAATGTTCTCAGTGATGATACCACAGAAATTGCCCCTCTGTGAAGTCAAACATACAATTCACTGTGCTATTGACCAAAGCATCCAAGGTAACAATTTGAGGTTTAATAGGTGTGAAATTGGATGAAACTCCTACATTTTAATCCGAGATTTATTATGGAAGCTTAAGAGCTTTGATGGAATCTGTAGAAAATGTGAACACATGCAATTCTCAAAATTATTTTAATTCAATTGTATCCACCATAACAGACACTTGATTACAGGATTGTGTTGGTAATAAATAATCTAGTATTAACTTTATTACCACCTGAAATTGATCAGTACAGCAGCAATACAATTGATGCACATGTACTGGATGCATTATCATTTCTGGTCAGGCAGCATCTATGGAGAAAGGAAAAGTGAGTCAACGTTTCGGGTCCACGACCCATTGACGGTTCCCTAACTCCCTATAATATTTTGTAGTTTAATAGGACTTTAATAATAATTAATAATAATTCTTGCATTTTGTAAAACTTCTATATTGGGATCTCAAAGTGCGTCATTAGTAATTGCTGTCAGGTATAGTGACTGTGCATTGTAGAAAGCATTAGATTAGACAAACTTTCTCACAGAAAGGGTTCTATTGCAATTACAAGCCAAAAGAATCTGGGGTGGGATGGACAAAATAAATTGGCTCATTCACACATAGGATACAGAAATTGTAACATCTTGCATGCTGGGGGTGGCTGCGGGGGGGGGGGGAGTGGGTGAAGGGGAAGGAAGAGAGTCAAGTCCCAGAGCTGATTGCCTCCTTTTTATTTCTGATTTACAAAAATAACCTGATACCAAAAAACAAATTTGCTGACGACCCAGAATTAAGAAGAGCTGTAAACCCAGAGGATGCAGCAAATGATTTGTGAAAGGGTTTTGAATGGCTATGTAATTGGGCAGGTACATGACAAATGAAATTAAGCATTGATAAATGCAAAGTAAGGTATGTAAAAATATGTGGGAGATAAGAACACAATGAATGGAATTGAATTAGAACAGGAAGACGTATAAAAGGATCTAGCAGCAATGGCAGACAGGTCACTTTCAATGTCCAGAAAACACGGTGAAGCAATTAAAAAGCTAATGGGATTCTAGGATACGTAAACAGAATATAGGTTAGGAGAAGTTACATTAAAGCATCACATTGTACTGGTCAACTACAATTGGACCTAGGTACTCTGTTTGGGACACCACACTGGCAAATGATAATAATAATAATAATAATCCTTGCATTTGATATAGCACTTTTCACATCTTATCCATGTCCCAAAGCGCTTCACAGAATATACTGTAAAGTGAATTGACTGTATATTTGTCGGCGAATCGCGGCAGCCAATTGCACACAGCAGTGTCCCACAAACAGTCGTGGATTGAAATGACCAATTTTATTATTGTGGTTTTATTGGACGGATTATGATTAGGCGTGTGGAGTAAGGAAACTTGCCCATGGTTTCTCTTTGACCTGCCTGGATTCGAACACAGGTCTCCACAGCTTGGTCTCCCCAGCTTGCAAGACAAGTGCTCTAACCACTGAGCCACAGGAGCTCCACAAGTACACTTGTGTTGTAAAATACCGTATACAGAAAACCACAACAAGATTGCTTTCATGTGTACGGCAGATGAGCTATGAAGAAAGATTGGAGAAAGTAGAGTATCACAATCTGGAAATAACACAGCTAAGGGAGGAACCTCATTGAAGAATCTAAAGTATTTCTTGGCATATTGTAACATACACACAGTCTACTACTTCAAAGTGAGCCTCAACCAGAGGACATCAATGGAAATGACTGAAAGGGTAATTTAGAGCAGTTATCAGGAAACTTTCCCTCTTTACTTAAATGTTTCAAAATAATCTACAAAGGAAATAATAGAAGGCAAGTATATGCTTGTGTGCTAAATAGTCACACCACCCCACTCTAAGCACTTTGAGACTTCCTTCTGTCATGAAATGCAACATTTCAATAGCCAAGCTTTTTTGTTATCATTATTAATAATAATTTCATCCACAAATGTACGGTCAATTGACTTTACAGTCCTTACAGCTGTGAAGTGCTTTGAGCTGTGAAGATGTGAAAAGTGCTATATCAAATGCAAGGATTATTATTATAATAATAATAATCCTTGCATTTATATATTGGGGTTTTCCCATCTCTAGACATCTCAAAGCGCTTCACAGAATATACTGTAAATTGAATGGACAGTATGTTTATGGGCAAAATTATTATTAAGACACTAGCCAGTGTATTAGTGAAATAAGGAAGGAGGAAGAAACAGCTATGCCTTCCACTCTTAATCACTGTTTAGTTGTCTTCAATAACAACAACAACAATTTACATTTATATAGCGCCTTTCACGTCGGGAGGACGTCCCAAGGCGCTCAATGGGCCTTTTCTCATCCTAACTTTCTCTTGTAAGTCCAAAATGAGTACTTTGGCTCATTGTCAACCTACAGGGGAATGTCTCTTTATCCTATGATGGATAACTGGTTTGTTATTTTATCCCATGAGCCCATAAAACAGTTATCTTTTCATCTGCTGCAACCATAATTGTATCAATAAATTGCAGAAATATGCACATAAATTAGTACAGTAACTTGTAACTGAAATGGACAAATGAGTAATTGTAATTTTACTTCCATGTCATTAAAATGAGGAAAGATTTCCAATATTTATTTCATTTATTGTTACGCACAGGCCATGCCACTTGAATTAAAAATACTTTAGCATTGCAATGTGGCACCTAGTTTGATACCGGACTTCTTGTCCCTATTCACTATAAAAATTGTGACACATTTCTGTGAAGACCTGTGGCGATTGGCTGGCGAGAGGCCAGAGTCAGCTGCAACACAGTCTACAATCAAGTGACCTTTTGACACTCGATGCCAAGGCTCACAAATGAACAATAGTTACTTTGGAGAGGTAATGGAGGATCAGCTGGGCCCCGGGGAACTGTAGCCTGGTATGAGAAGGGCAGACAAGGAGCATGGAGAAAAATTGGATAAATAATTCGAGAGACTCATTCAAAAGAACCAACAGACAAAGAACAAAACCTTATGTTTGAGATCAGAAAACAAGTTATGGTACATCCCAGATGGTGAGATTGAGACAACCCGGAGAGGAAGGCTTGACACTGCTGTAATGCAATTGGATATTCGAGAGCTTTCAAGGGATCAGTTTTAACATTGGTTAGGGAAACTCTTCGCTGCCACATAGTTGCCTATCTCAGCCCCAGGATTTATTTTCCTGCTCTGAATTCAACAACAACAACAACAACAACTTAGATTTATATAGCGCCCTCCATGCCGGACGGCATCTCAGAGCGCTTCAAATTCCTCCTTGCTTCAGGCGGGGCATTTGATACTTTCTACTGGCTACACATTTGTGCCCATGAATGGGTTCAGTTTGCATAACTCGTCAAGCAAATGGAACCGTACAACCATTCTCGGCTGGGTTTAAATGTGCTTCTGGACATCCTCCTAACGTGAAAGGCGCTATACAAGTGTATTTTTTTTTGTTTGCTCCCTCCCCTAATTCATTCCGGACACACGCCTTTGTAATGAAATCCTTCCATAAACATGTTATGAAAATATTATTTGCCAGTATTTTCTAATACCGAATCCTAATGTGAATAGTGCGTCATGTTAAATTGGGGACTCAAGCACACAAGAATAGAGAGCAGTGGGAGGAGGATAGAGAGAGGGGATTAGGATGAATGGCAGCTCATGGGGACAGACTAGTTGGGCTAAATGGCCAGTTTCGCTGTTGGACAGTCTGTGTAATTCCTGGTAATGATGACAAAATCCTTTCATCAGAGAAGCAGCCCTGAGAAGATGCCTGTTATTATAAGACATTCATATTCTTTTTGACAAGCAATGAGAATATGAAGAAAAACATATCTTGCCCTGAGCATTGTTTTGAATGGGAGAAGGAAACAAATATTGCAAAGTCCCTCAACCTCAGTCCCTCACCCGTTTACAATAAAATATAACAGGTTGGTTTACTTTGTAACTTATGAAATGCATTCATTTTATATGAAGCAGATCCACGTAGAAAGTATTAGAATGACAGGATTACACTGCACTCCGTGAATCTCCATGGAAAGGAATTTCTGTGTGCTGGTCGGTCACCGGTGATCTCTGCCTCCTGTATCAAAACAGTGTCTATTACTATTTCAGCAGATAAAATTAGTCATTCAGTTCATGACTGTTTGTGGGACATTGTGTGCAAATTGGCTGCCACATTTGTCTGCAGAATACAGTCACGAGGATCCCGTGAAGCGTTTGAGACATTGACAACGTCATAAGGTACTACATCAAATACAAGGATTATCATTATTAACTTTCTAGAGTGTTTCAATCTGAGTGCAAATGCAAAGGAGTGATCTGCCATCTGATTATATTATTGCCAGTAGAATAATGATTCGGTTGCCAACTAGGATAGGACTTTGAAGGTTTCAGATTGAATTTGAAGCTAAATACTTCAGGATTTTAATGATATGATTTTTTTTCCCCCCCTTCAGAGAAGCAAACCCCTGGAGAAAACTGGAATGAGAATTCAGTTTCAGATCTGGCAATACATGTCAAAAGTGAAGGAATACTACATACTGTAAAGTGAGGGTACAACCTGATCCAGCCCTCGGGGGGTGGGGATGTGTAGAGTGAATGCAAGGTGCTGCCTACCACATGGCAATTTGACTGCGTGCTTCTGCACACCCAATTTAGTGCAGATTTAGGATAGGCTGTCCCCTCTTCTGGGAGCTTGTGTGCGGTGTGGAAAGATTTAAAGGTCAATGTTAAAAAAATAACTTTTTGGAATGGTGCGTTTCGATCCACGGGCTGGTAGAATACAGCTCCCATCTGCAACAAGGATCTCTCAATCTCAGCTAGGCCATCATCGGTGGTTGCACCAAATGTTGGCCACACATGGGAAAACACATTGGAAATGTGTCACCTTTAGTTACTATCGTCCGCCTCCCGCTGTCAAGGTTCAGGTAACTGCGGTTTATCACATAGTACGTTCCTGATTTCAGCTGGGATGTCACAGAGGTGTCAAACCTAAATCAAGTTCTCCCTCCCTTCAGCTGAAGTCAACTGGTCTCATTTCCATTCAACCTCAACCTAGTCATCTTAGTGTAACAGTGTCACTTAGCGGAAAAGGCTTACTAGTTCATTTACTCAATACAAGCCTGAAGTATGTCATAGGGAATTTAAAGAAAGCTTGGAAGAGCTATTAATAACAATCATAATAATAATCCTAGCTTTTGATCCAGAGCCTTACCATGTCTTCTAGATGTCTCAAAGTGCTTCATAGAATATACTGTAAGGTGTGTATTTACTGTGTTTACTGTGTATTACTGTGGATGAAATTCGGCAGCCAATTGCGCACTGAACAAATTATTAAACACAAATTATTAAGTCAAACTAAATAATTGAACAAAATGCTGCGGTGGAGTTTTATCGGAATCGCTTGGGAAGCTGTAGGTAAATCTTGGATGCTCATCTAACTGTAAATTTGTAAACAAAACTTTATTTATACAATAAAATTACCGTTTTTCAAAACAATAAAACCATTATAATTGATGGAAGCAATGCTAAATTGTGGTCAGGCCTCTCCAGCTCAATTCTCAGTGATTGTAGAACTCTCTTTAAGCATTCCAAGGAATGCCGTCTGGCTTGAAGGGCACTATATAAATGCAAGTTGTTGTTGTTGTTGCAGAAATGTGCTCACACCCCATACAGCTTGACTCCGTTTTCACATTGCACATAGACAGCCAACATTTTCCACAGTACCTTATTACAGAGAAAATGTGAGAGTCAAATGAATGGGCCAAACTGAAGGTATATTCCCTAACCGTGTTAAGATTGTACTTCAAATAAATAATTTAAAAATACAACTCATGATAGAAAAGGATGTTTACTTTTTAAGGAAATGGCAAACCATTCCTTTTAATTTGCACATTTTATTTTCAAACAAACTGCATGTTATTAGGTGGAAAATAACCATTTCATTTTTGTGTGAGCCTTAAACCGTGCAGTGTGCTCAATTACATAAGGTGATAAGATATTCCCTCTTTGGTTCTCATATTACCATGTTACACAATGTTTTCTGAGGCTGGTAAACAATGGTGTTTACAATTTACCTTTATCATGAAAAGGATCTGTATTGTGTGATCATTTTCCTGCACATCTGAAAACCTCAGACTCATGGAGGGAATGAAATATAAAGCATAGTGATCAATGCATTCATGTCTATACAACATTATCAGATGTTCACACAAATATATTTCTTTATTTTCTTTAACAGTCTGCAGTTGTACACATTCTGGTATTTTTTCACACAGAATGTTTACCGCGCAGTTTATTTTGAAACTTTTACAGTATATTGATCTGCGTAAATCGGGTATGTCTGCTGTCAAATTTGCAGATGGCATGTCTATCAAGGTGTCAAACCATAAAGAAAGTCAGAATATCAATGCAATTTCTTATTAGACTCGTTCTGCATAATTTTCCCCCACGCCAGTTATGAGGACATGATTCTCAACAAAAGATCAGCATTTGATGAAAAACTCCCTGTCATGTTAAAAAAAAAATGTGAGGGATGAATATATTGACAGCGGTTGTTAACTCCGATTGTTAGGGTGGGTTTTAACGTGAGGGTTTGCATCTCCAGTTTGGAAGACAGCGAGTTCTTAATCCAGCCTTGTTTTCAGCAGCAGGCATCGAGACCAAGCTGCTGTGGTTCACTCAGTTTGTAACCGAGCCACTAGGTGGAGTGCTCTGTGCCAGTGAATTGCTCCATCTGAAGCAGGACATGAACATTGAAAGACCAGCCTCACCCCCACAGAACAGCACCTCCTGGAACCTAACCATGGCGCAGCTTTGAACTGTGGCGGAGTCTCAAGGCCGTCATGCTCCTCTCGGCTAGAGGACGGAGTGGGATAAAAGTCGCGGCCTGCTGGGGGGAGGGAAAGCTATATATTTATTGCTTGCAAGAACTAGAGCTCTGGGCCAAAAAGACATTGTTATAAACAAAAGTGCAAAAGATCTCACCCCCCCACCACACACACACACACACACACATTTCCCCCACTCCACCAAAGAGCAATACACTGCATTGGCATAAAGATTAGAAATATTGAGAGGAAGATAGCATTGAAAGAGTTAATTTGGTTTAACTTTCTTTCCCTTAAAGGTATCATGATTAAAGAGCTCCGATGTGTGGCATAAAATTTCTTGTCTTTCGCACAGTGTGATTATGAGGTGCAACTCGTCAAACTTTTTGAAAGCTCTGTCAGTTTGAAAAGAACATGACCTTTAGATTGTATCAGTATGTTTGCTGATGCATACGGGAAAAAAAGAAGGGTCACAGGGAAGCAACACGATAGAAAAAAAGAACGTTTTTCTAAACAGATAGCTGTGAACTAAAAAGGTGCATGTGTTGGATAGATAGCTCGCATAACCCGTTCAGAGGTGGAGAGCAAGGTGGTAGAATTGTTGGAGTTCTATAGGTTTTTAAGCACTCACCAGCTAATCAGTCTCTGACAAATACATTGTAAATCAAGGGTCTGGTAAGTGGAGATGCCAGAAATGTTTGATCTCATTCCAAGCCTTGAAACAACTTGCTTATTTTGTGTGCAGTTTGGCTCCTAACTAAAACAAAACATCGAAAGATGAATGTTCTGACAGGTCATGGTGTGTCAAACTGTCAGTCTTGCACAGGCTACATCTTTCAGCTGGATTGAGGTGAGGAGTAGGGTCCAAGGGAGCAAGAGAATGACAGGATTCTCTTCACAGCTTAGACTACTTATGGCAGATCCTCAGTTAAACCAAACACTTGTCATGTTCAGAGAAAGTTTTATAAATTTTTAATGATATTCTGCGCAACTGGCGCTTTGAAATTTGCTGTACTTTAATTTTTTTCTTCGTTAGTGAAGGTTTGCTTATTCACTGAAGTGCTAAGAGCGTGTCCTAGGGATGCGATGATAATTGTGTTGTTAATAATATTGCGGCACTAGAAATGTGCTCATGCTAATCAAGCTATAAGATTTTTTAATATATTCAGTTATTACATTGCACCTCATACAAATCATGTCAATTACAATTGCCAGAATGCACTAGTAGCATAATTGTATACATTTACTGGAAATTTCCACTGGCCAGACTGATAAAGGCAAAACAAAAACCCCAGCACATTATTTGTGTCTCTGGTAATGTTTGAACCAGTCCAGGTTTCTATTCGATTCAGGTTTTAAATTGCAAATGTTAGGATCAGTACGGCTATGGAAATATACTCGCTGATACAATCGTGATGTGCAAAGTGGACAGACATCCAGACGCAGCGGAAGAAACCTGAGGAGATTAGGAGTATCATGACTGCTTGTTGCATTTTTTGAGCAACGGGAATAATATCCATGACTGTTTGTGGGACACAATTGGCTGTGCACAACTGGCTGCCGCGTTTCGCCCCACAAAATGTACAGTCAATTTACTTTACAGTATATCCTAGGAAGCACTTTGAGACATCTTGAAGATGTAATAAGACACTATATCAAATGCAAGGATTTTTATTATTATCGTCACTTGGTATACACTCACTGGTGTTTTCCAGTAGGGACCCACTGGATAGCGACCAGGAGTAGAAACTTTGGCTCTTTTACAACTCAACCAGTTGTTATGCCTCTGCATTTCATAAGCTGGGATCAGCTAACTCAGCACAGACCAGGAACAAACCCAGGAGTTTCCTGACCTGTATCATTTAGCGATAGACCAAGCCATTAGGAGAAGAACCACGATCGACATTATTGTAGCACATCTTTGAGCTAAGTCATTTCAGATCAATTTTCGAGTCTCCTTCTCCATCTACAGTGACTTGAAATGGTTATTTTGTTTGTACTGTAAAAGGCTGGTATTTAAAAGTGTCGACTGCACAAGGAGGTGCATCTGCACTCTCTTTTCAAACAATGGAACTTACGTTTAGTGGTGCTCTACTGATTTGTGAATACACACACAGACACACTCAAGTTTCTGATTTCATATGAAATTTGTCTCATTACTATCAGCTATCCCACCGAGGTATGTGAAAGCATTTTTAGTGTAGCTCAGAATCTACCTGTAGAAGACAAAGCAAGAAAACAAAATATTTTTCTTTACATTGTGAAAGAAATATCAGAATTTAAAAAAATTCTCTGACTCCATTTGCAGTGGCAGGTTGAAATGCCCACATTGAAAATGCTTTTAAATGGTTTGCTGTGGATCAAAAGTAATTAATTATTCGTATCTTCTTATAAATCTGATGTCACATTTCAGATATCTTTCTTAACATTGGTTTCAAAGTTATCATTCACACTAATTTTAATTGTTGCCTTTTTGTTTGAAACCTTTAGTTGTAAACCAATGGTGTATTGATGAGATGATAATGGTGCAACTGGCTTGAACCAATTTACTGAGCCTGACAGTGCAAGGGAGCTGATTTAACATACATTTCCGAAGGTTAAGCAATTAATAAGGCAGATTTTAAGGACTATCTGCCTCAGGGACAAGAAGTATATTCAGGCAACTTCATTTGTTGGCATGGAGATTGTTCTGGTTCATAATGCACTGGGAGAATGAGCAGGTCACCAAAGGATCCAATAAAAACTGGAAGGAAATGTTTAGGTACCAGCCAGTAAGATGGTATCAGCATGGTTAGGTTGCTAGCATTCTTTACTCTGGGTTACAAGGTTATGAGGTCTCGCCTGCCTGTTCAGGTGGACTTTAAGGATCCAATGACACCATTTGAAAAGTCATGGTCATTTCTCCCAGTCAACAATTTTCCAGTTCAATTGATTGTTTACTTCCCAACCGTTTGGGGAACGTTGCTGTTGCACAAGTTGGACATTGTGTTTGGCTACAAGTAAGCAGTCACTATACTCCACAGAAAACTCTATGAAGTAACCTCAGACACATTGACGCAAGATGCTGCATCAAATGCAAGCAATTATTATTACCCAACCCTTTTACTGCGATGCTAAATTCCATATCTTCACCACTTGTATTCCTCAGATTTGGAAAATCGTTTTTCAGATATATTAGTTTTTTCTTGGACAAAAGTGCAGTAAGCCTTTAATTCCTATTAATAACATTAGACACAGGTAGGTGCAATTATTTCAGCGGAGGTCAGATTTATTATACTGCACATTAATCCTCAAGATCAATCCTTGCCTAAACCAAGCTAATCATGGTTAATATTTACACAACCCCTGGGCTGCAGCATCAGGTTTCTACAACTTTTTCCTACGGTGAGAGTATTCCAGAACACCCATCGTCACCCTAGGGTTCCTATGGAAACATGCCTTGCTGAGTTGTGCAGGGAGCCTGCTGGTCAGAAGAGATCTTTCTGTACTCTCTTATTTATCATATGTGCATCTTTGTCTACTCTCAATTGCTTCTCAATAACTACAATCATTTCCCCCCCCCCCCATTATTTATACTGACCAACGGCACCTGTCACTGATGTATTGATTGAAAATTACTTTTAAAGTACATTGAGTCACCTTTCAATCGTTCCCACAGATGGCTAAACATTTAGCAATTACACCTTTCCCTCAGTACACACTCTTCCAATCAAACCACTATAGAAAGCCTAAATTTAATTAACATTCAGCAATTCATTTTAATGACTCCGTTCTCCCAGTGAGTGATTAATGACGTTCAAAATTATTTCCTGTTATTCATTATTCTTTCAGAATTTCTGATCAGCTTCTATACTCTCCAAACAATAACTAAAATGAAGTGGCATTCTCCCATGTATTTTTGTCACAAGGAAGTCTTTAAAAGCCGTGAGTTTTTCTGTTGGTAGTTTCTTACACTAAAGAACTGTACTGCACCCTAATAATCCATGTTTTTTAAGCACACGTGATAATTCAGAGAACATGGCGGACTTAGGAGTGAGACTTCATCAAAAGCCCAGGAGTTGAGTCAAGGTCAGTTTCTACATACAGAACATTAAGGTAAAGAAGACTCTTTCATCCATGCTTCCATGATCTCATGCTTCCTGAAAAACCCATCCTACTTTCTATTCATTCATTCATTCAACAAAAAATACTTGAATTTGTATAGATGCTCCCCTTCACACAGAGCAGCACCTCAAGAGCACTTGACAACACCAGAACTTGATACCATTCATTTAATTGTCAACCTGTTTCTTAAATGAGTCCAGGATTCCAACTTCAACCACCCATCCTGGTAACCCTCCTCAGCTGTTGATTACCCTCTGTGAAAAGAAATACTTCCTGCTGGCTGCCCTGAAATTGGCCTTTGAACCTGTGGAGAGGATTGACATGATTGCATTCTGCTGCAACTATCAGATTAGCAGCTATCTTACTCAGTTCCTCCAAAGTGTGGTGCGTGGTCGGTGTTTGCAAATCCTAAGTCAAGTGCCTCGACCATTACACAACTAAAGCCTTTAGTTTGGATTGACTGATCCAACCTGTGATCAAAATTTGAAATTCCTATTTGTGCTCAAGGTTTTTAATTAAAAATTAAATTGAAAATACTACTGATTTTTAAAAGAAATTAGAAGCAATTGTGGATATCAAAATAACAAATGCTATTACAATTGTGACAGCATTTGATCAGAGTATAGTTATTGGCAAAACATATCCATTAACGGAATATGTACCTAGTAATAGGTACATATCTAATGTATTACTAATCAAGGATTAGGGGTGAGGGCCTGCCATCAAATCTCTTCACAAGATTTTACAATACAATGTAATGGCTGTGTGTTTGTAGGTGAACACGGCAGCCAATTTGTCCACAGCTATGTCCCACAAAAAGCCATGAAGTGAATAACCAATTGTGTTTTGGGTGGGGGAATGTTGGTCAGAAATCTGGGAGAAACTCCCTTCTCGTTTGGAATGATTCTAATGGGATCTTAAATGGCCACTTGAAAGTCTTAATTAAGAAGCTGCTTTCCTACAGCTGTGAAAAAGAACAAGGTTCCAAACTCAGACACAATTGAACAAATATTCCACAATTCTACACAATCTTGAAATTTTAAGATAAAATGGTTTTACAAATTAAAACTGGTATTTTGGGGGCTTCTGATGACTGGATATCTTACGCGATTAAAGCATTATGTTACGTTGCCCAGCGGTGAGATTGAGTTGAATTAACATGCGTAGCTCACGCTGAAGGACACAGGGTTAATGACTATCTCTTCAGTTGTTGATTCAGCTCCCTTACACCTGTCAGGCACAGTAACTTGTCTAAGCCAGCTCACCAATGAAATAATCAGAAGTCACTGTTTAAACAAAAAATGTTCACCCTCAAACTAGATAAAACCACAAAAAAGAAAAGGATGTTGAAGTTAATAGCAAATCTTTGCAATTGACTTAATTTGCTTAATTGGGTACTAATAATGAAACTCACTCAAAATATTTTTTTTTGAACTGTTTTATGACGTTTAAACTAATCGCTCTATTTTCAAACTCGCAGTTCTGAGCTTTTATATCTCAAGTCTGTTTTTGATTTCATACTTTTGTCTAAAAAGTCTTGGACTACCTGATCTCACATTTACATAGAAACGCATGAACAGTGAGCTACAATCGATATTGTGCACAGCAAACGTTGTCTTAAGATTCATTTGTCATCTCCATCTATCAAAAATTCCTACCACAAGCAACCTCCCTAGCCCACCCCACCCCTGCTTTGCCTACCATCCTGTCTCCCCCGATCAGTGGCACTGTTATGCTGTAAATACTGCCCATGCTTTGACATCACTCTCTGGTCTTGTGTGAAGCAAAGCTGAACCAGAGATATCCTGTAAATATTCCATCTATTTGCTACCAGGTAAATGAATGTAAATGCATCAAACCTTTTGAAAATCACAAGCCCAGCATGTGTACTGTCAAGATGTCACAATGAGTAAAGTTATTATAAAGGTGGTGAGATTGGGTAGTCAGCTAACAGCAAGTCCTAATGACCAGTCTACCTTACCTCGGGATATTTAAATGGAGGGAAGTGCCTGTTTCATCTCCTGTTCCTATCTAAGATCATTCTCTGTATTTTATCTGTCACAGGAGATCACTGTTTCATGCAGAACATAAGCAAGTGCAGAGAGAGTGCATGTTACCATAATGCGTGGTCCCAGAAGTAAAGAGGTAATACTTCTACCCAGTCTCCCAAACTCCTTTTCAGTATGCATTATTGGCTTAATGATGACTGTTTAGAGTAGAACATAGCCACGATGCCTTTCATTTATGGTGAGCAGATTTACTTTGAATAGTCAATATCTGTATGATGAGCCACAGGTGCTGAACTGAACTCTGCACTCTGAAGTCACCAGTAAACAGGGCCACAAAAGTTTTTTTTTGTGTATTTAGCACATATCCCTTTTAGCACATATCCCTTTTCCATCATCAAATCTGATCATACAAACCCCAGTCTGTCATTTCCATATTGTTGTACATATTAACAAGGGTTATTCCTATAATTAATGTTTTTACTACACAGGTGGATAGTTCTCATTCCCAACATTGATAGGTTAAAGTTGCAGTGAATTTGTGAAATAGCCAAAGCATTGTTACTTTGGACAATTTCTAAAGCAACTGAAGAAACTTTTTGACGTCAATCTTTTTAAGGTGAAAGCTTACAAGATAGAGCATCTTTAGTATCAAAGGGTTGTGTTAGGCTTCTGAAAGGTAAAATAAGATCTAAAAAAAAATCAGAATATTCTTTGATCAGAATTGTTTTCAATGGGGATAATGCGGGACTCTTTTAAAAGCTCATATTAAATAATTTATCAAGTTTTTCTTTGTAGAAGTGCATGTGCCAAAGGCTATTTCAATGCTTTTCATCTCGTCAGTTTTCTCCTTCCCCTCTTCTTCCGAAGGTATCAGAGTTTCTGCCACTTTTACTGGGGTACAGTTTTACTGATACTAGTCATCCTCTGGTCACTGTTACTACGGGATCCTTGACAGTGAATGGCAGCCGACTGTTCAACTATCCATGGGTGGGGCGAGTGGGGGTACCTAATCACGGTCCAATTCTCATCTGACATCTTACATGTGGTCACCTCCAGCACGAGTCGCTGCATATCCACCATGAACGGGGATAGTGGTTAATGTTCCCGTGGGATGTTGAGATCAATTATTTTCCACCCTGGCTGAGATTAGCAAACCGTATAAATTTCCAAATAAATCCTGGGACCTCCCCTGCTCAACATAGCCCAGATGCTCACTGGACACAAGTGTAGAGCCGTATTAGTTCAGTGTTGAGGTGCCTGTCAGATCTATGCATGTGTTGTTTAGAGTAAAAGGTCTAACTTGGCATTCATTTGAATTAATGTGCCCTGCAGCAAAGGAAATGTGATGCAAAAATAATCGTTGTCATTGCATTAAAACAATATGGACAATTATAAAGGATGACCTATTGTGGACTCTTTACTAAGAAACTTTTGAAGAGAAATGTGTTTGCATGCAAAGAATAATTTCATTTATTTTGCCATGTGAGCACCTGACTTAATCATCAAACAACAACACAATTTTCCTGAAGAATAGCACATGTAGAGATAAGTGACTACAGGTTTGTGGTTGGGGGGGAACAAATTGTTTTCATGCAATTGTTGTAAATGCAGTCTCAATATCTGGTATCCACGAAACATATCAGGAAATGTAGAATTTATTCCTCAACTTTGCCTGAAGGTAAAAGTAGAACAGAACAGATTTTTTTTTTTTCCCTGGCCCTATGAGTCCTGACCGTAGAGAATGAATGACTTTAGCACGATACCCAGACAGAAAAATCAATGCTTCATATCAGGAGGCTTTAGGGGTTAGGCTCCCATGTTCATGTCAACAAGGCTATTGGTTTTCTTAATACTCTAAAGTTGTCGTTTCCCTGCTGTGGGAAACACCGTAGTGACTTGTGTGGTCAAAGCTTCACATTGAACACGGTCTTGGACCAACTATAGGGAAAGTTTTAAGTATGATGTAGAGTTTTGCACCAGGTGAAACCACTTACACAAGCACACACAGAGGAATGCTTTCAAAATGCTTGGGAAAAGGAACTGTCTCAGTGCGATGGAAGGCTGTGTTGATACAAATTAATCTAACATGAGATTTTATATTTGTCTGCTGTTGGATTGCTGTATTTTAATTTGGCCTTTAGAAGAAACATCATCCACTGGGCCGTATTCAAAGCTAGTCACAGTGTGTGGAAGAAAGATATTTAGAACTCAATGTCACAATGTTGTGCAATTATAACAACTATCTCTGGGATAGAATGAGGATTTACGCACATGGGAAAGGGATGCAAATGAAAACTGCTGGGGGAGAAAGGATAACAAAGCTAACAGCGATATTATTCTCCAAAGCAATATGGTTGAGACGTACACGCGTCAGTAATTTAGGTCTTTTACCACCCAACTCCCAGTGAGGAACTTTTTTTTCTGCTCCTTCCAGTGTGGTATTTAGTGACATGGCTTTAACGGGTGTAAATGCTGGGGGCTGCAGTGAGCATTGTTCACCCAGAACAACCGGATGAAAAGGCAGTGCAGATGTAATTTGTTTTCAATGGCTGTTTCAAAAGAATAATTGTGGTGACATTGCCAGATCAATATTATGGATTTTTGTTTTCGAGTACACTGTATGTGTGGTGCTAAGGGGAGGCAGGAAATATAACACTGCTGCTTGAATGCAATAAAATGGATTGAGGTCTGCGGGTATTTGTCGTCTGGTAGCCATCATGGGCTGGTGCATCATTGGTGGGATTACAGAGGGTGTCCTCTGGGTTTGTATTTTTATCTGGTACTTAGAAGTGGAGATATTTTTGTACATCTCCCTCCTTCTCCCACCCCGCTTTCTCTTTTGTATTCCACCCTAGTTGGGGAATGATGACTATTTAGACCAAGGTAACATAAAATACATGCTGAAATCTTGTAAAAGCCCGAAGGCTCTTGGGCCAGCCACATAAACATACAGAAGTTTCTAATCACCGACATGGGGAATAGGAAATAAAAAGGAAAGTGACTAAATCGCTGCCTAGATGCAGCTGTCACGGCCTTAGCTTGTTTCTTTGCTTGTTACAGCTGCTTGGCCGGTATACTTTCACCAGAATGTTAACAGGGAATCCTCATTTCTGCCTATGAATAGGCTCCACTCAGCTAGTTTAACAAAGAGTCATGCCGCATGCATTTAAAAAGCTTCAGCCAGCTTCAGGAATAAAATACAAATCCAGAACCACCTTTATGTGTGTTGCAATAGGTTTCATGAAGAATTTCTACTTGACACAGCCTGACACATTAATATCAGCTAGGCATTTAGCTTTATCTGCCAGGAGGGAAAGGGAAGTATATTGATCATTCTCATAACAATAAAGACAGATATCGTTAATGATTTCACATGTTCACATACACATTCGGTGGAAAATAATGCAGTGGAAAACAAAGGTAATAGAGGTCCATAATATTGAAATATAAAAAGTCATGTAAAAAGAAATGTGGATTTGTATGATTCAATTTAATAGGACTGTATAGACGTGAATGAGACATTTTCCCAAGGGTAGTTAGCAGTGTTGGTGGCACCATGAGGGGGTCATTTTTCAGGCCTGCTATTTCCTATGGGCCGGTGTCCTAAGGCTTTCCTATAAATGGCCTCTTTATGCAGTAAGATAATGGGCAGTTTGTGCATTGCTAAATCAGCCTATTTTGTTCGAAGCATTGCAGTCAGGGCACTAATAATTTGTCAGTGCAAAATACAGTGCATCTCAACAGGAGTCTGTTTAAGGGGACATCATTTCTCGATAAGCTCTTGCTTAGGTCAACATGCAGCAGTGCTCTTACACTATTCCCCTGTTGCTTCTGCCACTTGGGAACACTCTGATTTATTGGGAAAGCACTAGTCGTGTCCTCTGCCTGACTGAATTTACAATGTGAACATTTTTTTTTAGAAAAGAAATGAAACAGGTCACATTAAGAATCCTTGCAAAATACTCTCTGAAACGGGCTGAAAAAAAATGTATTTAACCGATGGCCGTTTTCCAAGAAAATTGAATATGCGGGAGGGAGAATGCTTTGATTTTCACCTAACCCTTTCAATTGCCTAGCTGTATTTACTAGGTCATTTGTTAGTGAAGGGAGTAAATTACTCTTTCCTCTACCTTTACTGACAGGTGGAAAGCAGTCGTTGTGTGACCGATACAAGATCCTCTGGTTGAACGTTGCTATTCATCTGGTCGGCACACAGGTAAAGATGAACACTTTAAAATGATGACTTGGGTAGAAAAACAAGATGTCTTATCTGGTTATAAATTTAACTCTTGTATGATCAGTCTGGGCCAATTAGGACACCCCTGGGGTACAACCTACCGTGCCTGTATGAGCTGAAAGCCTGATTAGTCCAGGTCTCCTGATACTTGTTCTCAGTTGTAAATGCTGGCACATATTGTATTGATTTTCATTTAGATATCTTAATGTTCAGAGACAATTCAAGCAGATGTGGGCTGGACTCAGAGCTATGAGTATGCCATGCTGCTGTCTGGGAGCATTTTTCTTGTGGTTTTGTTTCATTTTTCCAAACTTAACTGATTTTAAATCACAAGAATATAAATGATATGTATAGAGTTTGCCAATCAGTCACTGAATGTATAAACATTGCCACTGCCCTTTCCTAACATCCTATTACCACTGGGTAGTTGGGTAGTCAAACAAGAATAAAAATTACATTGCAAACATCATATGTTAGGTGTGATTTGTGGAGCTGGGTGGATGACAGTTTGTTAAGAGTTATATACCTCGGTATTGCTGGAAATCAGCCTTGTTATAGCTTTTGTGCGTCCATAAAGATTGTTCATTTCATATAAAACAGCTACCTGAACAGAAAGACTGAAAGGAAGACTGATGCTGGTTATAAATAAAGAAGGAAATCTATTTGTCTGCCTTTCGTGCTGCTTAGTAGTTAGACAATACAACCCAAATGGTGTTCTTATGCAGTGGAGGGGATTTTGTTGGGGACCTCCTCTGTTATCCTATGGCTGGGATTGAAGCATGTCATCTCTCTTTGTCATTGTAGATAAACCAATGAAGTGTAACTAGAGCCACAGTATTGCTCACTAGCTCCTAGCAGCACAGTAATGAAAAACTGCTCCGTTTCCGCTATAAAACTGTGTGTGAGTGGTAAAGAGTCCTGTCTGTAGCCAGGCTAGGAGCTGATGCCACAAAAGATAAACAGAAATAACTACTTAGAAGAAAGGAAATGTAATAAATGGAGGTACACACAAAGGGAAGAGAGGAAACAATGGTTTACAGGGGAACAAAACCTCAACAAAGAACCAACATTGAACAGTGTCAGTAATTGACAAGCTCAGCAGGCAGGAATGAGTTATGATGCCCAATGTTAGGGGTGCTTTATTTTCTATAGGTCTGTGATTCCAGTCTCGTATATTCTTTGCAAAATAGTTTTTGAAATGTTGCACTTCAAAAATTCCTTTTTTAAAGGAACTAAACTACAAGGAACAATTTCCTTGTTTGACGGCGGGTGAATCGGCTGCAGAATTTTGTACTGAATCGGCAAACCCATTGGCTATTTGGTTAATTAACTCTTTGACGTCCAATTCACATTGCTGTAGAATGTGGGTTGACGTGTTGAGGCGGTTCAGGAGGCCAAACCAAGCGGTTCTAGTTGAAGGATGGCCTGAAACTGGTTGGAGTGAGTTTCTTAGGTGACCAGATGGAGCAGGCCTGTTACACAGTGAATTGTTAGGGTGTCGAGTGCAGTGGTTTGGGATAAAATCTATTTGTGCTTTGAAGAGGGAACTCGACAGATGCGTATCTAAAAATAAAAAAAAATTTTAGAGAAAAGACGGGTAAACAGAGCTGAATGGATTGCGCTTTAAAAGCACCGCTCAGACACGGTGGACCAAATGGTCTTCTCCTGCGCCGTAAATTTCTATGGTTGCATGGCAACATAGCCCATCTCAAGAAAAGAAAATTGGTAGCCCTGGCTCACCACACAGTATTGCACACCTCCTGCTGGGCGATAACAGAGCAGTGTGAGTACTAATGCTTCTACAACCAGGACAATTGCACTGTCCTGCACAAAAAAAGGGGAGAGGCAATTCCAGCAGGGAAACACAGATAGTCAAAAATAAATAACATACAACCATAGATTTTAAATTTCTGGAGTTTGATTAATTTACTAGAAAAATATGCAAAACAGAATACCGTCTGTATGTATGAGGAAGAAAACATCAAGAACAAAGTAAGTTACAGAAGAAGGAATGCAGTGATATGTTTGGGGGGTGGTTCCACCCCGAACTCTTTTACCTCCCCTTCGTGTTTCACCCCTTCCCAAACACTCCCCTCCCAGCTCGGGTCACACGCCTCTTGTTCAGCGCCTTGGGACGTCCTCCCGACATGAAAGGCGCTCTATAAATGTAAATTGTTGTTGTTGTTATTGTGGTTAAGTTCAGTGCTCCTGGGTTTCGATGTACTTTGCTTGCACTGTAATGGTGCATTAAAGGAAATCAGTGTTTCAATACACCAACCATCTCTGATCATTAGGCAGGCAGCTAACAAATTCACAATCTAAAAGCACATTAGTCTTAAAATTGTTGCACAACATAGAGACAGCCTTGACAAAGAAACATTATTCTTTAGATTTGGAATTAATTACCCTTACGCCTGCAACTTGCATTCTATTTGCATATCTTAAAAGTGAAGATTCCTGATCTATTTAAGAATATAAAACTATCTTCTTATTCTAACTTTACCAGTTCTTTTGGTGTTACAGTTGCAAAGCTGCAGTAAATCTGGTTTCATTCTGCTCTCCTCTTATAATTTTTCTTTTTGTATGTTTTTCATTATTCCGTTCCTTGTTCCCAGTGCCCTCTTATTTATAATCCCCTGTAGTACCTACAGATAGAGAAGTCTGCTCATAAGACAGAGCGAGTGGTCAGATCCTCAGATGCTATCTTTTTTCCCAGAACGCCTTGGTACTGGGTATCTGACATGTTCTATACATCTTTCCGTTGTCACCCTCATTAAACAAATATAACTTGACTTATAGCTTTCAAGAAATGAAATTTCTTCGCAATGCATCTGTCCTGTCCTATCTTATGCACTAAGTTCACACACTTCTGATCATTTGTTATGTTTCTCATGGAAATAACTCACAGGTTTTATGGGCTACACACTTGTACACACAGATAAGGGTCATTCTTCATTAATGTCCCACCTGAGGGTCACATATTGTATCCATGTTCCATCCACAATAAGCTCTGACCCATCTAACAATTCCCTTTTCTCTTTTCATTGTACTGACTGCTATGAATAATAAAATAATTGTTTGCTTTTCTACAATTTGAACTGGAACTTATAAAATTCGGGGGAGGGAATTGTTAAAAAAAATTAAGGTGTTGTCAGGACAACCAGTGCGATCTACAGATGGGGGAATGTGGTCGAGATTGCTGTGGGATGCTGTGAGCAGAGATTCCATTGCCCTGTCAGCAGAGTGCTTCAGTATCAGTGACCATGCTCACACAATTTCATGTAGACTTGCCAAACTGTGAAATCACCTTTTTTTTTGTCTTTGAAGCATATTATAAGTTGCTTCAGCTCTGCAGCAGCAATACACACGCAAATGCCTCTTCCTGTTTGGCCCACATCAGTGGCATGGTTAAAACATATGACCTTATTTAAGTGTGGATTAATAACATTTTGTCATGTTTTGGGAGAAAATATTGTTTGAAATGAATTGCACCGGAGATAATTATTTGAAAGGGATAACAGAATACAATAACTCGTATATAACGTACTGAGGGCAGGTAGAGTTAACAGAGCAACTTTAATCAGAATAATTGGTTATGCATCATAAGCTTTGCATGCAGCAGATATATTGTACATAAAAGCCGTGGAGAGACTGTTTTCAGACCACAAAGAATATATAGTAAGCAATAGAAAAATTGACAAGACAATATAATACTTTGGGCTATGTCAACTGATTTTTGTAATTGAATATTCTATTGAAACAATTAATCAAATATTTGACTGTGTTAAAGCTTCATAAAAATCACAACACTTCTCGGTTGGGTTAGGTGTGGATGTCGCATTGTGCACATTGGAATGTTTTGTGTTTCATCAAGCAAAAACCCTAGCCTATTGTGGATTTCATTGTGGGGTTTGCCCAGATAATAAAATGAAAAATTGAAAAAATATATTTCAGCACGTGTTCTGTAACTGAAACAATGTAGGGATCTTTCTGCAGCAGGATCGGAATTGACTGCATCAGATTCTTGTCGAAAATGCTGCACCGTACCTGTGCAGTCTGGCTTAATGATAACATGACTGTTTTATTTTCTGTCCATCAAAAGTTTAATTGTCGAAGCCTTAGTAATATTAAAATTACTATTAAGATTTTATTAACATTAATATTGTATGAAGGAATGTTTACACTTTAGGCAGTCAGCTTATAATTTGAAAAGCTTTTTTTAGAAAAGCAATGTCCCTAATCAGTACCTCAATTTCTCACTATCTTTTCCCTAGACTGATATAAAAGTGTCTTTGCAGTTGTATCACTTTGTTTGCTGCTTGCCTGTTGTGTGCTAGTGAATACCGTTTTTAATAAAGATCTTAATTAAAAAATAGAAAACGAATGTGCAGTTTTATATAAGCTAATGCATCAGAATTTTATGGTGCTGAATTATTATTTTTTGCACTGCTTTCTGCCAAAAGATGTTTCTTCAGATAACGATTAAAGAGAAAATTTTGATGCTAGCACAAAACACACAATAAAAAGGATGGAGAAGAATAACAGCTGGTTGAAACAAGTTAGGCTTGGAAACCATTTTAATATCAAATGTATAATTTTAATTTCCGAATGACACATTCTATTTAGTTGAGCTGTCGCAGCCAACGAAATCTCGGAAATAAATTAATATTTATTTTATCTCAAATATTTAACTGGGTCTTGCTGAAAGAAAAGTATAGCCCAAATCCCCAGATTGACAGAGGATCATTTGCTGAACACAGGAATGTTTAGCTCCAGCGCCTTGGGACATCCTCCCGACATGAAAGCCGCTATACGAATGTAATTTTGTTGTTGTCGTTTTTCACAACAGGCTCACGTTGACATTGTTGTACTAATACAGTACAATTACAGTAATAATTACTCAGACAGCATGTCTCTGGGACTTTTTGCTCAATACGTACTCCACCGGGATCCTCTGCGTCCACTGCCCTAACCACCCAACCATCGGCGGCCGGGCTTTCAATCGCTCTGCTCCCACACTGTGAAACTCCATCCTGCAGCCCCTCTGCCTTGCTTCCTCCCTTTCCTCCTTCAAGGCCGGTCTCAAGACCTTCCTCTTTGGCCGTGCCTTCGGCTTCCCCACTAACTCTTCCCCCTCTCTCACTCTCCTTCCCCTTCCCCCTACTTCGACCCTCCCCCCACCCCCTCCCCGCCCTGGTCCCGACCAGACTGTTCAGCGCTTTGGGATGTCGTCCCGATGTGAAAGGCGCTATATAAGTGTAATTTTGTTGTTGTTGTTAGGCTTACCAAGCTTCGCCCTTGAAATGATTGGGTTTCTTTTGTATCATTTTACTCCATCTTCCTCGTGGGATCTTCCATGGTATAACAACAAATTACATTTGTAGCGGCTTTCACGTCAGGTGGACGTGCTAAATTGGACAGAGGATTGTTGAACCGCTGGTCTATGCCATACCAGGGACAGTTCAGAGGTGCGCTGGACGAATGCTAGAGTGATACATCCTCTCTCTCTTTCTCTCTGGTATCTGCCTTCTGTGGTTTGGATCAAAAGTGTCTTTTATCCCATTTGATCTCATTCTTCCAGAATGCACATTCCTCCTGTCTTATTAGAATGCAAACCTGTTTCTTACATGATTCTAGTCCCCTGGCTTTAACCAACCTTCTTGGTAACTCCTTCCAGGTGCCGATTAACCTCCATGCAATGAAATATTTTTTGGTGTTTGTGTGAAGATTGCCCTTTGCAATCGGAACCTGTGCCCTCCAATCCTGCTGCTCTGAAAGCATCTGAAAATATTGTCTGGGTTATTTCTTCTATCCCAGTGTTTTGTACATCACAATAAAGGTCTCCTCCAAAGCTCCTCTTTCATGGTAGAAGAGCTCTATTGTATCCAGTTGTTTCTCATGGTTCACCCCTGTAGCATAGGGGATTCGGTCTTGGTGCTCGGAGTCATGCTTCCTCACCGGGACGCTACCCTGCGTGGGGGCTGCTATACAAGTTGTTGCTGTTGCTGCTGCACTGTGCAGCCTCATTGCTCTCCTCTTCCTTCCTCTTATATCACACAAACCGGAGCTGGATATACAGCCCTTCAAATGCGAGTGTAAATAGAGCACAATCGCTTGAATATGCCTTCTGACAGTCTGAACTTAACTGAATTACAGGTGGTTAGTAAAATCTTGGGTGTCCCATATATCGGTGCCTTGGGACATACCCCCGAAGTGAAAGGCGCTCTATAAATGTAATTTTATTCTTATTATTGTTATACAGTATTATGTAAATTCAAGCTATGTACACAGTCCAAATTCTGCTTGGTGTTTAGAGCTACACATCGTTGGAGAGTATAGACACCAGCACAAATAACCAACAAAGGTTTCATATGATGCACTTGGAACTTTCTCTCACAGATTCACTTGTTAGATTGACAGGTTGCAGCTCTGCTTGCTTCGAAGCTCTTCCATCATTCTTTGTGTGTTTGAGAGAGTATCTGTTTTGAAGTAACGTTAAAAATGACTGAGATGTTACAATTCTGCAGGAAAACTGGCTGCAAGGTGTGTGGACAGTGCAGCTCTGTGTTCCAATCTGAAAAATATTTTGGGTTAAATGCTACACACCATGATAGCCTTCCCATGAACGTGGGAGATGCACAGTTTTTAGCAAAAGACTAAGTTTTGCTTTCTCATCCTAGAGTATCATTTGCAATTTTCTGCTTTAAAGGGGCAAAGCCTTCTACTAATAAATAATGCCAAAGCACGAGAGAGGCACCTGAAAGCCACGCGTCGTTTGGATCTCGGAAACATCCCAGGCAACTAAAGATAATTGATTTCATTGGACTATGTTTAATTCCGCAGAAGGTAATTTATTCTTACAAGAATGCGGTGCCCCTTTAAGACTTTGCCTAACCTCCTTCTTCCTTCTCCAAATACAGTAATGGGATTTTTTTGTTTTCTATATTTAAAAAAAAGTCGAATAAAACCAAAACACAATGATGGAGTTGAAAATAAATTTTCTCATTGTCGCTGTTCGAAAAGAGCTATCCTGGCAGTGAGAGAGTCTGAGTAGGCTTAGGTGTATGCTGGTCAGTGTTGATGTTACATGGCCATAAATCTTGCCCCTTTTCTGCCTAGTTATTGTGTATTTCTTTGGGTGAAAGATTGATTGTAGCAGCAGAAGATGAATTTGCCTACAGACCCTTTCTTCTTTTTTTTTACACACTCCTGATGCCTTACCAAGGTGATAATGCATTTTTTTGCGCAATCATTTGTTTCAGATTAAATAGCATGGAGTACACAGCCGCGATTGTCCTGTAAACAGACAGCCAGCAGGCCATGAAGATGTACAACTGTCCCAGGTGTGAGCAGAGCCCAGTGTCCCACAGGACACCCAGCTTTTCCTGAAGGAGAATCTCCCTGCCTTATACAGAATTCCATTATTTATTCGCCCTGGGTTCCTCCTCGACTCGTTTGAGGTGCTCTAAATTAGCTGCGTTATTTCTTTTCATTCCGACGACTAAAGCCCTCTGATTTTACCCTGTGAAACTTTGAAAGTCAAGCAAATACTTTTACCTCGACCTTTCTGCAACGCTGCCCCATATTCACCGCTTGTCAGCACATGTTAGTCGGGAATCATCAGTCACTGCCATCAGTCACTCCTCTGCCGTTCCCATCAGTCCCATTATCTAGGATCAGGAGAGAGTTGAGCGTGTAGCCTGAAGGATCATTAAACCGCAGTTCCCAGTTACCACAGGTAGTCCAGGTGGCCTGTTGTTATTTATAACAAACACAGCCAAAGTGTTTGACAGTAACCCATGAGACCTGGAAAAGGGCAGTGTGAGGATGCCACAACTGAAGGACAGCTAAAAGCGGGGACTCCGTCCCTTGTAAGCACAACAATGTTATGGAACATCTGTTAGGTGCGATGTCCCGAAGATTGATTCGTTTAATTTAAATTAATTGTTTGCAACTCTGCTTTAGTGAAATTTGAATAGTTCACGTGAGCTTTGAAAAGTGCCACACCAGTTCGGTCTCTTTACCCTCACGAGCGGAGACCGTCCCAGCAGCGGGACTGCACGGAGTAGATATTTCAAATAGAGCAAAATATGATACTGAAAAATCAGCCGCTCCAGCTGCTTTCTCATCCACTCACGCTTCTTGTCACAAGTGCAGCCCAAATCAAATGTTTCAGGGAAAGTGAACAGAAAGTTTGACTTTAATGATGATGCATAGATGGCATGTTTTAACCATCCTGAAGTGGAGCTTTCAGAAGACACAGCAGTGTTTCTTTTAAAAAAGAAATTAAGTACAAGTTAAACTCTTTTTTTTGTTTAATGCTACAATTTGCTCTGCTTTAGGGATTTAGTAACAAACGTTTTTTTTTCCATTGTGTCAGCAATCCTTACTGAGAGTGTAACTGAGAACCACCTGATTAGTATCCACTGCATTTCTGACAAGCGCAGAAATAGCTACCGATACCAGTAATGACATAAATATCAGGAATTGTTTTATAACTTGAGAGGAGGGCGCTTGAAACCCTGATATCAACCGAAGAAAGAATATAATATAAATACTAAACTGTGTTAAAAAGAATCTCCAAAAAAACATGAACGCTTGTGAAAGATGCTTATCTGCCCCCGAGACTGACCACACAATATATCCTTCTGCACCAGTCAGCACACCAAGGCCAGAGCCAGGTGCCTATGGTACTTGTATCCTTCCACATCAGTCATACTGTAGGGAGCAGACAATTAATTCTGGAGCAAAATTGAAAGTCAGAGGCAGAGTGTGAAAGAACAGAGTGACAATAATAAAGTGCCCCTGCCTCACATTAATCTCCTTCACTTCAGGCCTGTCAGAGGCGGCCTGGCGGTGACTAATGCCAAGCTTTGCATACAGTGGTCACAGACATGAGCAGCATGCTCCCTTTTCAGCACCCGCGATTCGCTTTGTTGAGTTTTTGACTCCTGCAGAATCATCGAAAAAAAAACGTAGGCGCTGGCCAAAGGTAGAACACTGAAGCCTTCATCGTACCTATTGATCGATGCAAGTGATTCTGGGCTATAGAATCGGGAACGCCTGTAAAACCACAGGGCGTTCGCAAAAGTTTTAACAATGGACTAACTTGGTGGGAAAGGGTTAAATATATATTTTTAAAAGTCATCCGTCAATAAAGTAAATAACTTTTACAAAGTAGCACTTGAACAGAGGAATGAAGCCGAGCATGTTGCTGTAAGCATGTTAATCCCTTGGCATTGTGAAACACTTGATACGCATTTGGGAATTGTGTTCCATTGATTTTATTGTCACCTCTTGCACGAGCAGTAAATGTGCTAACATTTGAGGTACAGTATAATTATTCCGGAAAAGCAAGACATCAAAGAAAATGTATTTTTAAACACACAGGCTTTGACAGAAAAACTGTGCTGCTCGGAGAGGTGAGGGGGTTAGAGAATTATTAGTCGATAGAAATTAGTACAGTACACAGTGGAAAAAAATTCCTGAATAAAAAGAGTGAATGTGACCACTGTTATACAACAAAACAAATTGATCCGGTCAGCTTGTTCCAAGAAAACAGTTTAATTCTGACCAGTTTTGGTAGGGGATTTAGAAGACTGACCTCCCTGAGTGGTCTATGTCTTTCCTGTCCATTTGTGGAACATTGTTTCTGTGCTACGGCTGGATACTAAATCCAGATATGAAATAAATTAATTAAACTGGTATGATATGGGGAGCTATTTCTGAAAATAAATTGGACTTAAAAACTAAAAGTTGAGGTTTCTCTGAACTAGGAACCAATAGCTATAATCCTTGTTTTTGGTATAATGCTTCATAAATGTTGCCAAAATGTCTTGATGTGCATAACAGCATTTTACTATCAAATGTAGTGACTGTGTTTGTAAGCAAATCTTGTGAAATTGCAATAAAAAGCATCAGCAGCAACACAGGAGTTTCTGTAGTGTGGAGCTACCTCTGGGGATAGAGAACCATAAGATAGAGAAGGAGAATGATGGAGCTTTATCAACCATGTGGCGACCAGTGGGAGATACAGAAGTGCCAACCTAGGACACCTCAGGGTGGGTGGTGGGATTGGAAGTTCACAGGGAAAAAAGCATTGAACCTATAGAACCTATTTCTCCAGATTTAAAGAACTCGGGCACACGGACCTGCAATACTCGGCTTGAGTCGGCTTTTTGTGTTGTTCTTTTTAATAAAATGAAAAATGTTTTTAAAAATCCAGACAAGCTTACAGTAAACCTTTCTTGTATACTAGCTTAATTGCCATTAATTTAACTAATCACCACAGGTGTATGCAGTGTCAGGTACCACCGAACAAGCCTGACTGCTGCATTATAATGTGCTACACAACATTAACCCCTTACAGTAACATCATCTTCATGAAACAAAAAGGCTGCAGGAAACTCGGGCAGAATTGAGAGATGACCGGGAGCAGAACTGGAACATTGTGTGGTGCAATTGGGAGGTGGGGAAGGCAGAGGTGGGAGACTGCCATTGGAGCAAAGCAAGAAGAGGAGATTGCAAACATTAAACCGATTGTTGGAGAAAGACAGAGCTGCAAGAATATAGATATGACGATGGGAAGGGGGGAGCAGAGATGGAATACAGCTTGAAGGAGGAGAAGAGACCCATGAGAGCATGTAAAATACATGAAGGTGGAGAAAGACAGTAAATAAAAGAAAGAGAAAACACAGATAGTGAAGAATAAATAGCTTTTCATCAATAAACCAAGCAATAAAGAAAGAATGTGGTGGTGTAAGTTCAATTGGAAAATAGGAATGTGGAAACAAAGGGGAATGAATACAGTATCCTGCAGTTAATTAATTAAAAAAAGGGACAAGCAGTATACCATAGCATCTTGGGACGTCCTCCCGACATGAAAGGCGCTCTGTAAATATAATTTTGTTGTGGTTTGTTGTTGTTGTTGTACCATAGAGAAAATATGGAATTTAGAGAAAAAGAAAAGCACAAGGATTACTTGTGATAAGATATTAAAAATGCAGATTTGGTATTCAAAGAATTCAGTGTAAACATTATTTCCTGTCAGAGTTGTGTTTATATAAATAGTTTTGTTTTCTTATCAGTTCTCTTATACCTTAAACTACAGTTTATTCAACAAGTTAAAACCAAGTTGAGCTCATTTGTCCCCGTGACTGAAAATACACTACTCAGTCTCACTTTCTTCCTCCTATATTTTCATGTGATTATTTGCTTCTTTCCACCTGTCCTAATTTCTTCCTGTCCTCTCCTTAATACAGTAATTAAAAACAAGGCAAGGCCATTCAATCCATCGAGTCTGCTCTGCCATTTTCTTACAGAGGGGTTGATCAGTAACTCAACACCATTTGCCATACCCACTTGGTGCCCACACTAGTCCAATATTTATCTACTTTCCTATTACATACTCCCACCAACTTAGCATCAACAGTTTATTGACAAACTGAATTCCACAACTCTCTGATTAAAGAAACATCATTTTATTACACTACTAACAGTGCCTTGTTTTACTTTTTACATTATATTCTGTTGTTCTGGATTCTGCTCGCACCAGTAGAACCAGGGGCAATGGCTTGCAAAGGAAACGGCTAAATATCTCCTAATAAGCATCATTTCTTCCTGTACCTGTGTACAAAAATGTTAAAACGGCACCAAAAAAAACTATCAGGTACCATTAGGGGTCTTGTAACAAGTTCCTCCCAGTACTCTGTACCTCGCTTAGGCTATTTGCCAAATGGTGCACACTTAAAGATAAGGCCAGAATAGATCGCAGAATTGCTTTTATGCTATGGAAAAGTTAAAGTATTAGCTAAAGGCTGCAGTCTTTAAAATAGCAGACCTGATTGCGTCTTGCAAGTGTTTCAATGTGAGGAAGCGTGTTCTCGACAGCATTACGGATAAAGTGGCTAAAGCAATTAGAGCTGGATATGAAATCAAGCTTCTCCTCACTGCACTGCCTTTCTTACCCTTTTCCACTCCTTTTATTCTTACACTGTTACACACGAGTCAATCTGATAAGACTGTGTCAGTTACATCAGACCCATTCCTCTAATCTGTGAGATGACATCACAGGTGTCACAATGTATGCAGGGAAATGAAAATCTACTGGTGTTGTTTGATGCACACCCAAGAAATCTGATTAACCGTCAGAGAATACAGGACAATATCTGGGACGGAAGTTTAAAAAAAAGGGAACAATCACTTTCCAATTAACCAATCAATATACGTTCAATCAGTTTATTGATTCCATTGTCACATTCCCCTTAGATAGCAACAACACATTACACCGAGGATGAAATAATTTTTCTGATTGGCCTGCCAACCCTGTCAGGCCAAATTCTGTTTGGAACTGCGGAAAGCCCTTTGGGCTACACAAATCGCTTGCTTGATTGCTTACGGGATTGATATGGGCTGCCAACACCAGCAGTCCAAGTTTACGTGAGGCCAACAAGCCTCTGAAATTGATCGAAAATGTCAGATTGCAGGTCGCGGTTTCATTCCTCGTTACATAATAGCTATACTTAAAAATTGAGCTATACGTTACAGATTAGACCAGAGATTGTTTTTGCATTAGGTTCACACAAAAGCACTCTTCTCCATAGTATAACTAGCACTGAAGCTGCTGGACAAAATATGTCAAGTCTGTTTCACAAACTACAATGGCCTTTTACCAATCTGCTCTTAATGAACGTGAACTGGTTACAGTTCTATTAATCATATCAGATTCCTGTTACAGCTTGGAGAAACAAGTAACCCGATCATAGCTGATCATATATGTCTAGTAATGGACACTATGATCCCGTTTTTTCTGTAGGTAATACTTTTGTCTTTAAACTACAATAAAAAGAGATATCAGCTTCACTCACATTGATTCAGTCACTCACACTGACTCATGGTTAGATGAAAGTTTCTTATCTATCTACTGTGACTCCAGCACTTTATTCACACGTTGATTCAAATGGTATAAGAAACTCATCCTCTGCTCTTATGCGTTATCAACTATTTCGAAGGAAATCAGCCACCCGCTTCTTCAGCTACATTTGCTTACAAATACAGTTTCTATACTTGGCAGAAACTTTGTGCAAGCACTTTGATTCATTCTCAACCATATAAGCATCATACCAAATGCAAGGATTATTATTAATTATTCCTATTGTTACAAAATATAATGGATAAGTGGAACTATGTTACCTAAGTGTCAATCAGGAGGACAGAATCACATGGGATACCCTCTGTTTTGGTTTATTACCGTGTAGGATTAGTGTAATTAAAGGCTCTTTCATATGATTGCTTTTTATAATCTTTTGTTAATATTATACTTTGAGAGAAAAACCGTAATAACTTTCAGTTGACCAAGCTCTGAATTTGGAAATCACTCCTGTTGAAAGGCCAGATAAGTAAGGGCAAATGCTTTCCCTCCAGACAACAAGGGCAGTTTTTGGGGTATTGTTTGTGCCTTTCATTTCCAGCTTCCAAAACATTTACCTTCGCAATGTTGTACCGATTTGAAAAATGTCATAAGTATGTGTGCAGCAAATAAAATTAAATTCAAATGAAGGATTCATTATATAGATAGCACATTAATGTACTTCCATCTATACTCAGTTTATTACATCTGTTATGAAGTTAATATTCCACAATTCAGGGTTAGGAGGTAAAGAATTCTATAACTGTTAAAAAAAAATCATCAAGATCGGAACTATAAGACTTGAACTATTATTTGAGTCATCCTATGCATGGCGTCAAAATCCCATTTTTTTTCTCTTGTTAATAATTAAATAATAATAATAATTATTGATTTTCTTTAACCTTGGATGATGCTCTGCACTATGGAATTTGCCTCTTTATTTCAGTTATACTTTGCAAGAAAGTATGAAATTACAGCTGTGATTCCCCACAGACTGAGGGAGGTGTTGACCAAATGTATCGGAAGGAGGAGTGAATAGAGTAGAATAGAAATGAAATTCGCCAATACCAATACTGCCAATCACTGAAGCAAGACTGCCGATAGTGTCGTCAACGATGGTAACTGAGCAATAAAGAAGGGGGATGGGGGGTTGGTGG
This sequence comes from Hydrolagus colliei, assembly GCA_035084275.1. Lineage (NCBI taxonomy): Eukaryota > Metazoa > Chordata > Chondrichthyes > Chimaeriformes > Chimaeridae > Hydrolagus > Hydrolagus colliei. The sequence goes on from CM068756.1 coordinate 5,749,724, forward strand.
TGTTGGGGGCGTAAATATGTTCATTTCAGCAGCATGCATTGGTAAGAGATTCAGGCTTTCACAGACGAGAGCTATAATTTTCCTCAATGCCTGGTCTGTCCAGTCAACAACATGAATAAGCTTTGAGATGTGTTTAGCAGTGAACTCAACACATAGGAGATAAATGAATACTATGTAGCATGTAAAGTGGTGATAACTTTATTTGGTGGTGCCCAATAAATTAGCTGCCAATATTGATATACCTGTACAATATCGATATTTAGCACATTGATCCGCTGTTTCTAATTACTGTAAATTGATTGGAACAACCCTGGACTTAGAAATAAAGCTGGTTAATGGGTTTGATTCTTACAATTTCTTGGCAGACAGAAGCTGCGTTATAGACCTAAGAAAAAAACTTCCAATTTAATGTATAAAGGGTATTTAGATTTGAATCTATTCCTTCTTTTTCCTTTGTCAGGGCTGAAAAATCTTCCCATGTTTTCATAGCAATACTGAATTGGCACATTAACAACAGTTGTATGTTACATTGTCCCATCACCAATTCAATACTGTGAACTTCATACACATAAATTCGGCCAAATAATTTCAATTGTTTCCCATTCAAATAAAAAAAAGCAAACGTTCGAGAACCATTTTTGTTCTAATGAGCTTTGGATTACTTCAAAGCCTATTCGTTATAAGATTGCTATATTGCAATGAGAATTTTCTTATTCCTAGTTAATAACAAATTGTAAGATGACAAAGAAATGGGAAGTTATTTTAAATATTCTTTGTCATATTCCATCGGTGAAAAACATTAATGTTGGGGCTTACGGAGGTAGATTTTAATTAGCTCGCTAGAATATTTTTTTCTTAATTTAAACACCTAGAAAACGGGCCTACACAATCTCTGGGGTAATGTTTCAACTTTAATTTATATGAATTTTCTTTTCTTATAACGGGGGTCATTCAACACTGTGCAGTACTTCAGGACTGATATATCTCACCCACAGCTATGGTCTGGCAGAGTTAAGGGCCCATTTTGAAGACACAATCATGAAGCTATACCTCCAAACTGTTTGTGTGTATCAATTACTAGGCATGGTTGTATAGTAAAAGTTAAATACTACACTTGCTATAAAAACATTTACACCCATTCCATTATTACTACATTAGCCATTGCTGCCACATATATTAGCCCCATATAAAAGGAAAATGACAAGTGTTTAGGGACCAATTTATGACAGAATGCAGGGCAAAATATTTTCATATATTTTCCTCAGAATCCATTTGAAATAAACTATACAAGAAAAAAGTGTAATTGCACTAAACTTGCAACTCATTGTTTGATATCACAGGTCAATGTCCTAGAAATTGCAGGATGAATTGCTTGAATCTAGTCCCATAAAAAATCTCAGCACTTTGTGAGTTAATAAATACAAAGTGAGGCCACATTTAACAAACACTGACTAATCTGTCATAACATAGACGAGTGGGATGGGTCTTTTGCCATGTGACCCAAAGCTTAATTTCTAATCTCAACTGCTCTATGAAGGAACGTTTCCAAGTGTAGGTCAGGAATCTTAACTGTTATCTCAGGGTGGAGCAAGAAGATATAGGTTTACACTTGCGAAGAGCAATTTCAAGACAGATACCAGGAAGGTATTTTTTTTACCCAAAGTGTAATGAACAACTGAAATGAGTGGTTGAGGTTAGGACAATGGATTTATTTAAAAAGCAGCTCAATCAGGTGGTGGGAGGGAGAGTACGTATTTCTGGGGAATGGTGTTGGGTGACCTGCAAGCCTTCTTCATTGGAAGCAATTTTGTGAATTGCCGAAATATTTTAACACAATACACTGGGTTGCTATTGCAAGCCTCCCAGTATCTGGACAAAGGATCCTAGGATGGGTCATCCATCTGCTCTCTAAAACAAAATAGAGAGTGGCACAGCGAATCCTGGAAGATGGGAACAAAAGAAAATAGCTCCCAAATTATAAAATCAGTAGCTGGGAAAACATGGGAGACAGGAGACAGTCTCATTTCAATGTAACATCTATATGATGTGACCTTGTCAATCTTTTCTGTTCAACAAAAGCAAAAAGCTCTAAAATGGTCTAAAAGCTTTTACAGTAATGTTTTACTAAAAGTATAATTTCCCGTACCCTTTTGGTCAAACAAAGAGACACTGGAAATAACTAAATCTTTCACTTTTAATTAGGTTAATTCTACAGAAAAGAAAGTCCCAAGATGACAATTTTTTATGTTTTCATTTTTCCCATCCTATTCATGGCCAGAAACAGCAAGTGATGAGTGGGAATCCTGTCTACTTAGGTTTATGAAGTTTTCTATCTGAAAGTAAATCGAGGGAAAGCAATATCTACGGAGCTTTTAATAGCATGATGGGTTTTAAAATGTATTGTCATATGAATCATTGATCAAATGAAATGGCACTGATGGAAGCAGGGCAGCTAAATGTAGACAGAAGTAAGTATTAAACCAGCAGTACATGAAAGGTTGGCAGACACCCATTTGTCAAAGTTTTATCTGATTTCAAATCTACTAGATTGATCAGTCACAATTTAAGAATAAAGGAGGCGATTTTCCTTCTATCGGTAAAACGTCCATTGGAATAGGAACAGGAAGCGAGTAAGAGATTCAACGGGTTAGATGCTTCATGTGTTTAGAATAGGGAGTACAATTTTCATCCTAGCGGTATAATTGGCAAATAGCAGGTCTTCGTGTTGAGAACAGCAATTAAGGCTCTTAATTGATGCTGGGAGCCAATTAATCCATGAGCTCGATAAGTTGCCGCTGCCTCTGAGGCTCACCAAACGTGAGGGTATTTAATCATGGTCTGAGAAGGCAGTAAGTCTGAGAAGTGTTTGCAGAGTCCTGCAGCTTTGACAGAGTGTGTTGAGTTGTCTTTATTAGGAGATGCCATATGCTGCAATCGTATTGCTACCTGAGGAGACGGAGATTAAATGGAGATAAAGGGCCACAAGTGGTGGGTTCTTTGAATAAGGAAATATTCATAGGATAGAGTCTACAGCCTTTAACAATCCAATACTGATCTTGTGACCCAATGATGGGAATAACACAGTCATATTGTCTCTTGTGTCTTCGCATCAGAACAATGAAAAGCGAACACAATGTCTCGTGTCAAAAATATGATTTAAAAATATCAGAAATAAACTTTCAGCAAGACATAATAGCCTCTGGTTTTCCTTTGTGCCCTGTGATGAGGAGAAGGGACACTACTGAGGTTTTCTCACTATCTGTGAGCCGCAGCTCGTGAAGTAAGGAATTCCAAATAAGAATTTCTGTCACAAACCACAGGGTCAACAACAACAACAAAAATTACATTTATAGAGCGCATTTCATGTAGGGATGATCTCCCAAGGCGCCTAACAGAGTTTTACAATAAGAATTGATGTTTTATCCCATTTGGAACTTGTGTACGAGTTGGTATATTCTAGATCTTGCAGGAGTTCTGACAAACGACATGTTGGATCACTGAATGTACATACCTCAATGACATGCAACTTTATGTCTGCCAAGTAACCATTCCCACACTAATATCCTCCCGTCTGGACACATTTACTTTATTAAATGCACTGATGCCCTTGTTCGCTGCTCATTATGAGTCCATTAAATACTTTGCAATGCCTCTTCCTGATAGGTTACTTGAAATTTTACAAAGCTCCAGCAGCACAGGGCTTTTGCAGAGCAAAATTGCGACTTATTCCTGGGTCTCCAATCAGGCTGATTTAACAGGTGATTTCCTTCTTAATGGCTATAATAACCCACAGGAGGAAAGTCCCTCCCAAAGTGATTTAGGTTTCATTTGATTTTCAGATTTTATTCGTACGAGAGCTTGGTAAATCCTTGCTCAGTACATTTACTCCAAAGGGAGACAAACCTGCAGGTGAAACTACATTCTAAACAGAAATTAACTTGGAATAACAAATATATTCTCTAGTGGTACGCCTTTTGAGCATTACAAGCGTGAAGCGGTTTTAATAGGAATTATTGGATAGATTAAAAATCTGATTGCCTAATGCAGTCGTGGCCAACCTTTATGGTTGGTCAACAAAATAAATTTTCTCGATTGAATATTTATTTCTTGATTGATGCCCATTCATCAATAAATATTCAATCAGGAAAAAACTGGAAACACACTCAAGCATGGACTTACCTAGACTTATGTGAATATTTGGGGGTGTGAGGGGTGGGGGGGATGAGGAGGGAGGCTTATCAATGGCTCCGTGGGCCACATCCTGCTCACGGGCCACAGGTTGGTCAACACTGGCCTAATGAGTGGGCATAAGTCTGTTAAAGTTCTGAATTCCCAAATAAAATGAATTTAAGGCTGAAATAAATTACACACACATACAATGTTTGTGTCTCTGTTTACTGTATTTAATTATGGAAAATAATGAACGCATAATTGTTTCACACCAGCGGAATGTCAATAATAAAAAATCCTATTTTTATCATGATTAACAGTAATCTGTACAGGGAGAGGGGAGGTGGGAGGGCAGGAAGTCCATGTTCCTCTGTCATTAATTGATTGACAGTATCGAAGTACCTAAATACTGATAGAATACTGAGAGATTGACCTGATGAGTTTTTCATTGCTTTTCCTATTATTCCTAGCACTAACCACCATAGAAATTCTTAGCAAAAACAGCAAGTTACCTTGTTAGATGCTTTAAAGAGGAACACGTCCAGCATTGCACAGCGAAGCATGCAGGTTATTAACATTACCTCTGAAGGTTCTTTAAATGGGCTTTACATCCGTTTCTTTACAATCTAAGGAATGCCAGTCCAATTATCTTTAAAGCATTTCCCCTACATCATCCATGCTGATAATTTATGCTACATTTACAGAATTCAGGTTTCATGTACTTTCTTTCATTAAATCAAAATTACAATTTACTATCTTAGACTGCTTTATTATAATTGAAGCATCAATTCCAACAGATCTTAACAGATAGCTTTATAAGATCCAACATGCGTTTTTGAAGTAATGAAAAAAGTAATAAAAATACAAATAATGCAGTTAAGGTTTTCACTCTGCTGGTTTCCATACCGTCAGAGAAAAGAGACACAAACGTCAGAACCTGCTTGAGTATCTCAGATCATGATCAGTTTCATTTCATTCAAGTGCTCTGAGATGCTGCCCTGTGTGAGAGGAGCTATATAAGTGCAAGTTGTTGTTGTTGTTATATGGTTTTGTAATCTTGCTGCAGTCAGTGATCATTTGCTCCTCTTAGAAGGAACATAAATAATTGCAACAATGGCTCTATGGATACTAAAACTAAAGCGATACTGTTTCTATCCCAAACAAGGTCTGTGTGGAAAGGAAAATTCAGAAGTGATCACGGGAAATGTTTGGACATAACAAAAATTTGATCCATTTTATCCTTTCAGAATATGAGCTCTCCCATCTTACTGTCACAGAATCAATTAAAAAAAAATGAGTTCCATCACACTGGAAGCCCATGGCAGTGGTAGTAACCAATAATAATACTAGTTAAATTAAATTTTGCCAATTATCCTTACCATGGTTATGACGCAGGAAGGAGATGAAGTACAATCCAAAAAGTCAAGCAACCAGTTGGGAAGTTATTTTCCAATCACTGCTATCTGGCAATATCATTATTTACTTATTCTTTTCACATAAAATGCAGTTTAAAAATGTAACTATCGATTCCATTGCCTTTAAATTGGTGAAAATATATCCGTAGTTGTTTAATTACCTCTGAAGTGACTCCTTAATGTTGACGTTAGTGCTTGATGACTGTGTAGTGATAAATGCAGAAACTCATTTATTTTGTGAGTGATTGAGCACTAATGCTGTTTAGTTTTCTTAATATAGTTTTATTATCATGAATAAGTAATGAGTGTGCCAGGCTTTCTGAATATTTGATTATACCTTTTGAATGAATTTGTGTCTTATTTTCTTGTAATATCATTGTCGGTTTGTTGGTGTCATAATTTCACATTCTTGTAATGGATCTTTATCACTTTGTCTTAAACAAATAACCTTCTAAGGTCAAACTTCCAAGTCATATATTTCAAGCGGGTTGCCTTGTAGGCACAAGACTTGCAAATGGTTTGGTGGGGGGTACTCATATTAAGGGGACTATTTCATTAAATCTAATAGGATCTGCATTAAAGGCTGTATGCTTTCTTATTAAAACGACACATTTGTGCTATATGGGCTAGCCATATACTGAAGATTGGGTTAGGAATGTGCTCAGATTTTAATGACACAAACTGAGATTGTGCACAATGCTACAATGAGATGCACAAATACAAGCGCTGAGAAGATGAATTTATCAAACCATCCCTAGTAATATTTATTATACTTGTTCGATTGTAAAAGAACAATACACTGTAGCAACATTTTACGGGTTTCATCATTTTCATTCAAAAAAAGACTTAATTTAATAAATAAGCTTCATTTTCTAACTGCAGCTAACAGCCATTTTATAAAGCACATCATCAGTGATGAGCTTGGTTGTAAATCTACAATTAGCCGTGGATGACTATTACTGAAAATGCATAATCATTAGCTGATGACATTTTATATTGCAACACTTTAAACAATAATGTTCAAGTGCGAGCAATGAGCTCAGATTTTCCTCAATAGGTTTGATCAGGATGATTCCATTCGCTATCAGTGGTGCTCAATCAAAAGTGCCATCAAGGATCTATTGTAAAATGTACTTGTCTGCTGTAAAATGCTATTCTTTAGTTCATAAGCATACAGTGAAATCACATTTGAAGTATGATTTTAAACCTCTTTTTTGTAAGAAAAATACTTTGCCAAATCTCGCATATATATATCTCATGAAGTGCTTCGATATGTCTTCCTGAAGTGAAAGGTGCTACAGTATATCTGATGCGAGCATTGATATTTGTATATAAGAAAAGAAGAGAAGAAATTTTCTGTGGCTTATAGAGAATCATTGCTTCTCTATGTCATCCAAGGCTGCTGTTATGTGACTTCCTGATGGGGGCCAATTGATGCTGGGCTTATTATTATTATTGCTATTATTATTAATAATTTCACAGGCACCTGCCACTGTGCACATGCTTGGGACACTGGTTATTGTTTATGGGTGTTCTTGGCCCAATTTCAGTGCTTCTATTGTGTGGATTGGGTGCATTTCCAGTAAATAATTGATGGCTTCTTTTAATTAATTCTTTTATCAAGACAGATCCTGAAATGTGGTCCAACTCCCATGGTGGGGGACTTTCGTGCCATTTGAATTTGGTTACCACTGTCAAAAATTAGCTTTAGATTCTGAGTTCAAATGCTTAATATCCTGTTGTTAAACTGTTCCATTTGCACGATTGCATCTAACGTTCCACTGGATGATTTGACCAAGTGGTAAATTTAAGGCACAAAAAAGCTGTAAATTTGCAGATGACTGCTGAGTTGGTGAACAACATAATTACAACCTGACATGCCGTTGGTAGGTTGCTTCCGTTATGTTTCTCAAAATCTCCAATTATTTAAATTGGAGCGGGAATATTAAGAGATATGAACTAATTCATCCCTGGGATGAGATTTCTCATTAATATTACAATAATGATCCTTGCATCTGATATAGTGCATTATCATGTGGCCAAAGTCTTAAATGCTTTACAAAAGATATACTGTGTGTGAAGTGTAGTGACTACATATTCGTAAGCAAGCACAGCAGCCAGTTTGCTTACAGCCAGTTTGTTCTAAGAAATAGCTGTGAAGTGAATGATCCCGAAATTTTGAATCTGGATCCAGTGCCATATTTTTGCTGTTGACAGTAAAAGTATAATTGTGTCCAGTAATGAGAGATCAGTAGCAGGAAAGAAAATTTATATTTTTGGCCCCCCAAAAAACGAATTCATCATAACGAGTGTCAGGAAGTTGAATAGCCTCGCAAAGCATTGTTGGAGCCATTTCTGGAACAAAGCCCAAATCATTTTGCACCAATTGAATTTACACTACAGTGACCCTTATGAATCTCCTGATTAAACCATTTCCTGAAGGTGGGCTCGCGAGACAACCTCTAGCACAATTTTGTTGCAGATCTTTTGAAGCATAAACAAATTAATTCCCAAGGTTTTTTCCACAGCACAAAAAGGGTGTAAATTTGAACAGATGGCAGTGGGGTGGGGGATTATGAGTACGTTAAGATTTTCAGAGAACAATCAGTGTGTACAGAGGAAAAGTTTGGTACCGATAACTTTCTGAGACTGTCAAGAATATGGACATCTCAGACAGCTTATCCACTCTAGACCACCAGCAAAATGAAGGCATAGCTTCTAGATCACCAAGGCAACGAATGCCACAGATGGATAGCCTCTCTACTCCACCAGGGAATGGGACCCTTCAGATAGATATCCCACCGCAGACCATCAGGACACCTGGGTTGTTTAGCTACTGCAGAAGCCCCCTGAAATTAAACCAGCATTAGGTCTGCTGGTAATAAAATCGAATGAGCATTTATTTATAACTTGAAAAAGTGAAACAAACCAAATTCTGGTCTATATAGCAGAAGTTAGAAAAGAAATTAAATAGTGTATTCAATAATTCTATGAAATTCAACAATTATTTGCACATTGGCTAAACTTGTTTTAATGGTTTGTTTTGGTCAGGATGCCCGAATGGATTAAGCTTCAAGTATATTCACAACATGATTCATATTTCACTGTTCGTCGACGGAAATATGATTCAATGGAGGATGATTTGGCTTCAGTCATTTTACTCCTACTGACAGACCTCATTACCACACAATGCACTGGTTGCCAACGCACTTAAGAACTGCTGAACCTCACCCAGGAAAGGAAATTGAGTTCAAGCAATAGGTAGCCCTGGGATTCCAATCGGCAACGTTCCAGGTAAGAACCAAGTCCTCAACTGCTGAGCTATTCTTCATTTAACATTCTTACAAGAGCTGCTATATGCCAGACACCAAGTATTTGCTTTTATTGCATTACTTGTCCTTCCATCCATTTAAGCAGTAGGCAAGTTTGCTGGCTGTTTTATATTCCTGTGGCCACAGAGCCTTCCGTGTTCACTTGTCTCAGTCAGCTGGGTTGCTGTAACATTTTTTCTTCTCCTGTCCTAAGAATTGTGTATAAATTACATTTGGAGAGAACTGAGTTAAATCTGTCCAGAAGAAATAATGTCACCCTGGGATGACAGCTGGCTGGTAAAGAAAGCTAAAACACTATCAGTTATTCACTAAAGATGCTTTTACAGGTGTTGAGCAAGCCACAGGACCTCCTACCATTGAAACTGAGCACGCTCAGTTTACTACAACCACAGCATGTTCTGAGAGAGATGGCCCAGGAGCTGTTCCTTTAAAGAATTGTTCAGATTACACAGTGAAGCCTACACAATTCACATTCTGTAGCACAGGAGAAAGAACACAGGTACGCAGCAGATGTTGCTGTATCAAGATCAGCCACTGGAGCTCTGGAACAAACACACACAATTTAATGATATTTGTCGAAAAACTAGATAAAGTTAGTCCCTTATGGTACCTCCTCCATTCTGCTCACCTTCCATTGGCCTATATTAATTAGTATTTTGAAAGATGCAACATGCAATACTCTCGTTGCATCGAATTCCCTGGAGAAAAAGCTGGCATGTGGATATAACATTGTTGATATACACCAGAAATGGGTCAGTTTGGAATCTGAATTAGTTTTGAAGACTAAGAAGGGGGAGGAAACATTTATTTTTTGATTATTGTTTGTGGCTATACAAGTGTGCTTGTGAGGAAGCCAATTGAAATCATTGAGCATTTAGCCAGTACAGAGTAACACTGTACCCCACCAGTAATACTGTACCCCACCAAGACTCACTCCATCCTAATGTGTATACTGTACCAGAAATATCACAACCTGGATATGTGTGTATGCGTGTGAGAAGAAGAGAGTAACTTTGCATTTTACACGGCAAGTGAAACATCCAGCAATAGAAAAATATTTTTGGAAGTAAATACATCACAAACTACTCCACTATTCAGAATAAGGTGCTACTTGGCAAACCTTTAATTCATTACTAACACATGACTTATGGATAATAATACACAACAAATAGGTAAAAGCAACCCAAGACTACTAGTTCTTACCGTCTCTGGACATGGCCCAGTCATTATTTTTTAATGGGAGAATGTGCTGTAGTAAATTAATATCAGGTACCACCATGAGAATGTACGGTATCTCCCTGTAATAATAATCCTTGCGTTTGATATAGCTTTTTTCACATCTTCTAAATGTTTCAAAGTGCATCACAGAATATACTGTAAAGTGAATTGATTGTATATTTGTGGGCAAACGCAGCAGCCAATTGAGCACAGCAGTGTCCCACAAACAGCCGTGGATTGAAATGACCAACTTTTTTTTAAGGGATTATTATTAGGTGTGTGAAGTAAGGAAACTTGCCCAAGGTTTTGCTCTGCCTGGAATTGAACCCAGGTCTCTTGCTTGCAAGGTGAGTGCTTCAAACCACTGAGCTACAGGACTCCACTTTTCATGTCTTCTAGCCATCTCAAAGCACTTCGCAGAATATACAGCAGTGTGAATTAAACGGGACAGACAATTAATTGCGCACTGCAGTGTCCCACAAACAGTCATGGTATGAGTGACCAAATTATTATTGTTTTCTTGAGTGATTATTACCAGGCGTGTGGAGTAAGGAAACTTTCCCAAGGTTTCACCCTGACCTGTCGCCAATTGAACTTTTCCAACTTTTACAGTGACATTGAACAGATAGGGAAAAGTTGTACAAGGAATCAGTGTGTATTTTGATTAGTTAAGTGCACAAAGAGAACATGGGCTTGTAAGTCTGCGGATAATGATACTGATGTCCCGCTCTTTAAAAGGGTTGTCAAGAGAAAGTAGAAGACAATTAAAAGGCAGAAAGGAAGAGTAACTGCATTCTCACTGGTCCATTCAATTAAAGAAAAGTTAAATTGAAACAATGGTCGGCAGCAGAAAGGTGATGATAAATACAAAAATGTCTGTTGATTGGGTGGTGACCAGTGGAGTTTGGAATTTGTAGGGGTATGTCTCTTGTCTCCTTCAGTTCAAACTCTTCATAAATTAATTATCTGAAATATATCCATAAATTATATATAAATACACAGTCAGAACACTTTACCGTAAATCTTGTGAAGTGCCTTGAGATTTTTCGACACAGTGACAAGGTGCTATATCAAATGCAAAGATTATATTTATTATTATTATAGATGTAGGAGAGAATTTCCAGCAACAGCAAAACCATTTGCTGATGACCCTAAACTTATAATCTAAATTAGATCGACAGCAGTAAAATGAATCTGGACTAATTATATGAATGTACTGAGGAATAGCGAGTGAATTTTAATGTGAATTGCAAAAATCTCTCACTCCCATTTCCCCAAGTAGTGAATCAGTAATCGTTCAGTAAATCCATAGACATTGTGTTGATTATTTCCATAAAAAACGAGCTGCTTAGGAATGGTGTTTCAGAATATAAGAATGAATGTACTGTAGAAAGAAAAAATAAATACTTCATGGAAGTGTGATGCTTGAACCTTCAAATCTGTCAGTGGAAAGGGACCGGCAAAGTTGAATAACAGAGATGGCCTTTGTTGAGTTTTTGCTAAATGTTTTCAAAAAAAAACTTTGCATAACTTTCCAATGGGTGATTGAATACACGGCGAGGAATTTGTGATAGGAAAGAAGATACTTGCTGGATAATGTAATTTGATGATTCATTCTTTACTTTCATGTGTTGTAGTCCAGAGTGGAAGCAGATGACAATTAAAAGACAGAACAAGCAGACTTACTGATACGGTTTAAAATCAAAATGCTATTCAGCTTCTTCTTCAAACTTTTTATGATGCTTTTTTTTAGAGCTAGTGGAGCACTTCTGATCCATGAGATATAATCAAATCTATCATTAACTACAAAGGTTTCTATTTAGATCATAAACCATTTGCATTTTTCTTGAAGTACTTCTTTTTGTCTGTGACTACTGAATGTGGATAGATTTGCAATGTATTTACTGATTAATGTCTGAAAAGCCCATTTATTTTAATTTGATATCCAATTTGTGCATTTATTTTATGATTGATTTACATATGGCTTGCATGAAAGAGCTTGATGCATCTCTCTGTCTGGATGTCGCAGGCAGACACCGGCTGTTAGTGCTAACCATCAAAGACAAGTAACATCTATCTGTGTTCTGAATAGTTAAGGCCTTTATTTTTTAAGTTCTTATGCTCTGGAAACAAAACTTTACTTATTAAAAATAATTCCTCCCTAACTTGGTGCCATTGGCCTACAAAATACACAGCCATGACACATTAAGTGTATCCTGTGAAGTGCTTTGAGTCGTACTCTCGACATGAAAGACACTTATCCATTCCTCCCAAATAAAATTGATTCATTCACTTCATGGCGATATGTGGGACATGGCTGTGTGCAAATTAGCTGCCAAGTTAACCTGCAAAAAAAAGGCCCTGCACTTTACAGTAAATCCTGTGAAGCATTTTAAGACATCCTCCTAACATATTAGGTATTGTGCCATAAATCCAAAATACTTAGCTATTTTTCATTGAAATCTGCAAATTAATAATAAAATTATTATTAATTCACAAAATTAGGTTTATTTATATGTCAAAAACAGCAGATAACCCAGCATGGAACCTTGAGAAAGTAATCTAATTGACTGTCTGTCTTCTTTTTTCAGCGTTTTCCATACAAAAAGTTTTACAGCATTTTCAGGTTTCTGTTTCATCTCTGGCACCAAAATTCAACTGTGAATGACTGGTCAAAAAGCAACAAGTGAGACAAGAGCAGTCAGCAATGGACTTGAAAAAAGACAAATCCATTTGGCGTGAAACTAAAGGACAAGAGTAACTCATGCAACTGACTGGTGAGAGACTAAAAGGCATAATAGTTCTAGGATAGCTCACTTAAATCACAGAACATATTATATTTGTATAGCACCTTTCACTTAAGGAGGATGTCCCAAGGTGTGAGATAGTCAGGGATCCGCTTCCAAGTTGGTGGTTGGTATCATGAGGGATGGAAGGTGGGGGAAGGAGGGTGACCAAAGGTACAGTTGAACAGGAGGATCTTGAGATGGGTCCTGAAGGAGGCAACAGAGGGGGCGAGATGGAGGGAATGTGGGGTGGGTGCAGAAGGTGGGGGTATGGCTGAAGGCCCGTGCACCAATGGTGGATAGGGACGTGAATCAGGCCTGAGCCAAATGAAATGAAAAAGTTCATATTGCTAGTCAACACAATCCACAAAGAGATTCTAGACCTAAGGCTCTGGATAGAAATCTGATCTAGTCGAACAATATGTTGGTGTGCTAATATACAGAATGACAGATATAGTTCCAGCCTATTTCCAGTCTCAGGTGAGGATATCAATGGAAATCGCTGAATGATTCCAGATACATTCTGGGAGAACGAGAGGATGCAAAAAAAATGAAACGGAGCATTTTCTATTGGCTACTTATAGAGGACATTGGCAGAGAGGCTGAAAGGTGGCTTACCAAATGGCATGCATGCTTCCTTGGTTAATTAATGGAATATGATAAGTGGTCGGATCAATATCTGCAGCTGCTGTCACTCTCTGTTGTGACAGTGATTGATATATTCAGAAAGAATGAGCGGTACACATTGGAGAGTTCCGGGATCCACAGTGACACATTCAAAATTTAAGCTTTGTATCTTTACCTTTTTTCCTTATTAAATTAGGATCTGTTGACTTCAACGTTTTACGTTCGCAATGGACCTGTTAAAAGTTGGGCAATCGGAACGCTTTAATGTGGTGGAATTGTACTTTTATTTAGTATAACTTAATGTAAGTGATGTGGATGGACTTGAGGTAGCGGCAAAGCTATGAAGGTGCCTAACCTTTTTTGGAAGTCTTGAGAATTAATTATTGTGAATATATCAGGACACATTTGCAAATGTGATTATTTCGCTATTGCAATGTGATGGCTTTATAGAATTATAATAAGAAAATTATTTCAATATTTGTTTTAAAAAGAACCCAATTAAAAAGAGAGTCCTTGAGCATTTTTATAATAGGTGGTTTTGCAATTTTTACTATGGAGTGTGAATGTTCAAACTGCCAGTGCGAATTTAAAAGTTACAGAAGCTTTAAGAGGAGGTTTTCTGTGGCTGTTCTTGCAATTCCAGGGACTGAAACTTACTGTAGAATTAATATATACCCTGACTATACATTAAGACATTATCAGAAGATAGAGAATGTTATTGTGGGATCCACAAAATGTACATTTGTATTCTATCTGGGTCTGCTAATATGAAATACTCTTGTTAGAACAGATACCTACTAGACACCACAGTCTGTTGTTTCATGTTTCTAATTAGCAATGCTTCAAAGGTAAGCTATCTTTAGCTTGGTGCACATAAGACACTTCCTCTCATGTTTCAAACAGATTATCTGTTTATCAACTATGGAATAATGGAGTGTCAAGGATAATATACTGTAGAAATGTCTGCAGTCCAAAGTTAGTTTGGGGTTTATATGGTGGAATAGCTCAGAGAAAGCCTTTTGAAAACAAACCAATATAGAGTTTCAATCATAAACCTTTCTACATTATCAGGGAGAAATACCACCTGGGTTTAGATTTAACCTATATACTGTATGTAGTATTTCAGATGTGCAGAATTTGGTACAAGGTGGTTTTCTGAAGTTCTTAAAAGAAAGTTAGTAGAAACTGGATTCAAAATTAAGGCTGTGTTTAGATGTTTGTCAAATTCTAGACACTCTGAAACATGACAGAGTAATTCTAGACCCAGGTGGAATTTCCCTCCATATGTCTGACCAGCTGTTATATGACATGGGTTTCTATTTATGCCATGATTTGGAATCTGGGTCATACTTGCTAGACCTTTGTAACAATTTGTAGTAAGTGATAATGGGTGTGATTTTTGTGTAATCCCATGTGAACACAATATCAAGATTTGCATCTTGTTTCGGATCCGAACAGCACCACAGTTACTTTCACAGATCAGCTACCCTGAACACAGTTTGTCCTGGCCAACAATCTCCCTGGTAAAATTGGTAATTCACTTGATAAGCTGCTTGTAGGATGTTGGTTGCAAATTGGTTGCCGTGTTTATTCTTGCATTAGTCAAAGTCACTACTTTGTAGTAAAATCCTGTGAAGTGCTTTGAGATGTTTCAAAAACATGATAAGGTACTGCATCACAGTTATAATCATAGAATCATAGAATCTTACGGCATAAAAGGAGGCCATTCGGCCCATCTAGTCTGTGCTGGCTCTTCGAAAAGAGCAACTCAATCCCATTGCCCAGCTCTCTCCCCATAACCTAACAGACCTGTTCTTCCTACATAAAGATCTATAAGTTAAGGAATATTATCAAGGATTATTATATAAATTACATGTTGGGGTAAAAGCGGCAGAAAGTTGTGCACAATAAGATTGGAAATCATTAAAAAGACCACTTCAGTGGCGCAGAGATGCATTCACTTGCTGAGTTCTTTCAGAATAAGAAAAAAAAATACCGTATGTTTGCTTCTGGAGCTGAGGGAAGATGAAAGAGGCAACATGAAAACAATGGCATCTTCTTTGTTAAGAAATATACAAACTGCTGTCAGAACAGGTTTGCTGGGAGGCATGGGAAAGTGCAGAAACATGGCTAATACGTGTTCAGTGGTTACCAAGTGTGCCGACACTCCAAGAAGAGATTGGCCTAGGTCAGATAGGGAACCAAAGAAGTGGTTGCTTGCTGAGTTGAGCCAGACGTGAAAGGGAAATTGTGACTAGAATCTGGAGGAATGCGGTGATAACTTATTTTTTATTGCTGTTAATTCCATAAAAGGGAAAATACATAAATGCATTTGGAAGATTTATTGTTCCGCAATGCAAAATACCAATTTATATTTAATAAGAGTCATAACACTTGTTAATAGCACAGCAAATGTAGGCACTAGTGAATACTTTTATTTATTATGCAAAAAAGAATGAGACACTCTTTCAACCATGTCAGTATGTAAAGCTGGTTATACTTCAAACCAGTGTGATGCCTTGAAAGAAGGTTCTCTTGATCTTAAGTGATTCATCTCTCGCTTGTCATATTTCAGATCATTATAAGGGGAGTGTCATTATACACAGATGACACAATCACATTTGACATTACAAATGTATATTTTATCTGGGTTTTATTACAACTAAGATGTAACAGGCTCAGTTGCCGGTCTTTGCTGAGACAGCTGATCACAGCTGGAACAACAGTGGGAGTCCTACAATTGGGCTGTACCACCAGAATGAAGAATAAGAATCAGTTAGAATTCCCACCATTGGTAGCTGGTCCGAAGATCCTTGCTTGAAAGGGGAGGATAGTTTTGTCCTCAACAAGGATGTAGCCCATGATTAAATAATCTCCCCAAATTCAGGTTGAAAACTGCTAGACAAGGGAGGAAAAGGTTGCTGACCCCCTTGCATCATAGGATGATGTATCATTGGAGGAGAGACAACTGGAGAGAAAAAAAAGTTGATATGAAAGAATGAAAAGGCTCAGAGAGCTGAAGAAATAATTTGCACGTCCATCAGCCATCGGCACAAGCTTATAATGTCACCATCCATGATGGGTTCATGATGGCATTTTCAGAACAGCCCTCAACACTTGGGTGTTGCAGGAAACCAACTCCCCAAACATCCTTAAAGTACAATGTTGCTTCTTCCCACGGGAAAACAGACCAAGCGCAACTGGTCTGGCCTTAGCCCAGAACCCCAGAAATTAAAATAATAGTAATAGTCAAAGAAAATCACCAGGAACTTAAAAAAATTATTAAACTGCAATGTGTACCGAGAAACATTGATCATCCATTTACATCTGGGTGAGTGAACACACTTCATTCCTGAATAATTCATCAAACACAATTAAAAATAAAAATAACTTCCCAAAAGAAAAAAAACTTCAAGTAAAGAGTAATGATTATGCCATGACAGCTGATTTAACTCAAAATCTTTATGCCATAAACAATGTGAAGTTATGCAAATCAGCTGATTCGCTCAAAGCTATGCATGAAAATCAAAGGATATCAGTATTCAAACTGACTATGAAATGCTGATTACTTGACAAATATTATAAAGTATGTATTCTTTTCTCCCTTTCTTAGATAAATTATCTATTTGTTTAATAATGAAATTGGATTCTCCTTTTAATTAAATTGCTATGCATGATGTTAGCGGTGGTGTCAATTTCTCTGCTTCTCTATCATTCCTCATTCATGTCTGGAGGTTCTGATGGGTGTGACATTGGTCTAGTGTCAACTTTATAGATTGCACAGGACAATTTTTAGCACATCAGTGTCAGCTCAATGGTTGTAATATGCTTAAAACATTTGAGGACATTTATTTAATCTGAAGAGATTTTCTTTACGTCAGTGATGAGAGTTGTTTACCCATGTAAATATTTTATTTTGGTGTCTGTATACATCATATCTATTTATCATTTCACTAGGTATGGTTGGTGCAAAGCGTGTTTGCCTTTAATTTCTGTGACTAACTTGAATTGTGAGTTACTTGAGCTTTGCTGTGCCATGTATCCTTCCTTTCTCTACAATGGCCTCTACTTGAAGAGCTTTGTCAGCATCTTCTCAGCGGGATCAAGGATTCATGAACAGTGATTCCCTTGTCAGTTACTTGTTGAGATTGACAGATAAGAAGAAACTCAAACTCTGCAGCCTTTTTGTGTCATTCCAATGTGTTTATGGTTATCCGCATTGCACATGAAAGGCTGAGCCACCATCGATAACTTCACCATCAATAACTTGGACCAGGTTATGCCCTCGTGCACTAGAAAATATACCCCTATTGCCACTTAATAGTTCTATTGCAATAATCAGTCATTGCATTTTTGGGTTAGTAGACATCTCATTTGGGCTGATTGTGACTTGTATTTGAACTGTTATGTTTATTGCTGCCAGAATGACTACTAAATGGAGGTTAAATAAATAGCTGCAATGACAATTTGGGCAAATATACATACCAGTGCCATAAACCTCAATGCTCATCAAGAGGGAGATCCAGATCCCCTTGTTGCAATTGAATTGAACTGCATCAAAGTTTGTTTTATCATAGCAAGAGAAGACAGCCTGATACAGTGATAAACCATCAATATGAAAATATTGAATTTTACCACTCCATATCATAGGCTCTTCTGATGTATGTAACATTAAGATTATGTTTCATTTTGGCCAGCAAATCACAATGCAGCAGTCTTCTTATCAGACTTCCGGTACATTGTGACATTTACAGATATATCCCCTATCTGTTGTAAGCAATTATTAAGTTGTTCACTAAGCATTGAAAATTTTGTAAATTAATCTACGTTTCATACTTCATTACAATCGGGCTAATTTTGGAATCCCTCATGTTAATTGATTAGTTGTCTTATAGATACAGATTAATGGACCCTCACATTTTAGTATCCTTTGTTGTATTCAGTTAAAGTATGCTGCTCCACTTTTTGACCAATTTATTTATCATATATGGATGTCTGTCTTTAATAGAAATATTCTAGGTTTGTACATCTTATGAATAATATATGTAAAAATAAAAATATGTTTGTGTAAAAATGGTTAATCTTTATTCCACTCCATAATGCAGGTGACTGTATGATTGCAAATGCCTTTGATAGATTCTATGAAATAAAATGGAACAGCAATTTATATTCACCAATACTTATTTTTATTTACTAATAAACAGCCTCTGTCTATGTGCATTGTATAAAGTGTACAGGATATGTTGAATAACTGCAATGTTTTCACACTGAAAAAGAACCTTGTAATTTTCATGTTCTGAAATCAGATCGCACACTAGAATAAACTTCTAATTTCCATCCACCAGTGTCATTCACACACTGTTTTTAACTACAAGTATTATCACCATCTTCTCACTGGTTACATGGGTACAAACACTTGAACCTATGTAACCTGCTTATTATTAACAGTTGATTTATAAACTGTTTCTCACTAAAACGATCACATTCAGTAAAAATAAGCATGTTATATTCGATACCACACAATTTACATTTACAATTTACATCTTTTTACATCAGTAGGACATGTCAAAGTGCTCATAAATTGATGGGTAATATGTATGGAGTATTGTGCTTACATGCATTACAGAATATACCATTGCATAGCTATTGGAAAATTGGACTGACATTCTTAAGAAGCTTCTTATCAATCTTAAAGAGTTTGATAAGCATCTCTCTACATAATAACAACTTTTTGTGAATGGGCCAATTAGTCGTTTTTTAAAAAAGTTGTGAAACCATTAGGATGAAAATTCTAACAAAAATTAAACCATGATTTGATCATCATTCATTCAGTCCACGTTAATTTTGCATGTTGCATCAAACGACAAAGTCTTTGTTACTCTGAGTAACCCTGTTATTATGGTGAAGAGGAAAGGAGGGTATTTGTTTTTAATTTAGATGTCTATCATTTTCTTAAACTTACTGGTTTCATGGAGAAAGGCATTTGTGATTCATTCTCATTATTCCAGGAAGTGAAGCATCTATTGCTGGCAGTCTAATGGCAAGTCTGTATGCACTTTGCCTGACGGCGCATTGATGCTTCCAATTCCTTCCAGGCCAGCACTAAGAGATTGTGTCCATTTTGTTCAATAGCATTCTACTGAATGGATGTATGTGGAGGAAATGATTCTGCTTTCACAACTGCAGTAGACAAGGCATCTTCCACATCAATGATAATGTTATTAGGACCCCCAGGACAAAAAAGGATAAAATTCAGTTGGACATTGCGGAAAGAGTTACGCATCCATAAACCACCAGCTGACGGGCCACATCTATATAGGCCTGTCAGCCTATAACTTCCTCCTTGTGACTGTTCCAAATGCTCCTGTCATACAGCCAAATCTTAAATTTAACATTCCCTTTGAGATACTAACAACAAAGCTTTTGGATACAAACATAGTGGTGCTCTGATATCCTGAAGATATTAGCCCACTTGATTAGTTGAATGCTTTGCTGAATGCGTTTGGGCAATTGAGCAGTTGGTCAGTTCTAGATCTAAGTAGGTATCCTGCTCTCACAGCAGTGGTTGAAGTCGCTAATCAGGACAATGATATTTCCAGAAGTGGATAATTAGGTTCACTTGATGACAGGTAGACACAGCGGAAGCTATCAGCAATTGGAGACTGGAAAGCTCTTGTGCAAAAACACCTTCTCTTTTTGAGAAATACATTTGTCCAAAGAACTTCAAAAGGTTCTTCATTTCAAATATTGCTTGTGAGAGGTTACTAACTCTGTCCCGGAACAGAGGGCAGGACAGCTACCATAGTGTTGGTGAAAAATATCATTGGAAGGAATGTGTACACCTTGTTTATCACTACAAATGATTCACAGATAGCTAGTGTGTCAGGTTGACCCAAAGGCTATGATTGCTTGTAAAATGTAATGTATTGAAACCACTCAAGTCAAACATTGCTCTTGAACTGGTCGCTTCTTGAGTTGCGGCAATTCTGAAGCTATCCTTCACCCAGTCAAAAGCATAAGTGGGAGCTATAATAATGTGCCAATCATTGGTCTGATCCACAAGGACAACAGCTCTATCACAGTCAAGAACTCTTGCTTACTTTTAGTCTTTTTAATCATTTTATTTCCTCCAATTTTCTCTTCAACTCTCTGCAACTTACTGACTCATGGAGGTATATGGTTCCCAAGGATAACCTTCCACCTCAACTGAGTTCCCTTTCTTTTCCAAGCTGATGAATGGTTCACCATTGAATCCGAAATGTGGGAAGGTTTCACCCACCTGAGTTGTTCAGCCAAGTTGTTTATGATCTTGTCTCTGTTCTAAAGTCCAGATATTGTCATATTCCCGATAACCATTGCTGGATCTTGTTGTAGCTGACTGGTGCTGTGGAGACCCTTGCTGTGGAGAGCAAAGGAAGCTCTGGTGAAGATTGTGATTCAATTTGATGGAAAATCAGTGAAGATATTATTGGCCTTAAGAGGATTAGAGAGTATGTGGAAGCAACTCTGTTCATGACAAGAACATAAGTGCGAATAGCCAGATTTGGGAAAAAAATATATATTTTTAATTAAATCTCAGATTTGATATTTACCGTAACTTTTCATGAAGCATGCGTAATCTAAGCTTTCGCACTCTTTGAAAGGAATAAGCTTCAGCATTTGGACTCTGTGATCTTGTTTATGAAATTGCCACTCCAGCACTGAGAAAGAATAATGGTAAAGAGTCAGCAATTGTAAGATAGGAATGTTCACAAGAGCCGATTAAAAGGTTGACACAGTCAAGGTTGGTACAAAGCTTGGCAGGCATCACTGGAGAAGCAACCTAGGCATTTATTGGGAATGACTTTGCCTGTAGAACCCTTCCCCATTTAGTTAAAATGTAAAAAAAAATTCTGGGTCCAATTTTGTCAAACTACTGAAAGAAGTGAACGGAGTCTTAACTCAGAGAAACCTTGGCTGGACTTTGACAGGGGTGTTCTTGCTCTGTACACAATGTGTGAATGATAGCCACCTGTTTATTGCAAGTTCAACCACAAATTTTATCGGTAAAAAACAAAAGATTTTCAGGTACGAAAATTATTCTTTTAACAAATATATAAAACAGTTTACAATGATGCAATTCAACAGTTGAAAATCACAGGCTGCGCAAATATTAAAGTTAAAAAAAACACTTGTATATACATATTCAATGATCAGGACAATTAAATCACATGTGTGAATGTAAACCATCATACAGATTCCTGCCTAAACCCCCAATCCAAATCAATTTGAGGGTTGTTTTATACTGTACTGCAACGGAAACTATCAAATATTGCTATACAAACAATTGCAATTTTGGAGGATTATTGTATTCCTTAGTAATTACTTGATGGAATTAACTACACTTCACCCCTTTTTTAAAAATCTAACCAGATTACCTGCCTTCAATGTGATGGCATTGACAAGGTGAGGAAGATATTGGTTTGATAAAGCTCATCTGAGTGCCTTTGAGTATTGAGACAAAAAGAGGAAGCAATATTTGTATGAAGCTCTGGATCTCCCGTCTATCATTCCTTAGAAAGGTGCAAGTTAAATGCACTCTTGTCATCTGTTGCAATCCAAAAAAAAATGTTTTGTTGGGAAACTCAAACTCAAACCCTACTGAATTGGGAAGCACTGTATCTAATTTTTATATAAAGGACGCACTGATTTCTCCTTTTTTTATTGAGAATTATGTGTGCTTTTGTTTCAGTATTTTTACAGAAATTATAATTCATTTTTATTTAAACTTGCAACACTCACACACGTTTTTATATTTCATATTTCTTAATGAAGACAAATACTCAGATGCTAATTTCCCCAGTTGAAGTGACCTGAAAGATGTCAAAATATGTGAGGGCATTTTTGTGATTATTACTTTACAATATCTTTTCTGGTTTGAATAACATGTTTTCCACTGCAAAGATAAAAACAATGTTGAAGAACCTATTCACCTTTGTGAGGCAACTTGATATGTTTTTAAATAAAACTGCAAAATAATATGAATCGTGACCCTGATAATTCAAAAAAGAATTACTACAATTATACATTGATATTAATTGTAACACCCTCTGTTCATTCCAGGCTGTTTAGATCTTTGCAATTATAAATTAACTAACTCATAAGGTAATGGTGTTAGCTAAACATACTGACATATGACACAAGAGGAGTTGCTCTGAAATACATTTAACTCCTCCATTATTTACCTATTAAGGTGAAGAAATTGAATAATTTTCAAGCTACATCGTGCAACTTTCAGAAATTTCTACATGGTTTTGGCGATCAAAATGATCTTTCTCCTGCACTGCTATTAGCTTTTCTTACTCTTTCCAGGTCAGTAGTTTTTCTGCTAAGAGTTCATTCTGCTTAGACCGATAAGCTGTCCTTTTTTTAATGAGGTTATTTCTGGGTTATTAGCTTTGATATGATATGATACCTTATGTGTTGGATTTAATTGATGTAAATCAAGTATAGCATACAGAGGAAAACCAGCAGGACTAGCTGAAAATTGCACCTTCCAATTGTTTCCTTCTAGTTTGCATGCGCCTTCACATCTTTCAGTCGTATTTATGAAGTGGCTTGCTTTTTAATGAGCAAAATGTTTCAGCTTGCTAATACCTGATTGTAAATCTTTTGTGTGCAGATACAAATCTACAGCACTGGAGATTGAGGAAATGCTGTGGCATTTTGGTTTGCTGAATAAGCTTTCGGTAGGAATGAAGATGAGAGTATCCAAAAGGCTGGAGTTTTTATTTTACGATTCAGCAATCTCATTAGGCTTTGCTTAAGAATTTATTTTTTAATGAAATGTCTTTACAAGTGATATTGGGGGCCTTGTCATTTTATAAAGGATGCACTGTTCAGTGCACTATGGTCCCATGATAAAATAACAAAGGTTTCTTAATATCATTCAGATTATTTGTTTGTAAAATATTTGCACCACAAAGGATAGCGAAGTACAAAATGATTTAACCTCCTCTTTTTAGTTGGAGAACAGAGTTTAGAGATGTGCAGTTTCCCACGTTCTGAACCAAGAATGTTAGGAGGATGCACTTCAACTGAGCTGTAAGACTGCAAAGACTGTATATCAGAGAGCTACGATGGGTTAATATGTCAGGTGAGATGTAGAGTAAATATGATACCGTCCATCCCAAGGGGTTTTATAAGAGCAAGCTAATTATTTTGAATAGCATGTAACTTACATCTAGAATTTTTATGCAACGGAATGACATCTTCTTGGAAATTACCTAAGTGAATATCTGTGTACTATGCTCTGTAACGCCAGATGACCTGCCCTGACTACTTAGAAGTAAAACTGATGGACATTATGAGCCAGCTGTCTGTGGGTCAGCACAAACCACATTCCTTCTAACCTGTAATCATTTGGCTATGTACACAGAATGTTCTGGAATCCCATTACGTCCTGTAGTCTGTCAAGTGATTGCCATTAGAATTGAGTGATTGAGGTTGACTGTTGTAAGGCTTTTGTAACATATTTCCAGCCGTATTTCCTGGCATGAAACAGCAACTAAAGCAGTCAGGATGGCAAATAATCCCACAGCTGTACATATTGGCCCATTGAGCAAGCAGGCTACATCCCCTAATTCATTCAGAAGATGGCATGAATTGATGATGGTCAGCATGGCTTATAAACAAAGGTCTCAGTTGCTGCAACAAAAGTAGGAAGGTATCCAATGGTGGACATTTATAAATCTCATCAGCTGAGATGGATATGGTTGCTTCCATGTGCTCCAATTTTCCTTCTTATTTATGTAAAAAGAAAAAGAAATTGGGAGTTAACTAGTGGAATTACTTAATTATTAAATACTGTACTGACTATTTTCGGTGTACTTTAGTGTATTTCCCGTTAACAGCACATTTCACTGTAAACCAAAGATAGAACACTATTTTAAGGCTACATTAAGAATATGTGGATGTATGTTTGTGTGGTAAAATATTTAGAGGATGTTGTCACAACGTGTTTAGTATTTTGTTTTATAAATTTTAATAATAATTTTAATAATAATTATAAACTATTCTAATTTCAAACACCAGTGACTGAAATGTACCAAACAAGATGCATATTTAGAATTAATTATTACTTCTAAAGCATGGCAATGATTGGTGACTTTCACTTACAATAGGTTATAGAGATCAAACTCAAAATAGGAATCTAATAAAGTATGTAAACCATCTCCATTTGGTTGCTTCACTCAGTGAGACTTTGCTCTCTTCAGGTTCAGAGACAGAAGTTTTGTGTTTAAAATTAAATGCTAGATTTTAAAATTTACCATCAGAATGGAGCAAAGAATGTGAAAACACATTAAAACATTCAGATAGTATCCAGCTTGCTACGATGTGGCAGATAATACAATATATTGTCATGTAGGCACAAAGAGATATTTATGCCACAGTGTGATATTGCAACGGGTTAGGCTGAAATGTTTCAATTGGACAACATTTACATATTATAGAGCCAATCGAAAATTGCTCAATTTTGGTCAATTTATGTTGTACGTTAATTTCACATTTCATCCTTAGTATTATTAGAGACAGACAAAAGGTGGAACCCAGCCAGTACTGAATTTCCTAATGCCTCTGGTGCGCTAGGATTGGCATCCGTCAAGCATTCCAGGAATAATGCTAATTCCCACTCAAAACAATGAGATCTGCGCTCTGACAGGCCCACCATATACATGAGCACAGCCACTCTTCTCAAGCTGGGAGACCAAATGTAGCAAGTCTCCAGTGACTGCCTCAACTGTTCAAATTTAGAAATCAAGTAAGAGAACCAAGGACAATATCCAGTGGATGAGAATACTTTCGGCTGAATGCATTCACAACCCACAAAACAATGATGGCTGTAGCAATGGACCATCTCTCAAAGCGAGCTCCATTTTGCTGCCTTGTGTGAATTTTTGTTTTTATACTCCAAAGACAAACAATGCTGTTCTTCTTAAGATCATCTCCTTTGAGTTTCTTGAGGTCATTGCCCCCAAAATATAGTCAATTTAACTTACACTATTTACTGTGAAGCATTTTGGGACGTCTCGAAGATGTGATAAAGAGGTATATCAAATGCAAACATTATCCATTGGAGTATTATTATAATTGTCTTTGAGTCTAAGTTCAATGAACACCGTACATACATACACACCTTTCCTCGTTTGCAACCTCTATTTTTTCCAGCCTTTGATCATTCAAAAGCAAAATGCCTTAACTATTCTGATGACAGCCTAAGTGTTGCCTGTTCACACTGAAAGTAATTATTAGAAGAGGCATATTAATGAGAAACGATCATTAACAAGAAAATTGCACCAGTTTCATATTGTATGTCAGAGTGGTGAAAACAAGCAATCGTGTGGAATTGCAAGTGAGAACCTTTAACCAAGTAATGGTGCCACTAACGAGACTCAAGTAATAGGCAGTCAGGAATTTGTGCATCGATGCAGCAAATCTGGAAGGAGAGAAGGTCTTTCAGTGTCTTGGGATGTCATCCCGATGTTAAAGGCGCCATACAAATGTAATTTTGTTGTTGTTGCTGAAGTAGGGGATAGTAGTGGAACTGGTGTCCATTCTCTTGACATTATATTATCCTTTCCTCAATAGGTTAGGATCTGGTTCCACCATTTTGAAGGGTAGAAGGCGTAATCACTTCAACTCCCCCTGGCATCCATTTCCCTGTGTGCTTCGACTGACATAAACCTCACCAGTTTTCTCAAAGCTTCGTTTTTGTAGAAATGATCTCTTTGTCTTCACAAGGGCTCAACCGCTGCTGTTTGGTGGCCCCATTACTTCAGAATGAAGTATTTCTTCATGTGTCAGGCTCCATATGTGTTTTTCTTGTTCAGTAATAGACTTTTTTGTGGAGTTAATCTCTTTGTCTTGTCTTAACCATTTCTCACTCACTGTTGATAGCTACCGTCACCACTAGAGACAGAGATACAGTATTTCCGTTTTTTTCCTATATAACTGACAGACTGCCTTTGGTTGCATTGCCAATCCTGTCGGTTTGTTGACTATGTGAAGCTATCTTTCCGTCTTGACCGTTGTCCAGCCGTTGTTTAATCTGACCTTGTCCATTTGCTGACATTTGTTCTGATGTGCATTGCTACTTGTGAAATTTTGTTCTTTAGTAAAAATTTAAACCTTCATTTAGTGATAGGAGCTCTGTCCTCAAAGCACCTTAACCATTATGACCAGTTTCCTCCACTGCTTGAGAATTAGATATTTTATCTTCAGGTGGAAATACGATCTCCACATAATTTTATCCAGCAGTAATAATGTAGCAGATCCTCTTTATAACGTGCTGTTTGTGAGCCTGCCGAACGGCATAATATAGTGAGGCGGATGCTACATTACAGTAAAACACCATGGAAAAATAGGAGCAGTTTGTTAGAAGAGCCAGAAGACATGTCACAGTGTGAGTAAATATGCTGCGGTGCTACAGGCTAAAGAAAAATCTAGACACAGAGCACTTTCACTTTTCGCGATTTGGGCGGACGGTGAAACCCAGAATCACGTTTAATCAGTCATTTAAACGTGCCTACAAGCTGGTTTCCTTTTAAAGAACATAATCCTGGTTATTCCTTTAAATTTGTGGAATATAGATCGTCAATAGATTGGGCAGTCTTCATCACTTTTTTTTGTGGTGTTTCTCACCCCCCCTCCTATCAACCTATCCATTTGTGTTCAATATTTCAAGCATATACACCTGTTCTTCACATTGACGTCAGATTTGGGGTAAAAACTGGTAACTAGCAGATTAAACATTCTTTAGTGTGAAAATAAAAATTTAGCTGTAACCAAATATTTGGGAGCCACAATCACAGTAGTTTAGATAGTTCTGTATCTATGGGCCCTGCTTTACCGATTTGTTCTTCAGTTCTTAAGCAGATGATTTTATTTAATTCAAATGTCTCATTGTCTTCATTATTGCTCAGCCATTGCTGCTGGAGAACAAGGTTCCTCACTGAGAATAAGGTATGTTCACCTATTTCCATTTTGCAGTCCACCTTTGATCAGTCCACACAACACTTCTATCGACTTGTACTACTTAGGGAAAAAGTTAACTTACAAAATATAGCTGCAACACTTTACAGCACTTCCTTTGAATTGCCATGGGAATGTGATGAGGCGCTCTACCAACTGCAAGAATTATTAACTTCCATTACCAAAAAGGGATTTTAGCTGTTCAGCTTGATTCTGGGTTTGTTTTTCATCTAGTTTGATGAAACAAAATTAAATATTCAAAATCAGACAATTCACTTATCTTTAGAAGAATCAGATAATTATTATCTGTCCAGTCCTATAAACTAAAGCTCTAAGGATACAATCTACATTTATGTAGTGGCTTTCACATTGTGAAGACGTCCCAAAGTTCTTGACATCACAGGTAGGGTGGTCCTAGATGGACAAATTAACAGGAAGTTTGCCAGATAGTGCTTTCAATGGCAAGCTAAAGGGTTTTAGCTGGTTAAACTCCAGCAGTTACCCCAACACACACTCTGTTTATCCCCAGGCTTCGCATTTACCAACCTGCGCTAATACTCTCCATTGTATACATGAATTCAATTTCAGACATGCAAAAATGTACTTGATTTAGTGGTATATATCTGTGGTCTGGTTCGGATACTTTTCCGATTGGTGATAGGTTTCCACAGGTGTCAGGCGCGCGGCTGACCAAAACAAAATGATGTCTTAATTGCATCTGCACTCATTTTAAGGCTTTCATTGCAACCGATATAGAATAATAGTGTCACACTTGTGATAAAGACCGAATCAAGTGCAATCTCACTGTTCTGGATCGCATTTCTAAACTCTGCTTTAGAATAAAAGTGCTTTGATCCACTGCATGATGCAGTCGCATCTTTGATTTAGTTGTCATAATCAGACATTAACTGGTGTCAGAAGTATAGCCATTTACTAGGGCGTTCTGTTCTGCTTGTCTTGATTATCACAATTTCGGTGTAGAGTAAATTAGAATAGAAGACTATACAGACCAATTACATAAAGCAGCACACTGCACTGTTGTAATTAGGTGCCACCATCATTCTTCTTTGATGTGGCATCTTCCAGGGCATTCCCTACAGCCACTTTTACCTGAGGCCAATAATTCAATATGTTCGGATTTCAACATGTAGTAATGATTTCGCCAGTGCAGATTTTATAGATAAAAGGAGGATTAAGCATCGCAGGCAGTGAGCACTCGTGTAAAATGTGATATTTCTGTAACCGTGAATTAAATGGCAACAAGCCGCACTCTACCTGTGTGAGAATAATATCAATTAGCACTCTGTGAGGGAAGAGCAACGCTGAATGTATACTTCATCTGGATGCCTTAAAGGAAGTGGTCAAACGTGTGTTGGTTTTTAGCAAGTGAAGCTAAGCAATATGTGTTAATTTAACAAGAACGCCTTTCATCAGTGTAATTTTGCAAATTTGGCTGAAGAAATTTCCTGAAAAAAAAACCCTAGAGGTGTGAGAGAGGCACGTTGTTTTGCTCGCAAACCCTAGTGATGTGAGTGTTCCTGATTTCTCTGCAATTAGACAGGTATAATTATTACTGCACACACTTGCTGCTGTTTCCATTAATATTGTTGCTGCTCAAGGGGTCACACTGTGGTTATCAAATTATCTCCCAAGTTTGCTTTATGAAAAGTTGTACAATGATAAAATGTCAGTGGAGTATAAAGATCTTGAGAGAGGCGGTATCGTATTAACAAAAAACAATGCTTTTCCATGTTTTGCGATGATTGTAGCATATTTCACAGGGCATTTTTTAAAAAAAACACAAGGCATAATTCATTTTGTTACTGGTGACTGGAATCAGGAATGAAATTTGAGCCCTATAAGATGCGGGTTAGCTTATCACTGGCATCTGCATAGACACACAAACTCTTCACAACCTGCTGTTTCAGTGCTGGTGTGTTCTTTAACCTAGTGCTTGAATTTTAAAATCAATAACAGGGGAACTATCTCTCCAGAGGACAATGCAGTGCACAGGGTGAGGGTTGAAACTGAGGGGAGCCTGGCCTCAAGGCAATTCTTTTTGTCAGCAATTTATAAAAATATTATAATGTTTGTTAGAGAGAATTCTTTTAGCTTGGACAGTGCGGTCCCCCGACTCCTTCATGTGCCATAGAACTGCTTGGCTAATGCCTCACATTTCTATAGGCATGAAGGAGCCGGGGGAATGCACTCTCGCAAGTGAGAGAACACCCTCTAACCAATGTTAAAAAAAAACTATTATCAATTGTTTTTGGAATTTTTTCATTTGCCGCTCGCAGGAGAAAAGATATTGGAAACGCAAGTGACATGGTCGGAAAACAGTGCAACATGTTTTGCCGTCTGTAAAATATTTTGAAAAAAAAGAATCCTGTTTGCTATTCTTGTGGTAAGTTTATATACTGTTGGAAGTGATCATAGATTCATAGATTCATAGAATTTTACGGCACAAAAGGAGGCCATTCGGCCCATCTAGTCTGTGCCGGCTCTTTGAAAAGAGCGATTCAATCCCACTGCCCTGCCCGCTCCCCATAGCCTAATAGACCCGTTCTCCCTAAATAAAGATCTAATTCCCTTTTAAAAGTTGTTATCGAATCAGCCTCCACCACCTTTTCAGGCAATGCATTCCAGATTCGAACAACTCGCTGAGTGAAAAAATTTCTCCTCAGCTCCCCTCTACTTCGCCTTGAAACTATTTTAAATCTGTGACCACGAGTCACAGATTTAAAACGCAGTTTTGATTTTCCGCTCTCGCTTCAAGCCAAACTGGGCGCATCCACACAGCTCCCTTAAATGGCATTGAATGCTGGTTAGTTATTAAATAGCCAGGAAGAAGGAGAGTGAAGAGTGCTGCTAAGAACACTTTTCCTTAGGTTGAACGTTTACACAGATGCCAATATTTTTATGCCTGTATTTACGCTATATTATGGCAAATCAAGATACTGGTGAAACCACTTCCTTATAGTAGGCTTGGGATCTGGATTCCAGCATTGCTCCTCATGCCCAGCTTGATTTGGTTTGCTTTTTGGGGATTCAGGTTGGAAATGTTGAAATTAGGTCCACAAATCTAGAAACACTCCAATGCAATAAGGCACGGCATTATCTGCCACTCACTTTCAAAGATGGTGTAATCAACTATATCTTCAGTCATTGAGAAGAAGTATAGCCAAGTATTTAATGCAACACAATAAAAGCGTAGAAACATACAGGACTGGAAATCAACAACTGGTCAGGACAGCAAATAAAATGTTGCTATACCCACTGCACGTAAACATACTGACACCTAGATATTACTGAAGGAACTGGGATAGATCTAGCTAGTTTCCGCTATGCAATACGAATAATCTTTGGGTAATTTTACAAAGCCGTTTTTTAACTGCGATTTACTTACGATACTTCTGCAATGGAGACACATCTGCAGTCAATTTTTTTTAACATTTAGGGTGCTACACCAAATGCAAGGATTATTATTAGTATTAATATTCATTGTAAAGTGAATATGTGTGATGTAATTATGCAGAGTTTTTTTTGAAAGAAATTAGAAGTTATTTTCGTAATGGTATGAGATATTATTAATGTGTTGGCAGAAGGTGGCATTTTACACTCAATAATTAAGCCTAAGAATCTTGCAGTGACAATGTGGATTTAATAGAAAAAAATGCATTCAGAGTGAAAATAGTGAGGTATTTCTCTCACTGTGCTCTTGTGAGTGCACACATGAATTTATTTACTGGTGTGTGCATTAATAGGGCAAAGTGTTTTTGTAAATCTTATCCCATGAATAAATATACCACTAATGTGACA